>OZ021728.1:42454965-43654965 GCA_963978545.1 Linyphia triangularis | reverse complement strand
AACAGATTGTTTACTAATTATGTTTAAAATTTCATTTATTCACGTAGAGTGGGAGGTACTTTGTTTAACCTCTAGTCACCCCTCCAATTATTTCTGCCATAGGATTAGAATTACGAACAAAATTTTAAGAGGTAATTAAAAAACAACAACCATTAAAATTTCAAAATTCCGACCGCCAGTGGAAAATATGTGTAGCGGGAAAGCCAATTATAGTTAAAATTTCAGAGCTGTACGTGAAGTGGAAGATAACCTTAACGAGTCGAACAACATTTTAAACTTTATATTTTTGTAATAAAGAGAGATAATACATCAAATGATAATTATTTCTCTAAGGGGATCTAATTGTGAGTCAAATTTGGGACTAGAAAATATATTTACTTAACTCAGGCATGCAATTGTCCCTAAGTTAAAATATATAGGTGCAGGGTCATTAACCTAAATTTGTCTACCTAAATTTGGACTGAAATAGCTGCAAAGCAGTCAGGGACAGAAAGAAAATACAAAGTGGAATGTTGAATAAACAGACAAGTATGGAATTTTAAATATACTGATTTGAAAAACAACAATATTAAAAAATGGTAACAAATTATTGTAAAATCTGAATATATAACAATGAGTTCATTGTTCATCTCATGAAAAAGATTTCTATGATCCCTCTAATGGATAGTGTAGCCCAAATGGTCACTAATGTAGTGGTTTTACCTGACACGCGTACGAGTTTTCAGTATCCCATATTCGTCAGTTTTGTTTATCGACAAGTCCATCCAAATGCAAGTGACATCAAATTTACTTCCATCAATTAATTTCGTAAGCCATTTGAAACTCCGTACTTGTTTAATGAACATACCTCTTGTATTTCTTTTGATCTCTCAAAGTTTCATAGTTACGTCATTTCAAAGTTAGGGAACCCTTTTTGAAGGACCCTGTAAATGCTCACATTTCCGTGTAAAACAATTTTATAGTGAATCGAAAAGTGAGATTGCTTTAGTTTTCAAACATCTAACTCCGTAAATTTTCGACATGTTCCATAATCAAATTTGAATATAATAGACTAAAGAGGAAAATATGCTAAGGAAAAAAAAAAAAAAAAAAAAAAAAAGATCATAGAGAAAATGGAACAAATGGACAGGGAAACATCCAAACCCCACCTGACAACTATTACACGTTCGGAAAATAAATGAAAGCGTCTCTCACAAGAACTTTTCTGAAAACGTGCCAGAAAACACTGACACGTTAGAAAAAGGACTGCACGAAATAAAACCGCGACAAATTTTCTTTGAGATCCCTTCACAGGAAAGAAAAGAAAGGATGTCTGAAAAAGGACGTCAGAAACTAACAGAATAATGTTTTAAAAATGAGCAATGTGGCTGAGGAATCTGTTCTGAGAGGTAACGGAATTTTGTCCGAAAAAAGCTCAGGTGAGGCCTGCAGCGAAATGTTTTAGTTTGCTCTAGGAAAAAAGTATGGACAGTCAATGGTAAAGTCTGAAACTAACTGACAGAAATGTCTGAAAAAAGAAGGAACAAAAGACTTGGGAATATGTGTGTTGGGGAAAGAGAGAACATACTTTTTGGAGTATTTATCGATTTAGGGTTTTGGAAAAGAGTGAAGTGGCTATTAATAAAAGATATTCCAGACGAAAGAATTGCAACATTACTTTTTCTGCTCATTATTTTAACAAAACAAGTTGAACCGTTAATAATTTGTATTTTGAAACGTACAAAGTCAATGACTAATTATTGTATTTTATTTGTGTTACTAGGAATCAGTTGATGATCTAATTTTTGAAAAAAAAAATTTCCAATTTTTTTTTCTAATGGCGAGCCCGCAGTCACTTGGTGAACTAAAGTGCTCCCAGTCATTTGGCCACTACAAGGTCGGAAGCGATGACCACTTGTGAAGGGGCACCCAGTGGGAAGGCCATCGTTGCTCCTAACTTAGGACATCCATGTCTTACCTCGGATTCGAACCGAGACCCACCAGCGTGGTAGTCTGATCACTATACTGAAACAACTATACTGAATTTGTTACCCCCCCCCCCCCAAAGTAAAGATAATCATATATTTGTATCTGGGCCAAGCTATCTTAAGTCCAAATTAAACAATTTTTGTGCTTTGTTTCAGAATAAATCTTAAAATATTCATTTTCTAATAAACCAGAAAATTGTAAACATCTCAATTTTTTCTAAAACTTAGTTATAACAGACCGTTATATAAAGAGTTATATATAGTTAGGGTCAGTTTATTTACTCTTCTGTTAGCTAAATCAGTTGGGATTTAGGTTAGTTTGTGTCTGAGGTGTAGATATTATGATCAGTATAATTTTACTAGATTGACTATAATCAGAAAACGAAAGAACTCTTGGAAACATAATTACAGTTTGAGTTAAGTATCAGGTTAGGAAGCTCACATTTTTAATACCAAATTAAGAGGTTATTGCTGCATTATTTTTAGTTATTTAGAATCTTAAAAATCATTTCGTTAAGATGCAAATTATGACAATATTTTTTCTTGGATTAGTTATCGAAACTAAATATATTGATAATAGTTGTTCTCGTTTTCAAATTAGTGTACTAGAACAAATGCAAAAAAAAAAAAAAAAAAATTGCTATGGATAGTGATATTGAATGATTCTTTGAATTAACAAGCAGAATGGTCGAAAATTATCGATGGTTGTAATGATTTTTGTAGATTAATTTTCTTGAAATACTTTTTTTACTTTTCAGATTAAATCCCATCAGTAAAGATTAAAAATATGAATCTTTGGATCTCAATTTCAATAAAAGAATTCTTAAAATTTATTGAATAACGTTACTCTTTTCGATAAGTGGGCATTTATAAAAATTAAGTTGTACTCATTGCTTAGAATTTTTTTTAATTAATATTGAGTAGTAATGATTGTTATTAAAAGTTTACTCAATAGTTTAGTTTTCATATTTTTTAATCTTGCAAGATTCAATGGTTAGTTGTTTTAATTATTTTAAATGAGGCTCCGGACCGTAATGACATAACTATGTTTACATTTTGAAGCAATTCAAAAATACTATTTTAGAGAGAATTTATAAATATATTTTAAGAGGAGAATTTTAGAAGGTTTCAATAAATTATTTACATTATTGCTAAGAGCATTTTTAAGTGTCGATAAAAAAAAATAGTCCAAATTGTAAAAAAAAAATATAATAAAAACAGCATAACACAACTGCAATAAATAATTTTGTTTAAATTTAGTGAACAGTTTAAAAATGTACTAGTTGACCTATTTAACACGACGAAGGTAGAAGACTTTTGCCTATTAACTCAAAGTACTTTATTGAAATTAATTTACGAGGCACAAATGAAATACAATAAGGTAATATTAAAGTGCATTCGAACACGAAGTCGCTCATAATTAGACAGCGAGATAAGATATAAGCAATATCTATAACAAAAGAGAGAACCAGGAAGCTTATTTCCAGTGAAGCCTATCTAGAGATCAGCTTCACTAAGCGCTTTCAATTCAAGTTAACCGCCTCACTAAGTTGTGTCGTGCTTCACTAATTGATAGATAATTGCTTTTGAAACTTCAATGGATGGCCTCACGTAAGTGTTGCAGATGTTTGGACACCCTCCAAGTGTTGAACGAAGGCGGCCGCTCGGAACCTCCTACTTCTTGTTAGGAAGAATTATTGGACAGACGTCATCTTTGGCGTGAATCCTTGCGTGAGATACAAAGTTTGGTTGCCTTTGAGCAATCGAGGGAGTGGAAATGTTTCCGTGCAGTTTTGAGTCAACGTGATATGATTTTCTAGGAATCCGTGGAAAAAGGAAGTATTGATTTGAGAGTAAACAAATCAGATGTAAATTTTTATTTATGTTGCCCAAGTGTGTTCCATTCGGCACGCAGTATGGATTCTTACGATTCGAATAGAGTTTATTAAGAGGATTATTTTGAATGAAATATGCGGGAAAAGGGAGACTAAGCCTGATAGAAAAACATCGATCAAATCCACACAGTTATTTTCTCCTTTTTAAAAAAATTATGAATGCATTTTCCTTTTGTTCACATTTTGTATAAACTGGTAATAAATACATGATTGGATAGTTTGTTATGGGCTTTTTTGCATATTTCAAACAAAAATTTCGTCCCGAAGATGATCATGCAATGATAAACCAATACATGGTGATGCGATGAACTTCAAACAAGCTGAACAATCAAAGTTACATTTTGATACACCTTACTAAGTGTACCGTAACGATAAAATTGTCATTCCCTAGTTTGGTCCAAACGTTTAGTTTTAATTTGTCAATATCCATCACGAGGTGCTATTTCATCGCATCTCGTGGTGGATATTGACAAATTGAAACTAAACGTTTTTGCATAATTTGCCTTAGCGTAACTTTTTTTTTTATGCCAAGTGTTACTCTTAATCATCTCTCGTATTTCGTAATGCCATCACATTCATTTATCCCTGATCCTTTTTGCAAATTGATGAAACTTTACTTAACTCATAGATTTACAAAATAAGTTGGTTCAAAACACGACGATAGTGGCTATCCGAACCACGATACAAAGTTTAGTTGGAGTTATGGTCAACTTATGTTTGTACAGCATCATATTATGCAAACTGTAAACATTTATGAATTTTAAATTTGTATAGAATCAAAATCTAGTTACGTCGTCTTTTGAGAGACACATAAGCACTTTAGAAATATCGCCTAAGATGAATTATTGAGTGAGCTTTGAATAATTTTAAAGCCATAATTGGCTAAATAAATTTCTGATTTAACGAAATTAGATATTATCAACTTAATTAATCCAACTTGTTTGAATTAAAGTTGAATATTAATGATTGAATTAAGTAAGCATCAATATCCAATATTAAATATTTTGCATATTTTATATGGCATCGAGCCATCCTTGAAATTTTCAGTTCAATAAGTTAAATTGATTTATTAAACATACTTTTACTAAAATCATTCCCACATTTACTAAGTTAAAAGAATTTAACCACTAAAATGTAAACTTGAAAGTCGTCACCATAAAAATGAATAGTATGGCGGAAAGGTAAAGATATATTTCCAAGGGATAACCCTTGGAGATATATCATTACCTTTCCGCCAACCAATTTATCAATTTGGTGACATTTTGAAAATAACACTCTGATTCTCATAGGTTTTGTTTTGAAATGTTATTGAGGTTGTCAAGAGGAGATTTTAATAAATAATTAAATGTCTCCAAATTTTACCCACTTATTATTAAGAGCTATGGTATGTCAAAGGGATATTGGCTGTCCCGATCCAACTTTATATTTTTATGTAGTACAAAATAATTACAATTATAAATTATTTTTTAAATTTTTATGTTTGTATAAATCTCAGTCATTAATTTTTTCCTAAGGATTAAGCTGGATTTAAACAATGAAAAGTTTTTTTCCAAAGAAATCACGAGTTATATATATAGAATAAATATAGACTTTTTCATTGACAACATTAAAAAAAAAAATTCTATGTACTTTAGTACAACTTTTTTCGAATTATTTCAATTCCTTTTAGTGAATTCTTAAAGAAAGGGAAAGCTTTTAAGGGGCAAAGTATTATTCGTATAAAATCTCTATAGTCAAATAACGTTATAAGTAAATTGTCATGCTGAATTGGTCATAAAAAATTGGCAACAAACTTAAAACGGAAAACCCAAATTCACTTCTTACTCAGTATGCTCATGAAAATATTTTTTTTCGCAATAAAAGTTTTACGGTGGAATGGCAACATAGCATTAATAGAAACCAAAAAAAAAAAAAAAAAAAAAAAAAAAAAAAATATATATATATATATACACTTAAAGTTTATGCTTGGAAAGGCATGGCGAAAATTCTAACTAAGTGGCACATCGCCAATCTTCTTAAAATGCATTATGTTTGGGAATAAGTAGTTTTTTTTTTATTTAACATTTCCTTCAATTTTTTTAGTTTAGAAATCTGCGGAGGCTCCAAAATTGTTCCATGAAGCAAAGCTGGAGATTGCCAAGAAAGAATGCCTTTTAATCACGAAGAAAAACGCTATTTGTTAAATTCTTGGATAAGTTGAGATAATTCTGTTTATTATTTACCACAAAAGTTGATGTCAAAAGTTAAAGAGAAGAATACAAAAACTATATGTAAAAAAAGTTTTGGTTCTATTTCATGAATAAAAATAATGTTTTAACGATAAAAAAAGATTTTAGTTTAATTGTTTTAAAATTGTATTGCTGCTCTTTGGATTCTGTTGTTGAACTTATTTTAATATATATGTTAAATGAAAGATTTTCTTACACAAGTATATATTGCATTGTGCACTGTTGTGTTTTTGAAAGAAATTATTGACATAAAATTGTTGTGGGAAAGGGGATCACAAAGGAAAGGTATTAGTTCATTTTAACAAATAAAAATATAACTTTATTTGTGACTACCATAGTTAAATTTTTTTCTACAACTCAATCTTTTGATGGCTATTTAAATTTGTTTAAGTAGAAACTGATTTTTACAGAATTCACAGTGTTTGTTTGCCTATAAGTTTGAAAACATCAGGTATTACCATCCCGTTGATAGATGAATATTGAATCCTCACCATGTAAGTAATTATACTTTATACCTTTTATGAAGTATTAATGACTGTTTATAAATATACATCTAATTTATATCCATGGATACCAAACTTTGAAATATATATATATATTTTGAGTACAACGGTTTCCTTCTGGATATTATAGAAATATTGAAAATATTTTTTCACATGTCTTAATTAAAATGAAGTAAGATAGGAAACAAAAAAGCGCTTTATAATTACGAATTGAGAAATACTAATTAAATCATTTTTTAAATGCACAATATGGTAAAATGAAAATAGTTCATGGACATAAGCATCAAACTCTGCATACCAGATTGTCTGTAATTGACATAAAAAATAAAGTGAGCAATTGTTTGTTATCAAGTGGGGAATATTTCAAAAATAAAATCATTCCAATTGTAAAGTCGGACAACTACGAACAACAAAAGAAAAACTCATTTCGAAAGGAAATAAATAAATAAATAAATAAATAAATAAATAAATAAATAAATAAATAAATAAATAAATAAATAAATAAATAAATAAATAAATAAATAAATAAATAAATAAATAAATAAATAAATAAATAAATAAATAAATAAATAAATAAATAAATAAATAAATAAATAAATAAATAAATAAATAAATAAATAAATCACGTATTTTCAAAAGTGTGCTGTGATTAGCCCAGATAGAACAGAGCTCATAGATTTGAGCTCAGATATAACATTTCTCTTAATTTTCGCTTTGCAATCCCACCCACGAGAAAACAATCGTTTGTTAAAATAAAAATTTATTTTCAGTTTTAAACTAGGACTTAAATGTTTGCTATAAACATGGAAGATTTGTTGGTGGGTGACAAATGAAAGAAAGGCTTCAATATTATTTGGAATGAAGTTTAAATATATATCTTCTAGTTTGAGTTGTCAGTTGTAATTACTTTTATGATTATACATCTGAAGTCAAGTCACACGGTAAATTACTATAAAATGTCGCAGTGACCATGCTCTTTTGTTATTTGTGTTTGCAATATTATATTACCATTTTTTAAATTTAAGCAAATTTTGTAAAATATGAGTTTTATAATTTTACAATTAAATATTTAAAAAAAAATTCAAAGTTCACACAAGAACGATATAGAACAAGAATAATTTATAAAAAAATATTCACATCCAAACCATTGTTTTATTCGACATATTTTGAAAACAAACAAACAAACAAACAAACAAACAAACAAACAAACAAACAAACAAACAAACAAACAAACAAACAAACAAACAAACAAACAAACAAACAAACAAACAAACAAACAAACAAACAAACAAACAAACAAACAAACAAACAAATTTAGAAAAATGAAGAGATACGTTCTAATGCTTCAGAATTATTTTGAGCACTTGTATTATGATAATTCTAAAATTTAAATCTTGGTAGCTCCATCGACCACTTCAGACCATTGGTGTGGTGGATTACGTGTTGAGAACCACTAACATATTTGAGCAATAATATAAACTCATCGTTATGCAGATGATTAAGAAAATTTACTGAAATTGAGCATCATTTTTTACGAAATGGCTTGTTTATAGAAAAATTCTGTAACAGAATCACATTTATAACCTTATCCATTATACTTTCAATGCTTTCTATGAAATAATTAAAGAAGAAGCGTCAGCCTGTCCCTTTCACATAGACCAAATGCTTATTGTTTTATGTTTTTGGCTCATAATATCTGAAGAATTATTCTAATAAAACGTTTCAAAGGTTTTACTAGTTATAAAAATTAGTAATAAAAGCTCATTAAAAAAATTTGAAATGAAAATAACTGGGAGTTTTTTATTACACTTTAAGAAGCTAATTTATAAAAATTTAAAAATGATAACAAACTTATCAGTTATTCTACCTTCAAATTTTTTTAATGAACTATTATTAACGTGACATGGGAAAGTATTTAATATATTTTAAAGCTTTACTTCGCTAGATAATGTGGCGCTGAAAATGAAACATTAGGTTTATGGGTAAAGGACATGCTGCCGATCTTAAATATCAAAGTTAAAAAAAAGTACGATATTTTTACTGAAAATGACCTATTTGCTCTCATAAAAACACAAAGTGAACAGTTTCTACGATAAAAGCAAACAATGATTTTGTTTGAGGACGAAGAAAACAAATATTTATAACAGTAACTTACCCATATAAAGTTATAAGATGGGAAACCTAGAATAGCAGAATGCCTTCCAGTAATATAGTTGGTGTTATTACTTTTTCTTGGGATAGAGAAAGAGTATCATGTTTTTGCACAAATGACGGACATATTGTTGAAAATATTGATGTCGTTATAGAATTTGATGTTGCAATAACATTCTTTTCTTTTTACTTTGAGGATAATATAAAAGGACTCGCATAATAATTTCCTGAAGTTTTTTCTTTTACGAGAAAAACTTATTGGGACATTTACTTTTATTATTTCTTTTTCATTTTCTACTAAGGAGATTTTTTTTTTGTGGTCCTAAAACTCAAGAAGAGTTTAGAGAAAATTGCTTTTAGTTTTCAATTGAGATCGACCGAAATTATTATTTCCTTGACCAAATGGATATTTTTATGGCAATGCTTTTTATTCTGTGACGTGTGCGAGCGACAAATAATCTTGCATCGAGTGAAGCTGTATTTTATTTGTGGATTGTGGCAGCAGATTTTTCCGGTACATTTATGTGATGTTGAGTCGGCACTCAAATGTGAAAATTTCGCATGGCATTCGAAAATCCTAACAATTTATTGAAATATTTTCTCTCTGGAATTGCGAGTTTTCATTCAACGAAAAAATTGCAAACCTTTTTCGTATCGGAATTGTAGAACACTTTTCTAGTTTAATATGTTTGTTTCATATGTCAAAAAATAATATACTGATGGCTATAAGTTCACACATTGCTTCTCCACTTTTTGAAACAAATAAATTATTGGTAATGGAAATGTGGAGTCTAGCTTTTACTTCCTGTACAAACATTGTTTGTCTTTTCCAAATAATAATTCTGCGGTGGATGTTTAATGTTAAATGAATTTTTGTATCATTGTAAAACGTTAATGATCACTCACGAAATGTAAAAAGTTTTAAATCATTGATATTCCTGAATTAAACAAATAGATTGGTCGAGTTTATAATTAAATTGCTAATTCAACATTTGGAAATAGTATGTTTGGAATAATAAAATATTAAAATGTAATATATTTTTATTGTTAATAATTTTATTGTAAAAAAAAATAATTGTAAAAAAGTAAAATTTTGATCAATGTAACTAAATGTAAATTATCTACTTTAAGACATTGATTTCTTTGGATAAATATCTATGATATCAATTTTTGTAAAACAAAGTTGTATAATTTTTTTTGTACAGCATAAATACGATTTTATATAATGTTTAAATTTCTCTTTACAAAAAACGTCTAGTACGATTTATAAGTACTTTATTCACCTTAGCATCTATTTCATCCCATTTAATTGTTTTTAAGTTCTGTTAAGAGCCACATACCTAAATAAATATAGGAAGACTCCAGTAAATAACTCACAAACCTTTAGTCTAATCAGAAGAAACGTTAAAAACGTTATAAACCTAACCTAACAACATACAATATTTTTTTTTTATCATGCTTTACCCAATGTTTCCTATTATAAAAACTGCGTTATTTTTAACAGTAAAAATTCTAATTTTTTTCTGAAGTAATATTTTTGTCGAGTTTAAGAATTCACACATATTTAAAGTTTTTCACATAAAGCTACCTTTTCTCATGAAATATATCTTTTTACTAGAATGTTTTTTAGTACTTCTTCTTCGGTAAATGATCACGAAATATTTTAAGAAGAATAACTTAAAGTATAGGTTAAAAAAGTAAAGATAAATCACTTTCTTTTATAACGACACACTTTTAAACTATTTTATACCGATACTTTCTTACTCATTTCACCTTAAGTGCTCAAAAGACATAAAATCTTGTACCCCAGATAAACCACTAAATTCTTACGAAAGTTTTTTAAAAGATCCATTCTGTTAAAAACACAAACAGGAAATATTCTCAAGGTAGCATTGGATTTGAAATCTTTGTCATGTTTTTTTTATGTGATATTTGTAAGTAGATATGTAAGGAACAGAAGAGTACGAGAACAAAATCTTTATAAATAAATAATTAAAAAGAAACCCTAAAATATATTAAGATTGATAGAAATGTTTGGGGTTTTGTTTGATGTAATATTTATAAGATGCCTTATATGGTTTAGGACGCACTGGGACTCGACTTCACCGGTTGTGTATTAACTTGTAAAGGAAAAACAAACAAACAAACAAACAAACAAACAAACAAACAAACAAACAAACAAACAAACAAACAAACAAAAAAACAAACAAACAAACAATATCTATTGCTACAGTGAGAGAATTCAGTAAGATACCAATAAAAATTGGAAAATACATGGTATCAATTGATGCCCTTTCTTATATTTATCGTGCTTTTACTTTCAATTACTCATATGTTAACCGAGTAATTGTAAAATAAATGTAATAAAGTATTGGATTCGGTCCAAAAAATAAAAAAAAAAAAAATCGTTTTTTTTTTTTTGCATTTCTTTACATTTTGGATCATTCTGAGTTAAAAAAAAATTGAAACAGAAAAAATTTCTGTCTGTTTGTCTGTAAACTGCATAACTTCCGGAAGGATTGATCTACGAAGCTCAAGTTTTGTGTATAGGATAGGTTTGTGTTTAGTATAGTGGCCATAGGACTTCTCATTTAGGCTTTGGTCAAAATAACACATGCGCATAAGGTAGTTTGCCTTTGAAACATTTATGTTTTTGGGAAATTTCCAAAATAAAGGCACTAACAATTTTGATTAAAATCGCGATGGTAATACATTTGAAGGTGTTCGAAACATCCTAGCAGAAATTCGTAATCCTATCCCAATTAAAATCCCATCCAAACCGAAAAACATCCTACTATCGAAATTTATGTAAAAATAGGATAAAGACATAAATGAAAGATAAGGGAATGTCTTTAACATAGAATTATCTTCTCTTGATCACCCATCAATGACTGTTTCTTGTCTGTTTCCCCTACAAGAAAGGATATTATAATATTTATCGAAACATATATTGTCAAATTCCCCATTTTTTAATAGTGTAGCAATAACAATAAAAAAAAAATAGTCAAACTGGATATTTTTCTTTAAATTAATGAAAATATGAAAACGGCAAATTACACCATTCTATGGCAAATATAATTGCAATGATCAATATTAAGTGTAATTAAAAAATTTGAGATGTTTCATACCCCTAGTTTTATCAATTATTAATTTTATTCTGAAGAAAACTATTTTTCAATTTCAGTTTTTAAACATGCTAAGAATTCAATGGATGTAGCAGTGTTTTACTTTCATTGAAAAGGTTCAACATGCTATAGTGATATTTTTGCCCTTTTGTCAGAAAATTCTTTACTTTGATGTTTTCTATTTTTAATCGATCCTGTATTAATTTTTGGTTTAATGTATTTTTCTTACTTATGAGAACTAATATTTGTAAGGTCAACGTATTTTAGACTGATACTAATTGAATTATTATATTTCAGAGTAAATTCACTATTTTATTAATTGATCCGACACCGTCTTGGGAAAAAATATTAAAAACTTGCTGTTAGGCAATCTTTTATACAATTTTTTTACCCGTCTAACTTTATTCACCTGAATGTAAACAAAAATAAGTTACTTCTGAGCTAATACCAAATAGCGTAGCTCAAATACCATCATTATTACGAACTCTTACTTAAGGGTTAGAGAAGTGACCAATCAACCGACCGGAATGACCTAGGAAAGTGGTTTTAGAAATGTGGGATGATTGACTTTTCGGAACTAAATATTTTTTTTTGCAATATTTTCTATTCAAATAAATAAAAATGCTGAGATGCCAGTTGTTTTGTGCACTGGAGAGATAGCACGGCCTGGATTTTTTTGCAATATTTTCCATTCAATTAAATGGAGATGCTTGCTATTTTGTGAAATGGAGAGAAAACATGGTCTGGATTTTTTTTTGTAATATTTTCCATCCACATAAATGGAAATGTTGAGATGCTTGTTGTTTTGTGCAATGGAGAGATTACATGGTCAACATCATAATTGAACTTGTTATCATTTTCTAATCTTCAGGACAAATTTTGGTATTTTGAGAATGAATTTACATTTATGTAAGTCTTTTGAGAAATAAAGTGCTTAAAATGTGCATGTAAGTTCCATTCCACGTTTATAAATACTACTTTGCTTTATAAAAGAATTATAAATAAGAATAGATGGTTTTCATATGCTATGAAACTTATATTAAGTGATTGTTTTTAAATATTTGTACAAACACTAAATATGAGTATAAATCGATAGAAATAATCAAGAAAAATTTAACTGTATTTTTTCAGTTCAGTAAATTATTAAAAATTTAATTTTTATAGTAGAGATTCCAACAGATAATTTCATAAAAAATTTGTAAGTGCTCTAAAATATCATTTTCAAATAACAAAATAATAAACCTCTATTAAACTTGTGGAGTAAGTCTCACAAATAAGAATTCACATTTAAATATTGTTAATAATATTCAATTACTATAAATAATTTATTTAATATCTAAAATTTGTTTTTAAAAATGCATTTTATTAAAAAAATTAAAATCTTTTAAAATTGTAGTGTGAAATGGGGAAGAAATGCACACACATATAAATGACTATAAAAGATAATTTTGCACTTACAAAAGTATTGATGCTTGACAGAAGCTTCATTCAAAACAAAATCTTGAAAGAACATAAAATAATACAAGAAATATTGAAGTAAATGTCATATTTTAAGTATATCAAGTAAATTTGCTTAAGAATTTAGCTCTTACAAAAGTACGTCTGCTAGCTAAAAGCTTTTTATAAAATAATATTTTGAAGGAGGATAAAAACACAGAAGAAGCCTTGAAGTAAATGTCATATTTCAAGTTAATCAAGTCAAAAAGTTGAAGCGAAAAAATAAAGTTAGACTTTTTTAATAAATAGTTATAATAAGATTTATGGTATTAATATTTTTATGGGGTTTATTGGACCTTTGAAATTTAATTTAAGCATTAAAAAAAAATCTTTTCTTTTCAGAATTTTTGAAAGTTTGCTAATTGAAAAATGTGCCTTGAGCCATATATAAAAAAAGATAATGGATCTTTTAAAAATAAGTTGTTGGAGAGAACACTTTTTCTTGCTCAAAGTATAATTAAATATTTGAATTGTAATTAGCAGAATTTTAATGAGTTAAAAAGAATATATCTTTCAAACTACCACCGTTAAAAATCTTAATTATAATTTTATAAAAAAGAAAAAAAAAAAAAAAAAAAAAAAAAAAATCAAAAGCCATATTATTAAGGATAAAAAATTATGTAGGTTCAATTATTTCTTACTTGAAATATTAAACACCATTTTAATAAATTTATCCATTGGAAAAATATTTAAAAGTAATGAATATTTGCTTATTTGAGCGATGTAAGTTTAAATTTCACTATAAAAAACTATTTCAAACTCATTAGCGTTTTAAATTAACGTTACAGCTTTTAAAATTGAATATTTATTATAAAGTAACTTCAATTAATTTTTATCTCAAATGTTAAATAAATAAACCCATAAAGTAGTATAAAAAGTTCCTGCCAAGTTTTAAGTCCAAAAAAGTTTTGGTAAAGAAATGGGATATTTACGCTGTAAGTGTATTATAGGTATATTACTTTTTTTAACTACCCATATGTTAGCATAGGATATTGAAAGTATTGTGCTTTTGGGAATAAAACAACCCTCCTCCACCCCGATTTTTTTGTTTCATTTCTTCACATTTTGGAACACCCTGATTTAAAAAATGTGGTATAGAAAAAATGCCTGTCTGTGTATGCATGGTCAGCATAACTCATGAACAAACTGACCTACGATGTTTAAATTTGGTGTGCTGATTGCTGGTGGCCATGGGACCTACCATTACCGTTTTCGTCAAAATTGCTAATGCATAGGGTGAAAATCTTGAAATATCATTAAAAAAATCCTGTTTTTTAGCTAATGTTAAAAAACGGCTCTAAGGATTTTGATTGAAATCATCTCTGCGCTAATGTCTCTTATGATGTTCTAACTGTCCTCACCTCCAAAGTTTCCCGTAGAATTGAGATAAAAGCTTAAAAAGTTGAAAAACGAGTGCCATTATCATAAAATTCTCTGTCCTTGAGCATCGCCCATCAACGATAGATTTTCTTCTGTTTCACGTACAAGAAAAGACAATGTAATGTTTATCCAATAACATCACCAATTTCATCGTTTTGGTGTTTTTTTTTGCCCCATGTAAAAATTTTAGGCAAGAATATCGCCAAACTGGCCAGTTTCATTTAAATGAGGGAAAATATGAAAATGGTAAACAAACAATATCAAATTTGAATGCAATGACCAGTATTATAGTGTAATTGAAAGTTATACGAAGTTCTAGTTTCTATTTTATTCTTCCAATTAGTGGTGTACACATACATTTGTTTTCAGTGTTTTGTATCTTTGTTAAAATATTAAAGCTACGAACGAGAAGGTTGAAACATAGCACCTCTCTAATTTAATTTTAAAACACATGATGATAAAAATATTTAAATTGTTAGACTAGTTTTAAATAGGATTTATATTTTTAATTGCTGTTTCACATTAATTCATTAATTTACGCAAAACCTTCTTTTTAGTTTACTGAAGCAAATGCTTTAATAATAAAATGAATTTCATTTATATAACAAGTCTCGTTTTCAACTGAAATTAAAAAAGTCACATAAAACTTCTTTAACTTCCAATGATTAAATTTATAAGTTTTATACGATAAAACAGAACATTTTATTTAAGAAACAAATTTCGTTTTCATTTGAAAATATAGCTAAAAGTTTATACTTCAATTCTCTAAGTTTCCATTCTTAAATATATATATGTATATATTTGTGACAAAATTATTTGCCACAAACATATACTCTCAGAAATTTTGTATGCAAATTGCTCTTCTCTAAATACATCAAACTACTTTATTTCTTCAAAAAGTAGACTCAAGAAATTCCGACCACTTTGAAAGAATCCATTTATTTTTCTTGTAAGTCTTGTGACATACTTCTTTCTCTAATCCATGCTTCATGTAAATTCGAGTCGTTTGGCATTTTAATCGTCCCCAGTGAATAAGCTTTTCTATTCGATCTGCAACAGACTTAAATAATGTTCTCCGACAGAATCTATTAATCTTACCTTAAAATAAAATCTGAAACGATATGTTCTTGTTCCATTTATTTCACTAAATTCTTTCTTTTAGTATTATTCCAGGACTGTACTTACGAGTTTCTAACAAAGTTTACAACTAAGTGAAGTCTTGTCAGACTGTCAAGCTAAAAGAGTATATTTCCTTTTTTGGTGCTTTTATTTAAAGTTTAAGGCATCAAAAATGAAAACATTACAGAAAACTTCATTACACCTCAACGCATTAATAATGTGACGGGTTTAATTTTTTGGGGGTGTATTGTCTCGCTAAAAGCTTTTAAACCTTTTTTATTCTCTAAACATTAATTGATGTTTATTGTATTATTGATAGATTAGCAAATTACAATTATTTCAATGTTTTTTTAGTACTTTTAATGGAAAAATGGTGTATAAATAATGTTTGAACAGTTAGTTTTAAGCATTATATCCTGTAAATATTAGTTTTGGCCTCATTAATAAGAGATTAAACTAATTGAATATACAATTCTAAAATCTTACTAACTTTTTTGATTTCCTATTTCTTTCAAGTACTTTATATGTATACTAATTTTTTAAAATTTATTCTGTAGAACTTATTGAATTAACAATTTTAAACAAAATTTCTTGATAAGATTAGGTGTTTTAATTAATAAGGTATTTTAATAAAAACTAAATTAATGTAGTTCAGTTTGAAATAAGGTGAATGAGAACATTTCTGCCACTTCTGGTTAAACAACTTAATGGAGATTTCAGAGTTAGTTTAAGAGTAACCAGCAAATGGCTCTATCACTTTGATTAAAAGGTTGTCAACAAAATTCTATAGCCTCGAGCTTGCGAAATTTGTGGATTATTATTACTTGAGAGAGAGAGAGTTTATCTGCATTTGCTTGGCATTAAATGTGGTCGTTGTTATTTTTATCTGATAAGTTTCTCTTTTTGGGTGGTTAATGAATTGAGAAAAAAAAAATATTGCCCCATTGAATCTGACCCCCCACTCCCCACTGAGTCTCAGTTATGTTCATATTTTTTATTCCAATAATGTATGATACGTGCATGTACCACAAGACTTTGTGTAAACTTATCTGTGAGAAGAAGTATGCTTCCTTAATACCTCTTTTGAGTGAACTTGGTTTCTATAAATTATTGTAATATTTAACCTTAAAAGTTATATAAGTAAATAGTCGCAATACGATAATATATAAATCTTAGTACATCTATTTTCTAAATGCAACATAATCTATAAAACTAAAGTAATGTGAAAATTTAAGCAATTTTTTTTTAATGTACAAACTTATCTCTGAAACTAAAGTAATAATTCAAGAATAGATAATAGTTCTGGGTGGTTGGGTTTTGAATGCATTGGGCTTATTAAAATAACATATAAGAAGGTAATTAATTATATAAAAAAAAAAAAAAAAAAAAAAAACTTTTCTTAGTAAAATAATTTATGTACCTGACCGGCCCAATTTTTTTACAGACGCTGACCAGTTCGGTGATTGCTCTTGACAACCATACTACCTGGTTGTTTATATTTCAATTGGAATTTCAAATTGTATGTTAGAACAATTTCATGGAATTTTTTTTCTAAAAAAGCGAATAGAATTATTTTAGTATTTTGTCAGATTTTTAATTTAAGCTAAAACAAACCTTTATAAAATTTATAATATGAGATTTAATTTTTAAATAAAAACGTCTAAATGAACATGAATCCTAAAAAATATTTCTCAAGTTATCACTATAGATGGAATCTCGACAAATGCGTGAACTGACAAGTACTCGAAAGAAGACCGGAAAAGAAAAAGTTCTGTATTTGGAGAGTAAGTTCAATATTGGATCTGACATGATTTAAAAAACGTCGTTCAGAAATGAAAATCGTGTGTAAAAAAGAACTCAGTTGGCCGGAATTTTTCCATTTCATTAAATCCCAGAGGGCTATTTCACTTATACTTTCCCGATGGTATAAATTGGATACGTATTTTAAACCGACATGTGGAAGATATTTATGTAAAATAGTTATTTAAAATTTTTGATAATTTAAATTTTCGGTTTCAATTATAATTATCACCGAACTAGTTTGATTTAAATTTTATATATATACCTACTGATTTTAACAGGGAAAAGGTATTAAAGGCTTTAAGTTATTGCTTTCTTTATTAAACTCTAGTTAATCTTAAAACGTTCGGTATGTGGCGAAATCAAATTTTGCGCAACTGCATCTATAATTATACCATGTTTAAAATTTATATATAACAGGTTTAACATTAATCGTGTAAAAAATTAACCAAAATAAAAAAAAAATTAAAGTTTTTACTATCAATCCTTTTTTATAGGCTTTGCCAACTTTTACGGCAAATGCAATTTATTTTTGTAATTTCCACCTCAATTCAAGTGTTCATAGTGTTTGATCACTACGAGAAAAACCATCGATTCCATGACATCGACTAATTTTCTTTTTGCCCACAAAACTTGATAGAATGCAGTCCTAGACAACGGGTCTATCTGCCAAATTTCAGATCGATCGAATGACTGAAAGTAGGTTAATTAACCCAACGAATATTTTGCCCACCACAAACAAAATCGAAGTTAATACAAGAGGCCTTAAAAACAACAAAATGGCAGTTTTTTTTTATCATATGTCATCAACCTTAATAAGGAGATATTTCAATCATTAAATATATCCACATTGTATATGCGTGAATATATCTTGTACCTGAAGCTGATGGTATCTGGAGCTGATGTACGGTAATTGAAACGGAGTAAAAGTGTATTTTTAGTGACAGTTCCTATACTTGATAGAATGCATTGCCACCTACAATGAGTTTGTCTGCTAAGGTTCAGTTCGATTGGATAACGGCAAGTGGGTTAATTAACTCTCCGAAAATTTGCCCGCCATAAAAGCTCAAACAAATATTAATATAAATGATTAAAAATGGGGTTATTATTCAACAATACAGTATTTGTTATTTTTAATTTATTTAGTCGTTGAAAAATGATTGTTCAAACTATGATAGTTTTCCTTTGAATTGAAGCTTACGTAATTATTCAACAACCGATGTGAAAGACGTAGTTTTAGGTCAAAAATATAAAATTTTATTTATGAATCATGGAAGACTTCCAAACGCATTTAGACATTATAAAAGAAAGTCCATGAATGCAAAAAATGACCTACATTTTTAGAAACAGCCTCGCAATACATATCATGAAATTTTTCTCTGAAATGTTTCCAATAATTCTTTTAAAATTTTCAAATGTCTTAGCTTCTGGAGTTACGTCTGATAAATTTTTCTGAGTTGTAAAAAAAAAAAAAAAAAAATAGATAACATTTTTAAATTGTTTTCATTCCATACAATTCTATGAGATTTTTTACAAATCTATAATGTTCTATACAATTCTGTATTATTTAATAAAACTTTATTTCATTTAATTATTTAATATTCTATACAACACTGTAGTTAAAATTCTATGTTATTTTATAAATATTTATATACATACTTGAAACTTATTCATTAAATATTTGGATAAAAAGGCTTGTGTGTCATTTTAAAACAGAAAAACATATTTATTCATTTATTCAGTACATATAAAAACATTTTAGTATTTGATTAAGCCTATTTTACTATTATTAAAACTAGATGATTAATATTTTAATGACTGGTTCATTATACAGGGTGTATTATTAGAATGAACCTATTCTAAATCTTTATTTTTATGGAACAAAAAAGGTTTTGTGAATGAAGGTTATGTCACAGGACGAGGCGTGGTCTAGAGTTTTTGTAAATCACCGCTAAATGACTCCACTGAATGTGTGAAAGACGGAGAAATCGTCACGAACGCAATCTTTTTAAAAGACGGTTTCCGCTCAACTGAAGGTGTTTTGCATTCTACAATTTAACAAGACTAAGTCAGTAATTACCGTGCGATACTTGAAGAAAAGTGTTTTTGTACCACCGTTACCTACAAACATCAAGAACACGGGTTTTTAGAAGAAATTCCATCCGTCAATGACATCACCTTGCAGAAAGTGTGGGACGAATTTATCTATCGTCTTGATGCTGGAGGTGCACGCACGGAACATTTATACCATTGATGAAACTTTAGTAGTTTGTGAGTTTTTTTGCACTTTGTTACATTACTTTTGTGTGTTTCAATTAAAAAACGATTACGGTTCAAAATCGGGTTATTCTTTTTCATTCACCTTGCATATCACTAAAAGTGAATTGAAAATGGTTTGTTTCAGGTTTATATAAATTTCTATATTATAATATTTACAGAAATCTATTGAATCTGTATGTTAAATGGTATTAATATAGAGCTATTTAAGTTGAACTTTAAATACTTATGTTAATACTATTTCTATTGGTATATTTGCAAAATAAAATTAAGATAATGCAAGGTTATCAAGAGATAGTAAAATTATCTATAATAATAAAACAAGCTGTGTGTCTGTCTGTGGCTCTGTGGATTTATAGAAACCTACTTAAAATTGGAGTAGAGCTCTGAAATTTTCAACATAAGAAGTTTTGGCTTTCTAATTTTATGTATGTCAAACAAAATGTTAAAATTTTAATTAGTTCTTTTTTAATTAATTTTTTTAATTAATTTATTTTTTAAAAAGTGACTTTAAATAGAGATACTACTCTAAAATTTTCAACATAAGCAGTTTTAGCCTTCTAATTGGACTTTTGAAAAACAGAATGTTAAAATTTTAGTTAGTTATTTTTTAATTAATTTTTTTAATTAATTAATAAATATTTTACAAAACGATTTCTAATAGCACTACAGCTCTCAAATTTTCAACATAAAGTAGGTTTAGCTTTCTAATTGGACTTTTGAAAAACAAAATTTTAAAATTTTATTTAGTTCCTTTTTAATAAATTTTTTAATTAATTTTTCAATTAATTTTTTAATTAATTAATATATATTTTACAAAACGACTTCTAATAGGTCTACAGCTCTGACATTTTCAACATAAGTAGTTTTAGCCTTTTAACTGGACTTTTGAAAACAGAATATTACATTTTTATTTAGTTCTTTTTCAATTAATTTTTTTATTTAATTAATAAATATTTTACAAAATGATTTCTAATAAGACTACAACTCTGAAATTTTCAACATAAGTAATTTTGGCCTTTTAATTGAACTTTTAAAAAACAGAATTTTAATTTTTATTTCGTTCTTTTTTAATTAAATTTTTTAATTAATATATATTTTACAAAACGATTTCTAATAGGGCTACAGCTCTGAAAATTTCAACCTAAGTAGTTGTGGCCTTCTAATTGCACTTTTGAAAAACAGAAGTTTAAAACTTTATTTATTTTTTAATTAACAAATATTTTTCAAAACAATTTCTAAATTGGGCTACAGTTCTGAGATTTTCAACACAAGTAGTTTTGGCCTTCTACTTGGACTTTTGACAAAAAGAATGTTACAATTTTAATTTGTTTTTTAATTAATTTTTTTAATTAATTTTTTGAATTAATATTTTCACAAAAAGCAACATCTAATTGGTCTAGAGCTCTGAAAATTTCACCTTAAGTAGTTTTGGCTTTCTAATTTTGCTTTCCACTAAAACATGTTCAAATAATCTTAAAGGGGTGTTGTATTATTGTATTAATGGGGATTTTTTTTTTGTGTCTCGACAAGGGAGAGGCTTCTAATATTAAGGCTTTACGTAGCAATTAAATTTTAGTGAGTGAAGTGAGCTTATTCTTACGCAACAATGAAACTTTCAGCGAGAGAAACGAGCCTATTCTTGCATAGTAATGAACCTTTCAAAGAGTGAAGTAAGCCTGCACTTATGTGTCAATGAACTTTTCAGCCAACGAAGCGAGCTCGATTTTGCCTAGCGATGAACCTTCCTGAGAGCGAAGTGCTAAACACTCAGACTTATTCACCAATGACGGGTTTTCGCAACGCAAGGCCTCACAGCTAGCTAAAATATTGCACATGTTAAAATTTCGTAACAAAGCACGTGTATTCCGCTAGTATAGAAATAAATTATAAACATATGAAATAATGTTTTACTCTAATGATAATGATTTCACATCATTTTAGAGTAAAACATTATTTGATATATTGGTGAGATTCCATTCTGTTTTATTGGTTTTGCAAAGAATTGGATTAGTTAAATTTTTGTTGAAAATGTATAATATTATAAATGATAATTATAGTCCCCCCCCCCCCAAACAACAAAATCTATGTCAATATTTTATGAAAGATACAGCAAATTTACTTTTCCAAACATTTTGCAAATTACTTTTCAATTAAATTGCCAGCTGTAGTGCTTTTTCTATAATTATAACATAAATACTACCATTAAAATTAATTCATTTTAGAAATTAAATAAATAAATTAAAAAAAAAAAGTTTGAAATAAATTGGCATTAGTTGGAAACTTTATAATTCGTAGTGTTTAATTTATTTTAAAATGCTACTAGTAACTATTTGCAAAATAAACTGAGTGTTTATTAGATTCTCCAAAAGTTTCGAGTTTTACTACCAGTCCTTTTCAATCTTTATCGTCAATACAGGCAATGCAAACTTCCAGTCAATGACGAAATATTTCTTCCTTTACATAAGCATTCTGTTAAAAGCGTTATGAAACACAGCATAAATGTATAAAAGGATAGTCTCTCAATGAGAGAAACTGTCGTTTTATAAATGTATGTTTCTTTATAAAAGTCTTATAAAGGACTTTTAATACACTGCTTTTGTAAAGAGATAAAAATTTAGAACACGATAAATACTAATTCCTAAGTTTCACAGCATTTTGTAGAATCATCTTTATAAGTATTAAAAACACAAATAAATACGAACAAACACGTAGCCGAGGAAACAATGCTATAAATTCAAAATTATCCAAAATATTTTAACAAAAACGTCGTCAGTTTTTGGCGAATTGCCATTCACCCACTGTGGGAATTTTAGTAAAGGAAGAAACTCACGATATTTAAATAAGTTCCATGGGATAATGTCGAGTTGAAACGCTTCCAGAATATTTATTTCACATAAGTATTTGTCTATGAACTCATTTTATTTATTCTATATATTCGTATTCATTTTCGAAGTAATCCAATAAAAATGCATGAAGCTGAAAACTATTTCAAAATAGAATGTGTATTTATTGCATTTTATTTCATTCTAATAGTATTTTTTTAAATATGTAAAAAAAAAAAAAAAAAGCACAACAAGTGATTCAGTATAAATTACACAGGCTGTGTTAGAATAGTTGAAAATGTTCTAGAAAATTTAGTAATCAAATTAGGCTTTCCAGTTAAAGCATACAATTTCAATCAATACATATATAAGTTTCGTTAGATTTCGTAATGGACTAAAAGTTTGCCAATTTTTTTTAACGTACTTTACACTCAGATTATGACTTTAATGACAAATAAAAAGATGCTAAACGCATTTTATTAACACTCCAAATGTTCACTAATAAAAGAAAACTTACACTTATACAGTGATATTTTTAACACAATAAAGAACTAATGTTTTTTTATATTAACGCTAAAGGCTATTTGTTATCAGAAGGGAGAGATAAAGAAAATAGAACATTTTGTTAAGGGTAACCATTTAAAGCTATTTCGAAGCTATTCGTAAACATGTGATCAATGATTGCTTTTAACATCTGGAACAAAGTCTGGTCGTGTTAGAAAACTCAATAACAATATGACTCTCGTTTCAAGGCTTCGTAAAATGTTTCGTTTTACATATCTTCACAAACTTTTGTAGTAGTTACCGAGCCCACTAATTACAAGGAAACATAATTGCCTTTAGTCAAGAGCCATTTGTTCTACACTCGTAAATTACTTCATCGATTTTCTGTCCTGGATTCTGAAGAGTAATTTGGTTGATGCCTAATTGGCAGTTTTATTTTAGGGATACTAAATACCTTTACTTGAGGTATTTTTTAAAATATTTTTTTCTATTTTAATATTACTTTTTGTTATTTATTTTCTTTAATAATAAAAAGTACCATTATATACATATGTTTTTTCCTTCACGACTAAGTCAGACAATGATTTATGAGGAAAGTTGAATTTTAAATCCGAGTTCAGGCGCATTGTGCTTGATAGATTGCACTCAAAAACACAATAAATGCACAATTAAGCTAATTCATGTTCAAGTGGTGAAAGTGAATGATATAAGGGAAGGTCAAAAGAGGAAAAAATACGAAGTTTCTGAAAAAAATATATTCGATATTCAATTATAGTCGATATTTACTAGTACTATTCTCTCGCTAACGCACGGGACACTTTGATTTTTTTTTTGTATTTTCAATTACCCATATGCTTACATAGGGTAATGAAAGTATAGCATCAATGAAAAAATTGCAAACACAAATTTTGATTTTTTGCATTTCTGTACCTTTTTCTGGAACATTTTGATTTCAAAAAAGTGGTCTAGAAAAAATGTCTGTCGGTGTATCTATACGTCTGTGTGTACGTAGTCAGCATAGCTCCCGAATTAAATGACCTTCGATGTTCAAATTTGTTGTGCGGGTTGGTGGTGGCCATGGGACCTACCATTAATGTTTTCGTCAAAATCGCGCAAGCATATAGGGTTGAATTATGAAAAACTCCTGTTTTTCAGCAATATTGCTACAAAACGGCTCGAACGATTTTGTTTAAAATTTATGTGGTAATGCCTCTTAAGGTGTTATAATCTTCCCCACCTTCGAAATTCTAGTAGAAATGCGGTAAACGTGTAAAAAGTTGAAAAACGAGGGTCTTTAACACAGAGCTCTCTATCCTTGAGCATCATTTATCAACGATCAATTTTCTTCTGTTTCACGCACAAAAAAGGAGTAATGTCTGTATAATTACATCGCCAGTTTCTCCATCTTGGTGATTTTTTTTAGCCCATGTAATAATTATTGTCAAAAATATTGCAAAACTGGCTATTGTTATTTAAATGAGTGAAAATCTGAAAACGGTAAATAACACCATACATTTTAATGCAATGACATATTTTATAGTGTAGTTGAAAGTTGTGCGATCTTCCACACCCCTATTTCTACTTGTAAACAGAGGAGAAATTAAATTGTGATTAATCTAATAATGTCGTTCGTATTTTAAATAATACTACTTGGGGACAAAGTTGTACTAAAAAATAATTACTTTAACTATATCCATCGACGCACGGGACACAGACGTGGCTTAAAAATGTATTTTTGACCTAGTGAAAATGATTATTTCTTAATATAACTTTACCACTAATTAGTGTTGTATTAAATAAAAACTTAACTACTAGATTCGTTATAATTTTAGAATTCTAATTGGTCTAGGAGTAGAAATTTATATATAAGTTTTATAATTTCAATTGGCCTCCAAACGGTATAGTGGTTAGCATGTTAGCTTCTAAACCACGAGATTGCTGGTTCGAGTCCCGTGTTAGACATGGGTGTTTGCAAATGTATGTTGGCTTGTCTAATGACGAATGTTTCGGCGCATTATAGTTCTCGTGTTGATGACTGCCCCAGATAATCTGAAAACAACCAATCAAGTTTCAATCGAATAAAAATAAACCATCAATATGTATCAATAAAGGAAATAATTTCACAATCGAAATACTAGTTGCGATAAAGGTACTGGGTACATTGAAAAGATAAAAGTAACTAATTTATGTGTTAAAGCGTGGTTGGCAATAAACTGCTCGTCAATAGTATCAATTGTTTTCGAAAAATAATATAGCTCCCAATGCACCTCATAGATGGCGCTGCACGACGAAAACATATTGATAGCTCAATTGAACATCAGATATGTGCATTTTAAGTAAACTTGAAAAATGAATTTGAATGACGAAAAACGTTTTCTTTTCCCGTAGGATTCATAACGATTCTTGATTTTTAATTCTAGAGGCTTTAAAGCGTTATTTTTTAAATCGAAATTGGAAGATGATGATGTAGGGGGAAAATTTAACAAAACTGTGATCTCAACTAAATTTTGATTTTTTTTTAATATGTAGTTGATTTTGCTTTTTGACGACTCATTTTAATAAACCTATTTAACGGTAAAACAAAAAATTTCAATATTTTTTTTTTATCGAAATCGCTTTGTGATAAGCTTATAGAGAAGAAGTGGGGGGTGGGGGGTATAATTTTTTTTTGGCCCATAAATGATGTTCATTCAAATCAATAATCTCATACACAAAACCTATAAAACCCTTTCTATAAGAGTCAGCAAGTATATTCGTGATTTTTTTTTAACTATTTATTTTCATTTTTTCGCTAAAAAAATCCATCTTACAACTGTAACCTTACTTATTAACTCCTTCAAATTTTTAACTACGTCATTGGCTTTTAGTTCAACCTTTCATAATTCTAGACGGTCGTCTTAGGTTTCATTGTATTCTTTTAATTTTGTTTATTTATTATGCCAGTATTCCTACCAGTAATAATTCTTTTGAAAGTAATTGAAAACCAGTCTATGCTTTTCGCATTATGAATCTCAAAATTAATTAAAAATTATCATCATAAAAAAAACTAGCCGTACATTAATTAAATAAATTTGTGACCTTCTTAATCTATCTTTTACTCAAAAGTAATGAATAACAAGAGACTTTTGAGTGGAAGTAGAAGATTAAAATCAATTAATCTTAAAATTCTCATTTCTCTTCCATTCCTTAAAGAAATTGTCGTATAAAAAACTCCTTACAATTACATATATTGTTATCGTGCTACTCATCCATAATATTTTGCTAATCATATACTTATGCTTAACTTCCAAAGATATTTTTTTTAAATATTTGATTTGTAAAAAAGATATTGCAATATCCTTTGTGTCAGGCATTTAATTAATTTTTCATTATTTATATTTGAATTGTAAAATTAATTAAGTAATGTGCTTTAGACATGCTTAAAAAGTTGTTAATACAAAATAGGATTTGCTGTAATTACTAAATTGAAATTTACATGGCAAATTGATTTTTGGAAAGATAAAATGATTCGAAAATAATGAAAATGACAAAAGCAGACATTTTATAAAGCATACCAATTCTCTAGGTATTTATTACAATGAACAACTTACTAGTTATATTCAATTTAATATCCTAAAGTAGAAATTTTAAATTAATCTTATCTATTAGGATCTATTATTTAACGCCATCTATAGGAAGAGTTCAACCACAGAATTGACTTAAAAAATCAAAAAGAAAATTTAAATTTTTTGGAAATACACTTGCGCTTATAAACTAAGTAAGTTATTGCTTATTTATTTGTAGTTGAATAACTATTCAAATTTATGGGAAACTTTTATGCATCCTTAATACATGACTTTTTTATTCATTTATTTTGTTCTAATATAAATAATTGGGCTGCTTATGCAAATACTTGAAGAAATACTACATGGAGTTTTGTAGGACTAAATATACTTTAAAAATACAACAGAGGATGCTTATCACAATGAGTTGTCATAAGTAAACTACCAAAAGAATCACAAAGTTGTTTGAAAAATATTTAGTCTGATTTTCTGGAAGCTAATTTTCTTTTGCTACTAGTTTTACTTTTAAAAATTGTCAGTTCATTGTCAATAATATAAACCATAAAAGCAATTTTTTTAATAGAAATCCTTTATATGTATTGCCAATTTTTATGTGTAATTACAATTTCTTGGGTTAGATCTGGTTTTCTTAGTGTTTGACAGCTAAGAACAAAAAACACTTTCCGAACTATTTAATAACTTCTTTTTTTGCTTCCAAAACTTGATTGAATATACTGTCATCCATAACGAATCTATTTTCTAAGATTCAGCTCAATTGGTGACGGAATGTGGGTTAATCAGCACACCGAAGATTTTCTTTGTCAACCCTAATAGTGGAAGGTTTCAGTCATTAAATATCGTTAAATTGAACATGTTTAAATTAAGCTTGCTATCTGGATAATAGAACATGAGTAAAAGTTGATAATTCTGACGTAAGAAACAAGAGCATAAGCGGCATTTGTGTGGCTATCCCAAAACTTGATCGAAAATTTGAAACTTGGAAAAAAAAGGGGATTTTTTTTCATCTACAACGAACATACATGTAAAATTTCGCAACGATTGGATCCCTACAAGTTAGTTTATTCGTATTACAAACAGATAATAGAAGGGTGTGTAAAAGCATCTCTGCAGGTAATTTATCTCTTTGTAGATAACGTGTGTAATTTAAACCTTACCTTTCAGACTATATGACCACTAAGAATTGCATTAAATAAGTTATATAGTTTCTCTAAACAACAACAAAAAAGCACCTATTTTCATATATTTTTTAAAAATCAAGAAAAGTTATTTTATTTTTTAAAAGTATGTACAAATAATTATTTTAATAGAAAAATTAAACATGTTATGAGTGTAATATATTATAAATAATAAAAATGTTGTTTCTTATTACGTTACATTAATTTATTTCTATTTCGAATAACGTGAAGGAAATAAAGGAGATTGTAAGAGATATGTGAATTAATTACCAAACACATTAAGACTTTATGCATTTCAATTAAAAATATTGGATTTCTATTATTAGATTTACTTGAGAGCAACTTCTTGCATGATTGTTCAAATTAATAAAAGGTGCCGAACTTTCTTTGAAGTTTTACATGATTTACATAACGTTTTTGATCAAACTCCGAGCAGAACGAAAAAGTAATTAGCACTAACACGGAAAGATGAAACGAAAAGACCGACCTAATTAATTAAATTAGAGTATTTTCTGATAAAGCATCGTCTGTGTGTTTCACTAATCAAACAAGAGCCCACTATTAGTTAAGATTACATTGCTTTCCAATGATTATAAGGCTCGATCGAAAAGAAAAACTATTAATTACGTCTGATTGATAGTCTCATTTTTATCTTTTAAAACGTTCTTCGACTGTAAAAATATATTTAATGTGCGTATAAATTATACATTTTTAAAAGAAAAGCTTGCGCTTTAAATGTACCAGAACTACTTTTAGAAAATTCATTAAATCTATTTATATAATTCTCTTATGCTGTGCTTAAGAAAAGACCTTATTTGAATATTCGGATTAGCTACATCAACTATTTTTTTGAAAATAGAATTCTATGGTTTAATTGAAACAAATATATATGCTGTGCTCTCACAGGATTAATAAAAAATAAGTAAATAATAATAATAATAATAATAAAAAAAGGGGGGGGGGGGGATGGGGTAATAAAATAGGAGTCGGAAGGCGCAATGAGCAACTGAAAAGTATAGATAAAAGTTTTGACAGGCGAAATGCTGAAAGGTATTGTAGAAGCAGTCTAACTTGCATTGGCAGAGTTTTTATTGACGAACACGATACAGCTCCATACAAAGAGTTCGCTTTTAAATCTTTTATATTAACTTCCATTCTGTAAGTTTGTCGATAGCGGGCAAATCTGTGGAGGTCTAATTAATCCCCTTGCCGTCATCCAATCGGGCTGAAATGTGACAGATAGATTCGATGTCGATGACAATGCATTCTATCAAATTTAGATGGCTGCCACTGTCACTAAAAGGTAGCTTTAATGGAATACAAATTAACTAACTTGCCGTCATCTAATCGCGATGAAATAGCATTTAACCAATCATTGAAGAAACCCTTTCCTGTTGCCAAAACTGTTTTAATAAATAAATAAATAAATAAATAAATAAATAAATAAATAAATAAATAAATAAATAAATAAATAAATAAATAAATAAATAAATAAATAAATAAATAAATAAATAAATAAATAAATAAATAAATAAATAAATAAATAAATAAATAAATAAATAAACAAATAAACAAATAAACAAATAAACAAATAAATAAATAAATAAATAAATAAATAAATAAATAAATAAATAAATAAATAAATAAATAAATAAATAAATAAATAAATAAATAAATTGTTTTAATCAGAATAAATAAAAGATATTTGGATCCGAATGCATAAATTCACATTCACTTTTGATGAATAAATTTTGAAAAGTTGTTCAACGGATATTTTGCTGATAGAGATATTTTTAACATATAAAATTATATGCCAAGATCAAGAACACGCTGGCAACAGAAACGACGTTTTATTAATAATTATAAAATTTTTATAAAAATTGGCTATGCATATAAAAGATTTATATTAAAAAATTTGTCTCTATGAGTTATATTAATTTCTGTGAAACACTTAAAAAAAAAAAAAAAAAAAAAAAAAAATACTGTTTATTCTAAGAACCATACGAAATGTGGGGATAAATATGATGGAATTAAGCTTCTACGAGTTTCTACTGATTGGGAAAGAAAAATTATGCTTGGAAACGATTTTTTTTAGTGAGTGAAGCGAGCCTGGTTATCAAACCAATGAGAGTTGCATAGAAAGTGAGGTAAGTGAGTGATAGCGAACAGAGTGCAGAGCCTCTGATTTCGTAATATTTTGTTACGAGAGATCATCATATTTTTAATGTAACATAGAAATGATGCTTTATTTTTCGGACCTTCAATCAGTCGATATTTTAAAACATGTGAAGAATTTTATTACATATGAAAACAGTAATAAAAACTCTTTAACGTAATAAGGTGTAAAAATAGTTTTTATTTTTATTTTTATTATTAAATATTGAATTTTTTTTATAATACCTTAGAAAGTCAAAATATAATTAATAGGGAATATTGCAAGAATGCAATGTGATAATGTCAGATTTTCAAGTATTAAGGGATGTAAAGAGAGAGGAGCTTGGTACACAGAGAAAGTTCAAATTTTTATACTTTTATGATTTTAAAAATTAATGTTTTTGAAGTCATTGATATCAAAATTTTGTGTGTTTTGGTGATTTGATTTGCATAACATTCTGTAAAAAATTATCGATATTACTTTCGTTTGTACTTCATTGGAAATTTATTTTTATGTTTGATAATATTTTCTTGTTATTTGTAATTTAAATAATATAAGTCTAAAAGATATTTAATAAAGAATAGACAAAAATAGACAAACATATTTTTTTTTATGCCATAACATTCAAAATGTTTCCCGTATATTCAGATCAAGTTTCAGGTTATTCTGACCAGTGGTTAGTTTTTTTTTAATAGATTTGTGACAGTTGAACTTTAATTGTAATCACCTGTATATTGAGTTTTTAAATTGATTGACTTCACTGATTGTGGATAAACGTCAATCACTTTTCAAATTCTTTTAAGGTCATTACAAATAGCCCAACCTTAATAAAATTCCAGTTTATGTAAAAAAAAAAAAAAAAAAAAAAAAAAAAAACACCTTCATATGTCCATATTTTCTACGCATTAATGTCAACTTGAAATTCAAAGGAAAGAGGTGACTGCTTTTGTCCTCCCTCATAACCACTATTGTATACCACTATATACCAATACTAATTGCTAAAGATTTTATATATTTTATCAGTTGGTTTAGTTTAGCTTAAATGCATTATATTTGTAATTGCGGATAAAAAGATATGTCTTTAAAAACTAAAGTATTTATAACTATTCATTCAGAGTATTATTACGATAATGTAACTGTGTTCAGAGGGTTCCTAAAAATAATTGATACTTTATTTGGTTTTCTTATTTATTGGGAACAATTTAAAAAAAAAATCCAATAATTAAAAACAAAAACTTCAAGTTTGAGTGTTAAAGAGTAAATAAAATAAATAAATCGCTAAGAATACTACTTTCTAACAATTATAGTAACTTTTATCTTTTTAGAAATTGATTCTAGCCAAAATTAATTGTCAATTGTTTAGTATTTTTCAGTTTCCCAATTCACTACTAAAACGCAAAATTATTTAAAAACCCGATTCATCTTTTGCATAAATATTATTTCAGCTTACAACAACAATTCAGTGAAGGGTACGACACAATAGATGCGATCGATTGACATTTACAATTAATTACGTTAAGTATTCATCTAGTGCATTCTATTCATAAAAAAGTATGGAAAACCGATTTTGCAGAAATATTTAATTCTTTTAATGTATGACATTTTCAACTGTCGAGCTATTTTCAGAAGCAATTTTGACATGTGTTTGATATTTTATGGTCTTCAACAGAGTGTTCTTTTTAGAATTATAGTAATACATAAATTATTAGGTACTTCAAAGTCGGACACACCATTAATAACCAAGCCATGAATAATAAGGGATTCTTTTTTGGGACATATATTTCTAGTCGTTAAGAGCTTATGAATACTTAGTGAAGATGTTATGTAACATTTAAACGCAAATAATATATCCATTTTTAAAAGTGGAAAACGTTGTAATATCCCTTTCTTTCATGTTTTAAATTTAAAAATAACGTTACATAGAAAATTACTTGGAGTTTTGTGTCTCGGAAAGTGTAACAAATGAGTTTACGTTAAGTTCAAAATGAAAAAGAAACATTTTTCCATTTAAACATTTTATGCTTTACGCATGATTATGACAACAAAAATAAACCAGAACAGAAATACAGTTTTCTTCTATGGATGAAGCCTTAAAATGTATTTATCTCTAGCTCAAGGGTAAACTTAGGTATATATTCTGTTGTCAATCTCTATGCAACGGGAGTTGATAAAAATTGAAAACCCTCTTCCGATTTTACTTTTTTTCCATTTTTTACGGATTGTGATTCAAATTTGATTCGTTATTTTGACAATGCTAAGCTTTATATTTTACTGAAAAGCAGTACGGATTTATTTTTGACTTTACTGCACCAATTCTAAATTTGGTGCCAGGTGAATAAAAGTATAGTGTAAAGATTGAGATTATGTAAACAATTGTATACAATGTAAGTATTTCATAAATTCTCTGATTTTGGGAAGAGCAGTAAGCTTGTATTTTTATTGCTGTTGAAGATATGGGTTTTGGATGAGCTTGTATACGAATTGATGTTGATTTAAGTACTGAAAGAAGAATAATTAAGTTATTTATGTAATCTTCTATGTCATAATCATAATTCCTTGAGAATAAAAAGTGTAACAATACAGTGAAAATCTTTAAATAAATAATGATGTTAAAGAAAATGTTGTATTTTAAACCAATTGGTTACCTTAAAAATTTAATCCTAAATAAGAAAATATTTGTAGAAGTGAGTATTTACCTAAAATTTTTTATTTTCATTGGAAACCTTTTCGAAGAAGATTAATTTTATGTGACTTGCTAGAATTTTTTTTTCTATTTGATTACTATTGCTTGAATACACAGGTTATGAAAGAATAAATGAAGACATAATGAGAAAGCATACATATATATATATATATATATATATATATATATATATATATATATATATATATATATATATATATATATATATATATATATATATATATATATATATATAAGTATATATGTATGCTTATATATATATGTATATTTAAATATACTTTGAGGTAAAATAAAACATTTTTTATTTCAAATTGACTTATACATAGATTGAAACTACTTTAAGTTTGAGGTAATTTAAATTTCCTTACATTTTTATTTCCTAGAACTCAAACATTGCATACTTAATTTTTTTAAACAGTTTATTTTTCAAATATGTCTTTGAAAAAAGAAATATTATGCAAATTTATAAAGTTTTATATATATAGCGGGCTTGAATATAAACTATAAAACTGTGTTTAAATAAATTTAGTAAATTACTTTAGAAACGCCAAGTAAAATATTTTATCTTTACATTCATTTGCTTAATATTTTCAGTTTATGTATTAAGAAAAGAAAAACATATCTTTATGAAACTAATTTTTTATTAAATGCAACATTTAAGTAGTTTCAGTAGTGTTGAGAATACATTATTAGAAATTTTCCATCACATAGTTTGTGGTAAAGTTATTCTGGAAGTTAAAACAGAATTCAAATTAAAAGAGTCCGAAAGCTACGGTTCATCTTATGAGCAATATTTAAGGAACGTCTTAAAGCACAAACTTAGAGGTAAATTTATTAGAAATTCAGCAGCGTAAAAGTCTCCAAAGTCTTTTACGCTGCTGAACTCGACTTTTTGACTCGACAAGTTATTTTGTTAAAAGTCCGTGACTATTACACTTTTATTTAAGTTGCTGAACGGACTTTCGTTAATTAATTTTCGAGCTGAGTTTATTTTTATATTCAAGAGACGTAAGCAAAAATTAATTACAGTGGTTAGAATTTGTTTTATTTACAAACGACAAATGCAGGAACTTAGATATTTTAAATTGCATCTAAAGTGTGCTATCTTTTTTGTTGTGGTAGATTTTATTAATCCTGACAAAAGATACCTCTGCTTTAGATTAGTAATTCTTTGTCAGAAGCTCTAGTTGTTTTGATATCTGGATCTGGATGTATTTATTAGTTTGTTTTGAGTTATCAAAAATATTTATTCCGTAATGAAACAAAGTTTTTTTTATGATATTTATCATTTGTGTTTATCATTGCGATTAAATATGTAGCATTTAAAGAATTATATTGTACAAATAAGTAGGGAACGGTAGCAGATTGCCATAAGAAAATTTTAAAACGTCAACTGAAATAAACATTTATGAAGGAGCATGCAATATCTGCACTTAAGTAAGAAACTAAACATAAATATAAATGATAAGACTGCACAATAAAATTATAAGACTGTTAGAAAATAAAAAGATATGCAATTTTTGTAGTATTTAAAATCTCAATATGATAAATTAAAAATAAATCTAAATATTCAAAATAAATATCGTAGATGTATTGAAATTACTGGCTATTTTAACCAATTAAAGAACTTCAGTAATTATTAGTGTATACTAAACAATAGAGGAGAAAATTGTTAGATTATAAAAATGTATACGACAAGTCCACTAATAGAAAACATATATAATCGATAAAATTAAAAAAAAGAAGTCAGTAAATACAAAAATTCTACATGTAAAAAATAACTAAATATCGACACAATGAAATTGCGTTGTGCTTTTGATTTTTTTTAATAGATATAGAAATCATAAACATGTGCTTACACAGAAACTAATTACAATTTAAAAAAATAATTGCAATACAAAGACGAGTTTTATAATCAACCCAAAAGTTTGCTATTGAGTTATTAAATTATATTAATTCGATCAATAATGGAAAGAAACTCCAGAATCATTCAATGAACATCGGAGACCGTCATTTCATTTTTAAATCACGTCTTGGGATTTAAAGGATTAACTTTTTAACAAAGGGCTTACAAAATTGTTGAAAGCAGTACAAAGAAACTTTTGAAAGGGCTGAGAACAGTTTAATGGGTTGATGGAAGGTCAAAAAGAGATTGTTAGTAATAAAAAAAGAAGTAAAAAGAAATACCCAATTGTCGCTTTGGGAGACTCACTGTCATTTGTCACAGCTGCAGAACATTCTGAAGGTAAAGTTAGAACTCCTCCTATTCGGAATTCGAGTGTAAGAACTCTACGTCAATATGAAGGTATTATTTTTAGAAAAAAAGGTCTTTCTAACTTTTTTTCTGATGTGTGAGTGAGAGGATCTTGCTTTTATAAGGTTTCACATTGATTTTTTGGAATTGGAAGTTTCAAAAGAAATTTGAACTGAATCAAAAACTAATTTCATTTGATTCAATTAATGATGTAATAAATTGATCATGTTACATTTACTTTCAATTACCCATATGTTTACATAGGGTAATGAAAGCATAGCATTCTCCACTTTTTGGAACATCCTTCTTTCAAAAAAGTGATCTAGCAAAATGTCTACCTGTGTGTCTGTGGTCAGCATAATTATCGAACAAACTGACCTACGATGTTCAAATTTGGAGTGCGGATTAGTGATGGCCATGAGATCTACTATTAAGGTTTTCGTCAAAATTACGCATGCGCATAAGGTAGCTGCCTTTGAAAAAAATCATGTTTTCAGTAGTTGTAAAAAACGGCTCTAACGATTTTGATCAAAATCGCTGTGGTAATGCCTCGTAAGGTGTTTTAAACATCCTCACCTTCAAAATTCCCGTAAAAATGCGATAATCATGTAAAAACCAGGCACGAGTGCATTTAACACAGATCTCTCTGCTCTTAAGTATCTCCCATCAGCGATTGATTTTTTTTTACGTCTCGCGCACAAGAAAGGATAATGTATGTCTACAAAAAAAAAAAAATCCACCAATTTTTTAATTTTGGATTTTTTTTTGCTCATGTAAGAATTATTGCTAAAAATATCACCAAACTGGCTCTATTTTTATTTAAATGAATGAAAGTATGAAAACGATAAGCAACACTACGTCAAGGGCCGCGTAGCCCAGTCGGGAGAGTATCGGTCTCGCAACCAGCAGTTCGAGCCTGGAACCGATTAAAGACCACCGTGTTTGTTATGGTGACTGGGGAACGTTAAATCAGTTGTGATAGCAAAGTCCTCCAAGTTCCTATACAAATCAATACCTTTGGGGGTGGCAAAGCCAAATCTTCTGCTTGGTATTGCCTTTCAATTAAGAAGTTCCACATACGGTCGGTAGAGCTGCCATCTACCGGGTAGCTACTGAAAAGAGGTCGAAATGAACACTTCGGTGGTTATAGGTAGACTTGCACACTCTCTCTCACGAGAAAGTGTGTGTTTACATACTATCCACTACCGATCTGTTCTGGATATGGGGTTGGTACAAAATGTTTAAAAGAAGCAGAGGTGCCTTAGTCCCCATTGTCCTTGATGAAAAGAAGAGGAAGAACACCATGTCAAATTTTAATTATCAAAAAATTATAGTGTAATTGAATGTTGTGCGATGTTCCACAATCCTATTTTTTTTTTTTTTAATCATTTCTTTATGTCAGATATTTTCAACTTCAAGGATTAACATGTGAACATTGAATTTGTAAACAGTCGAAAGTATTTTATGGAAGAGAGCTTAGAATAAGCTGTTGATTGTTTAAAATTTTCATTAAATTCTTCTATACTTTTCCAAAAATTTGTTTTCCATAATATTTGCTAATATTTAATTATAGCAAAAAGTAGCATTACTTAAAGTGGATTTTATTGAAGAAATATTCAGTGCTTCTTCAATCAAAAATTTTTAAAATGTATTCTAATATTGAATTCTATAGTTATATTCTATAACACATTTACGTGACCTCATATAAAAATGTAATTTATAGCATTGCTTCAATAGATTTTGTTCACATATGAATTGAGATAGAGGATTTAGTTCCGGTTTAAAATACAGAGTAAAGTTTTATAGCATTTTGAGTGCATTTTCAAACAGTGTTATTGAGGATAAAAATTGTTAAACTATTTATTTTCATATAACCGATTCTCAAAGGATAAAAAAAATTGAGCGAAAATTAATAGTGCAGCTTAGAGATATACATTTCCCGATCGGCGCGACACACAATCAAAACTAAAGAGGGAGCGAGAGAGAAAAAGAGGAAGGCGGCAGAAAGAGGAACGAAAGAAAAAGAGGAAGGAGAGAGAGAGAGAGCAAGTGAGAGAAAGAGAGTGGAAGAGTGAGAGACATATAAATTGAAAAGAACATAAAATATATCAGGAATATTTATATCCTAACTATAATTTTAGCCGATTGTCATGCGGCAGCGCATTTTATGCGTGACAGGTCTAACGTCTGAATAACAAACGTCTAACGTTAATTTTCAACATCAATTCAAAGTGCAGCTTAGAGATATACATTTCCCGATTGGCTCGACGCACAGTCTAAACTCTAAACTATGGAGGGAAAAGAGAGAAATGCGAGATAAAGAGAAAGGAGAAAGAAAGAGTAAGTGAGAGAAAGAGAGAGGGAGTATAAGAGTGAGAGATATATATAAATTGAAAAGAACATAAAAGAAATCAAAAACATTTATATCCTACCTATAATTTTAGTCGATTGCCATGCCGGTATATAGTTAACAGTTCTAACGGCTGAATAACAAACGCCTAACATTAGGTTTCTACATCAATTCAAAGACAACTAAAAGAAAAATATATCCTAGTTCATTTTTTTCGCTTTTATTAGGTTCCTCCTCATCCGCTGAATCGGACGTCCTGCTTCAGCGGACTATTTGTTCACGCCATTTTTTTTTTCTTTTTCTTAACGCATTTCTTTTGTTTTTATATGACGAGGTCGTTTTCTTCTTTGTTACCTCTTTTTCGTGCCGTAAAAGGAATCGGCGGAAGTTGAAGCGAAATATGATTGCAATGGCCGAAGTGGGGATTGGAACGTTAATGTGATTTACAGTGGATTGGTCGAAGGATTCGTTTGTTGTTGTTCCCGCCAAACTAATGGCGTGGAATTGGAATGAGCTGGTTCGATTGTTATACGACGTGACGCACTGGGAATATCTTACAATTAATTTTTTAAATAGCCAATACAAACTGAAACCAGGTGTGGATCCAAGGTGATATGTAAGGGATGACGGTTGGTTCTGGAAGAATATGTGACATTTGCGTACTCATTATATAGTGTTATAGCAGATAAAAAAGTAAATAAATTCACACTATTCCAATACTTTGGTTTTAAAAGTGTTAGTCTCAAGCTGTTTGCATCCATATGCCGAATCATTTATAATTTTGTATAGTTATGTATAAAACTTAAGGTGTTGTTAAATAGTTTATTTATAAAAGACTTCTGAAAACTTCAACATAAATATTTCTTTTTCCCCCATGTCATTCAATTTACATTGTCTATTTTGATTAACGGCTTATTTGATAAAATTTTTGCTTAGGATAAATAATTAGAAAATACAAACATAACTCCGAATATACATTCTTTAATCCTAATTCCACCAGTTATGCATGGGACGCTTCCGATAAGATTGAATGTATTCAGAACTTTCTAACACTTAAATCCAACGCCTGGCGGGCCGAACAATTTGGCCACCAGATCTCAAAATCAACCTCATATTAAGGTGTACTTATACTCTGCAATTCATAAAAACCCATCAGAATATTGATTTTTTTCTTATAATATCATAATATTCTCCGATTCTCAACTTTTGAAATTATACTTAATATTTTTAAGTTACAGTTAATTATAGGTAGGTACTAAGCTTTTAAAACTTTAAACTTGTTTTCTGACGAACTGTATTTTGATTATGTCACGATTTATTTAAACAATGATTATTCAACAATTAAATGTTCAATTATAAATTATTTTATATCATAGTAATCTACGTAGTATGTTAGATGTTTTGAAACTCAATTATACAAAATTGGTTGAGAATCTGTTTTTTTAGTGTTTTTCAAAACTTAGAATCACATTGAAAATATTGATTTTATTCATGTTTTCACACAAAATAAATTATAAAAAAAACCTATTCAATGTTAAAAACTTAATCGAATTTCAAAACATGAATAATATTTCGATTGATTTCCAAGGGGAATTGCTTTTTTAAGTAAATTAGAATTTGATATATCATTGTTTGAATAAGGTGCTAATTAGCCAATTACAACTTAATAAACAAGTTAACAATTGGCGAAATTTGAATTTTTTTTATGAAATGATTTTAAACACATATCCTCTAACTACTGTAAAAAAGAATTGGATTTTTAAACTCGGGAGAAATGTCAATCTTTATATGGATGCCTATGCACAACTACACGATAATGGTATTCAATTCTTTAACACTGTTAATTTTCTATTTTACTTTGCAACCGTGTTGTTTTATTTATCATTATGTCACATAAAGATGTCTCTTTGATGTGAAGTTCATGAGTATAAGTTACTTTACTGATGCATATTAGCGATGAAATTGATATTTGATTATTTTTTTGCTTGAGAGTATTATGCTAATTAATGGAACTTTCTTGAAAAACTCAAAAGATTGAAACTTAGTAAATATGCATGATGTACTCTTAAAAAGTTTAATAAGTGTCATAAACTCTAATTACCGTAATGTGACGAAAAGAGGAACAGGAAATAAAAGAACAGAACGATCAAAGAAGGCAAAACTAATTAAGAAAAATCTTTCTAAAAATCGAAGCGGCAATAATCATGTGAAACTTTTAAAGGGTCGCAAACTATTTCAAAAAGTAAAAAAAAAAAGAAGTATTCTGTTAAAACTTTTATCTTTTTTTCTTCTTCTCTATCTTTTGACTCGCTTTTATGAAAAGAAAACAGGAATTGAACAAAAAAGAAAAATCTAAGCTATAAATCATCTTAGCTAAGACTGCCAAAGGAATTGAACAAATTTCTCGCCATTTAGTTCGTTTTCTTCTTTTAATGTAACCAATTCTAGAATCGCTACCCGGTGAGCTGTGGAAGAGAAAAATTTAAGTTATTATTGGTAATACTCATTGCTGCTTTCAGTTACTAGCTAATAGCTTTACTTTTAAAGAATGTGCATGATTAATACAAAACTGCAATTATTATGGAAAAGAGTTTCTAAAAGGAAGATGCAACACCATTTGCTTTGCAATAAATAAGTATTTTGCAATTCTGTGAGCGTTTGAAGCACTTTATTTGAACTTGGGGAAAAAGAAAATAAATTTAATGGGGTGTAAATAGCTGTAAATTGTTGGAGTGTTTCGAATAAAGATGGAGCTTATGAATGCACTTAATACTTCCAAAATTTATGTTCTAGATTTTATGAAAGACATTAAACGGATCTTGATTGAAAAAAACTTGCTAATGTATTTTGCTTTGCAGGACAAATTTAATTGTTAAATCGTGTAATTTCTCTTTAGGTTGATCAATAATTACTTATTATATCTCGCCATCAAAAGATATTAATAAAAAAAAAAGTGTTATACTGTAAGAATGTAAATTCAATAATTAACTTATTTGTTATTGACTGCTTAAAAAACTCTACAAAAAGGTGGATATTGGTTACTTGTACTTTCCTGTGTCATCATTACTGTATTCAAAAGCTTAAAAAATAGAACCCTAATTTTTCACTCATTTGAGTTTATACTTTATTATTCACTTATATATTAGTTTGGTGTATAGAACTATTTATGAGCTTCAAAACGAGTTAAATCCATTTAAAACGTAAAGTGAAAAAGTATGACTCTGTGCAATTGAATAAAATAATCCAAAAGTTGGATGAACTGCAGTAAATTCATTGCTTGGTGGAGCTGTCATAGGTTGTCCCGTGATAACAGGATTTGCGGCTTATAACCTAACAGAACATTGAGAACTGGGACTCCAATAATCCTGTGGTAAAAGGCACCGAATTCATGAGTGGTAGACTGTGGGATCGGTCTTGGGTTCATCAAATACTGGTGAGTACGATAACGAAGGTTCGTGCTCGGTGAATTCGTCGTGTCCTCAAAGTCTTCTTGTTGGTTTGGCAGAGTTGAAGAGAGATGAATGTGCGATAAGGTTTCGACCTTGTAATCGTATCGTGGTTCAAAATTTCGAAGCATATCTGGTTGTGCTAAGCAGTTGATAGTGGCAGAAATAGACAGCCATAACCATGTAAACTAAACTAAAGGTTGTTAGCAAGGAAGTGGAATTGATTTCGATCCTCATTGGTTCGTGCGCATATAAGGGTCACGTGCGGTTGTAATGTCATATTGGTTGATCCAATTGCATAAAATGAGTTTTTATGTTGATTTCCCCAACTTCAAAGGGAATTTATTCTGTAGAAAATTTCAGAACCAAATTAAAAGTAGAAATCTTACTTTGCCTAGTTTAAATCAGATTATTTCATTACCTTTCGAGTTCCATCAATTGTAGAATTCAATTAAAGGAAATTATTCAGTTGCATAAACAGTGCTATAGAAAGCGAGGGAAGTTGCGCATTATGTTTTTCAAAAAAATGAATTCTGATAACGCAAAGCAATAACTAGAATATTCTAATTACATTCCCCTTTCTTTCTAAAAATCTAGATTCCCAGAACGAGAAGGAAATGAAGGTGAAATCTACCATCATTGAATGAGTTAACAGAATTCCAAATTTTATTTATTTGGCTTCCCGAACTATTTGACGAGGAAAGCGGTGCGCTTTGAATTATTGGCCGAAATATTTCCGGATTCGTTTCCTTGGAGGCAGAGATGAAAGAGAATGTGAGTGATCGTGTTGAAATAATTGAAGTTAATAATGAGTTTTGTGGGAATAGATTTATTCATTATGATGAAGGTGGTCTCAAAGTTACTTGTTATGTAAGAGAGAAGGGACAATGAGAAGGAGGCGAGGGGGGGGGGGGGGAAGAGGTATGTACACAGGAAATAAAAATGAATGGAAATGCTGGCCTCCACATTTTCTTTTGTATTAAAATGAACCCATGCGTAAAGCCTATACGAAATTAAAATGTTGAAATGAATCCTATCGTGAGAAAGAGTGACTTTATTAAATATTCAGTTTCAAATTTATTTTTTGGATTTTTTTTTACTAAGATTTAAGAAAAAGGAAGTATTATGTTTATAGTTTATTTATCAACGTATATAATCAGTACTTGTACTTCAATGCCATGTTTTTCTACTAATGCCTTTGAGCACCGGCAAGGTTATGCAAGATTTACAAGGATGGGTCATGGGTAAGGGGGGTGAGGAGTTGCAGATCGTATACATGGTGGCAGCAAAATACGGATAATGTTTTCGTTTGAATTTTGCTCTTTCAAGAATGATACTTGGATTTATTTCTAAAATATCAATTAATCGTTCTGCTTAAATGAATTATGTTGTTCTGTTATGAAGAAGCTATGTTAAAATTAATGATTTAAAGCACACATTACATTTCTTTTTACCAGTGAGTTTTACCACTTTTGTGCTGTTGTTCGGTTACGGTAAAGTTCTGTTAAAGTGAAAAATGTACACCACATATTGCATTTCCTTTTGTCAGTGAGTTTTACAACTTTTATGCAAAATATATTTAGTTTTCAAAACCCAATGGTGGGGATGGGGGAGGGGGGTTACGAGTGATATTTCTTGGTGGCACCAATTTCAATGGCAATAGGCATTTTACTAAAATAGTAAAGTTCTGTTAAAGTGAAAAATGTACACCACATATTGCATTTCCTTTTGTCAGTGAGTTTTACAACTTTTATGCAAAATATATTTAGTTTTCAAAACACAATGGTGGGGATGGGGGAGGGAGGTTACGAGTGATATTTCTTGGTGGCACCAATTTCAATGGCAATAGGCATTTTACTAAAATAGAGTTTTTACGTAAATGTTTTAGAACCAGCCTTTTACAGCTGTATCTTCTTAAAAAATATAAAAGTTGAGCTGTGGTCACTGTTGCACTTATTTATTAAAATCTATTTTACATTGAAGCAAGTTTTAAAATGATATTATAAAAAAAATGGTTAATAAAAAAAAAAAAAAAAAAAAAAATAAAAAATTATTGTTCTTTATATTGTAATCAACAACTGAATAGAGATGTGTGATAAAAGATCCTTAACAGCATTTAAAATAATGGGATAATGGGTAGTTCGGTATCAGTAAATTATGCCATCGGTATTTGTCTTTTTTGGGGAACTACTTTAGTATATTTTTTTGCCCAAAATCCAAAGAGCAAGTATCGAAATAAAATAGAAAGCGTTCGCTGTTCATTAACTGAATTAATTTTTTTAAAAAACTTTTTGTTGGAGGATTGGAAATATGCTGCTTGTCTTTTTTTTTAACTATTGCCATTCAAGAGTTTATTTATGGATAATTAAACATTTTTAAATAATGAACTTTGTACATGGTAAACAACTCAACCAATGAAATTAAATTTATATAGAAAAAAGTTTCTTAGAATAAATTTCCGTTTCAAGCATTTTATTTCATTACATTTCTTTCACCCAGTCTGCACAAATTTATCCTCCCCTGAAGGACCACGGGAATATTTATGAAAGCGGTAGGAATGCTGAAAATCCAATATGTAAGGAGAAAATTATAAATCGAAATAAATTGAGCGAAGTTAATGAAGACATTCGACCCTAAGGCCAAACCTAAAGCAATTTCAGTCCTCGAAGTCGTCGTTTTCAGAAAAGTGCATAAACTTCACATTTAAAGCTGAAATACCAGTTTTGAAAATTTTTCAAGCTTTATTGCCACTTGTAGAAATTGGAGTTGTTCGTTTGGTAAAAAGGCTGACTATGCGTGTTTGCTGCTCGAGTAGTTTATTAAAATAGAGTGACCAGGCTTTAAATTTATGTTTTGAATAAACTAAGAGTGCTTTAGAGAATTAATTTACCGTACATATGTTTCTTGATCCTCGGATTCTAATCAGAGCTTAATGCCAACTCTTTCTAAATAAAATGTGAAAAATCTCAGGGTCTGCATAATGTATTTTAAACTTGTATGTACATCACACTTTATACTGACCTATTTTTAAGTATTCTTGATAGATGAAAGTATTTCTTTCTTTAAGTATTTGGAAAATATTTAGTTGCAGACACTTGTTGGAATGATTTTCGAAATTTGTTTCCAAATCAAAATTTATTTTAGGATTATATTATACCAACTGTATCACAGTCAGTAGCAGTTACGCCAATCATCCGGGCATTAATCGGTACATGAAGCGTATGTTCGGTACATGGAGAGTAAAGTACGGTAAAGTAAACTAGATTATGAAAGGTCAACTATTTTATTAAAAACTTTAGTAAAATGATCAGATTTAAAATTTCCTCCTTGGAAGTATCAAAGAAATAATAACACAGACAATCAAGTAAGTTAGCTAGCAAGCAAGTAAGTACTCTACAAAAGACAGAGCAATAAATATTAAATTCGGGTCACATAAGTGGCAGTTAACATAGGTAAATTTGCACAACAAGCATAATGGCACTGGACTGGACAGCCTGATAAGGCGCTGGTAGGTCGAAGTAATGTGCGCTAGTCGTCACAATATCAAGCCAATATGAAAATTTCCCCCTAATTACTCCTTCCCTCAGTAGCATAAAGCCGCTGGTCAATATTATCTCGACACTGACCAATCCCGATGTGGACTGTTGTAGATTGGCCGTTGCTATGGATCTTGGTCAATCTCCCCCAATGTTGGTTAAAATATACTGGAAGTTTTAAAATGTTGATGCAGAGTTTTAAAATTGAAATATAGTATTATAAGAAGGAGGGGTAAAAATATGTTTTGTGAGGGTTTTGATACGTATTAAAAAAAATAATAATCGCGTATTTTGGAACGATGCTCGAGTTTCAGCATGGACTGGTCAATCTTCCCATAATCCATGTTTCTGACATAGGCCAACACCGCTGTGTTACCTGATCTGTAGGAAACCAAAATGTTGCATTTTATATACAATTAGTAAAAAACAGCAAGAATAAATAAGCATGGTATGTGCCCCAAGCTGCGCAAAAAACAAAAAACTTAATACCCATCAGTTGTCACCAAATAATCCGATTTGGAGATGGTATCCATAATTAAGATTAGACCGATAATTTTAGTATAATACATGATTATCAAGTAATTGTTGGCAATTAAGTATCATGCATCAATAAGTAAATGAATTCGGAAATATATGAAGTTTTAGTAATGCTAAATGAACAAATTATTTATTTTAATAGATACATTCAAATAATTGTGCCCTTCTATTAAACTATTTAATTGGTACGATATATTTTAAATAATATATATTTTATTTCGGATTTTTATCTTGCTGTTTTTCATTTAAGACGCCTTAAAAAAGATAAAGACGTAATAGTGTAGGAAGATCCAGAGAGAAGTATAATATTAATTATGCACAGTTAAATTATGAGATAAATGATCCTGCTTTAACATATATTATGTCTAAAAAAATAATCCACCCATTGGATTTAAAATAAAATTGGTTATGTTAGTACTAGTAATTTTTCTCATGCAAAATAGTCATAGCACGTCCCAAAAGTAAATATTGGGAAGTAATTGTTTAAAATGGTAAATCGCTTGTTTCTGCTTTAAAAAAATTGTTAAGATAACAATGAAGAGGTGTAAGGTTATTTTTAGCAATTAATTAGGCCTTTAAAAATCTTACTATTTAAAGACCATTCACGCGAAGCTGTATTTTAAAGAAAAAATGCTTAAGAAATGATTTAGAAGGGTAATTTGGGTTCTGAGAATATAATTAATGACGGTAAAGGAAAGAATAAAATGACGAAATATTTTATCGAAGAAACACACTGCAGTGTTTGTAATTTGACAATTCTCTGCTATGACGATAATAGTTATGTTTCTTAATGAAAATGTTCAGCAGCTTTTAATTTGGGGAATAATGGCGGTGCATTTGTTCATATTTCAAAGTAAATAATATCGATATACACTGAATGGCCTAGCAATTACCCCAAACAATAAAGCGGTTACTTTTATCAAAAGTCAAAATGAAGATGGTGTCAGACACTGATTCGAAAAAGTGCTTGGAAATTACATGTTGTCCCTTAGAAATTCATCTTATTCAGAAAAGTAAAAAAAGTTGATAGTTTAAAAGTTAAGTGGATTTTATAGCACTTTTTGAATCTTTTATACTAACTTCAATTTTGTGGGTTTGTCGATGGCGAGGAAATCTGCGGATGCCTAATTAATCCCCTTGCCTTCATCAAATCGGTTGAAACTTGGAAGATAGATTCGATGTCGATGACAATGCATTTTATCAAAGTTTGGGGCTGTAACTGTCACTAAAAGGTCACTTTTACGGACTACTAATAAATCAACTTGCCGTAATCCAATTGAGCTAAAATAGCATTTAACCGACCATTAAAGAAACTTTTTCCTGTTGCCAAAATTGTGCTAATAAATAAATCACAAAATTGTTTTAATCAGAATAAATAAAATATATTTTATGTAAGTGCCTCAATTCACGTTCATTTTAATAAATAAATTTTGAGAAGTAGTTTGCCGCACATTATATTTTATGCTCTCAACCACGTTTCGGGGCAATAACCAACTAACCAATGGGCAATTTATAATTCAGAAAATATTAGGATCGTATCGGGAATTTTTGAAAATATTGAAATATAAATAAAAAGACATTCCAAAAGGGAAGGTGATAACAATTTCTTTCTCAGTTTATTCCAATATACTTTACAGCTATATAATTGTTTTTTACTGAAATTTCTTTTGAAATTTTGCAACGAATCGTCTATTCGGATTATGGTAGATGGTTTTGTTAGATGCTTAATCAATTCAACTATAAAACTAAAAAAAAAATGTGCTTACATTTAAATTTTTTGTGCGATAAATGTATTGAAATTCAGTTTTAAATTGTTCATGTATTCAATATGGTATAAATACTTGTAACTGTAATTGTCATAGAAATACCAGAAAAATTAAAAAAAAAAAATAATATTCGGTTTGAACACTCTGAATAATAGCTTGCTAAACGGAAGTGGTTTAAATTCATAGCCCCCTCTCTCTATCCAGAGGCTAAGTGACCCTAAAACACACACTTTCCCATTTTACATCACTTAGTTTTGAACGTCCCTATTAAAGAAACTAGCACCTTTCGTAAGTTTTGCAACGAGTAAAATGTACTTTTTTAAATACTTTAAAATTCCATAAGGGATGTAGAATACTTACCATCGTGAAAACTTTAATGGATAGTGCTTAAACATTAAAATGTCACTGAAATATGATAATAATTTAACAATTCATTATATTTTTATCCTTTACGATTTTATGTTCCATTAAGAGCAGATGGAAGTGACATTAAATTACTTTTCCTACAAATTCCTATTTTCATGCAATATATTTTCTAAAGATATTATTGAAATGCATTACAGAAAACCTTATATTTTAACAATTCATAAATGAGTGCATTTTTATGTAATCAAATTTGAAGGATATTAAATTTGTATTATTGGAAGCTATAAACACATTCCCGCAAACGACTTAAAATTTATTCCATTTTTTATAAATAAATTCATATTCTACGTACTTAAGTGAAATACTAATGGAAAACTTATGCATGCGTGAGTATCTTCGGATTTAAAGTCGACTATTTTGAAAATAAATAATTTTTTTATATTTTAAACGCAAAAAAATCAATTATGTAAGCGTTTCTTCCACATAATAAAAATCAACAGGAAAAGAATGATTTTGAAGGACAATTGAAAAACTTTTGTTTCAAAACTCCAACCACAGAAGAGATTTCAGATCTCTGACATAAGTCAATTGCTTTTCAATTGTCTTGAGACAAATCGCTGAGATGTCAAAGATAAAAAAAAATCATTAAAAACACTTCGGAGAGTCTTTTTTTAAAAGAATACTGAAAAAGCATTCAAAACATTCATTTTGGAATGTAAAAAAATGTCAGAGATTGATGGCGATGGAGTAAAGTATGAAAAGTGCAAAGTGTTGCAGAAGTCTAAAAGACGCACGAAGACATCATTTTAAAATTCCCCCTTGGAAATATGAATGTGAAATCAATGAGAAAAAGAGATTTTGCCTTTAAGCAAGAAAAAAAGAAATCCAGGGACAGATTAATCAAGTACAAGTTTGAAGTATTTTTTTGGACTGAAACTGCTGTAGGGTTTCTTGGAGTAATTCTTCTCAGTTGCCATAAAAATGTTGTCTGGTTTCTTAGAAATGTATGCAAATTTAATTCCATATTTTCTGCCTGTTCGGGACTTTTACCGATATTTTTATGAGAAATGATGGATGATGCTCTGATTTGTTACTTTTTTCCAGATTAATCACTAGTTTTAAATTGAGAAGGAATAATGAAGAGGGAAACTACGTATATCAAGAATATAAATAGTCTCAGAGCTGAATTTCAATATTTAAAACAGTTTTCAAAGGAAAAATCTATTTCTCGAGTTATATTGAGAAAGTTACTTTTTCTTAATGTTATCTATTTAGAATACATTTGAAAGTTTAATAATCTGTAAAAAATTATCAATTGAAAATGTAAATTTTTCCTATTATAATCGATATGAATCACTGGAAAATGGTAATGTTCGAAAAATATTTCATACTTGATGTTATATTTATACATAGTAAATATCTACCATATGGAAAAAAACATTAATTCAAATCTTACAACTATATAAAATGAAGTTTTAGCCTTATACCTCTCGTGTACTTGCCTTATAGTCAAAGAAATAACAAAGTTTTCCTTGAATAGCTGAAGCAAACAGACATGGCTCCAAATATTCTTGATTTTTTTTTACTGTAAAAGTTTCTACTAAGCACCACACATAATATTTTTTTGAATTTTTTTTGCCATTACATATAATTAAAATATCAGTCAATTGATACATGTTAAAGAAAGGTTCTTTTCTGCAAAACAATTTCAATGAAAGTGATAAAATTACGTCTTATTGTTTATCTTGAGGAGGAAGAGCCCTATTTCTTTAACTACTGCAACAGCAATCTTATTAGGTTTGGTCTGCAAAAAGTCATAAAAAGACATCACACAAATAAAACTTGGTAAATATTTGTAGGGATACACAATTTGAAATTTAAATAACATCATCAAAATTTGTCAACTTTAAAACATGAAACTAAAAGGAAGTGCCAGTGAGAATCAAGACTCCTTTGAACTTTTAGTTAAAATAGATTTCTACTTTTATCTTTTGATCAGTGATAAATTTCCTTATTTTATTGCATTTATTTCCTTTATTATTTTTCTTTTGCCCACGTATTAGGTCTTATCAGGCAACATCAATTTAAAAATTCAAATGCAAACAAGAACTATTTCATTGATGAATAAGATCGAGAGGCTTTGATATAATTAAAATCATGATATTAAGTAATATAAGGAATGAATAAGATTAATGAAAGGAATAAGCATGCTGTGGCAAGAAACACTTAATAACAATAATTTTCTCAGTGTCACTACATTTACAGACTGAGAGGCAACTACAATTTTTGGACCCCATCGAACATCATTCTGAATTTTTTAAAGAAATTTAGAGAAAAGTGGGTAGATTACGAATCCACTGGTCTGCCGTGGCAAAAATGGCCGAAACTGGTCAAAAATCGACTTTTAATAAGTTGAACTAAATCCAATTGCCAAATGCGCCATAACTTGCCAAATAATGAGTATTTTTTTTTATTTGGTAACCCTCACTCTTTAATTTTCAATTAAGAAGGTTGCAGACGATTCAGATATCTGGCGACGGTCTACTTGCATCTATTAAAAGGGAGCCAAGTTGGCAATAAACATTACGTCATTGAGGACGTAAGTAATGTCGCCAATTTGGCTTACTTTTTAAAGATACAAGTTTTCCAAGCCAGAGATCAGAAATCGTTTGCGCTTTTTCTCATTGAAAATCAAAATGCAGTGGGTTGCCAGTCGAAAAAGTTTGTTCTCTTTTTGGCAAGTTATAACATATTTGGCAATCGGATTTTAGTTCAACTCATACCAAGTCGATTTTTGATCAGTTTCGGACATTTTTGCCTCGGCAGACCAGTGGATTCCTAATCTATTCACATTTCTCAAATTTCTATACAAAATTCAGAATGATGTTCGATGGGGTCCAAAAATTGCAGTCGCCTCTCGGACTATTAAAGGTTAATATTATTTTTCTTGAGTAGTTTTCAGACGGATTGAGTGTTTTTAAATGTGGGGGGATGAATTTCAGAGGTTTTAGAAGTGGGGAGAAGCATGAGTATTTTCTTGAAAAGTAGGGGGACGCGCCACTCCCCGTCTACCCACACTTCTAACACTGCATACGTAATAATTTAATACCCAACCCCCCCATGTCCCTGAGGATTGAACTTTGTCACTCGTCTTCCGTAATCATAGGGTGAAGCAACACGAGCTGAACTCAACACACCAGATCACTACCCTGGACAATCGTACCAATTACAGGCAACGCGAAATCCTCACCATCCGAGCATTACCACGATGTTTGACCAAATTAAGCGAGGGTTGTCTACGGCCCTGTAAATTGCAGCAGGGATTTCGGTAATGATAGCGGAGGACGCGGAATTAATTGCTAGACTGAAATGCGAAGATGACCCCTCGTGGCGTACATATTGGAATGGATGTCATTGTTATGAATTCGAGTGGAGGGTATAATGCCACCTGAAGCAATAATTAGGATATCCGACCATACTACTGGGGTGTTGTTATAGGGATTGGTGTGAGTAGAATAGCATTTGGTACCTCTTCTGGATATAATCAGGACTTTAATTTAGAATGGGGAAATTTCTACGATTGAGATAGATGAAAGAGTATTAATACGCTGAATGGGATTGTATTATTGTGTTTTGTTTGAGAATACATTGATAGTATGGTACTATTTGGGATTAAAATTGGGATTGTATTCGTTATATAATAGCACTTTCCAAAACAAGTCTTTTAAAAAAGTATTTTAGATTAATTGTATTGATTATGCTTAAATTACCGTTTTTAACAATATTTAATTACCAAGTATAATAGAGAAAAAGTAGCAGGCGTTTTCTTCTAACCTTACTGAAATTATTTTCAGGAAAAATGTAACGTGAGAAAAAAAAAACAAAAAACAACCTCACAATTAAAATAAACTCAAAAGTAATCAACACCCCTAATTTAAATTACTAATTGAATCATGTTAATTCGAATAGAGAATTATAATAATCTTATGAGGATTTCCATAACGAATTAATAGAACATAATAATCTAATATATCTTTTATTCAATTAAATTTCGTGCGGATGAAGCACTTCCAAAACCGAAGAAACACAAACTAAAAATACTAAACCAAGTTAAACAATTTGCATCTCCATAACTACACCGAGAACAATATTTCGAGTTAGACAGTCAGTAATTAAATATACAACACAAAAGGAATTTCCGGACCCTTTCTCCATTAATTTCGTCCCTTCAGGGTGCCAGAAACCATAATCGTTTTAATAGAACACCCCTCAAAATAATCTCGCTTTAATAACCGCTACTTTATCGTGGTTGATTGCCACAACCCCTGAAATAATACCGACATTAAATTATTACTCCATCTGACGGTGTGCAAATCGCCGAATTATGGTGGTAAGGGTTGGCAACACTGATGGATGTGGGGCAATGAAACCCACAATTTATCGGATATAGATGAGTAAAAGTTTTCGAGGCATAATCACAGGGTACCTGAGTTATTCATTTCTCTTTTGGTTAAGCCTCTTTGCCTTCCTTATCAGGTTTATGAATTAGTATGGATTAGGGAAAAAGAAAGGAAGATAATATTTCCTGGAGTTATGTTAACAAATGAGAGATCTGCTTGCTTAGACTAATTTAATTTTATGTATTTGCATTGTAACAATTTTTTTTAAATAAATGCACACAGTGTAAGTATTTCGAAAGAGTTGCAAAATGATCTGTTGAATTACAAATTGAATTTTCTCTCAAGTTATGATGATACATAATTGACAAAATATATAATTTTTAATCTGAACAAAGGTATCGACAAACCTTTTCACAACTGTAACAATTTCGTTCCAGATGACAAAGTGACGGCTGAAGCAGACAAGAGAGTCTTGTCAGTGAATTTTAACTATTGTGAAAAATTGTGTCGAAGATTAAAAATAATTATATATTTCATTAGTATCGTTATTCTTTGGGAGCAAATTTCATAATGACTATGAATTATTTTATTTCCTACATGTATTTGCTATTTACTTTCCAAAGCATAAATCTATGAATTTTAGGATGCGATACTTAAGATGTTAATTTGTGCTACGTGTCATTGAAAGAACTTTTCCCTTTATGAAATCTAAATGAAATTTAAATCTTACAGAGATATATTGGCTGTAGTATGCTTTTACTTTTAATTTTTTTTCACAATCGATTATTTCTATGATTCTTTTTAGAAATGAAGTGTGACTGAGTGTACATATTAATTCAAATGCAATTGTCTCCAGATTCATTGGTTGCAATGGATATTTCTTGAAGAATGAATTACATGAAGACTATGTGGGCCTAAATATTTATACACGAAGATTCAAAATTGAAGAGGGGAGACCTATCTGAAGGTCTTACAAGGCAGCTGTCCGCATTTACGTCTCGAATAAGAGAAAACTTGGAAAACACCCACCAAAGTAGCTCTTCAATTGACACATCATTTGTCTTAATCTCTATTGTGTATACATAATTTGAAATACGAGAATGCAGATTATTACGCTGAGTTTTATCCTGAGACTTCTTACATACAAGCTTCTGAAATTGCTTTGCAGTCTCGAGTTTGGCTTATCTCAACAAGAAAACAATATTAAATTTTAAGTAGCGTTCGATTGAAAGTCTCACGTTTGTCATTTTTAAAGTAGAGATTTGGAAGAATTATAAATGCCTGACGTTTCAGTTGGATTGAATTTTTAAGAGCTAACAAACAGAATTTTTAATGGAATATGAATAAATGCTTACATTTTGGATTGATCTCTTCCAACGCACATCATGTGAAAAACGCAGGATACCAAGATGCTAAGTTTTTGTTTACACACCTGGATTATGTGGGACAACTGACCTAAAATAAGATATAATTTTTTTAAAATAATAGTTATGAAATATCTACATAAACAGTTAGAGATTTTTTTAAAAGGCATGAATGGGTAAAAAGACACGAATTCTTAAAATGAGATTATGAAAGAAAAGAGTTTTTGAGATGGATTAAGTGCCTTCAAACTTCGTTTGATTTTGCTGAAAATGGTTATAAAATGTGCATATTTTTTTTAAATTTGTTATATGTAGCACAACTTTTTAAGATTCGTTTTTTTAATTCTTTGAAATGTTGTAAAAAGTGTTCCATGACGGTTTTTTAGTGCAAAGTATGAAATCTGCTCTAAAAAGTTAGTCAACAGAAAAAAGGTTAAGATATTTTCAAACCAACTTCAAAATCAGTTTTAGCAAATAAAAAAAAATCCCACTTTAGTGCGAAATAATTTTTATTGTATTGTATTGTATAGTAAAAAATTACGAGATAAAATGATAAAATTTTTGCGAGATTATAATAAACTGTTGGAAGTTGTAAATTTTTTTTTTTTTAGGCAACTTACAAAGAAGTGGTTTGTAACTTTATTTTTCAAATTGAAAGTAGATAAATTTTATATTTCGTGCATTAAAGTTAAAGGAAATATAGTTGAAAACTATTTTGAATTACGCTATGCTAACTTTGTTGTAGAACTGAACTGTACAAAAAAGTTGCTATAAATGTGGAAATATGAAAATTTTAATTTTTTATGGAAATAGTTGTTCTAAAATATTTTTAAATATGAATTGCAATTTTAATTACTTTTTTTTATTAAATGCCAACAATTAATAAAGTTCAACGTACCAAAATTTAAAAACCAATACCATTTATATTGCATTTTTTAATTTCGACATCATATCTGTGTGGTTTGAATTTGTGTGGTGATATTCTAAATATCAGAAAATATAATTTTCTACCACGCACCACTTTCTCTCGTAAGCTCATTTATAAGTCAATAAAATGATATTCCGAAAGTTACAGTTAAGCTTATTAACTGAAACATATTTTTTCCATTGTTACTCTCGAGAAAAGAATACAAATGAAGCAAAATATCGAGAAACTAAAAGTTTCCTGAAGCAGAATAACATTTATTTAATGAAAATTCTTTAAATATCTTCCAACTTCAGAAATAGCCTGACGTGATAATACTCATTAACATGCACGCTTCTAAAAATAAAACCCCTCTTTGGGAAAAAAGACATCGTTTTCGAATCGAATTTCATTGCTTTCCTGTCTCAAACAGCAAGAGAAGCAAATTTAGCGCCATTTTCGATAAAGATGATCGAAATTGTGAATTCTTTGGCATATACCATTCGAATTTTCTATCAAATAAAGAAAAATAACGAAATCTTTTCTCTCCAGTTGGCTTTATTTCAAAACTTTTGGCGTGAAGTAAGACTTTTTATTCAAACTATTGTTTTTCGGAAAAGAGGGGAAGGTATACATTTGATAGATTTTATTGACTAAGAATATTTTGCCGTAAAATAAGTTCTTGGATAGTTAAGTGTTAGTAGAACTTGTATTATTGATTGAAAGCGTTTGAATTGTTATTATTCATGGCATATAGAAAATCTCAGGTGTACCATTTTTTATTATATACCAATTCATATTTTTATCATTTTTGCAATTTCTATTACTTGAATATGCAATGTTAAACATCTCATTTATTTGTTAGGTAAACTTACTCGAATTGAAAGACAAGGATTTACAGTTTCACCTTTAATAATAAGTATTTTAAACTATAAATCGAAAGTATTTAAAATGTCATTTATTTCTATGTTTCGTGTAATAAACAAAACCATTATAATTATTGCTACAATAAATATTTATCCATTTAGTTTTAAAAGTAACGAGTCAAACGAGGCCAATTGCTTATTTGAAAAATACGTTAGCACGACTCAAAAAATTTACTGAGTTAAAAAAAGTAATTTAGCATAATTTTTTTTTTATAACAATGTTCTAGTGTGAGTGATAATAGTAATTTATGCAACTACTTGTGAAAGTAATACTTTTTCAAACGAAACAAAATGCTTATTTGATTAGTACGTTAGCACGTGTACAACATTTTACCTAGTTTGAAAAGTAATTTTTCTCAAGTTGCATACAATATTTTTTTAAATCAAGTGCAAAAATATTTTAAATACATACAATAAATTTGGAATTTTCAATCTCTGAATCTCTTCTGAAAATATGTAATTTCTACACCAAGACTACCAAAATTTATATGAATTTGAGTCCGAGGCGTTCAGCAAAGTATTTTATCGCACTTGCTTGATAAAATATTTTTATAGCAAAGTGGAAAAAAGTAAACTATTTTTAATCAAAAATCGTAGTGAATGTAACTCTTCATCTACGAGGCGTACGGTAAAATATTTTATCATACTAGTGCGATAAAGTATTTTACCGCACGCCTCGTCTTCAAATTTTATATAATCTTTATATAGAAATTTCAAATTTTCAGAAAATATTCATAAACTGGAGTAGTCAACATTGACATCTATGTATTAAACATATTTTTGCACGTTACTATAAAAAGTCATCTGTGCAAATTGTGCGAAATTATTTTTTCAAACGCGGTAAAATATTTGACTCGTGGTAACGCACTCGTCAAATAAGCGTTTTACCTAGTATGAAAAAGTATTAGTTTCCCAACAATAGTTGGATAAATAACTATTGCTGGAAAACCTCGTGAAATTGTTACTTTTGCCATGATTTTTAATTAAAAAAAGTTTAATTTTTTGTATGCTGTTATAAAAATATTTTATTGCAATCCTCGCTATAAAATGTTACTTTCGCTACTATTTGTTATTAAAACAAATTTAACTTTTGCATATTGTAATAAAAAAAAAAAGAAAAAAAAAAAAAAAAAAAAAGAGTGAGGCAATAACTTTGTTGTGAATTTTGTTGTAATAAGAATATGTTAAATTTAATTGTAAAAATGTATTATTATGTGGTAAAAGCATTGTAAAAATTTTTCAAAGCGAAATTTGTTTTGCAATGGAGTTAAATATCTGTAACATTTTAGTATCTTTGTACTACAGCATTGTGCTAATATAAGGATATTTATATACTTAAAACTTAAGAATTAGTTTGAACATTTTTGTTAAAACATACTTATAAATATTTTAAGGAAAGGATTAAAATATTATGAATGATTTTTCCACTTCAAAGTGAACTAAACTAACTTTATGAAAAGTTTCAGCTGGGTAAAATTCCAAAATACTAGGCTAGTTTAATTAATTATTCAAGTTTTGAAATATTAGGTGTGTACTTGCAGGTTTAAATCTTTAATAACCCTAATTAAGATAGAAAATCAGTACAAAATGACATTAACAGGAATTTATTTTTAACACATAAAAATTCTATACGCTGTTATGACGCTTACTATCTGCCACCTAATCCTTGACGGCACATTGATCGATGAGGCATGACGTCACTCAACATCCCGTGGCCAAAAATATTAAGTGGAAGAGGAAATAAAGTGATTTATGGATCAGAACACAGTTTGTGGTTTTCTGAAGGACTTTTCCGGTTCTTCACGTCCTGTCATTATTATATCATGCATAAATATATAGTGTATCACTGCCCATGAATATTGTTAACTTGACTTTTAGATCATAAAATTGTATTCAAAATATTAAATAGGAAAAAGGCACGGTGTAATTTTATGAACATTTCCTAGATTGAAACAGGAGTTGTTGTTTTTACGCTTATTTGCCTTTTCATAAATGGATGCACGTGGCAAGTTCAGCATAGAATACTTTACAAAGGAAGACTCATATTTATATTACTAATATTTTTTTCACGCAGGATATAATTCTGAATGAACAAAACTGAGTATAGTAAATTTTAGGGATTGTTTGTCATAAAAAAGGTTTCCCCATTTTTTACTATACTAGTCTTTAAATAAAAAGCATAATCTATGTAGCATAATTTAATTTGTTTATATGGACCCACTGGCGACTAAGCCTGGGCGATGTTAAAATTTCTTCATCGCGATATATCGGGAAGCAAACATCACGATGTATAGCGATGTTAACAATATTTTTTATTAATTACAACATTTTCATAACATGATATATAAGCTACAATCACTAACATTGAATTTGAAAAATTCAATCCTTATATCGAAGTATTTCTGTAAAACTTGGTGCGGAGGTCAGGGGGTTTTATAACTGAAAAATTAAATTTGGAACAATCTAGGCATGTGACACATGTTTTCAAAGTATTTATTTTTTATGCTGAATCGAATGAAAAAAAAAGCAAGGCGATATAACTATTCTAAAAAAAGTTACAGACCTTTTTACAAACGAAAACATATGTAAAAAGCGAGGAAAGGTAAAATATGACATAAAAAAAATTCGTCAGTTCGTGAAATTTAGCAAGAACGTTTTATTTCTCATGAGAATAAAGAAACAAAAGAGTCCATAAAAATATCTACCATAGAAGGGTCTTTTTTGAGGGGGTGAGTTTTTTTATTTTTTAAATTGAAAATGTATTTTGGTATAACCCAGGCGTACAACACATGTGTGTGAAATATTTTTTGACGCTGAATTGAATGAAAAAAGCAAGACGATATAACTATCCTATAAAAAGTTGTAGTCATTTTTATAAACGGAACTACATGCAAAATCTACCTTATTTCCTAAATTATTCTTTATTCCTTATGTTTTTGTTTGGCTTTTGAAGGGGAGATGATATTGAATTTATATGGACACAAATTAGGATGCCCAACCTGTACAAATATGAATTTCTAACTCATGAGGGTTCACATGAATATATAATTAAATAAAATAATTGTTGAGATTAACAAACAAGATTACAGCAATTACATGAAAGTTATCTTGAAATAACTTAAACAATACAATTTAATGTAGGAAAAAAAAATATCAAAATTGGATTCTGAAAGTTTTGTAGCAAGGTTGCATCTGCTCAATCTGCAAATTTGGGTCATCAGATTGTACTATTAGATGATTATATGCATTTTTACCCAGAAATGGCACATTTGCAAATACTTATAAAATGTTTTAGAGTTAGAGAATTCGTGAATTAAATTAGAAATTAAAGATTGGAAGGATTATCAGAAATAATGTAACCAATTTTGTGATATTTTGTCAAGATATTAAAAAAGAAAACTTAAGGTCATTGGCGAGGGATAGTAAAAGAATTCGTCTCCAAATATTGAAGTACGAACAAGATATTCAAATATTGTATCAATATATAGATTTGCTTTGAGTCACAATGGTAGTACTCTGCTGTGGAAATTTTCAGTTACTTTTAAGTCTTGTTTTAATTTCATTAGTAATTTCTCGTGATCAAAAACTTAATTAAATATAGGGGTTATTTCTTATAAATTTCATCTCATATTCAGATTTTGCAATTTAGTTTAGTCAGTTTTTAAAAAATGTTAAGAATCGAATTGTTTTCATACAGCCATTTAGTAATATTTTTTTTTCTATCAAAACCACTGAAGACTTCATACTTATAAAATCTTAGTTGCAAAACATGCCAGTGAAATGGAGCTTAATGGCAAAAGAAATACATTAAACAGTTGTCACGACATACTCAAACCACTTGATTTGAAGCAGAATTTGCTTTGAAGATTTGGAAAAAGATATAATTGCAATTACATCTCGTTATAAATTTTCTGATTTTTTTTTCTCCATAAAAATAGAACATTTTAAATGCATTGTATTTTAGTAAAATTTCATTCCTCTGCCTTGAATACTGAATACGAAACGAAAGAGCAAACACAAAAGAAAAGTTTTAATCAGTCTGGAACTTTACATCTCTGACACCTTTACTTCAAAACTTTACTTGAAAAATATAATTAAAAAAAAATAAATTAATTAAAAATATAAAAACTTAATTACTCACTACATGATCATTTTAAAACTATAGTATTGAATAATAATGTATCAAATAATATTAGCGATGTTAAACATTAAAGAAACTGTCTCTTTTAAAGTGAGTATATTTGATATTTGACAAAAATTTAAAAAAATACAAACTACTCTTTTTAAATAATTTTGTGTTCTTTTTATTAACACAAACTTACTTAAATCTATACGTAACTTATTATTTATATATAAGAAATAGTGCTCAAATGCGAGGGAAAAGTGAAGAGGAGTGAGTGGTATGTGTTGGTATAGTAATAAGTTTAATACAGTCAAAAGAACAAAAAATTATAAAAAGAGTACTTTGTATTTTTTTCTAAGTTTATCAAATGTTATATTCCTTTAGTTTTCTTTCTCACTACAAAAAAGATATTTTTTACAAAAATCGTAATAACAATGCTAAGGGAATGATATTGTGATACACTGGTTCATTTTTTTTTTTTTTTTTTTTTTGCATAAATAAAATGAATTAAAACTGTCAAATTTGAAACTAAAATAAAATAAAATAGTTATTTAGGTAATATTTTTTTTTTTTAATTTTTTTATTTAGATAAACAGAATTTTTATATTTAAACGTATCATCGTCCCCTATTTTATTTTTCGTTCATAATGGATACAGCAGGATAATGGCATTTAACCAAAAAAGTTAGTTTAAAATAATCAAAATTTCGGAAATGGATTTTGGCATAAGTTCACACCTTTTGCGATGTATTGTAATTATACTAAAATAAGGTTCCTTCTACTTTTTCTTGTGTAGAGGGAACAGAAGAGTTTTAGGGGAAAAGTCCATATATCTCATGTCTGAAGCATTTATGACAGGTGGAATGAGTTTTCATTGAGGCACATCTGTTTGCGATGATATTGAAGGGGCAATTATGGTGAAGAATGCCTAACAATAGAATGAGACAGTTAAAGTGAAGGAAGCCTAATGCTAAATATCAGACAATTTTATATATTACCCAACTAGAAATATAACACATAAGAAATGCGCTTATAAGCATAATAAAAATATTTTCTTACATAAACTACCATCGAGAAAATAAATCTCTCATCAAAAATATATTGTAATTGAATATTCCTTGAGTTTGCTTTACAAAATAAATTTACTGATCATTTGGATATGCATACATTTTAAAACTGTTTCAATCTTTCGATGCATCTTGTACGTTTACTTTGGCAAACAATTTAAATGAAAAAACATTTTTAACGCTTTATTTGATCAGTAATGTCTCTAGTTTTTGTAACAATATTTAAAGTTTGCTTTTAGGATTAGTAAATTCAATTACGATGTATGTATTTTCCCGGAATAATTCTTTTCTATGTATTTATTGATTAACTTACTATAAAATAATTTTGCTTAAAGTTTATGAATGCACTGTGTTTTATAAATTAAGGTATATTTCACAAAAATTGGAAATTTCAGTCTTGCAAATACTTATATAAATCATACACTGATTAATTCAAAAGCTTTTAAAGTGTTATTTATATTTTAAAATAAAAATTAGTAATATGTTTCCATTTTAAAGCAAAACTTGACCCGAAGATGAAATGTGACTTGTTATAAACATTAAAATTTTTTAATTTTTTTTTTCATCATCACTCATTACATTCGTCCTTTAAAGTCAATTTTATTTTATATAGAATACTCATAAAATGTTACCCAAGATAAAAACGCCCTACTTAATCCTTATATCTTATTTTCTATTTAAATAAAACTAATACCTAATTAATAAGGACAACTATGATTATTTGTTGTTTCAGAATAGTAATTTTAAATTGATGAAATATATAATTTCATGAAATAGTATAATTTGTTAAAAAATAATTTTTACACGTGACATGGAATTGTCTGAACTCAGTCAACGTTTATTGAAACATTTAAGAGCTAAACTAGATATTTTGACAAACACAAATAAAAACTAGATATTTTGCCTCGTTTGAAAAAGTATTACTTTCTCAACTAATTGCATAAATCACTATTTGATTTAATATATAAGAAATGTATTTTTAATAAAAAAATGAAACTATTTTTAATGTTTTGTAATATTTGTGTTTCTGGATCCATATTTAAGTTGGCATTAGTTCAGTTATAATGTGCAATCGTGACAAATTTTAAGATATCTTTTCTTTTTTATTTAAAGTGTTTTTCAGGTTAAGGGTAAATAACTGATGATTGTATTTGTCCTGCTAAATAGTTAATAGATTTTTATTGCTATTTACATGATATATCTAATGCTTTATTTAATAATTATAACATTGATGCAAACTTGACTTAAAATCTATTATATTATAAACTTGTCTTTTGATAGAATCTAAAAATGGTTAACTCAGCGATAACCTTTTTAAGTGGTATTATACGAAAATTAGATGTAGTTTGATTTTTCTGTCCTGAAATTAGAAGTTTTCTCTATTAGAAGAGTATTTAAAATAATGAAAGTATCGCAAGGTAAAGTATTCTTCTAAACGTGTGCTATTGACTCAACCACAAAATGTAGTTGTTTTGATTTTCAGTTTTTGTGGTGACTGACATCTACTGTAAAAAGTTCGTGAATTTAAAACTTTCTTGTTTACTCAATATAAATTATATTTCTTGAGTAAAATATTTTGTAAAAATGATAATTTATATAGACGATTGTGCATACAAATGACTATTTGTACAAAAAATCAATTAATTTTTTATATGCAACTAAATTTGTTGTTGGGGTGAATAGGCTAATATTTTAGATTAACCTTTAAGTAGGAATGTCAAATAAGAAACTCCATTTAATTCAATCCAACTTATATTTTCGGATTAGATCAGGATGAATTATATTCTTTCCAAATATAGTTTAAGTTGTTTTTGAACAATAAAATAATTCATTCCTTTATCGTCATTAATTACTTTGTCGAAAGTTAAATTCTGAATAGAGTAATTAGAGAATAACTAGATTATCTTAAATTTTATTCGCCTTTTTAATAAGATTATAATTCGCCTTCTCCCATATTCAAGTTCTTTGATAATCCTCCATTCCCTTAAGACAGTATTTTCAATTTGTTAACTCTAAATTAAATTACTTACGGTATCTTGTTACAATTTTACAAAAAAAAAAAAAAAAAAAAAAACCGTTTACTTAATTTACTTTCTACTTCACTGGGATTCTTTTATTTAATCATCCGTTTATCGTATTCACAATTTTTTTTATTAAAATTTTACAGAATTTTTTCTCTCTCAACTTTTTTTTTATTCAGTTTCAGTTCTTTCTTCTATCAATAAAATTCTAAAAAGTTTATCAAAATTAATTGTTTTTTAAGTGCATTTGAAAGATTCGGTCGGGGTCATGTTCAGTAAAATTCTCCTTTGCATCTTTAATTCAATTAAAGTTTTTGTTTTTTTCATGACTTACCTATTTTAAGTATAATTTTTAAAGATTTTCCTTGAAACTGATTACAGATTACCATTGAAACATTGTAAAAGTGCAAGGTTCTTAGCTTGTCAATAAGAACAGTTTCTAACACTTTTTTTTGTATATTTTAAGACTGTTATCGAAATGGCAACTGAAAGTCAATTTTGAATTCGTTAAGCTTAATATATGAATTTTACAGACGTGCTTCGTACAAAAATAAAAGTTTTATAAACTATTCGTATTGAAAAGCTAAAAACATTGCACTTTTACAATGTTTCAATGGTAATATGTAATAAGTTTCAAGAAAAAATCTTTAAAAATTATACTTAAAATATGTATGGTATGATATTTCATTTTAAAGGTATCTGTAGGATTGTATGAATTTCAACAGAAGGGGCTTTAAAATTATACCAGAAGAGTGTTTCAATAATAATTCAATGGAAATAATGCATCTTGTTTGCACATAGAGCTATCAAACTTGGATATTCGGTTAAAAGTTTTCTCGTAAGTTTGGTGGACAAACTTGCCAAATCGGTGAAATTTTTGTTAAATATTAAAAAACTTCTAATTGTCAGGGTGTTTGCGATGTGTCATCAACCATATCAGAGGGAAATTAAAGTGATATATATTACCGAATTGTTTATGTTTATTATTTGGGGATTGAAATACCGCAATAGATACTGTAATACAGAATTCATGCAAAAAACAACAACCTATATATAGGATTAGAATTTTGATATTTGTTAGAAAGTTTTCTCTCCAAGTTTGTAGTTAAGTATGCAAGCTGGGCAATATTTTAGCTCATAAAAAAAGAAAAGAAAAATAACTTTGCATTAGTAGGGTTATTGTCACAAATGCCATCAGGATGTTACAAAACATATGGAATGTTTCAGTCTATAAATATCACCAAATTGCATACGCTTGTTACCTATACTTGATGCACCAGAATTGAAAAGTGTATCGAAACGAATTTTTTACATAATATATAGGAAACCACTATTTTATGATAATTTCTTTGAAATTTTATAAATTTTTAATTATTTTATGAAAGCTTGTTGATTATTGATTTTTATGTGAAATATTTTGTGATTTATTTCATAAAAAAGAAATACGATATTCACTGTCACGAAAAGACCGTTTCGTTACATGTTTCGATTCTGGTGCATCAAGTATAGGTAACAAGCGTATACAATTTGGCGAAATTTATAGACTGAAACATCCCGTTTGTTAAGGCTGATGACATTTCTGACAATAACCTTATTAATGAGAAGATATTTTTTTTTTTTATGAGCAAAAATATTGCCCACCTTGCATATTTAACTGCAAACTTGGAGAGAATACTTTCTAACAAATATCAAAATTCTTACCCTATATTTAGTTTTTTTTTAGTCTGGATGTGACCTTCTCAAAGAGTTACAACGATGTACTCTGCATGTCGAACTTCTCCAGCTGAATTTCATGCATTCTTACAATTCTTATCAAGACTTTCAAATAGATAGTTGACACGTGTACTTGTATTTATAGTTTGAAATTTCCGTTTTATACATTGATTTCCAGTTGAATTTTTGTATGGAAACACAGCTAAATGAGGCCTCTAATTTGACTTATAGCATATGTTTGTAGCATTTGAAAATTTTCTGGAGATGTTGATCTCAGACAGACAGAAAGATCGTACTAATTTATAAGCTTCCTACTACATTAGTTTAGTTGAGACGCTAGAACTATTAAAAGAAAAACAAACTAAAAAAAAAATCTTTATCAGTTACAACCAAGTGTTTGTAACTTTCGAAAGCTTATTGAAATTCTTAATTCCTTTCCTTTAAAACTGAATCCAAAAATGATATTTAGAGTATCTAGAAATAGTGGTTTAGTTATATTTATATGTAATTTATAAAATTTTGCGCAAAACTCTATTAGGAATTAATGCCTTTATATTTTAGTTATACGGCAACAATAAACAGAGTCGAGAGGTGGTTTATGTTTACGATAAACGTAATAGTTCTCATCAGATTATCATGAGAACTAATTCGCGAACTGCTAAATAAGCTATACGTTTAAGATCTCATAACTTTTCCTAGTCTTTTCCGATCATTATATTCTTTACTGGCAATTCTTTTCGGGCCTTAAACTAGGGAGTTCTCTTTCCCGTTAACACTTTTATTTGATTCCTCTAATCCCACGGCAAACAATTTCACTCAGCTTAACGAACCTTTGCATTCAAGACCAGCGATAAAGGTTCTAATCCAGTAGAGAAGTTTTTCTACCCCCTCCCCCCCCCCCGTTTCAATTTACTGTTTGGTCTTAGGTGAAGAAAGTTCACCCTAGAGACATTTATATACTTAGGTATTTTTTCTTGCTCTTCTTAAATTCTTTTATATCCAGTGAACATTTTTTGTAAAGTATTGCGTCATCCAAATTTAAAGGAAAATATATTATTAAGTCATATGGAACACTAAACCAACTTTTATTTGTCATATAATATGCATATTCAATTTCTAATATTGTGGTATTTTCTGACCCTATTAACGTAATTGAAATTTGTCTCCTGGAATAAGTGATATAATAGATTTTCTAAGTGATGGAACGAATAATCTTTTACGACATTGATAGCTAAACAATAAAAAGTATCTTAACTTTTTGAATTCCGGAAATGATACATAACATTCGAAATTCACCTTAGAAGGAAGTAAACATCTAACATTTAAACACTTTCAAATTTGTACATATATTGCATGTTTAAAAATATTTGTTTGATTTTTTCCAAACGAATGAATTTTGATGACGTCTATACTGTATATTATGACACATAAATGATAGTATAAGAAGATAACTATATGAAATGATAAAAAAAAAATTATTATCAAAATGACTTTGATGACCATTATGTGAACAAAGTTATCACAAATCATTGTGTTTTTTTTCGAAAACATTGAGTTGGATTTTACTGCAGGAATATGAAATACCCTTGTGATTCTAATGCAGAAAGGGCGAAACATTTAATTTACAAGTGCCATAAGTTAAGCTAAATTCGAGTAGAATAATTTAAAAAGAATTATGAAAAAATAATACTCTAATTGATTTGTTTACAGATGGACATAAGAAAAGAAAGAATCAAAGAACTACTCATGGAAAGGTCGAAGAATATTGAATATGGAACTTGACATTATGCCGAATACATGACTGTAATGTAATGTAACTGTACATTTCTTTGTGTGTGTGCTGGATGTTTTATAGGAGGGACGGAATAATTTATATGAGGGTATAGTATTTTCCTTTACAGTTACAAAAGGTATGTCAGATGCAAAGGGATGTCGCAAGTGATACACTGACGAGAATTCCTTGGTAGATATGTCCGAGCCAAAAGAATATGTTTGCTGGAACGATAACTTACAGTGGAATATGATAACGAACAGTAACAGTAAAAACAATATAAACAAATTAACCAAGAACCAATAAATCGTCGTTGCATTTATGCTTTTAATGGTTCCTGAGTATTTTGTATATGTTTGGAATTAACTTTTGAAAATTCTCTTCATTTGTAACGGGTAGGTTTGATTTGTAGAATTGACATTTCCAAATTTTGTTTTGGAGATTTCTTCACCCTATAAATTTACATTATTGTAAAGCTGAAATATTTCTGATGTTTTTAAAGAGAAATAATGTCTACTACTTGCCCCTTTTTGAATATGACTGTACTGGAACTAAATGAAGCAAACATATTTTTTTTTCAAATTTTTTTTATTATTATTTTCCAATATTTATTGAATATTGAAATGTTCACATCAACACCGTACAACTTTGTAAGCAACGTTAGCTTTAGAATTTACACTAAAAGCACGCATTTAAAAAACAAACAAAAAACTAACAAACAAAAAACAAACAAACAAAAAACAATTTTTAGAAAGTAGTATCCTTGTAGTTATCAAATATGAGTTTTTTTTTCTTTCATAAATGGTCCAAGAATTCTATAAAACTATTCGATTAGAATAATACGAAACTTGGAAGCCTATTTAGAAACTAAAAATCTTTCAGCAGAATAAATAAGTTGCTTGAAATGAAATATTTAAGAAAACTAATACCAAGGAAAAGAGGAATTAATTGATATAATCCATGGTATCATGCTAAAAGCAATATCGATGCATCTGAATTATAGAAGCTAGAATTTTATCACAAAAAAAAAACTAACATTGTAGAAAAAGAATCTAATTCTACTAAACCATTAAAATACACAAACGAATGAAAATATATACCATTTCTGTGGAATTTCATCCGAGAAGAAAATAGTTTAAATTTTTATATGCTATTAAGATTAAATTTTTTCCCCTAGTTATTCACTCTTTAAATAGCAAAAAGGAATGTTGCTCTTGAAAAGGAACCATGAGCTTCGAAAACTTCTGCCGCAGTTACTTAATAAGATTTTCTTGACTAAACCTCTACTTGATTTAGTGTACTTGTAGTTAGTATAAGAAAGTGTCATTCGAGAAGAGAGAAAACGCAATTTTCAACTCTTATTAAAATAGGTGTTAATGGTTCACAAAAAAGTTTTTTTATTAAGTATATGAATCAAGATACATTGTTGTAGGATTCATTAAATGTTACCTTACAAACGTGTAAAACTCTGGAACCGACTTTAATTCTTTTACCCAATTCAAACAGTTTAAAGCTGACACTATTTAGAAAGAAAAAAAAAATACAAAAAATAAAACAATGGAATTTTTTAGTACCGGCATAGGTTATATTTAAACAATATCACAAAGTATTTTTACTTTATTTTCAGAGGAAATGGCAAATAACACAATTTGAATGATATGCACAGAAATTTATTAATTTATTTTATGGAAAAGTTACTCATTTTAAATTGTGAATTTAAAATTTCACGCCTCTATATTATAAATGTTCAAAAATACAATAACAATTTTCACAAGAAGGCATTTCCTTTTAGAGTGTTTAGTGTTTTAACAAAATTAATATTTTTGATCGACTAAATTCCTTTTGCTTATCCTCATTAATCATTAGAGGTTTGTGAGTTTATTTTTGAACATTAAAACTTTCAAAGCATTTTCGCTAAAATTTAAAAGTTCAGATATATCATATGCATGGCATCGTCACAAGTTTATTCTCTCAGAACTTTCTAACGTCACCACGACCATGCCGTTTCATCATTTTCTGAAAATAAGAATTTATTTTTACCTAGTTTTGGTTGATTGTGATAATGACGAAAAATCTTTCAAATAATTGTTGACGGGAATGACAAATAATCTCCTTTATAATGTCATTTGCCTAATAGATATTTTTTTTGTTACTTAATACGTTTCCGTCTGCATTCTATGATCAAAACCATGGACATAGTTTTCGCGGATAGCTTGCTGATTCTACTCTCCTTTAAGGATGTTCTAAAATTGGGGAAGTTTAAAATTTACACACAGAAAAATGATGTGATTTCCAAGAAATGGAGCAATGTAAATTCTTAATAATTTGTTTAGGAGTAACTCCAAGTAAAGATCATTCTGTATAGTCGCTATGTCTTCTGACCCAGCACATTTAGAAACTACTTTGTATAAAACCTTGAAATTTTGTGAGCAGGCACGAAAATAATCACTTAATGAAATGACATAATTTAAAGACTTCGAAAACAGCTTTTAATATATTTTATTTTATATTTGAAATCCTTTCGTCAATCTTATGCAGTGGCTCCCTCTACGATAGTCTTAGCTTTTTCAATTTTCATCTATTATATACGCTACTTTCGATTTTTTAATGTATGTAATTTCATTAAGTGATCATTTTCGTACCTAATCATCAAATTTCAAGGTTTTATACAAAGTAGTTTCCAAATGAACTGGGTAAGAAGATTATAACATAGGGAATGCCTACTAGGAGGAATGTCTATCCTTGCTAGGAGGTACTCCTAAAACTTCAAATTCTTACCGTTACAAGTTATTTAATATACTCTTTAGACGTATCCGAAAAAAAGCCAGTTTATCAAAATTATCTCAAATAAATTAAAAGAAAATCTGAAGATCTTTTTAATATCGGAAATGATTTTTATATTTCAAATGTTGCATTTTCGGAAACAGTATCTGTTGATTACACATTAAACAGGCTACTACGGAACTAAAACTTTTGCATGAATCTTTAAACGTTTTAGACAAAATAGATCGTTTTATGAATTTTAGAGATATGTATTACTTTCATTGCATGTGGTATTGATGCTGAAAAAAATATGTTTTTACATTATTACGAAGATAAGTCAACTATTAATTGCTTTCTAAATAAAACCTTTAAAGGAAGCTAAATGCACAGAAAAGTAAATATCAAATATTTATTTTTGAATGGTAAATATGTTGTATGACTTTAGGGAGCAGACAATTCTCAGCAAATCTTTACTTTACCAAAGAACGTTATTCCTAAATCTTCAAAAAGAGTTCGATCATTTATCTTAAGGACAATGATGCAACACAAATAAAACGAAAGAAGTAATGGAAATGAATGAACTCCAAATAGTTTCCAAGATCGGGCAAATACTCGTTCTTCTATATAAATAGTTTTCCAACTTTCTCGCCTTCCTAAAGATCCTTTCCATAACAGATTCTAAGGACCATTCCGATGTTTCTAGCTTCGATAAATAATTCTTTTTTTCCCCTTTCCTATCCTTTGATAATCAAGTCATTTCCTAATGAGATTTCTGTAAAAGAAGAAGCTTTACCTTTCGTGTAGATTAGGGAAATTGATATTACACGATGTTTGGTAACTTTTGTAGTTCTTCTAGTGGTAGCAGTATATCGGGTGACGCATTTTCTGTGTTGGATTAGGGAAAAGTATTGAGGAATTAGCTTTTATGTTTCTATTTATTGGTATGGCGATGGGGAAATGAGTGTGATTGCAGAGAGAAGACTTTTGTGGGGAAATTCTTTTCCTTTGGGTCTAGAAATTTTTACTTAGGAAATGGAATCTGTTACATTTCCTGTTGTCCTAAACATCGGGATATTAGTCAGAGATAACATTGAGTTGTTGAATTAGAACTGCAATGATACGAAATAATCTAGATGATAATTAAGCTTTTGCCATTTTTTCCCCAGTAAGGAATTTTTGTGTTTTAAATTAAAGGTGATTTGTGTTTTACATAATTATTTAAATCTCTTTCCTGAATTTTAATTGATATAAAGTCAAGTCTAAAGTTGTTCAAAACCGTAGTTGAATCAATGAGTTAAAAAGTTCCATACTTTGTGGTTCATAACTAAAGCAAGCACAACGTAAAGTTTCAAACTGAATTGTTCCACACAGAATCTCTTAATCAGAATCATATTTTTTTTTCGGTAAAAAACGTCAAAAACGATGACGGTTGCAAAACACAAACGATTTTTGAATTTTCTTGGACTGAGTACGCAGCGATGATACTCAAATTAACGCAAATTGCTCAGAAAGTCCTTTTAGAAGATTTATTTTTCAAATTGCTACTTACATGCTCAGTGTAGCTTTAATTAGCCCATTATATATCCATCATAATTGACTCGGTTCAAGAACTCTTTCCCGTAATTGTACCACATGCACTGATTTTGATCTGCCTCACTTACTGAGCACAATCTGCCGTACTTCTGTAATGTAATTCAAATAAAACAACTAGATATATGAGAGACTGTCAGAGGGAGCATTTTTAAATTCTGAATTCTCTATAAGAAATATATATATACAATCGTAAAAAATTACACTGCACAGTTTATCTTAAATCTATTTATATTTTAAGAATTGTTACGAATTTTCTTCTCATAAGAGGAAACAGGATTACAGAAATAACTTCCATATTCTTCTTAAAAAACTCTACAGCTACTAAAATAGAAGTAGATATTCGAACACAAGCTTGTAACAGACCTTCAGTGGCAACACTGTATTTTTACTTTCAATTACCCATATGTATACATAGGGTAATAAAAGTATAGCATTCGGTAATTTTTTATTTTTTTATTTTTTTGCATTTCTCTTCGTTTTGGAACATCCTGATTTCAAAAAAGTGATCTAGAAAAAATGTCTGTCTGTGTATGTGGTCAGCATAACTCCCGAACAAATGGACCTACTATATTCAAATTTGGTGTGCGAGTTGCTGCTAGCCATGGGACCTACCGTTAAGGTTTTCGTCAAAATTGCTCATGCGCGTAAGGTAGCTGCCATTGAAAAAATCATGTTTTTCAGTAATTACTTAAAAACGGCTCTAACGATTTTTTTTCAAAATCACTGTGGTAATGCCTCTTAAGGTGTTCTAAACATCCCCACCACCGAAATCTCTGTAAAAATGCTTTACTGGCGTAAAAAGTTGAAAAAACGAATGCCTTAAATACAGAGTTCTCTTTCCTTGAGCATACCTCATCAACGATCAAGTTTTTTTTTCTTCTTTTTTTTTCTTTTCTCTGCTCAGTTTTACTTACAAGAAAAGATAATTTAAGAATTATCGAGAAGCATATCGACAAAAGCCTCATTTTGCGATTTTTTTTAAGTGACCCATATAAGAATTATCACAAAAAAAAAAAAAAAAAAAAAAAAAAAATCGCCAAACAGGCAATTTTTTCTAAGCGACTGATGAAAATATAAAAATAATAAATTACACAAATATACATCAGCAATATAGTGTAATTGAAAGTTGTGCGATGTTCCACACCCCTAGTTTAAAAAAGTTTATGTTGATAAAGTATCATTAGGCTCTAAATCAGCCGCCGCCAAATTTTTACCACACCAGCGAAGTGTCTATGGTTGCCATTACTTGGTGAGGTTTTATGTAAACCCAGAATCAGCACGGAAGTCTAGCTTTTACTTCTATTGTATCCTGATGCATTAAAAATCATAATTTATCTAAGCATTTATTGTAAAATAACTATACCCCTCATTCGATAACATACATTTTAAACAACGACCCAGTTATTCTCGGTGGGTTCTTCGATAAGTAAAGAGAATCACGAGCATAGCGTGTGATATTTCAGCAAGATTCCATTGCACTATAAAACGTAATCACATGGGCATAAAGAATCCGTCGATGGCGCAAAATGTCAGGCATCCCATCCATCTGGGAAAGTGCTCAGGTACTTTTCAAAGATCACCTTCGTAGCCAAAAGATAAGGAAAAAGGAGAGAATTGCTCTCAGTCTCCAATGGCTCGTGAAAAAAGATTTGCGAATGCCGATGCCTCACCTTCAGAATTTATGACTCTGATCGGCATTTTCGTGGCCTCGAAAATAGTTCAAGATTTCGAGAAATGATGGACTCTTTATCTTTAAATGCTGAAAGCAGGTGTTTACTAGGAAGTAAGGTTGCAGATACTGCGGATTTCTGAAATAATTTATTATTAAAGGAACTCACTAGATGTAAGTTTATTCTTATACTCTGAAAAGGTTCATGCAATGTTTGAGTATTAGAGCAAAGCTTGGGGAAACAAGCAATATTTTTAAATCTTTTATATTAACTTCGATTTTGTGTGTGTGTGTATGTATGTTTGTGCCTGCCGAGCAAATCTGTGGAGGCCGTGATTTAACCAGGATGAAACTTGGCAGATAGATTTGATGTCGATGATAATGCATTCTACCAAATTTTGGGGGGTTGTCACTGCTACTAAAAGGTGACTTTTACACACGTTTCAACGTTTCACGTTGCGTAATACTAATAAATCCTGTTTAACCTATCATTGTTGAGACTCCCTCCTGTTTCCAAAATTGTTTGAATCAAAACAAATAAAAGATATTGTTACGAATTTTGTATATTTGTAAATATTTCGTAGTGTTAATTTTGTAAATAGTAATTTCTGTATATTTCGCATAAGGCAATGCAAAAGTTGGTTTCACGGCAATAGGGGTGTTATCGCTTGATAACGGGTTTTACAGAGGTAACTCTGGGAAGCGAGTTTCAAGGGGCAGGGCATTTAACATTATGGTAATGGGAATCTCGCCAAGTTGGCGACGGTTTGGGCGACCAATTTTTGTCGCCAAATTTGGTGAGAAATCGCCAAATGTCGCCAAACTTGGTGACCATTTGGTGACATTTTCGGTACATGTATCCCATGTACATGTTATAAGGACTTTTCGACTACTATCTGGAAAGTTCTCCAAATTTCTCTCTCGGGAAGGTTAGTGAAGATTCGCAGCCTCCCCTATATATTCCCGGCCGTGAGTGAGTCAGTTAGTTAGTTGATTTTGAATCACTGAGTTAGTTGTCTCTCAACGTTCATTGTGAGAGCTGTATTCCTGACTTTGTTCAGTTAGTTGATTTTGAATCACTGAGTTAGTTGTCTCTCAACGTTCATTGTGAGAGCTGTATTCCTGACTTGAGTTGACTGATTTTGAGTCACGGAGCTAGTTGTTAGCTGAGTCCGATAGTTGACTGAAGTTAGTTAATTGATTTTGAATCACTGAGTGAGTTGTCTCTCAACGTTCATTGTGAGAGCTGTATTCCTGACTTAAGTAGTTAGTTGATTTTTAATCACCGAGTTAGTTGTGATTCTGAGTTAGTAGTTCTTGGATTTTGAGTCACTGAATTAGTTGACTGGAGATACAGATTAGTTCTAAAACGAACTGTATTGCATTGTCTTTTGCGGCGATTTAGCAGTTGTTTGTCAAGTTTATCTGCTGTTTTGTGCTCTATTATTGTGAAAAGAGCTGTATTGTGACTACTAGAACGAGAAATTCTGGAGCTGTAAGAGAACTGCGAAGAGTTACTTCGGAATAAATTTCTGCAAGTTTTGATCTGCTTTGGCTTCAAATCTTTCGAACTCGTACAACGCAACAATATTTAGACCTGAATGCGTAAATTCAAGTAAATTTGTAATAAATTTTAAAACATAGTTTGCCGCATATTTTTCTTTTAGGTTTTAATATTTAAAATTAGATGCAAACTCCAAACCCACGCTGAAATATTAATGAATAAAAAGATATTTGATTTGATTGATAGTAACTCTCCATTTTATTAAAGCGTCAGCTCTGTTATCAGTGATGATTCAAATAATGCAAACAAACAAAAAAATCCTACGCAATGTAGTTTTTCTATATATATCAGAAATAATTTTCCTTTGCACAATATAGAAAGAAAATGGGAATTTTTAGTTAAATATTTTTTAAATGAAATATTTCGTGTATATTAATTTAATGTGTTTGTTATATTCATTTTTTTTTAACGGATGCCTTAGGCGCCTTACAACTTTCTAGTTGTTAATTATTTGAATAGGGTGATATATTATGTTACAAAAATTAATAGAAGTGTGAAAATTTAATATATTTTTCCCCCCTCTAAATAAAAAAGGAATTATAGTTTTAAATCAAAATATTTTTTTAAATATGGTAATAGAGACAAAGAAATTTTTTTTTTCTTCGACTGAAAACTATACATCTATTTCTTTTACGTATTTTCATTCAATAACAATTACATTTGTTAAAATTGGTGAACACAAATGTGGAATTGTTGAAGTAAGATAAGTTATAGTTATTAGAATTTTTTTTTAGTTTGCCCTGTGAATTAACCTTAAGACTCGATAAAAGAAAACCATAACTTCAAGTTGCAATACTTGTATTTTATGAATTTAGGACGCTAGCGTTTATCATCAGATTTACATTTGCAACTTGTTTTTTATTAATGTAATTCCCATTACAATTTAAATGTTCACAATCTGAATTACGCCTATTAACTTAAATCTTTGAAATGTACTAAAAATAAAAGTTACGTTATTTACTCTCTGAAAACTGTATTGTATTCTGATACTTTTGCAAGGAAGAATAAATTATTTTGTATATATTTAGGTACTTTTAAATAATTTTTATTTAACTGGTCAGAAAAAGAAAAATATATGTAAGCTTCTTTTTGTTTAATTGTTTAAACTTACAACAAATTTAAGTAAATATTTATGAAACATATCAGTGAAGTTATTTAATATAGAAAATTGGTTGATAAACGTTTGAAGTCTTTTTAGATTTTTCATGAAATGAAACCGTTTTTTTAACTATAAATGATATGTTCATTCATTCGAGGGCATGCAATAAAATATGATTAAATTAAATTTATAAGGTTCACTTATTTACTTAAAACAAACGCTTGTCTTAATTGCTCACAATATATCCTATGTTTCAATTTATCACATCTAAAATTTACATGCAGGAAAAACAAACTTAATAAAACAATATTCTTTTCAATCGCTACTTTAAATAATTGTTTGAAAAAACAGATTACCATTGTTCTTTTATTTAAAGCGCGACTTAAATCCTTAATAACGCAAATAAGCAGAACATCGTTTTGTTTCTTACAATTTAGAAATATATGCTAATTTTAGTCAAGCATTACTTTCTAAGATATATTTTAAATTGAGTTTACATTCCCAAAGCTGAAAAAGGAATTCAATGTTCTTAACACATTCTAGAATTTCATGGTCATAAGATCTTTTGAGGTTAATTGAAATGACCCAAGAGAACTTCAATTGTTTCAATTATCCATTGTTATACTTCCTTTCACAACGTTTTGGCGCAATTTATTTGCTCATTTTTCACAATTTACGTCACTTTAATTTAATTATGTTTGTCAATATAATTTAGTTTTATTGATGTTCTTAATATTGTTTCCGTTTGTAGAAATTCGTTTAAGAAATCTTTTTTTGTTGTTGATAAAACAACGTCATGTCATATGTAGAAAGTTTGAAATATTCGTCAATGAAATGTGCTTTTATGGACGGTACAGAGGACTAAGGCGCAATGTCAGTATTTTATCGTAATTAAGATTCTCACGACATTGAGTACTACTCAAAGGGGTTTATTTGTAGCTAATTTTTCTACGAAAATAGGTGTTATATCAAGAGAAAATGGATGTAAAAGTTTTGCTGTATTATGAAAGAAGTATATTGCTTAAGTGATGACCTTATTTTGTTTCAAAGTATGTACCTTTCAAGCAAAAATGGCGAATGTGTAATCCGCTTTTAAACATTTTTGTATTCAATACTTTTATGTAATGTTAAAAAAAAAAAAAAAAAAAAAAAAATGTTGTTTCGAAGTTGTATTTTTTTCTCTTATTGTATTTGACATTTCATCTATTGCTTATTTTAATGTTCCTTACCCCAAGTTGAAAGCACAAAAATTCAGCTTCAAAAACTGTGCAAAAACTTTCATATCCGAGCAGTAAATTTTTAAGTAATCTTAAAGGTTTAAATTAGTTTTGTAAAGATTAGTTGCAGTCAATTAAAAAGATTATCACGACGAACTGAATATTTTCTTCCCTCTTTACTATGGAAAGTTACACATCTAGAATATTTTAAATGTCTTTTGAGCTTTCTTCATATACTAACGATACTACTTCCCCATAACCTATCATAATAATATTACAACTCGAAAATTTCCAATTATTTGAGGTTCTTAATAAAAATTATGGTTGTGTTACATCGTACAACTTTTAATTACACTAGAATACTAATAACTGCATTTAAATTTGGCATGGGTTGGTGTAATGTATCGTTTTCGTATTACCATCACTTTAAAATAATAGAACCCATAAAAAAGTTTTTTTTTATGTATAAATCCTTTATATACAATGCCAATTTATATATTCATTAACATAGCGTCGATTCTGTTATCAGAGTGTGCTTGGTGTTGGTATCTAATTTTAAATACTAAAAACACTTTTATCAGTAAAATATGGCTCAAACTACGTTTTAAAATTTATTTATTTGACTGGGACTACACTCCGTAATAAATTTATGCTTTCACGTCCAATTATCTTTAATTATTTTCATTAAAATAATTTTGGCAACAGGGAAGAGTTTCAGCAATGATCGGTTAAATGGAATTTATTAGTATTCCAAAAAGATTTTAGAAACATGTGCAAAAGCGACATTTTAGTGACAGTAGCAGGCCGCAAAACTTGATAGAATGCATTGTCATAGAGATCGAATCTATCTGTCAAGCGTCACCCCTATCAATTGACTGCAAGTGGGTTAATTAGGCTTCTGCAGATTTGCCAGACAGCCACAAACAAACAAACAAACGAACAAACAAACAAAAATTATTACACCTGCATATGATAAAGCATGCTTCTAATTTTTTTTTTAACACAATAATGCATTTTTGACCTATTCTAAAAGATGAATTTTTTATTGTAACTGATGCAATTTCGAAACGAGTGTCAGATTAATAATTCTCACAAAAAGTGGGTGTGAAAACATAGCGTTGCTAAGAGCAAATGTTTTTTCAATCAATTAATATTTATATTTCAGAAATATTTTCTTTGAATGAGCTTAAGGGATAGAATAGTGTTTAAATCACCTATTATCCCCAAAAGCAATAGTTTGGAACCATTTAAGAATCAGCTGAAAAATATATGATTCCATTGCGATGTTTTCAGACAGAACCATTGTTGCATCTAACAAACCTCCATTGTTAAAAAGAAACCGGTAACAAATTCCTTCGATTGCTTAGCGCTTTGTGTTTGGCATTGAAAACTACAATCATTAGAAGGTAAAGATTGCATGGATTTATTTGCTACAGATTTGGTTTAAAATATCTGTAGCAGAAGATTTTAAAAGCAACTCTACTGCTTTATCTTAGAATAGTTTTAATTTTCAAGAGCTAGAATTTTGGATTAAATCATAATTCTGAGTCTTGAAACAACAAAACTATTTTAGCATATCCAGTTTTACGAAACAAAACAGATAATAATATAACACATAAAACAGAGTATTTAAATTAAGCCCTTTATACGCATTGCTAATTTTTATGTGCAATTCCAACTTATTAGCTCAGATCGAGTTTTCATAGTGTTTGACCATTATAAAAACACTCATTTCAAACTTTTTTAGCATTGTAAAAGATGGAGGCAAATCGTCTAGTGTGCAACACACTGTTCTAAAACTACAATACAATCGTTATGGAAAAGACAAGGCTTAAGAATAGAAAAATTAGTGGTTTGTGACAATATATCTTTTAACGTAGTGGTCCACTGTTACCTTACGGTTGGGATTGGATTTTGTTTTTAACTTATTGATGGTGACTTAATCAAAATGATGTTTATACAACATGAGTTAATTATAATATAATAAAACTCCTCCAATATCAAAAAGTTGTTTTATTTCTTAAAACAAGTTACAAAAAACAGGAATTTTTCAATTATATTCGGAAGCAAGCATTTATCAAATAATTATGTGAAGTAATGTAATATATTTTATATGGTTCCCATTTGTGATATATTTTAGAGAAAGTTTAGAAGAAACTTGTTTGAACTAACACATTAGTTATTGACTTGTAATAAATCCCGGTGAAATTTTTTTTTCCTACAAAAGGAATCAAGTCAGCCATACATATTGGAAAGCTATCTGATATTTGGACATAAAATCAATGGGTGGAATTTAGAACAGGCAAATTTTAAATACAAATTTCGTAAAAGGTAATAAAGAAATTTATTTCTTATCGGTGCTTATAAGTTACAAGAATAGAAAAATCATAATTCCATAAATTACTTAATATATAAAAATACAAACACATGAAAGACAAACAAATTCTGCATTAAGTATTATTTAGGAACTTTTTTTGACATTGGTGCACCAACAACTTTTCTTCTGATTAAATGCGGTTGCTAATTTAACGGTAAACCAGAACAAAGTTTATTTATTTATGCAAGTTAAAAAGAGCATTAAAGTATACTTTAAAAAATACTAAAATATTTAGGTATTTAAATAAAATTTTATTTCTATTATATTGTTAAATATTCTGCCAAATGAGTATATTTTTTAGTATTATTCATTATTTATTGATATGATGTCTGAATTTCTCGACATTAAAAAGGCTGAGTAAATTTATTTGTGGCCAAACTCAAGATTCGAACAAGGGAACAAATGGTTGGTGGAATGCTTCCCATTATTGATTTTTTCCGAAAATTAACTATGGACATTTTCTCTGAGTATCTTATTGCTATAAATAAAAGGTTAAAGTCTTCCCTCACTCACTAACTCGATCACTAATTCTTCCATTTTTCATGAAACCACAACTAGGGAATTCGGCAGAAATGTCAACAAGAACAAAATAGGAAAATTATGCTATTTCATCTCGATTAAGTTATTTTAAGAAATAAAGGGGTTACATTTTCCATACAAAGAATATCCCAATATCTTACTTACAAACTCTGAAATTTTGGATGAATGTTAACAAGGGCAAGCATTTGAAATTTATCTATTTCGATCTTAATAAATCAACTTTCAGGGATCGAAAAGGGGTAAACGTATGAAATGTAGAATATCCCAATTTCCCATAACACCTGGAAGCTGAAAATAGGTAGAAATGATCACAAAACTGAACATAGTATAACAAAGTTATCAGGATTTCGAATAATCACCCTTTAGAGTACAAGAGCAAAGTGTTTCAAATGAGAAATATCTTAATGTTCTATTTCCAGAGAGCCAAGACTCTTAAAATTGATAAGCATGCTTCCTAATACATCTTAAACCAAAATTAAAATTCACATGCATTTATTGGTAAAATGTGCATGGTAAAATTTCACTTGTACTCTGCTAGTAGCCTGATAACTTTAAGTTCTGAAGTAGTTCTTATAACTTTAAAAATACTAAAATATTTAGTTAATTAAATTAAATTTTATTTCTGTTATTGTGTCAAATATTCTGTAAAATGTGTAAATTTTTTGACATTATCCATTACTGATAAATATGAGGTCTGAATTGCTGGGCATTAAAAAGGCCGAGTAAATTTATTTGTTAAAAAACTCAAGATTCGAAGAAGGGAACAGATGGTTTGTGAAATGCTTTCCAATCAATCCATATAAGAACAGAAATTTGATCAAACAGTACAACAATTCAAATGGCAAATAAGTTGTTGTTTAGTATACCAATTAAAGCAGAAGTGTAGAACATCGCAAAACTTTCAGTGATACTCACTGCATTTTCAGATTTAAATTGATCAATGAATTTTTGTTAATTAATTAACAAAATGGTCTGTTTGGCGATATATTTTTGACGAATATTATCTCATTGGCCTCCAAAAAAATCTCTAAAATGATGAAATTGGCGATATGTTTTTCGATAAATATTAAATTATTTTTTGTTGTAAAGTGAAACAGAGGAAAAATCAGTCGTTGATGAGAAATGTTCAAGGGAAGAGAATATTCGTTTTTCAACTTTTTACGGCTCTATCGCCTTTCTACGGAAATTTAGGAGGTGGTGATGCTTAGAGCACCTTAAAAAGCATTAACAATTAACATAGAGATTTTGAACAAAATTGTTAGAGCCGCTTTATGGTGATTGCTGAAAAACTTAAATCTTTCAATGGCAGCATCCTTATGCGCATGCGCAATTTGGACGCAAAGCTTAACGCCAGGTTCCATAGCCACCACGATCCTGCACGCAAAATGTGAACATCATAGAATAATTCGTTCGAGAGTTATGCTGACCACAGACAGACACACATTTTTTAAGATAACATTTTTGCATTTTTAAAATCAGCATGATAGACAGTGTGTAGAAATGCAAAAAAAAAAAAAAAAAAAAAAAAAAAAAAATTATATATATATATATATATATATATATATATATATATATATCATTGCCCTTTGTTAACATATGGATAATTGAAAGTAAAAATTGTATCTCAATATTAGTAGGGTAAAACATTTTTACACAGCGGAGTAATTTTTTTTTTTTTTTTAATGTCAGATCATTTAAAAAATGTCTCTCATTTTATTAGAAGTTGAAGTGTTTCCATTGAATTTATCAATTCCATTTTAATGAAGCAAATTTTGTTTATTAGTTATTCATTACAAAGAAATGTATTAGAGCCGCACATTAAACTTTTCAATTAGACTAATATTAGACTAATGAATGTAGAAAGTAATTAAGAAATGAAATGTTCCTTGACTAATCTTCAAACTATCTCATCAGTCTTTCACCAGGCTTTGCCCTTAGTGTCTGTAAATAACTTTATTTAAATAAGCAGCTTATCAGAATTTTAGGTAATATATCCATATTAAAATTTATTGAACTAATTTTTGCTGTAATTTCAATTTATTATTGTGAATGAACTTATGTTAGACAATGTTTAAAAATTTAATTACTTTCAGGGTTTTGTACATTAATATAAATTCAGACCTACATTACTTTTAATTACCCGATTTTTAATATAGTAAAATGCAAGTATTGTATTGCGGTTAAAAATGGTTTTTCTTGGCGATACCGTTTTGTTACGTCACTATTCCAAAAATGTGGAGTTTTCTTGAAAAATAACCTGCTTGGTAGTCTGTGTATCTGCCTTAAAAGAACATAACTTTATAACGAATCGTGTTACGTCGTTCAAATTTAGTGGAGAAGTCAGTATAGTCCTATGAAACAAAATAATCACCAAATTGTGAATACGCATAGAGTACCTACAGTTGAAATTTTTAAATTATTTTTAAATCATCATTGAATTAGTTTTAAATCTAACCTCTGCTTTATATTTACTGATAAGCTTATAAAGAGGCCAAATTATTTTGTCTGTCGGTTCGTAGGAAGTTTTCTGAGCTAAAAATAGAATTTCACAACTACGTTTATCACTAAAATATTGTCAAACTAGCCAACTTGGCAATACTTGTCAAATTATTTATCATCAACAAATTGGTAATTTTTAAAAAATTTAATTTTAAATACGAAAAAATACAAACAGTAAGTTGTATCAATTAGATACAGTGACATGTATTATAGTGTAACCGGAAAAAGTTATTTTTTATTCCACACTTTTTATGTACAATTCCATTTATATGTTTATTCATGAATGGATATAAAAAAATACGTTGTGTAAAGAAGCATATCAATGAAAAATTGTGGAGTTACTAATTACGACAAAAATATATTAATATAAGCTATATAATGACATCGAATTATCTGAAAGAGTTTTTTTAATGAATAAAAGCAATCGAATTATTTAAAACAAAGCTTAAGAAGATTACACTTTTTACAGTTATAGCAACATTTATTTTCGTTTATGATCATAGTAGAAAGCTATAGATGCTTTCCATGAAATCCCCTTTAAAATATATAAGAATAAATGATTTAATAATTTTATTTTATTTTTAACTATTGCAGTTTAAAATCAAGTAGAAAAGAAGATAACCCACAACTTTTCAAAATTAGTTATTTTTACCTATTCCATATTCCATTGTAATAAATATTTATTTAACTGTCTATTTAATTATTTTATCGTCAAGGGCACGTATTATATATATATATATATATATATATATATATATATATATATATATATATATATATATATATATATATATATATATATATATATATATATATATATATATATATATATATATATATATATATATATATATATATATATATACATATATATACAGCCTGTCCCCGTATAACCTGGCCGACCTTTATTTTCAACACCGTTGGTCCTATATGCATAGTCCCAATTGAAGAAATGTTTTAAATCGTTAAAATATTTTTACTGAATAGTTTTTAAGTTAGGTAAGGGGTTGGTATAAAAATTACAGAATGCAAATTTTTATATGGTCCCCAGTTCCCCAAACTCATATTTAGAAAAATGTTGCCCAAGAAAAAACATTTCAAACAAAAAAAAAAAATTAAAATTTGTACGACTAATATTTATGGAGATATGAAGTATGCAATTTAGTGACTTATACCACTTTACACCCGAGGTCATTAACATATTTTAAGGGCACGTACACAAAATGAAATACAGAGAAATAGCAATTGCGTTCGAAAAATTATTTTGAAATCAAATGCATGAATACAATCTATCAATATCTGTGGTGAATTGTGGATGCTGAACTCGTTTGTAAGAGACAATAAGTGCTATACTCCCTGAAACTAAAAAAAATCTTTCGATTACGTACGATCAAAGGAAAAATGTAGAAGAGGGCGAAAAATTGCGATTCCTTATGTGTAAATTAGCATGTAGTACTGCGGGATTTGTAAGTTCCTATGCAAATTATAGTGGCAGAATAGTGATTGGTAGGTAGAAAACCAATAATCTAAGTTTACTTCAGAATAAAAGTAGTTCATACCAATACCAGATGTATTTATCTATTTCGTCAATCCTCGTTGTTAAAATGTACACTGCGGAACAGTACGTAGAAATGTTACTTCTGCACGGCCAATGTAATTGAAATGGGCGAGAGGCTGCAAGACAATATGCAATTAAATTTCCAAATGGTATACATCCATCTAAAGATACGATTTTAAATAATGTAAATTGTTTGCGAGAAACGGGTAGCATAGGAAGACGTCCTCGATCCGGAAATTCAAGAGTGGTTGTATATGACAAAGAAATTTTGGGCTATGCTCTTACTTTCCCTCAGTCTAGTGTCAGGGACGTTAGTGAAGTATGTAGATACTCAAAAACCCATGTGTGGAGAATCTTAAACCGACATGGTGCACATCCTTACCACCCGCGATTGGTGCATGAGTTTTTGCCCGAGGATGAAAATAGACGGTTTGATTTCTGCAATTTCATCATGAACAAGCTAGAATTGAATTCATCATTTGTGAATAATATTTTATTTTCTGATGAGTGCACGTTTTCAAGAACTGGGGTAGTAAATAGGCAAAACACACATTTTTGGTCACTGCAAAATCTCCCTGTAATCCGACCATCATCATCAATCAAGTGTGATGGTCCGTTTGTGTGGCATATGGAAGGGAGTGTTAGTATGACCTTTCTTTTTTGCTGATACATTAACAGGTAAAAAGTAAGCGAACCTGTTACAGGAACCTTTATCTGACTTTCTGGATGACCATGTCGTGTTAGCAGACCTTAAAAATATGCAGTTTCAACAGGTTGGTGCACCACCCCACAAGGCAGCTTCCTGCCGAACAGTACTACACAACATGTTTCAAAACAACATTATAGGCTATGGAGGTCTGGTAAAATGGTCTTCTAGATCTCCACATCTAAATTCTTTAAATTTCTTTCTTAGGGTATTTTTGAAAAGCAAGGTCTATGAAAAAGAATCGATGAGTTTATTAGATTTGCAGAATTGAATTTTATCCTCTGCCCGGTGTATTTCGCCTGTAATGCTGAAAAATGTTGAAAATTAATTTGAATCACGTGTGCGCTTAAGTATTTTAGTCGAAGGAAAACACTTCGAGCATATGTAATTAAGAAAGAGGTTATTTATTCTTTTCACTTTGTTCATTTCTATCACCTTTCATTTTTGATTGTGTTAACAAAAAGTGCTGCTTTCTGATTATGTTATTATTTAAAATTACTTAATTAAAATTGTTTATAAGTTTGTTTGCTGTTTATTATATGTTGTACAGTTTGTAATTTTTTTTTTCAAAGCAGTTTCTAGTCAAAAATTATAATGCTTTAGGCGATGAACAACAACTTGTTTGTCGTAGTCAAACCTAGTCTAGAAGCTCGTTGTTATTCTGCTAGGACGATTATTTCTAATTTCAATTTATGTACGGGCCCCTCAAATAGCGTTAAAACTTTAAACTCCAATAAAACTATGTCAATTGGTTGAACAAATTTCGATTTTTTTTATTATTTGAAATGTGTTTTCATAGGCAACATTTTTATCAATATGAGTTGGGGGATCTGGGGACCATATAAAAATTTACAACTCATAATTTTTATACCAACCCCTTTCCTAACTTAAAAACTATTCAGTAAAAATATTTTAACGTTTTAAAACATTTCTTTAATTGGGACTATGCATCTAGGACCAACGGTGTCGAAAATAAAGGTCGGCCAGGTTATACGGGGACACGCTGTATATATACTTAATGTCTTACTATTATCGGTAAAGAATCAGCCATTGATGGTAAGCTAACTTTAAGTTTTGATTTAAAGCCTAAATGATGTTATTCTATAATTCTCTGAGAGAGACCTTCTAATATGCAAAACTAATATATTTGAATTATAACATGTATTTGTAGATATGGCAAATTTAGTGTCCAAACGTCGTATTCGATCGTAAATAAAGCGTAGAAAGACTAGTATCTCAAACTTAACATAATTTATTAAAAACTGTAAATGACTAGATAACAACAACGACTTCCCTGAAGGAAGTGATCCTACTCTTAAACAGAAGCAGTTAATACAGCAACAGTCTGTGCAAAGACAGAGATTATAAATACATATAACGTACAGTACGGTTACAGTAGACTGGCGTGAAATTTACATAAGGGCAGTTCAATGACAGGCTAAAAGTTCTACATAAGACAGGCAGGCTGATCAGGCTTGGAGGCAGTCTGAGCAGGCTCCATGTGCTGGTCACTACATCACCCCCCTTCCGAAAGGACTGCTCAAGGGAACCGAAGACGCACTCTTCTTCCACTCCTGGTAGTGACCATAGCGGGTTTCTCTACCAGTAACCGAGCAGGTATTGTGCGGTTTGCCACAGGCTCTCCTGGCAAGGGTAGTTCATCATCAGCAACAAAAGCTGCCTTTAGCCGATCTAAAGAAATCCACTTAGCCTGTCTAGACATTGGCAAAAGAAAAACTTTAGATTTCCGCCTTACAATTGGGAATGGGCCATCATACGGAGGTTGTAAAGGTTTCCGAACTGCATCATGCCGGGCAAAAGCATGGGAGCAATCTGCCAAAGCTTTAGGAACATAAATAGGCCTCCTCCCTTTCCACTTAGACTGGACAGGCCTAATAGAATCAAATGCTCGTTTTAACGATGTTATGAATTCAGGCTCAGCCAAGTCCAAATCAACTTCGGATAACAGCTGTCCGGGGAGCCTAAGAGTTTGACCATAGACCAGCTCAGCAGTAGAATGCTTCAAGTCCTCCCGTACAGACGTTCTTAAACCCAAAAGTACAAGGGGCAAACGATCAACCCAGGACTCTGCAGGAAAACACTTAAGAGCAGATTTAAGTACCCTATGTATGCGTTCTACCATTCCGTTAGATTTAGGGTTGTAAGCCGACGTACGTATAATTTCCGAACCAAGGGATTGAACCAACTTTTTAAAGGTAGCAGACTCCATTTGTCGACCTTGATCACATGTGATACGCGCCGGGGCACCAAAACGAGCAACGTAATGGAACAAAAATGCTCGTGATACTGAAACAGCAGTTATGTCCTGAAGAGGGATTGCCTCAATCCACCTTGTGTAACGATCAATTATAGTTAAACAGTAAGAAATTTTTTGAAAAGTAGGCAAAGGTCCTATCAAATTCAAGTTAATGTGTTGAAACCTAGAGTTGGGGGTCGGAATTTGCCCCAGAGGTGAAACTGTATGTCTGTGCACTTTAGCACGCTGACAAGCTATGCACGTACGACACCAACCAGCTACATCCTTACGAACTGAAGGCCAAACGTAACTACCAAGGATTTGCTTTAAAGTAGAACGTGAACATATATGAGCCAAATTATGTATCGATTCAAAAACTTTACCCCTGAACTCCTTAGGCACATAAATCCTAACTGAGGATTGTGAAATGTCACAATGTAATTTAACATTTAAATTTGAAAAATTTATTAGTTTAAACTTAAGACCAGTTTGGTCAGGATTATACCGCAACTTTTGCAGCTCTTTATCTGTCAACTGCAGGGCGGCCATTTGTACAAAATCAATAGACTCAGAAAATACAATTTCTTCCACCCTTGATAATGCGTCTGCTACAAGGTTTTTATCCCCAGGTATATGCCGGATGTCTGTCGTGAATTGAGAAATGAATTCAACTTGACGTAAACGCCTCGGGGAACATTTTTCAAAACCTTGTGCAAAGGCGTATATCAAAGGCTTATGATCAGTTATAACACAAAAATTTCTACCCTCTAACATGAAACGAAAATGCACAATAGACAAATATATTGCAAGTAATTCTTTATCGTAAGTGGAATACACTTTCTGAGCAGCATTCATCTTCTTAGAAAAAAAAGACAAGGGTAAGTAACCACCACTGGTTCTCTTATGAAGTGCTCCTGCCACACTAATGTCACTTGCATCAGTAAACAATACCAGCTCGGCATCAGGTTCTTGATGGGAAAGTTGAGTTATGTTAACAATGCTGTCTTTACAGCGCTAAAAAGCAACAGAAAGTTCATCATTCCACTCAATAACTCTACGGTCATTCTTTTTAGAACCACAAAGCAGTGCGTTTAAAGGAACATGCAAATCAGCAGCCTTTGGCACAAATCTACGATAGAAGTTAAAACAACCTAAAAACCTTCTCAAATCACCAACTGTATTTGGCTTATTATAATTTGAAATGACTTCAGTTTTTTCTGGCAAAGGTTTACATCCCTCTTTTCTAACCAAATGTCCAAGAAAAGAAATTTCAGATACACCAAATACACTTTTAGTAGTATTAATGGTTATACCAAATTTTTGTAATCTCTCAAACACGAGACGTACATGTTGGAGATGCTCATTTTCATAAGTATATCAATAAGTATATCATCGATGTAAACGAAAACAAAATCCAAGCCAAATAACACCTCATTCATAAACCTCTGAAAGGTCTGAGGAGCTCCACATAGCCCATAGGGCATAAACATGAACTCAAATAAACCGAACGGTGTTATAACACTCGTTTTTTCAATGTCAGGTTCGTGAATAGAAATCTGATTAAAGGCCCTTACTAAATCAATTTTACTAAAAATAGATTTACCAGCCAGGTTCTGAGTAAAATCGTGCAAATTTGGAAGAGGATACTTATCAGGCCTAGTGCGTACATTCAACGCACGATAGTCCCCTGTTGGTCGCCAATCTGTACCACCCTTTTTAGGCACCATGTGCAAAGCACTTGACCAAGGGCTTCTAGATGGTCTGCAAATGCCATGCTCAAGCATATATGCAAACTCATCTTTAGCGATTTTAAGTTGGGCTGGATTCAGCCTAGGAACTTTAGAGCAAACAGGAGGGCTTACAGTGTTAATATAATGCACGGTATCATGTTTAACCAAAATTGGTTCGGCTTTAACCTTAGTGATTTCCTCATATTCCTGTATTAACATGTGATACTTTGAATCCCCCACTACAGTTTAAATACCTGGCACAAAGGTGGGTAACACCTTGCCCACAGTTGAAAGAGAAGTCAAAGGGTCATGTAATTTCTTATTTTTCACATCTACCAACAAGCCAAAACGTTGCAAGAAATCTGCTCCTAGTATAGGCTTTGACACATCAGCAATGATAAAAGGAAAATCAAATTTTCTACGCAATCCAAGATCCAATGAAAGAAGCCTTAAACTATAAGTTTTAATAGGAGAACCATTAGTTGCACTCAAAAAATAAGAGCCAACAGTGCGACAGCCCTTGAAATAAGCTGGAAGCAAGCTCAAATCTGATCCGCTATCAACCAAATATTGTATACGAGATTTAGGGTCGGTAACAAACAAACGGTGGCTAAGGAAGCCCGTCCCACCAGGGATCACCAAATCCGAGGTTGGGCTTACTAGTTTAAAGAAAACGAACAAGGTTTTCTGCAGCTGCGAGCATTTTCGCCATATTTATAATGCAAATAGTACAACTTGGGTTCAAGTTTTCCGCTCTCATTATCCTGAGTGGTGTGCTCTTCGTGTGCAAGTCTACCATTTGACGAACCTTCACGTTTATCCGATCCATTTCGTGAAAAAGATCTGCCTCTACGAGAGGGGCGTTTCGGTGACCAGTAATTTCTAGTCAAATCGTCAACCTTTAGTTTGAGCTCAGCAACCTCGTTAGTCAACTTTGCTATTTGTGCATTTAGTGAAGAAGTTTCTTCAACTGCACTGCAAGAAGCTGACGAAAAATTTGAAACATCTAAACTCCTATCAGCCAACTCGGCCAATTTGGGCAATTCTTCCGAACTAGCCGTCAAAATTGATTGTACCGAAATCGGCATATGCGATAGCCAAATGGATTTTAACATATCATCTATGATACCACCACCGGCGAGCTGCTTCATACGGCGTAGTAATGTGGAAGGTTTAGAATCACCCAATATCAATTCTTGCAGTAAGGTTTTGACCCTACTTGTTTGCGATAGTTCAAATTCCTCTATTAACATATTTTTCAAAACCGTATACGGCTTTTCCGAATCAGGATTTTGTATAAAATCAGAAACTGCCAACATAGTTTGTTGATCCAAAACAGACACTAAACTACAATACTTAGTCGTTTCTGTAGCTATGCCTGATAATACAAAATTGGCCTCAATTTGATGGAAATACAAACGAGGATTATCATGCCAAAAATTTGGAAGCCGCAATGCAATCTTATTTATATGACCTCTATCGGTCTGAGTATCAATTTCAGATTTCATTATACAAGTCAATAAAAGAACTATACTAATAAATGCAAAACCTTCAAATAGTTATAAACCAGAAAAGTTATTCAATATACAAAACATTATTAAGCCATATGAAATATATTTAGAAATTCTCAATTCAAAAACTTATTTCTTAAATATACAAAACATAATTTTTTTTTTAAATGGCGGCTCCGCAGTTAACATACAAGGAGGGGAAAAAAAATCCGCCTTTCCAGGACAGGACAGTATTTCCACCCAGATGAAGTTCCGTGGCCACGTCAATTCCGCTTTCAATCCAAATGTCCGGAAAATCAAAAATGTCTATTCAAACCAGATGTCCAAGTCGAACAGGAACCGGATCAGGTCATCAGATATCCAAATCAACCAGATGTCCACAGAAAGGTCAGAAGGTTAGACTTAACAAGTTGTTGCGTAGTATCCACGTTTCATCATGAGGATCACGTCCGGGTCACCAGTTGTCCAAACGTCGTATTCGATCGTAAATAAAGCGTAGAAACACTAGTATCGCAAACTTAACATAATTTATTAAAAACTGTAAATGACTAGATAACAACGACGACTTCCCTGAAGGAAGTGATCCTGCTCTTAAACAGAAGCAATTAATACAGCAACAGTCTGTGCAAAGACAGAGATTATAAATACATATAACGTACAGTACGGTTACAGTAGACTGGCGTGAAATTTACATAAGGGCAGTTCAATGACAGGCTAAAAGTTCTACATAAGACAGGCAGGCTGATCAGGCTTGGAGGCAATCTGAGCAGGCTCCATGTGCTGGTCGCCACATCAGTATACTAGTTCCTCAATATCAACTGAATAACTGGTCACGAAGAAGGGAGATGCAAGCGTGCTTAAGTACAACATACTTTAAAATAACATTGAACACTATTTAATATCAGAAAAGATTATAGATATTCGTGTTTATGAAAAAAATCAACGACATTTGGGAAAATATCAGTGAAACAGGACTTTAAACGGTATAACTGTTTTCCTCAAATGTACCTGAAATTAATATTTCTGTTTTTTACTTAAGACGACAAATCTCTTCTAAGGTCCTTCTTTCCAGAAAGTTCTTTTTCATAAAAGAAAACATATCTCTAGAAATGAGAATGTATGTTTGTACATCAAAAAGCTTTTCGTTTATTAAACCCGACATCTTTTGCGATAGATTGTCGCAACATACAGCAAGGAAAGAAAAAAAATCGAAAGAAGTAACTTATCAAAACGTCCATTCTTAAAAAGGGATATTTTTCTTCTGTGTTTTGCCATAAATAGAATAACAAAGAATGTATTTCTTGAACGATTTAATAATTTTTTTCGTTTCGGGGAGATAAACACATGACTTACGACTGTGTCTTGAATGAAACAATTGAATACTCATGGGAAGCAATAAAAATGACATCTAACTTAATTGATGAGATTCGATTTCGAAAATAGTAACATTAGTTTGTGGTATCCTTTCAAATTAGTGCCTAAAATTTGTCGTTAGCAAATGTGTTTAGTTTAATTTTGTTTTGTAGATAAGAGATAAAAAATTATTCATTGGCCATAATAGTTGGAGGCTTAACAATATTTTTAATTAGTAGTAATTTTACACTTATTTTTTTCCCCATTTGTTTTATGATATTTATTTCACATCTTTTTTCAGGGACACCATATTTTCCCCATTCACTATTTCCTACCCTTTTAAATATCTTATAAAAAAAGCTGCATTATATAATGAAACAACATATTGCTTGGTTAAGGTTAGAAATTACAACTTTTTGCAATTTTAAAGATTAAAAAATTTTACTCTAAAATATGAGGCGTTAAATATATCTTTAAGATTTTTTTTTTTTTTGTAAACTAAAAATGTATAGTGTAAATACGCATTTTATTTTTGGTATGGTTAAAATTTCGTTGAAAGCAAATACCTAATATATATGTCTTTAAAAAAGTAACGGATAACTATGTTGATCTAATTGTGTTAGATCCATACAATGGATGAGGAAGGTGACTCCCTTCTCCCATGGATTTTGAAAGAGGAGAAAAAATAAGATATACTGGAAATATAAGTAGAAATTTAATACAAAACGATTAATTAAAATTTCATTAAGGTATTCAAATGAAAAACTAAGGTTTAATTAACAGCTTTGTACCCTTTTGTGAACAATTTGCAACCTCCTCCCTCACCCTTAAAAATAATTCTGTCGACTTCCCTGATAGAGCGGGATTTAAGGAGCTAAAAGATTAAGATTATCATTTAAAAAGAATTTAAACTTTAAATGAAAGTGTTTTTTAATCGATAGCCTTGGGACTTTTTTATTTGATAAGGCAATTGAATCAAATGCAAAGATTTATAATTTTCTAATGTGTGTATCTAAATGTGCAATTTTCCAAATTATAGATCTAACAAATATTTATATACTTCTTCGTATCAAAATCGCCAGGAAATGCAGCTACTGATATATAATTTCTTATAACAATACAAAAATCCCGAATGATTTTTGTTGTAAATATTTTTCTCCTATGTGTAAACACTAAAAAAAGGAAACCATTCGAATCATGAAATTTGCTTCTTTTTATCTCTATTGTTAGTCTTATCGTATAACTTTTATAAAAAAAGAAAAAGCATCTTTTGTCAAGTATAAAGCAACCGCCAAATCCTGGTCAGTTTCAGTGTCAGTTATCTGAGGAGAAAAATACAATTTTTTATTCTTCAGAAATAAGTAAAAACACGCTGATATATACGCTTTGTTAAACTTTCGTTTTATAAAAAAGAGAAAATTTCCAATTTCCTATATTGTGGAAGCTAGAAATATGTCAAATGGTATCCTATTTTTTTTTTATTTGTCACCTTAGAAGTTTAAAAATATATATAATTTGTTTTTATTACGTTAAATAAACGTTCACCAACACTTCATTTATTTGGCATTATTTTCAGTTCAACTGTTTGGGGTGAATATGTTTAGGGTGAATATGTTTAGGGTGAATATGTTTAGGTTGAATATGTTTAGGGTGAATATGTTTAGGGTGAATATGTTTTGGGGTGAATATGTTAGCATATGTTTAGGGTGAATATGCTTTGGAGTGAATATGATAGCATATGTTTAGGGTGAATCATTTGTAAGAAGATTGAAATATTGCTTGAATTTCAATACATTACTAACCCATGTTTTCAGTTTTAATATTTCATCTGCTTGTGTCCTCAGTATTTTGACTAAAATTTATTTGAAGGTCCTATTTATGTGGTTTCGGCGAAAAGCTACAAGTCTAAATTTTAGACTAATTAAAGAGGCTATTACGTTGCTTACAAGAAAAAAAAGTAACTATATTACCGAAGTAACAGATGATTGATTTGAAAATTGTTTATTTTAATAATTAGAGGTGTATGTTGACATGGAAGAGTTTAACTTGATTATTTGTATACTAGGCGTAATTTTGTTATTTGTCATTTAGTGCTATTTTAAAATGTTTTTATACCTATCATAAATAATTTTATACAGATCTTGTAAACTTATCTTCTAGAATTTTTTAGACTTCTGTCTAGAATCTGAATTGCTTACTAACAAGTGTCATTGACATCAGGAAATGACGTTTATATAAACATGTACTTGGTTAGTTGTGTGTTTTGCAAAAGATAAACTCAAATTACTTCAAATAAATATTGAAAGAAATATATATTTGGATTCTTAAAGGTTAGTTTTAATTATTGGCTTAAGTAAGGTTTATTAATTTATACGAAGTCCTCAACGTGATGAATATGTTCATCAGAGATCGTTTCTTAAGTAGTGTGTACAAGAAATGTATACATTTGTTTAGTATTGTATTGTCTAATTGTGTATAGTGGTTAGATTTTTAATAAAATAATACAAGTAAAAGGGAATATTTAAAATGAAGAATAAACCAGTTCTCAGAAACATTTAAATTGATACGTTTATTAAGATACGTATAAAAGAATTAGATTAACATAAAAAAAATGCATTTAAGACTATCTTCAAGATCCTCGTTAAGTATATAATAGAGATTGAAATCCAGTATATATAGATAAACTCTAATGTTTGTTTTTTCTAATGGCGAGCCCAAGTACTTAAAGTCTCTTGATTAGTGCTCACAGTCACTTGGTCACTACAAGACCGGTAACAATGGCCAATTGTGGAAGGGCACCCAGTGGGAGGGCCATCGTTGCCCCTAACTTAGACATCTACTTGTTACATCCATGTCCTACCCCGGATTCGAACCGAGACCCACCAGCGTGGTAGTCTGATGCGCTAACCACTATACTGAATGTATGACTATAAACTATAATGTTCTGATAATAAAATACTGACTAAGGAGTAGTTTAGAAGAATTCGCTTACATTGGCGGATTATTGTACCATTTGTAGGATTGAAGGCACATGAAAGCAGGAAGAGGACTTCTCTATTATATAGAATGAGAGGTCGGAGCTATCTGATTCATTTAAGAATTATCTTGCTCTTAGCAAGATAGTCAAGGGATCAGTTGATCAGTTATGCTAATGTGAGTATTTTTTGCAAAGGACATCAAAGTGCCTGTAGTTCATTCGTTGAAGTAAAGTGGAGTCTTTTGCCGGCTGTTCTCATCATAAGAACAGACATACATTAATTCGCTTATGAAAATTTTGTCGCCGACCTAAACTTACAGGGGTTGTGTAATAAGTTCTTTCCTGAAAGTCCCTCAGCGATCTAATAGCAAATGTTAGAGTTAAACTCGTAAAATGCATAAACTGTCCCTGTCACAAGAAGAAATTTTGTTATGATTTAACGAACTTGCACGTTGAGAAAATTCATCTTTGGGATCACAGTAATTGCAGTTGCAGTTAAAACAGCAACATATGGCTTTAGATTTCATTTTCAGTTTACCTGTCCGATGATGTAGATACGGAGTTTGCTCGAGATTAATTACGATGTACGACGGAAATACTTGGGACAGGTCTGTGACATTTGCATTTGAATAATGGTGTCACCCCTCTAGATTCTTGGCAGATTGATCATTACCTGAGTTCCGAAGAACGCAGATATTTCACGTGATCTATCATTACCTAATGGGGGGATTTAAAATAATAGAGGCAGAATATAATTAACGTCTGTTTATATATTTGGAAGGCAACACCACTGTCGCGATTCATGTTTGGCAAGGATTGATTACTTGTTTGAATGTTTCGATATTAGGTTTGGAAGCGATAGCTATTGGATATGAAATTTCTGACAGTTCATGATTCATTTTTGGTCATTAGTCTGTATAGATATTTTCAGTCGATTTCCTTAGCTTAATAAGTTGCATAATAAGTTGTTTCACTGTTCAGTGCATAATAAATTGTTTTCAGTATAATGAAGTGTTTTTAAGTGTACTTGAAAATAATTTGTAGGCTGAAGAATATAAAAGTCATATTTATTTAAAACGTTCTGGTATTCTGGGCTATAAAGTTTAAATAACTAAAATGCTACTTAAACTACTAGAACACAAAATAATTTTAATTTTTGAATGGGCAATTACAAACTTTCTGTGCTTTGTTACGGCGTTTTCTTATAAAATTGTTTGCTAATTCCCAAAATCATCTTGTTATTGCTTTATTGAAACGAAATAAGACCTTACTATTTAAAATTGTATGATTACGCATGCGAAATATTTTACTAAAAAAATCGACAGAAGAATTAACATATAAAACTGAAGAGAAATAATTGTGTGTGTTTTGAACGAATATTTTTTGTTACCTATTTCCTATAATATAGCTTGATAAGCTTTATCCCAATAAATATAGAAAACAAGAGAAATGTTGACATTGAACACGATAAAAAGAACACATTTGACGTCTTGAAAGCTCAGAACTTTCTCATTCTGGGTTTCTGATAAGAAAGAAATTCCAAAGAAAAATACGCCAAATTAGAGTTTATGGTGATACTTTGGTAGTAATTTACAAAATATTACCAAATAGAAGATCTTGGTCATATTTTTGGTGACAAAAATAGTTCTCAATTTCGAATTTTTTATAAAAATATTCACTTCGTACGGACAGATAGATAAACTTAGCCTCTGTATAAATTTATCACTACATAAGTGTAGCAACTAAAATCAGAAAAAAAGCAAATTTACATAATTAAACAGGTTTTTTGTTTTGTTTTGGTATCTTTGTATATCTGTCGTTGGTATGTTTATATTATCCGACCCTTCAAATTAATATTAGCAAACATTTACAATCACCACAAAACAAGCGACAACTCGAAATTAAAACTTAATCAAATTAGTGAAATATCACGAACAACGTGTTCACAATCCTAATCGATTATAAAAGGCAATCGAACGCTCTCTTTGGCAATGACAAGTGAAAACTCATTTCACCAAATTTTACGAAACTGTATTGGCATTTCTTTTCCCCCATCCTCAGCATAATCTGAGGCATTTTCTGAACCTAGTCGTCCCGGAGGCTTTTAATTGATTAGGTTTGTCACAGAAATTCAAATTAGATGAAAAGTATTCGTGTGTAGGATGGCATTTTAATTCCAGCTTCTACTTTCGAAGATGCGATGGCAATTCCTGTGGGTGCCATTTTGAACATTATCGTTCAGTTTTCGATAATGCGCCTTTTAATTATTTTGGTCTGGTTAGACACTTATGGGACTTTCGAGGTACTAATTGAGAGAAATATACTGTAAGGGATATTTTAACCCATTTGCTGGTATAATACAGTATATTTTAATAATTGAATATGGGAATTCTTCATACAATTACGTTTCTTTTTAGCTATTCGCAATAATCATTTAATTATTCAACTCACTTAGAGGAAATAAAACATATTGATTCGCACTTAAAAATATTAAGGAAATACAACTCTTGTGTTTCGCTTCACAAAGTATATTCTGGATCGATTCAATTCATTCTAATTTCAGGATGACCTTTCTCGAGTAGTAAACCAATAAAACCACACCAATTTAAAAATTCGAATATGCAACTAATACTCTTCAGAAAGAATTCTTTTAGGAATTTATTTTTGAACATCGCAGAGTGCTACTCATGCTTTCGATATCGTAATAAATTAAATATATAATTAAATCGGTCATTTAAAAGAACATATTTTCCCTGAATTGCAAATACGTTTTTCAGTTTTACGTAACGTGTTTTTCAACATGCAGTTGTAAAATCTGGGATTTAGGGCGTATGAAATATTCTAAGGGGGAGGGGGGAGGGTTGGGTATTGTATATAAAAATATAGAGTCTCCAAGGATTTTGAATTCTTTTGAGATTTATTTTGATGTTGTAATTGGATAAACTATTTCATATTAAAAGAGATCCTTCAAATTGTTTTGAAAATTTAAATTTTTGTAGTCAGTTTACAATTTTTCCATACTCCAAGATTCGTAAAACAAAATGTTAATCATAATAAGAGTATTAAAAAAAAAAAAAAAAAAAAAAAAAAAATACCTACAAAATTTCAAGAAATATTTCGTCAATGCTTAAAAAATTGTAGAATTTAAAAAAATAAATAAATATGAATTATTAAAAAAAAAAAAATTAAAGCAATATATATTTAAAATATACCTGTACACATTTTCACATGTATTGTACTTGTCCCAGGTTTAGAGTTAATATTAATTCCATTTCAAGAGATTGGAGAAATACTCTCACCAAGAAAACTAGACTTAATGTTTAAAATAGCATGGCTAAAAAGCAACTGTCATGGTGTTAATTATGCAATATTAAGAACTGTAATAGTTTCAGTAATTCGATATTAAGAAGAATTAACTTTTGAATCTTTAAATTCAGGTACATCAATATTAATTTTTAAAACAGTAAAATAAAATGAAAACATTTGGCAAATTTATTGTCCAATATTTCTTTAAATCGAATGACCTAGTAAAAAATAGGGGTTTGTTTTGAAGTTTGAAGGGAGTTTTTATACAAAAAAAACCCTAGTAGGTGACTTTTAAAGAAATAATTTGTTTTATGCATACCTATATAAAATTGAAAAGGGACACATGTTAATGAATAGCTATATCCTAAGGCTTTTAGAACTAAAAATATAACCTACTGCGCATACTTTGAAAACTGTGCTTGGAGTTTTCGATGGATTTTGCAATACAACACAGTGTTTATCAAAACTGAATTTATTGTTATCGGTTGCTATTGATCCAAGTTACAGAAAATTACATCTTAAAATTTTCAACCTTCAAACATGTGTTGCAATAAAATAAGCACTTAGTTTACTGCTTATAAACACATTATCCTAACAGAATTGTTTGGAAGGTCTATACTGCTTTCCCAACATCAATGGTTTTAAAATATCCAAATTTTTTGAAATGCATATTTATGCACTATTTTATTCTTTATATAAAATATATATCTTTAAGTTTTTGAGCTAATTTTTATATAATTGTACAAATGGTACAATTTATTTCTTAAGAAGGTAAAAAAACTTTTTTGTTTGGTTTCGGAGCTTAAATTTAACGTATTTAATGTTACGGGGGATATATGGCTGAATACAACACAAGTAATTCATAGTTTAATATTATCTTATTTAATATAATTTATTTAATAGTTATACTTGAAAATTCCTCTTCATTTAAAAGCAAATATTAGTATAATTTCCTTCAAACACATTGTCAACGAAGCTATTATATTGTCTGATCGTGTTAATCAAAGTTTCACAAATAAAGATTGAAAACACGTTTCGTTTAGTATAAGGTAATAGCTATATTTCAGTTCTAAGATGCACTTGATTTCACTCTGTGCTGATGGAACTTGTCTTATAGGAGCAATACCTTATCCAATTGAAAAAAAGAAATTGTTTTTACGTTTTCCAACTCAGTGTAATGGTTGTAATAAAATTTGCTGATAAATGTTCTCAGAATTTGAGGCTATAAAATGTCGATTGAAGAAAGCAGGACTAGTGGTTGTTAGAATAAATACGTCGTTTAACTTGCAGTTATCTCGTTGTAAATGTCTTATTTCAGTAAGGTTTGTTTAACGTAGGAAGGAAAATCATTGTTGATATTAAAGACTAATTTCTCATATTTTTATGTAATAGTGCTATTTGAAATAGATATTAAGATGGATAAGTATTCTACTTAAATCTTAATGCATTTTAGTAGAACAATTTGTATTTTCCAACATAAGTTCAATTTAATGTTTATCATACGACTTTTTGAATACTTAGAAAATGGAAGAGATGGGTGTAAAGATGATTTTTAGTTGTATAGAGCATCTTAACTCTGAATAAAAGAAATATAAAATGCTTATGTTCTTCCTTGTAATACTTTTAGAAAGTGCAGTTTTTAACATTGATAGGCAATAAAACCAAAAATCTTGTTCTATTAAGGCTTTTTCTGGATATATTAGGAAACAACAATTACGTTTTGTTATGATTCTGAATACTATTATGATATTTTTCAAATACTATTTAGGCTTAATGTTATGTGAAACAAACAAACAAACAAACAAACAAACAAACAAACAAACAAACAAACAAACAAACAAACAAACAAACAAACAAACAAACAAACAAACAAACAGCATAATTTATTGAATGATCTTTTTTTCTCTACATTAGAAATTTACCTCTTTCTATATAGGCATAAAATTCTCTTATCAGAGCTAAGTTCCATTCAATCTTATTCAAGGATATACTTAATTAAATTAGTGAAATCAAATATAAGAACTTCGAATTATTAAATAATAGAATTTACAAATACGTAATTATACTACCTTATGCAAATCTTATGGATTATCTAAAGAATAGAAACTGTGATATAACACATTAGTTTGCAAGCCTCTCGTCTTCCTTTAATAAATTACATAGTATTAATAAATTACATAGTATTAATAATAATATTTTATAAAAATTCCTTTTAATCATTTTAAAAGTGGATTTTATAAATTATTGCACGCATTTTCTTCGAATAGGGAATTTTATAATAGATGACAAAGCTCTATAGAAATGCGAACAAGAGAGAAATGATCTCGTCAATTCCCACACTTTGAAAAATGTCCTCAGAACGCATCAAGACAATCAATCTTATCTTTTTAAGACATCAGAATGTTCTGGTGTCATTTATTGATGAATCCCTTTTCCAAAAAATTGAAGCTTTAGAATTTGTCACCGTGAAAAGTGATCCATCTTAAAGTGAAATTATTCTTTCATGGATTTTTAGAACGCGAATTCAGTATTTTTTTAAGAACCACATGCTTCAAACTTATTATTCATATTTTGCTTCTTTGCTTTTTTAAAGTCGAATCCTATCGTATCGCAACGATACCTCTCATATAAATATTTCTTCCATAAGATAGGGGGCATATAAGTTTGGAATTTCTGCTTGAAATATTGGTTTCTTAAAGCAATATCGTATAAATGTATATTGTATGTAAGCAGAGTGTGTCATTGCTTTCATTAATGCCATAAATACAGGTTGTTTATAATGTAGCTATACATTCTTGTTATAATCACATTTTATTGCATAAATTACATTATTGATGAAACATATATCATACCAGAACACACCTTTAATACATTTCAATGAGTCCTCCTTGCATATCTCGATCTCGCCGCAACACCCAGCGTTACACTGAGACCCGGAAACATGAGGCAACATAAATGATATAATTTTCTCAATTATGACTGTAACACGTTGTTTCAGCTGTTCAATGCTGCGTATCTTCACCTGATACACCTTTCAATTTATAAATCCCCACGCAAAAAAATAGGTTCAAATCTGGCAATCGTGGAGCCCACATTCTTGCCAAGCCCCTCGACACAGCATCAACCTCCAGTGAAACGCAGGGTGCTTACAAAGATGTGCAAGGTAAGACACATTGAAATATACTAAATGTGTGTCCTGTTAGGATATATTTCTTATTAATAATGCAATTTAAGAAATAAAATGTGATTATCACAATAATGTATACTTATTTTATGAACTCTCGGTACAAGAAGAAAATAAAAATCAGCAGATATTTATAATAGAATTTTAGTAGAGAGCCATTGTTTCATTAGCATTTTCACTTAAATTTTGCTTACACTTTCTTGAATTACCAAAATTCAATTGTTTGTTTGTTTATTTTGTCTTTTTTCAATTTAAAAAAATAAATAAAAAATTTTCTTTATTATTTTGTAATAATAAAATATGAATACAATGTATTTTTTGTATACAAATATGTTTTCCGCGTGGTCCGATACTTTAAGATATAGCATAATGAAGAATACAGTGATTTCAGAGTACATAGTGTAAAAATTCAATTGATTTGAAAGTACTTAATTTATCATAGCCTTATAAAACATAATAATTGCACGAAATGTAAAATATTTATGTTCTAAAAACTACCCCTTCTTTAAGAACCATTATGTTTTTACCACGATTTTTTCCCCATTAAGTCATTTATAGATAATTCAACTTCATTAAAATTGAAAGGACTATGTAGTTTAAATATATTGATATCTCTTTTTAATCATGAACGTATGACCATGTCATAAGAATATTATCAATTGGTACACTTGTTCATTTAATTTTAAAAAACTATACTCTAATTCAAAGTTTTTTAAAAATATACAACCTATTACATAATTCAAAGACGAATTAAATGCACAAATGATAAGCTAATTTTTTTAATTGATTTTGATGTTTTTATATCTATTTCAGACTTAGCAAGTAATGCATATCCAAGCGCATATTTTAAATCAAATCGTTCTTAAACTCTTTAATAATTTTTTTTATACATTCATTATAGATTACTTTGCAATTAAATTTAATTACTTATTTTTGGTCGGATTTCATTTCCTGTAAACAATAATAATAAGGAGAAAAAAAAAAAAAAAAAAAAAAAAAGGTGGAAACTCTTAAGACTTTGCTCAGGAAATCCTAAAAGAAGATCAGAAATCAAAGGACTTTCTTATTAGTACGACTTAGGGTGAGAAATCAGGCTGAAATCTCTTGGGATCTAATCAAGTAAGTTGAAAACTGTAAATAATATGGTAACAGGAAATGTAAAAGTGGTGAAAGAAATTAAAATAAACAAGAATCGAGAAATGGTACATTTTTATATTTTGTTTTCCAGATTACTCTGCATAAAAATGCTTCGTTTAATTAAAATTATTTTTTAAGACATTTGGATTACAAGTTGTAATTTATAAATATTCAGGAATCTTATTTAGTAAACTAAAAAATTAATATTTAATTTCGATTTGCGTATTTTATTTTAGTATTAAGAATAAATATTAGATTTCGTAGACAAAAATAAATTTCTAGTAAATATCAAAAGAACTTGTGTATGTGATCATTTCTGTTAAACTGCATGAAGGGAAAATTATAAAAGACGGGTGAAGATGTGCAGGAAATTATTGATTTAATTAAAAGAAAGCCATAAAGGAATTCTGAACCATTCACTTTGCTTTTTTTAAACATTATTTCCTTTTTACATTTTTAATCGTTCTTGTAATCCTTTTCAGATTATATCACCTCCCCACAAAATTCATTCACCAGTCAAAATGCTCTAAAAAATTGATACACGAACAGTTTTCAACAATGAAAACTAAGTTTCTGTAACAGCTAACATCTTTTTAGGACAATGAAATTGTCATTACACGAAAATCGAAATAAATCAAAAGATGCAAGCGCATATAATAAAGTTGATTTATACTGATTTTTTTTTTCTCGAGAATAAAATCGCATGAAGTGCAAATATTATCTATATACTTTATATTCAAAGAAATAAAACGGTGTGTGTGGACTTGTTTCCCAAAAAGCTTTCTTACCAATCAATGAACCCTTACCAAATCTGGCCTGTAAATACTGGATCACTAAAAGTTCAACTGTAGGAATCGCGAAAAGGAAGGTTTTGGAATGTTTGTTATCAAAGTTCCGGCTGCCTATTACTGTTACCATCCGGGGCTTTACATGCCCCAATGTATGGTAATTTTGAACATTTACAAGACTACGAGATTGAAATCTTTAAGTGCAACCTCTCTCTCCTACTCCACTATACCAACGAGAGGACATTGTGCCATGCCACGAGCTATTTAATGTACACCAGCCCCCATTATCGTACACACTTTGTGGTCGCGAGGACCGAACTCAAGATCATCAGATCATTGTCTGGACCTCATTAATTTATTTATTTGTTAAATTATTTATTTATAGTTGGTTTGTTGGTTGAACCCCCGGCTGGGGGTGGAAAAGGAAGGACCTAACACCGGCCTCCGCATACCATACATATGTGAGAAAAAACCAACTCTTTGGAACAGGTTAAGGTAAAAAAAAAAAAAAAAAAAAGCTATGCATATCCATTACTGCTTTCACCATAAGCCTCTTCGTTCAGGCAAGTCGTAGTTTTCTTTAAAGTTTAGTACATATTAAGTATCATATTTTAGCTCTTCAGAATTTATTTATTATTGACTTATCACTGAAAACTGTTGCCAAATTTGACAATTAGTAGGAATAAATATAATGAAGCTCCTTCATAGCTATGTCACAGTAAATTGCTAAATTGGTGGGAAAATTAAATGTGCATTGTGATTGCCTAATAGAATGGGAAAATTCAAATTTGTTTTCAATAATGATGTGCTATGCGATGGAAAGCTCCTTGAAAAAGGTCCATTATAAAAGTTTTTGAAGTATAGTTAATTGAAAGAAGAAATGAATATGCGATGTCATCGTATTTTGTGATTAATGAATTACAAGAAAATTATAAGAAATTGACTGGTATTGTTTGATAATAGAAATATTTAAGCAGTTGCTACTGTCTATGAATGTTCAATGTAATTGGTTGAAACTTGATTATTAAATGACAACTAAAATGAAGCTTATACGATGATTTAACCGACAAGTTTCTGTAAATTTTAAATTAATCTACAGTATTTCTAATAGAATTCCAAAGCAGGGATTATTTGCTTAAATTTATAATTTTATTAATAATTTTTTAAAAATTTTCATAGAAATTGTGCAGTAGGGTGGAGTGAAAAAATGAAAAGTGAGAAATATGTAACGCCTATGTGGGGAAAATTTTTTACTTACAAATCCTATTTATCAATTTTTTTTTTTTTGCTAAATCCTCTAATAATATCTTTGGCTGTCCAAATAACTTTAAATTTTAAGTTTTTATCCCAATTTCTCAACAAACTGGCCAAAATGGAATGATGAAATATAATATCTCTCACTTGAAACCACGAATGGTTGAAATTAAACTTTAGAAGAAATAAATAATAAGTGAATATTTGAATGACATTGGAAATCGCGGGGTGGACCTCAAATGTGCATTGTTAACGTGCATGCTTTTCTGACTCTGGCTAATGTTTTCTCTGCGTCACTACTACTAACTGTGTTCTCTGTTCGAGTTGGTTGTCTTCCTAAAACATTCTATATAGTTTATGTTACGTGAATGCCATATTTTTTTTCATGTTTGCTGATATATATTCCCATTTAATAGAAAATATTAAATGCTTTTGTGAAAAAGTTCACATCAACAAATAAAACATAAGGTAAGAAAATACCATAAGCAAATATCATAATATTAAGAAACCTCTAAAATGATAAGATTTATTAAGTTTTTTCGAAAAATGCTGTCTTTTAAAAAATCAGCTGAAGAAAATCTGATACTTCATGATGTAAATGAAAGGACTAATTGGAAATGTTGATATAAAAGCAAGCAAAATGATTGAAAAGAGATTTAAACAGAAAGAAAAAGCAAGAGAAGTAAAAATGTTCAAATATAAGATATTTGAGAAAATACTTAATAGACTTTCTAGTTCTGATATAAGACAAATTTCGGAATCTTCAAATTCTTCAAATGAAAATGAAGATATTGTTTTTGAATATAAACAACTTGAAAAGACAATCATAAGTCAAGATTCCCCTTCATCTTCGCAAATGGGAACTAAGCTTCCGAATGTAGCACAGGCTTGAGACAGAACTGGTGTTGTCCTATAGATCAGCGTCAATTCTTAAAAATGATGCTTGAAACGATATGGGGGGGGGGGGGTCCTTTTCCTTTCTTAATTCGAATTAAAGTCTTGTATTTTGGACAGTCAAAGTATATCGCATATTCTGATGAAGAGTGTTTTTCCTTTTCAAGTCAATGCGGTTTCTTATTTTTTCCTTTTTGGTTTTGCTACGATCGACTATTTTAGAAGAATCTTCTTTGGTAATTATTCTCCTATATAGTTTAAAGTAGAATTTATAAGAATTGACGCTGATCTAATCGGACACACCAGTTTTGTCACAAGCCTGTGCTACATTTGGAAGTTTAGTTTTCATTTGCGAAGTTGAAGAGGAATCTTGACTTATAATTGTTTTTTCCATTTCAAGTTGTTTATAATCAAAAACAGTATCTTCATTTTCATTTGAAGAATTTGAAGATTCCGAAATCTGTCTCACATCAAAATTAAAAAGTCTATTACTAGTATTTTCTACAATATCTCGCATTTGAGTTTTTTTTTACTTCATTCTGCTGCTTTTTCTTTCCGTTTCAATCTCTTTTTAATTATTTTGCTTCCTTTTATATCAACATTTCCAACTACCATTCTATGAACTGTTCTTTGATCCGAAAAAAAAAAGCTCTTTCATCTACAGATACCTTAAATTTGCAATTACAGATTAGAAAGTCCTTTCATTTACAATAATGAAGCATCAGATTATGAAGTAAACAGATTTTCCTTAGCTGATTTTTTAAATGACAACATTTTTCGGAGAAATTTAATACACCTACCCTTTTTAAAGTTTTCTTAATATTACAATATTTGTTTATGGTATTTTCTTATCTTATGATTTATTTGTTGATCAAATACAATAGGAAGTGAACTTTTTCACATAAGCATTTAACATTTTTTATTAAATGGGAATATATATCAGCAAACATGAAAAAAAATATGGCATTCACGTAACATAAACTATATAGAATGTTTTAGGAAGACAACCAACTCGAACAAAGAACGCAGTTGGAAGTAGTGACGCAGAGAAAACATTAGCCAGAGTCAGAAGAGCATGCGCGTTAGCAATGCACATTTGAAGGCTACTCTTCGATTTCCAAGGTCATTCAAATATTCCTTGATTATTTATTTCTTCTTAAGTTTAATTTCAACCATTCGTAGTTTCAAATGAGAGATATTATATTTAATCATTCCTTTTTGGACAGTTTGTTGAGAAATTGGGATAAAAACTTAAAATTTAAAGTTATTTGGGCAGCCAAAGATATTATTTGATTTAGCAAAAATTTTTGTACGATAAATAGGCTTTGTAAGAGACAACTTTCCCACATATAGGCGTTATATATTTCTTACTTTTCATTTTTACGATCCACCCTATTATGCAGTATAATATCGACATTAATAATTGTAAAATATTTTTTCTAAGTCATAATTACTGGAGTTAAAATGTTTGATCTTTTTTTTTTCATTTATTCATAACGTAAATTTTTAACTCCAAGTTAAACAAGTTTAAAAAAAAATAAAAAATAACAAGTTACACCTCACATGTAGGAATTGCATAAAAAATTCTTGTTTGAAACCATCTCCTAAATAAGCAAAATTCTACCTTTAACATAAGTCGAGTAACAACTGGTCATTCATCGAGTGTGTTATAAAAATCATTGATATAAATAAACAACTGGATAGACTGCTCCATTGTCAATGAAAATAGTAAAACGCGCCGGGGATCGCGAAGCTTTGCGAAGCTGGTGAGAAGATTAACCAATCGCAGTTCACCTTTATAGTTGGATGGGAATGCGAAAAACCTTGTAAAGTGTTAGAGTATATATTTTTGTGCACATTATTACTAATTAAGGTCTACTATTGACATTTTTGCTGTGTACAACCCAAAATTTTATTTTCAATCCTCGGCAATCCGTATTTCTTATCCCACCAATTGCATCTGGCAACGGCTTCATTTTCCCAGCGTTAAGCAGTCTATCCAGTTGTTTATCTATATCGATGATAAAAATGCATGGTTAGGAATATTTATAAAGACTGATAATATTAATATAATATTAATATTTTATAATTATAATATTTTTTAAATTTCGTAATGAAGATGAAAATTTATAACAATTTGGAAGAAGTTGTATTTTTATTCGTTTAACTTGTTTTATCTTTAACAACATAATTTTTTTAACTCATAATATAAACCTTCCATTGCCAAATCACAATTGTAATAATATTAAGTTTACAAATGCACTAGACATAATAGTTGATTCTCAATTACTCTCTTGAAGATTAAGGAATCAAGTGGATTTGCTCATCTCAGATATAAATGCACCTCAGATTCAGCAGCCTGTTACACGGCATCTCAATTGTATTTTAAAAGGAAGTCCTAGTAAAGATCATTCCCTATACTTGCTGTATTACGATCTTCTAGCACAGTGCATTTAGAAACTACGTTCTATAAAACTTTGAAATTTGGTTAGTAGGTGCGAAAAAGATCGCTTAATGAAATGACATAAATTGTTTGCATTTAATGTCTATTTGTTATAAACAAAAATTAAAATAGCAAAAGACAAAACCAGATGGAGTTACTGCATATGCATTCACGTAAGGATTTGAAATACAAAATAAAATATATCTGACGTTATTTTCGAGTTTTTAATTTATGTCATTTCAAAAAGTGAAATTTTTTGCACCTAGTCACCAAATTTCAGAGTTTTATACAAAGTAGTTTCTAAATGCACTGGGTTGGAAGATTGAAGGTCTTTAGTCCTGCAAGTTTATTAATAACCATTTTCTCAAGTCCAAAATCACACAACCAAAATGTAATTCACCTTAATTTTACTCTTTTTTTCCCTCGAGATTTAGTTGTTTCACGACTGCTACTTAAAATCAGTTTAAGTTTATTGTTTATTTGTGTTCAAAACGTTTAAAAATGTTAAAAACCCAGTGTTCAATTTAACTACAACTTTGAAAATTTTGGGGCCTCCAAAATTTCGGGTTGAGTGTCACAAGATAGGAAGGGTATAAATATATATGATATATTAATTCTCAGTAAAATTGCCGGTCATCGATGCGTAACTACGCAGTGTTTGTTGATAAACTTGTAAACATAACTTATTTAGCGATCGTAAATTCTTTTAGAATTTTTTGTCTGCTACTAACCTTGAATATCAAAAACTTTTTAATATCAAAACTAAGTAGTGTTACGTTTAAAATATTTTATTTGTGTTTAGTAATAATTTGAATATTTTACTAACAATACTGTTAGAATGAGTTCTTTTCATAAAAAGTTAAAGTTACTCTTCCAAAATACGCAAATTTAAATTGCTCGCCCCATACCACATGATGTATTTATCTATCAAGGGTATCATTTTTATAAAGTGTTAATTCGATATAGTTAAATTCACATATAAAAAAAATACAGTGAATAAGAAACTTTCGACAACGATAGGATTAAAATTATTTCATTTATTGATTTTTTGAGTGTTAATTAACTCATTATGGAAGGAAGAACCCATATTTCAGCAGTATAAATACTTTTGCCTATATCGTTTGACATAAGCCAATCTGGATGTGGACCGTTGTAAAATGGCCGTTGTTTCCGTTCTTGGTCAATCTCACCTAATGCTGGATAAAATATACTGGTAGTTTTGAAATGTTGATGCACAATTTTAAAATTGAAATATTTAATTGATAATAAAGTACGGAAGGCTAAAAAATATGTTTTTGATGTGCTTAGTTTTTAAAAAAAATCGTGTATTTTGGAACGATACTCGAGTTTCAGCTAGGGTTAGCCAATCTTCCAAAATCCCGACTTTGGGCTATACTACAGTGCTATCTGAGTTATTCTGAAAATAAAAGCTCCGAGCTGAGAATTCCAACAAAATAAACTGCGTAAATTTCGTGGCATTGGAGTTTGAAATGAAAGAATGCACACTGAGACTTTTAGACAAACACAGACATTTAGATTTTTTTTTTCTTTTTTCAAGATTATACATTAGGATTTATTAAATTCAAATACATCTATCTAAAATAGAATTACATTTGTATAAGAGAGTATTATATTGCAATTTATAAATAAAAATAAAAATTAATGTGCAAATAAAAATTTACAAAGATCTGGCACATTCTATGAATAATTCTAACAGAATAAACGATAAAAGCGTCTAGACTAGTTCATTGATAATCGTTAATGCAAACAAAAATCTTTGACGTAACTTACAGTCTGTTAGACAGTAATTTGTTTCAAGTTAAAAATACTTTCACTTTAAGTTATTTAGTTTGCAATGGATAAATACTCCCCGAAGCTTATGACATCAAATCATAAAAAAAAATTAAAAAAAAAAAAAAAAAAGTGAAAGCCATGAGCTAAACTTTTTTTATTCAATTACCTTCAAACTTCTCTCAAAGTTAAATAAACATACGCAAAAGTGCATGGTATGTTGCAATAAAAAATGCAAATATGTTAGAGTTTGAGCTTATTCGGTGTTTGACACTTTTGATGAAGTTGAGATCAAACAAGATTTAAAACCTTTTTGATGACAGTGAAATTTCCATTTTGATATTAATTTTACTGTAAAATTTTTAACAAATTTAGAAAATAATAAATCAAAGTCAATGTCTTCAAGAAGTTTGGGAAGAATATTGAAATAATGAGTATTTTGCATGCTATTACTTCTACCCGGTATAAGATGTTGTCATAAATACATTTAAATAAGGGTTTATTGGTTCTTGTCTTTAAGATAATGGATAAATATTTCGTGATATTTGAATAAGAAAAATTGTATTGTAGTGAAAATTGAACTAATACACAATGAACTTTAACTCATATTCGAAGTTAATTATATAAAATTCTTTATGAGCTTGTACACCTTAAAACTTTTCTGATGAAATTAGTGTTTTGCTATAGAGTTACTTATGCAGTGAATTTGGCTAATAGATATTTGTTTTTGATATATGTGTGCTATGGGTTAATATTTTTTTTTTATAACAAATATGTGCGAATTAAAAATTCATGATGGGCGGCAAATTAAAAAATTAGAGTAGAAAATATTATTATTGAAAATTATGTATTTTCATAAATATTTTTAAGAATTTATCGACAAGAGTTAAGTATTCAAAAGTATTTTAGATGAAACAACGATGTGAAAACACACTACATATTGCAAATTGGACTACTGAATATTTCATAGAACAGGTATTTTTTCATGCTAAGTATTTTTCTTTATTATACTTAAGCATATCCAATGCACAAGAAATAAAAGTCATTAAGTGGAATGGACAATTTCTGCCTTTTTTTTATAAATATTTTTTTTTTAATTCAATTCTTACAAAAATTTCTGCTCAATGCGCTTTTTCTTTTTTTCTAATTTGCGATCAAAATTACCTTGTTTCAACGTTGGCGAGAAAACGACTCATTCGGCTGGCATTGAATGTGACGCCACGGCTTCGCAAACATCTTGGCTTGAAATGCAGCAGCGGAAACCAGATTAGCAAGTTTCTCGCAAATCACGCCAACCTGTACGGAATGTGGTAATGATCTACTAAAGCCAAATATTTCATCGCCAACTATTTGGCAGAAACCTCACGATAACCATAGAGAATGGAAGGATGTTGTGCTGTCACAGCTATAGAGGAGCATTTTGATCTAACTGCGATTGGAAGGGGTTACGTTGCATTTTCTTTTCTTTGTATTTAAATAACTAATTTTTTTAAAGGACTAATGTTTGAATATTTGGAATCTGAAAGAAATTCTTCATCAATATAAACTAATTTCACTCGTTTTTAGAAAAATGCGGAAATTGTCCTTTATACAAACAAATATTTTCCAGGTATTATAAATGTAAATTCATATCCTTGGTTTTCCAAAGAACACTACTTAGGTCTTCTTAATTCAGCACTTTAGAAAATTAAACACAAGCAAACACAAAGGTTGAAAACATAAAAGAGAGCAATAATTGATAATTTCAGAAATTGATGATTTTTTGACTTTATCCAATGATAAAAACGTAATCATATTAGATTTATCTTTTTACAAAACATGATTTAATGAATCGAGCTATATGATTAAATACCATTAGGAAAACGAAAACTAATGATTTTCTTAATGTATTCTTCAGCAAAACTATTCATAAATGATTACAAATACATACCTTCACCGAAATCCAAATGATAATATTCAGAAAAAAATATTTAATTGAGTATCTTTAAACTGGTAAAACACAATAACTCATTTTTAATGTTTGTTAAAGTGCCTAAATTGAACCAGAGTAGCAAGTGTAGTAATTTGTAAACACATATCTTTGAAATATCTTTAAAGTGGCTCATTAGAATACTTTTACATGATTTTTGACATCTTCCTACTTAAAAATACTATAAATAAGCTTTTAAAAATTATTTCTTTCTTTGTAAGGAATTTTTATGATTTGTTTTATAAAGGGTTTATTTCTAATTCGAATAACTTGGTCAGAAGTACTTTTTGTACGAATATAATTAATATAATTAGTGATTTATATTATATAAATTAACAACTTTTAGTTGAATTTGTTTTACAGTTTGGAAATAATTTAATTGTTCCAATCGTTTAATTAAATCGTCTAATATAGTACTAAAGTGTAAATCCGAGATAATTTTTTTTTTTTTTTTTGTATTTTACAAATTTCAATCCTTATTGATTGTTTATTTCACCAAATAAACTTAAAAATATGAAAATGTGAACACGAACTTGTATTTTTCGTAGTGTGTCTTTTGTTTCGTAGAGATTATGTTTTAAGAAAAACATAATCCATACAAAAACACTCACAGAATATATATTTTGATTTATTTATAATATACTTATTAAATTTTTGTTGTTTCAACAGTACAATAGAAATTCCATTCAAAAGGGTAAAAAGAGTAATGTTATAAGGAATTATGCTTAATACTCAGGAGATTTACGACAAATCATAAAGTACACTAGTTTTTTTCGAGAAAAATGAAAGAATATTTTAAGTATTTCTATTTTTATTAAATAATATGAAAGCATTTTTGAATTTTTCACTTGTATTCTTTTGTCCCGACGCCAACTTTCCGATTTTTTTATTGTAACATTTCTCCACCAATTGGGAATTCTTCTTCAAAAATACGATAAACCTCTTATCAGAATACCACGCTTTGCATTCTGTGCCATGTGACGTAAAAGAAGTTCTCCAATTCGAGTTGTTGCAATCAATACTTCGATTCAAGAACAAAAGCTTTAGACTAGAACCTGGAGATTCGGTGCTGAGAGGGCAAGATTTTTTTTTGTTCTTTTAAGTCATGTTTTTAGAAGATAATATTCTTTCTCTGAGAAAGGATCAAGATGTTCAAAAAAACTTCAAGTATAAAAAAATAATCCTTGGAAAAAAGTTCTCTTAACTATCGAGAAGATTCTTCGAGAGGGGACACGTATGGACGGATTGTTTGCTGCCACAAGTGAGGAATTTTGATGTTAGGACCAACAACCTGGAATGCTTTTTTTTTTTAGAATATAATATTCCTTTTTTTTTGTCTCGTTATACACTTATGCATTATTTAGAAAAAAATATATCTACGATTTGAAGGGGGAAATAATGATGCTAATGTAGGAATTGTGACAATGTAGGATCTAAATGTTTTTTTTTTGTTTTTTTTAAAAAAAACCTTCAAACATAAAAAAAATAATACTTGAAAAAAGTTCTCTCAACTATCAAGAAGCGAGGTGGGACACGTATGAAAGGATTGCTTGCTGCCACAAGTGAGAAATGTCAATGTTAGGACCAACAATCTGGAAGGCTTTTTTTAGAATATAATATTCCTCTTTTTGTCACGTTATACACTTATGCATTATTTGGAGAAAAATAAATCTACGATTTAAAAGGAGAAATAACGATGCCAATGTAGGAATTTTTTTACTGTAATTTTGTTTTGAATCACCTGATGCGGTCTTTTATGTTATATACTGTCAAACAAAACACGATTTACAAGTATATCCTTTGATATTCCAATACTTTCATAGGAGAATAACACGTATGGACTCGTGTAAAGATGAATTTACGCTTGGGATAAACATTCGGTTTCCGTGCTTTGAATTCTGATCTGGGAGAGATTGTAATTTTTCTTTTGCGTTATTTGGAAACCAGTGTTGGAGTTCTATAGATACAAAAAAAAAAAAAAAAAAAAAAAAAAAAAAAATGGTCCGAAGTGTAATGTTGAAAAAAAATATATAAACTTAAAAAGAATATATTTGGTTTAGAAAACATTTGCAAGAGAATAGATACGGGAAATAAAAAAGCTATGAATAAAAGATGTAGTTTTAAGCTGATGTAAATCTTTGGTGTTAAAAAGTTCTGCTCGTTTTCTAATATTAAAAGTAGCAATCATGTAACGTTAACTTTCTGTGATTTCTTGCTTAGTCTCAAGAGTTTCCAAAAACCTTGAGAGGGAATTTAAAGAGTAAAAAGTAAAATCGGGATTACAGTTAGCAAATTATAAGATATAATAAAGGTTTAAAAGAAAAATGTTTATAAATGACAGATACCGAATAATCACCAGATATTAAAAAATATCTTGGTTAGGGTGCAATTCAAAATTTGCATTGATAGATCTGAACGAAAAATGCATTTTTTTTTTTAAATAAGATTTATGAATTAAATTTTTGTACTTTTAGAAAAAATTTGTATGGGAATTTTTTTTACAAAATTTGAATTTTTGAGTGAGAACTGCATTAAAGGAATTAAATTATATTGTAGATGATATGGAAGCACGTTGAACCACTTGCTATTTATCTCTACTGGATTATTTTTAAGTAATTCTAGAACGACTTGTTTTCTTTATAATATGTTGTACACTGTCTCTTGTTACTTGTTGTATCTTGTACTTGTACTTTGTACACAGTTTTCTGTATAATATGTACATATGTTCACATTGTAGAAGAAGCAATTCTTCTTGAATTACTTGTACTAAAATATTTTGAGGATATGGCAAAATATACAGGGTGTCCTAAAATTAGTTGGGTAATGGAGTACAAGTAGATCTGTATAACTCTAAATAACAAGGCATTGTAAAAAAATGTTTGAGTATAGAATGACATGGTGAACATAAATTATTTGGGGAAAAAGAATGGTTTATAAGGCTTAGTTAATTAGAGTTATTCAGATGGATTTGAACTCCATTTCCCGACTAATTTGTGGACACTCTGCATTTCAAAATATTATTAATCTTCCAATTTTTTTTTAAAGTGAAGGTAATTTTTTGACAAGTAAGTTGTTAAAGCTTTTTAGAACTTATATTTGTAGTCAATGATTTGATAAAATGCTTATAATAGTTTGATACGCATAAAATATTCATAAAAAATCTCCTTGCTTTTAATGAATAGAAAGTAACCGAACTACAAACTTTAAATTAGTTTTCAATAATTATATAACTATTATAATTATATAACTATTTCGACTACATAAAACCAACATTTGTTATAATTATTTTTGGTAAATGTATAACATTGAAACTTTCGAAATTTTTTTTAATAAATTTAAGTACGATTATCTTAAATTTGTGTTTAAAATCTTTTATGAATACTTTTTAACTTAAAATAACAAAAAAGAGACATTATTCTGGGATATTCCCATAATCAAGAAAAATATATAATCAAAACTTTCAATTTCATTTTTGCTCGAGCTCTAAAGTTACATTTTCAATACTGCATGCCCTTTCTTTTAAAAAGGAATAATTAAGCAAAAATGATAAGAAAAGCGTATAATTAGTAGCCTTTCAGAAAGGAAAAGCAAATAGAATTTAAAAAGTTGTTATCTGTATAGTTGGATCAGCGCTCTTTTTTTTATGGTATATGCATCGTTAACTAAATAACTTTTTCAAATAAAAAATCCTTGCGAATGCGAATAAATTATAAAAAAAAAAGTGTTTAAAAGCTTTGTTTTTATTAGTAAAGTTAAGTAACCTTTACTTAAATTTTTAATTTTTTGTTCAAAGTTTCTCTTTATCTGTTCTGTATTTACATTCTAAAGAAGTAACCAAATCACCTCCGCTGTAAAAAGCTCTAATCTCGTAATTAAAGCTTTGAGTGCTGCCTTTTAATTATTTAAAAATAATTGGAATTACTTTAGAGATTGTACTTAAATCCTTTTGGTATATCTTAATATTATACATTTTACCGTTTCTGTTTTAACTTTCATTGTTTGAATTATTTATTTGAAATAGTTCACAATATGTGTTATCGTCAATTGCCTTTTATATCAAGATACTGATTTACACACTTCCTTTTGAAAATTATCACTATTCTTATACATGAATAACCACTTTTATAAGTAGTGAATAATGTGAATTTCTGTCTGTTTTACTTTCTGCAAAAGTATATTATTTATATTTTCAACAAAAAGGTTATTTTAATAAAAAAAAAGTTTAATACTGGGACAAAAACCTTAATTACTGTAGTAAACTGCAGTAAAGAGCCAAGTTGGCTACCAAGCTAGTGAAAATGTCGCCTCATATCATAAAAACCTGGATGTTCCGAACTGAAAGGATTCGAACCAGTTGTCTAATCCTTTATTATTATGTATACATTAAATTACGACGAGATTTATATGATATCCAACTCAATATCAAAAGTTTTACTACCACACCAGTACTACAATACGTGTTTCTTTGAATTCATTGAGCATACTATAAGTAGGTTATTTATATATGCATATACAGTTATGGCTTAAAGTATTAGACAGCATTATATTTCTACGTTAACTATCTTATATTTTTACGTTACGTGCTAAAGTCTCTTAAATTGTTTATTATAACATAAATGTCAATAGACATTTGTATAAGCAAACTTCATTGCATTTAGCAGCCAATAAAATTCAACCTAGATGATAATGCGAAATTCGCATTCTCTTGAAATGAGTGGTAGTCTACTTTAACTAATTTTAGAGTGTATACATACACTCGAGTTTAGTTAACTTTACTGAAATCTTAAAGTGCACCTGTTTATTTTTGAAAATGTCAAAAAGTTGGGAGCTTAGTTAAGAACCGAGCTTAAAAAGACAGTTTTTATTCGAACAGGGCAAGAGTTAGTTGAGGTTGCAAAAGCTTTTAAATGTTTAGAATAAGAAGTTCAATATGCCATTAAACTTGTTCAAAAAATACTGTATCTTATTTAAATCGCACGAGTAAAAGATGAAAAAAAGAAGTTTCGCCACACTCAGGATTAATTGTTAAAGCGAGTTGCTTTCAGAGATCGCATAAAAACATCATGTTAGCTGTTGATTGATCGGTGATGGAAAACTAACAAATGGTGCTTAAAACATCCAGAAAAAAGACTTGTCGAAGCCTGAATCAAAAGTTTCAAAGTCAGGGAAAAACCATGGCTTTACGAAAACAGCAAAAACAAAAGTTTGCATAAGCCCTTAAACAACATCACCTTTCTAAAGAGCACTGCTACGAATTTTGCAACCTGTCGAATTTAAATTTCAGGCTTGTGTTATTTTACATTTATTTAGAATTGGCAAGGGAGTGTCAATATTTACAAAAAGTAAAGTAGCATTACGAAATTAGTTAATATTTTTTTAGTGTTTTTAGTGTTTGGTATCCTTATTGCGCAAATGCGAGGTTAAGATTATGTTAAGAATATCTTGAAGATTACATAGTACTTACTATTAAGCTAAGAAAAGATACTTTTATGATTTGGGGATGCATGGCGGTTAATGGAGTGGATGAAATGGTCCTCTATGAAGGAACAACGAACTGTTATGCACTCGGAACGACCTCGCAGTCATCATTTTCATTGTTGAGCAACATGAATATGGACGGAAATCTTCCAACAGAATAATACGAAATATCATAAATCTATTAAAACAGTAAATGATTTGGAGAAAGTCATGTACATCTCCTCGCAATCTCCGAACTTAAGTCTGTAGAATTTTTTTATATATTATTAAAGGCAAGGTCGGGGAGCATCCAATTACTTCAAAGGAGACACTTATCTCTACAAAAAGAATGGAATAAAAAAAAATAAAAAAAAGATGAATATCAAATAGTTTAAACCATGCCTTATACAATTTATATCGTAATTAAAACAAAAGATAGCAGAGGATATATTTAATTTTTTTAAATAAAAATGATTATTTTCCCCTCTAAGTAGCTTGATATGTTTCTAGGAAATTTAACTCCAATAAATAATATAAATGCACATGTTTTTTGCTTTTTAAGTATTATTGAAATGAACCGAAAGTGACCGAAGCAATAGTTTTTTAAATATTTTATTTCTACTATTGTGTCTAAAGTAATATCAACCCAAGTTGACATCTTTTATCCAGACGAACTGTAATGAAGGCATTATTAAAAAGCGTAATAAGTTTGAGCGTTTAGTTTAAGCAGTAAAAAGGTAATTTCATAAGAGACTGTAACAATCATGAGAAACCATTTCTAAACATACGGTAGAATTGCATCGTTTGGCAGCGAATTCTATAAATTTGGAACATTTTTTGAAATCGCTGTCCTAGACTTCTTTATTTAAAAATACAAAAGAAGTACACCAACTACCGGCACGAAATCCAACAAGGTTGGTCCAGCAAAAAGTAATAATTTGCCTTTAACTTTATCCAATGAATATCCAATTTTCTCTTACAACTACCCACTCCACTTGAATTCACTATATCCATAGACACACAATTCCAGTAATCAATCTCTCTATTGGTGAGATAAGGTTTTCTCCTTTCTGTATTAAACTGCGGTTTAACTAATTCAAAACCATGACCCCTCATTAAATTATCTGTAATAATTTCTAAACACTTAGTATCATTCATTTTAATAATTTTGAAAAAGTGAATTAAATCTCCTCAAGTTCTTCTCTTCTGCCGCGTGTACACATTCAATTTTCTTAATCTAGCACTATATTTTAATGATGCCAAACCCTGAATGATCTTTGTATCACTGTGCTGAACTCTCTTTTTAGCAACTCAATGTCCTTTTTTAAGATATGGTGACCAAAATTGCTCTGCATAATCAAGATGCGGTCTAACTAATCCCTTATAAAACGGTAGAGTAATATTTTTAGGATTTAGTAGAAATATTTTTTTTAACAAATCCTAACTTCCAGTTAGCCTTTTTTGTGAGATTTCAAGTGAAGAAGTGAGTCAAAAACTAATATCGGATGGTATAGCATGTGCCAAAACACAAGGAGTTACCCTAGTTGGTTAAGAAGTGGAAGAAAAAGCGCTTCGGTCAAGCGTTATCCTCGTATTTGAATTTAAACACCATTGATTCCTTCAAAATCCAATGTTAGTTAAAGCAGTTCGTAGATTTTATCTAAATCATCAAAACATCCAAGTGCTGTGTACCACCAGTAAAAGTAAACTTATCGATGCACAAGCACAAGATGCAACTGTGATAAAATCACACGTCATTTAAATGTCTCTCATGTAAGTTACATTTGTTATCCTTGTATATTGATTATTATACACTTCATATATTAGTACGACATTTATCTGGGGTATGCCATTCACGAAATAAGAAACAAATGGTAAGTGATTGCAATGCTATTCTATCTCTTAAATCTTAGAAGGAGAGCGAAGTTTTCTCGGTGCGTGCAAAGGCAAGCAATTGGATGAATCTGTTGTTCGACTCTCCTGGAAACACAGTTTGGACACGAGATTGTAGTACATAATAGTATGGAATCACGAGACTTGGAAACAAGGAAGGATTAGTATTACTTCTAAAATATAGACGGTCAAAAAACTTCGGTTGGACATGGAGACTTGTTATTACATATTAAAGGAGTATTTTTACGATGAAAAATTCAAAGCTCACACACACACAAACAACACACACACACACACACACACACACACACACACACACACACACACACACACACACACACACACACACACACACACACACACACACACACACACACACACACACACACACACACACACACACACACACACATTAAACCCAACATATAATCATTCAAAATTTTGCAAAATGAAAATTACATTCAAAATGAAGCTGAATGTTGAATTGGAATTAGATAGTTTAGAAGAACATTTTTAGGTGTGACGTACCATATATCATACTCGGATTGTTCAACCACTAAGGAGGTTGTTAGAAAACGAAATAATAAAATACGTATGTGTGCTAAATATAAGGTTTCCTTGAATCCGGCTCTTAAAACTGAGTATTTTAAAACTACCTACAAGTGATAAACTATTTAGCCGTCTTGCTAATAGTGAATGTTTTCGAATTTATATTTAGCCAACAATTACTCACTGTTACCCATTAACTGTAATATTTGTTTACCTTAAAAGAGACTTTTAAGTTTGAAAGTTTATCATGTGAAATATTACGTGTGACTATAGACAAAATTTAACCTGATTTTGAATCAAAATAAATGTCCCTGTAAGTCAAATTTGCATTTATTCGCTCTGAAAATAACTTTGGATAGGATACATCAGTTATTCAGATGCTTTGCCCCAATCAGAGTTGCTACTCATGCTAACTGAAATCAATAGATGGGTTATATTTGGATCCAAGCAAATTATATTTTTCCTCTTATTGAAGCAATTTTTATTGCACTAAATATAAAAACAAATTCAGTGATTTGTTGTATCTATTGATGCACAAAAAGTAAAGTAATAAAAAACTTAGTAAAATTAAATGCCGAATTACATTAAGCTTAGGTAACAAAGTAAATCATTAATTTTTATAGTAGATGTATTTAACTAGAGTTGACAATATTTCATTAAAGTTTTTTGATAGAAATATTAAAAATAAAATTAATTAGGAGATAACGCATAAAATTTTCACGAAAACCAATTTTATTTATATTCATCTATATGATTGTAAAAATCTGAATGCACACATTTAATTATACTCTTGAAATGCGTTGAAAATCAGATGATTTTCATTTTGAGTGGAGATATTTTACTCAAAATGATTTATTTCTTTGAATAAATAAATAAATAAATAAATAAATAAATAAATAAATAAATAAATAAATAAATAAATAAATAAATAAATAAAAAATTGGACCCTTTTATGATCAATTTTCGCTATCAATAAAAGTTATAAGTAAACAAGCACACATTTGTTTCAGATATAATAACAGATAAATTCCTCTAGAATTTCTTGATACGAATCTATTTATCAAAGAGGTATAAGTAAGGAAATAAATAACCCATCACAAAGATAAATCAACATTCAACAGATTTATCTTGATTAAAAATTTGTTTGTTATTTCAAAAACAGAACTGAGGAGAAGATTGATAAAAAAAAATTTAAATCCGTTCCTTCCATTTGAAAATTAGAATAGCTCTTGAGAAATATGAAAAAGTCCAAAAACAATACAGGATGTTTAGAAGGTGTCGTAGGATCCTCGTCCTAGCATTTTAAAACAACTAATAGAACTAATTATAAATATAGGAATATAACTTGTTCTCTCTCGGTAACCAGATGTTACATTGCGTGTTGAAGAATAGGCTCTCCATTCTGTTGGCTACAGCGGACTTCACACACCTATACATGGTTCCATGGTACATCGTTCCGTTTCACGTAGATCACTTATATTGCAGACTTTAAAGATCATTATCTTTAATTCAGACATAATGAATAGGCTTCAAAAATCCAATTAAAACCCAGAAATGTACGTGCAAATTTATCTTCTCTTTCTGAATTTGGATCGCATCATTTAGAAAGTGGCCAGCAGTGAGCCAGATTCCTACATCTATGGAAATAAACCTCTTTCATACACAACCACCATCACTCAATAGTTCATTATTTCTGAGTAGAACAACTCAAAACCATTTGCCATATTTGGCCCATTTTATTAAAAGGAAATGGAGCATAAAGCTATTCCGGGCATTATCACGGCCAATCTCATGGGTCATTTATAGGTTATCTTTTTCAACGCTTACAGGGAGGACATCACCGATTTCTGTTATTTTTTTTTTTATTATATATATATATATATATATATATACACACATTCTCAGCACCCCCTCCCGTAACTAGTCGTTATTTTGTCGTTACATTTGTGAGCCAGATATCCGAGAAGATCCATGTATTGGTTTGTGAAGTCTTCCAGAAACGCCCCCCAAGGGATTTTTAGTTTGATAGTATTTTGCCCTTTTCTTTGAATGTGGAATCGGAGAGAAAAAATATTGGTTTCGTGTCGGAATTTCAATTCTCGATTTCTCGCGTACAGGTTGGAATGGGAGTGCGTGTGTTGAGGGATGATGTATGATTTTTAAAGTATACATGTATGGGGATTGAAGTAGTATGAATCTCAAGTGAGTATTCGATGTTGGAGGGCGTGTAAGTGTTTTTGTATGAAATATGGCTAAAAGATTTTGTAGATATAAATGACGTTCAGTGTTTGGTTGAATAAAAGGTTATTTTGTTTTGATGTATCTAGTGGAAATGAACACTGAATATTTATGACTAGCTGAATAACCGTGCAATTTTAACGTGTGCAATATTTTAGCTAGCTATGAGGCCTCGCGTTGTGGAGATCCGTCATTGGTGTATAGGTCCCAGTTTTTGGCACTTCGCTCGCAGGAAAGTTCATCGCTACGCAAAATGTAGCTCGCTTCGTTCGCTTAAAAGTTCATTGACACATTAGCACAGGCTTACTTCCCTCGTTGAATGGTTCATTTCAATGCAAGCATTGGCTCCCTTCGCTTGCTGAAAGGTTCATTGCTGCGTGAGCGTAATCTCGCTTCACTGACTAAAAACTAATTTCTACGTAAATCTTAATATTAGAAGCCCCTCCCCTGTCGAGACAAAAAAATTATTCCCCCGTTAATACAATACAACACCCCTTTAGATTATTTTAACACGTGTTTGTGGGAAGCAAAATTAGAAGGCCAAAACTACTTAAGTTGAAACTTTCAGAGCTCTAGGCCTATAAGAAGTCGTTCTGTAAAATATTTATTAATTAAAAAAATAATTAAAAAATTACTAAATAAAAAATTAAATTGCTATTTTTCAAAAGTCCAATTAGGAGGCCATCACTACTTATGTTGAACATTTCAGAGCACTACTCCAATTTTAAGTAGGTTTCTATAGATCCACAGAGCCACAGACAGATAGACACACAGCTTGTTTTATTATTATATATAAAAATTACAATAGAAATTTAATTAGTTTAATGTATTTGTTACCGCTTAAGTTCTAAAGCCGTTAATGTGCCCGTTACCTAGTTAATTTGCAGATTAACTGATTTTCTTCGTTAACATGTGGAATCAAGAGTTTTCAGAATCTTACTTCTGTAATGTACATATTAACGGCATCTGTATCGTTTAAGCTCACAGGTTTGTTTCTCTCAACTAATATGTTGATTGTTTGATTGTATTAACTTGATTCTTTTGATACCGAAAATGAATAAATAATATATTAATTTACTTACTGTAATAATATTTTAAACCATTTGATTCTTTGTATAGTTTTGTGATTGATTCATGATTAATTCTATCAACTAATTCGTTGAATGTTTGATTGCATTAACTTGATTCTTTAGATATCGAAAAATAAATAAATAACATATGTATTAATTTAAGAGTACAGAAATGTTGCTGTTGCTCCAGCAAAGATTATTTAACTTACTTTTAGCACGTAGTAGGTAGGAGTACCTAGTAGGTAATGTGCAGATTATCTGGGGAATTTGTAGATTACTTATGTAATATGAGAAATGAAACAATTTCCAGCACTTTAACGGATCACCCTAGTTAATCTGCATATTACCTAGATAATCTGTAGATCTCCTTTCAGCACTTTAGCGGTAACATATTAACTATCTTTGTAATTTCCCATAGATGAGATCCCTTTTTGCTACGAAATTTTTTGAATAATAATTTCTATATTTGCTTACTAACTTTGTGGCTGGGCATTTCCACGTACACGATAGTAGGTTATTAGATGGAGAGAGACTTTTAATGTAAGAAAATAATGTATTTATTTCTAAAAGGAGCATTTAAGTACCTAAAAAACCAGTTAAATTTTTTTTAGTGGAGATCGGGTTGTGATAATATCCCAATTCCCATATTTAACACCTTTAATCACAAAACATCAGAAAGAAATTGTGTTTCTAATAATCTGCAGAAATACATACAATTAAAAATGCATCAGAAAATATTAGGTTAAAATTGTTTCAGTAGATTTCAAATTAAGAGCATACCCCCTTCCACTGATTTTCTTCCCTTAAGCTCAAAACATCGGAATTAATCATCTTAATTTTTCCTAATAATTAACTGATAAGATACATTTGTGTTAAATTTCAATCATTGGTGAGTCAGTGAGTCCACCAGTGATTTTTTTTTTCAGCTTTCTGATTTATATATCAAATAACTCCCGCGTAACTATGTGTTGAATAAGAATATAATTACTATCAGTTTATTCAATACATTGTAAGGGAATAACATACCTGTATTAAATAAATGGGCATATCTTTCAAGTGTTGCAAAAATAGATAATTATTTTATTTTGAGGGAAAGCCTTAGTAAGGATAATTTCCTATACTCGCTATGTTACAATCTTCTCTCCCAGTGCATTTAGAAAATATACTTTGTATAAAACCTTGAAATTTGGTGAGTAGATACGAACATGATCACTTAGTGAAATGACAGAAATTAAACACTCGAAAATAGCGTCTAATATATTTTATTTTATATTTGAAATTCTTACATCAATGCATATACAGTGGCTCCACCTGTTTTTGTCTTTTGCTATTTTAATTTTCATTTACAATAAATACACATTAAATGAAAACGATCTATGTAATTTCACTAAGTGATCATTTTCGTACCTACTCACCAAACTTCAAGGTTTTGTACAAAGTAGTTTCTAAATGCACTGGACTAGAAGATTGTAACACAGCGAGTATAGGGACTGATCCTTGCTAGGATTTCCTCTTAAAGTGCTGCACCTTTAAAACACCTGAAACTAAATAGACTATAAGGTTTTAAAGTATATCGTTCAAAAGTATAACACTGAGTTTGTGTACAGAATGTTTTCATTCATCTGCAATAAATAATGTGTATATGAGTTGTCTTAGCTAATTAATTGATTATTGATTTAGTTTAGATTGGATGATTAATGTGCATATTTGAAGGATATTTTTTTGGTTTGACTATTGAAATCCGTCTTTGTCATATTTCTAAATTGAAAAATTTCGTTATACATTGAAACATATTTTTCAAAATGCATTAATTTACACTAAAATAATTTTTAAAAGTATATCCCTTAAATGTATGAATTTTTATTTTTAAGATATAAAATTTGAAATCAACCGTGAAATGGGTGTAGCTAATGATGAAAATGCAAAAAGAAAAATCACATCAGAATTTTGCATATTGATGTATTTTTACATCCCCCCTCCCAAAAAAAGCTAAATTTTGTTTCATAAATCTAGCAGTATATTAAAAAATAATAATATTATTCGTTACCCTTACCTTGTTTCTATCCTAATTTTTTTTTCCTGTGTGTTTTATAACCTTTTAAATAAATGATCATAATTCGTAACACCCGCCGAAATGAAATTATACTCAGCCAACAGCGCCTCCAAGAATAAAAATTGTCACAGAAAAAGAAATAAACTGTCAATGATTCTAGTTGCGTTAAAATAGTTTTGGTAAAACTAAAAAAAATACTAAGCAAAAGTTGCTACATAAAGAGATATGCTGTTGTAAACATACGATGCAGATCTACATCGCTATGCATTTAAGGAATGTAGACAATTGACAACAATATGCATATAAGGAATAAACAAATTACATCGTTTTCTTCACACGAGTTCAAGGAAAATATTGTAAAAAACCATTACGTAAATTATATCAATGTGCAAGATATTTTTAAACGGAATTTCCTCTACTAACAGGAAGAAACTTTTTGATTTTTAACAGTAGTGCTACTGTTTACTTAAAACACAATTTTAAATTTATTTTTCTGTCACAATGGATTACGGATCAATATTGTCATTGACTATGCTAAAGTAAACCTTATCCTTGTAATAAATGTGGAAAGTCTGAAGTGGATTCATATGCAAGTCATAGTTAGGAAGAGTCATTATTTCTTGTAATATTTATCAAATCTAACTGATCTTTGCAAAAAGTTAATTAGTAAATCAAGTTGATCTTAGTAAATAAGAAATGACTGGTTTGACAAAAGTGAGTATCTAATGTATTATAATAGAATGTGAAAACTACTAAATTCTTAATAATTTGTCAAGTTTTCTTTTACTGGTATTAAGAAATGTGTAAATATTGTATAGAAAACTGTTTACTGATATCTCCTAAAGCAAACATATAATCAATAAAAATTACAATGTGTAAGCTATTTCACAAATACTTTTAAGTACCACATTTTTGATCATTATCTCTAGACATTAAATAGATGTCCTGATTAAAATCTGTGACCCGCAGAGGTAAAGGACACCATGTCCTATTTTTTTTCTTGAATTGTCCTTAATGTGGTCATCATGTTCTTAATGTGGATTTTTCGATCTCTACAATGGTATAGGGCACTATGTCCTGTTCCCATAAATAACGGAGATAAGACAATGAAAAATAAAATCATGTCCTTTTTAATAGCTCAAAGTTAAGGAAAATTGACTCTCCTGAACAAATACAAAAATATGACGTGGTGCCCTTTTACCTCTGGGGTATAGAAACAGTAAATGAAAATCGATATTTAAAACAATTTTTGGATAATAAAATATTCTTTTAAGTAAATTAATTGATAGAAAAGCTCTTTAAAGTCTACAGGGATTAAAATATCCAAATTAAGAATTAATTTGAGAATATTTAGCATGAATGAAAAGCGATAAAAGTTATTTCCAACTCAAGGGTGTTTCCATCTATTTTAAATTAATTCTTTTATGAATTGATGAGCAGAAATAAATTCTAGAAGATTAGAAGTTCTATCCACTAGTGGTTAGCTTTAATGTATAAGTGAATCAGTAAGCGCTGAAGATTTTTAATGAGCCATAAAAATAACATACACATTAAAGTAAATTTATCGAATAGAAAATAACATAAAATTATTTTATTGGATTATTATTTCGCAGCATAAAATGCTGTTTTCATAATTGAAATAAAAAAACTTATTAAGAAGTAAGTGAAGAATGTGCTAAAACTAGTGAATTGAATGAATTTGTGATTTCGGATCAAATGTAATATCATAAAACATTTTATGACAAAAGAGTGTAAGAATTAAGTATGTACTTATACAGATTGTAGAATCGGTTATTGCTTTTTATGGTATTCGTGTTTCAAATAATATTTCATACTGATTGACCAATGTGTCATTTTCTGTGAACTAATTTTGTAAGAGAATAGTTTCGTTCATCAGTTCTTTCCTGCAGCAAAAAAAAGGAAAAAAAAAAGAGAGAATCTTCAATTTCCTCAATAGAGGATTCAACTTTCATATGCACTGCTTAAGTTTAAAAATGGCAAGTTGCAGTTTTATATTGATAACATAAAATTGCAAGATATTTCAAAAATAGTATAAGGTTCCACTCGTTACACTAATTAAAAAAAAAAATCATTAGAATTTGTAAAAATTTTAAGTTGGTTAGGAATTGCCTTTTTTAATTCATTTTAATAATAAATTCTTCTTAATTCATTACTACAACAGTTATACAAGTCTCAACAAACACTTGAGTATTTTTTTTTTTTAATTCAGAAATTTTTAAAATAATTATCCGGTGGAAATACTTGCATTATTTTTGTTAAAAAATAATGGTTACATTGTTTACATGGTTTATTAAATTAGTTTTAATACTCCAAACAAAAATTTCAGAACAAATTATTTAACTTACATTCCTAAAACTTATAATATATAAATAAAGTTCTAAGTTATCCATGCTATTCTATTGTTTCATTTTATAATGATCAACATTAAACAGTTTTTCTATAACCATTCAATTAAAATGCAGCGTCGCAAAAAGTTAAAAAAGTAAAAGATCATAATTCAGCGCATTCATAATAAATTCACGAAACATACATCATTGCGCAGCACGTTTTTATCACATCACATTTAATTTCGATAAACCTTTGACTTATTTATAACATCGTAATTTAAAGATTGCTTACATGAAATCTACATCTTATCCCACATTTTCATAAAAAAAAAAAAAACTAACAACAATTTTACACAAAACAATCAATAACCTTCCCTAAAAGATTCTCCTAAAACTAAACTTTTCTCACACAATCAACACAAGGGCGCAGCTCAACTTGTAAACATACGAAAACCGCTCCCCCGCACACCTCTACCCTCTATCTCCTAAAAATAAATCCCAGAAATCCATGAGGAATAGGAGCAAAACAACTCACCTTTTCATGCCTCATCTACATGTGACATCCTCACATCTTCCCTCCTTCCATCTCTAGAGAAGACAATAAGATGTCCGGCCCGTTTTGCTGTTGCACAACCAAAACTTCAACCTTCACGCTGTTTTCACGGCAACGGGAATTGCAAGCTAGCTTCCCTGCAGTGCACTTTGGTAATGGCGGCGAAATGAATCTCGCACTGTCTGCTGAAGATCGTTGGCTGTAGAGCGCATGCGTCGGTCTCGCTCAATGGGAAAAGGGGGGTTGAGCTCACCCTATAGATTACAATTTATTGTCGCGTTCGGGATTTTTTTATTTTTATTTTATAGTGTCGGGTTTTTGTTTGTTCTCCCACTTCCCTTTTAAGGAGAAAGGGGATAGGGTGGTTGATGTTATACATCTGCAGACCCACCCTTACAAATATAGTAACGTTTTTTTCGCTTGTTTGTTTGGGTATCCATTTAATCTTTTTTTTTTTTTTTTTTTTTTCTTCTTCAAATTTATGAAGTAAATTTGTTTAAAAAAAACTAATACATAAAATGATAAACTAAAAATGTATACAAAGAAAATACAGTTATATTTCCGAAAATAGCATTTATAATTTCTTTAAATATGTACACAATTGAGAACAATGCGGTTAATATGTAATAAAATTAAGCAATAACATCATAATTTTTTTTATATTTACTATTAAAAATATAAAATTTAACTATTGAGGTATCAAATATATATAATATATATCACAAGTGAATATATATAATATATCAAAAGTTCAGCAAAATTTTAAGTATGAATAAAACTGTGCATTTTACATAACATAAATATTTTTTACTTTATAACTGCACCAATCAATAATTTATTACTGATGAAATTCTTTTATGAAAAGTATGCATTATATTATTATTATAATTTTCTTAATGCTAGTTCATTTTGTTCAAAACAGTGCATTTTATTACAAATATTATATTATACATAAAAAAAAAAAAAAAGTTCATCGGTTGTTTTATTTGTTATTTGTCTGCTACTCATTCCTCAATCCTTTCAACCGATGTCGTCCATAATTTGGCATATTTACTTTTGGAATAAAATAACTAAAAGCAAAACATTATATGTAACATTAATTATAAAAGTAAAAATTCATTGAATTATCAGTAGATGGCTCTCTAATATTCTCAATGAAATCAACTTATCACCAAAATGAAGTCTCCAGAATAAAAATATTACTTATACTTTTATTATTCCGTTCATAGAAGATCAGCTAATCTGTCCCTATTTGAGAAGTCTTACGTACTTAAGTGGACTATGCCAATTTTTCCGCATACAAATACGCATATCTTATCTCTCACATTGCGGAAACAATTTGTATTGAGCATAGTCAATAATTCCAGTCGCTATAAGTATTTCTTCTTATCCTTCTTTTTATTATTTCATTCCGTTTGATTCTGTAATAAAAAGTTATTATCTTTCTAAAGTATTTTTAAACGATCAAAAAAAGTAAAAAATTTAAAACACTATCAATGAAATATTTATTTTGAAAAATGAAAAATATTAACAACAATTCTTCATTAGTAATTTTAACTTTACAAGCAATTGCCAACTTAAATAAGTATCAATGGATTTTAAATAAAAAAAAAAAAAAAAAAAAAAAAAACCATAAATGAATAGCAAAATAAGACAATATACCATTGTTTGAAAAAATAACAATCATCGTAATTGACTTCATCAAATTACTGGAATGAAATAATTAAAATCCAAGACCTTAAAATCAGTTTTAGAAAGTTTAGAAATAACTACAAAAGGTTTAATGTCCTATTACTCAAATTCTAACAAAATGAAATAAAAAATTTAACATCATTTTGATACTTTTGTAAACTAAAGCTTGTCTTTTATGAAGTTTCAATAGTTCTGGGAGTTTCCCAAAAGTTATTAAATTATTCCTTATTGGTGGTGCAAATGTCAGACACTAGCTTTTACAGAAATAGGGTGTCTTCTTATAATTGATTGACTCGTTATAAGAGATGTATATTAGGGTGGGCCGGAACAATTTTTATCGAAACTTCTTTTCTTGGCATAGTCCGATAAAGGTCAACTAGAATACATACAAACTTCATCGATTTTGCTCGATATTTAGCCCCGCCCAGGGTTCGACCATGACAAGTTGGGGCCCAGACACTTTCGGGAGCCCCTTTTTCAAACGCGAGATTTATTTAAAATGGGCTTGACACAAAGTAAATAAATAACATTAAAGATAGAAAAAGTTGATAAATTAATGCTAATATTGTTTTCTTAAAGTTCTTTTTTATACCAAATAAAAAAACAAATTTGAAGCAATCAAATTTATAAATCAAAAGAGGAAATTTTTTGTTATGTATAGCATTGCATTTCAGGATCACAATGTGTAGTAATATCTGTGACAACAATATCTGCAGTATTGTTCGCAACTTCAGAGTCGATATTTGTTGGTCTCACAATAAATTCGTCAATACTTCCTTTCAATTTTTTTCCCTATCTTTCAAGCCGACCAAACGGTATAATGGTTAGCGTGCTGGCATCTAATATAGATCGCGAAGTTACGGGTTTGAGTCCGTGTAAGGCATGGGTATTTGTAAAGGTATGTTGGCTTGTCAAATGTTTCGGCACATTATAGCCCCCGTGCTGCTGACGGCGCCAGATAATCTGAAAACAACCATCCAACCCTATCTTTCAATGTTTATTTTTCTTCTTGTTTTTTACACTTTTAAATAATGGTTTGGTTTATTTGAATAAACACACTCTGAGATACTAAAGACGGTTCAAGATCAATACAAAGTGATTTTTGTGTAAAAATTCTTTGATGCACAATATAAAATATATATTCATATAGCTTTTGTGAAACAACAGTTGTAGGTTACAGCCACTTTAGGGGCTTCTTAAAAACATGGGCCCAAGGCCCTGGCCTTGTGGGCCTAGGCGATGATCAGGGTCCCTCCAGCATTGAAAACATATTAAAAAAATGCATTTTAAAGTCATTTCTAACAAATTTTTGAAATTATTTTTAAAAAATGGCATTGGCATGAAAGGAATTGTTCAGTAAAAAAACACAAACATGTCGTCTATTTTATTCAATATGTAGCCGCGCCCCTTTTACCTTTAAAATATGATTAAATGTCACAAAATCGTAACAGATTGGACGTCTCAATTAAAGATTACCAAATAAATTGGCTTACCTCCACAACTACATCTGATATTTAAATAAATTTTATTATTACTCAATTTTCAAGAAAAAAGTTTAAAATGATAAAACATACTTAATTTTTAAGTAAATTTAGAAATTTAAAAATGGTTGAATAATTCATGAGTCAACTGCGGACATAAAATTAGTTATCAAAGTTTAATTATATATTAAAAGTTTAATCATTAAATATTTTTTTTCATCCCTTTCCCTTCTATATTATTTCAAAGAAAAATCCGTAAAGAAATTCCGGATTGTCAAGACACTTTGAAAGAGAAAGAGTCATCAACCTAGGGACAGGCTGTGACGTAGGACTTGAATCAATGGATGCAGAAAGAGAAGGTCCAGAGGACCTTTCCCGTAAGGAAAAGTTTGGATGAATAAGTGCTAGCAGCATTATCAAGTCAAATGAGGGTTCGCATGTCTCATAATGCATTGGCCGCATATTTAACTGGCGACTGTAACCGTGGTCAAAATTACAACATCAGCTCTTGTTGATTTTCGTCTGGTTTTACCGGAAACCCAATGAATGTATTTGAAAAGAACAAAATCAGAAGGAAAGTAAATAGGGCAAGAAATAAATTTCGAGACAACGAATTAGTGGCACTGAAATAGACATACGTTAAAAGCTTGTAGTCTGAGGGATGTAAGGATCAGACTCTTTAACAGATAAATAGGTCGTCGATAGAAAAAATCTTAAAAGCACATAGAGAAGTCCGAAAGCAAGTACATCGGATACGTGTCACTAAATTCAAATGCAAATGAGAAAGAAATAGCCAAAAAACATAACTGCCTTCACAAACGAGCATAATATTGATCTCCACAGCTTGATGATAATCATGTGCGACGAAGCAACTGTTACTACGGGGCAGAAGGGCAGATTAATACGTTTTGTTTGAAACAAAAATTGGAATACCTGTGCTATGGGGCATTTTTTTGCTATATACCGATGAGCTGCCGCTAAGACATTTCATTCAGGAAGTCGCAGTGAGGGAGATCCTGAAGATCAGGAATCTGAAGGCATAAGCTTTATCAAACCTACCGAACTCATCGTTAATTCCGTTAATTATATTGATCTAAACGACTTGTCAAAGAGCACCAAAACAGAATGCTTAAAATGCATATAAAAATGAAAAATTGGGATGCAAAAAAAAAAAAACTGGTTCGTATACTAACATTTGAGAAGATTCTATCTCAGACGCAAGCATTCGAGAGATGTATTAAAGCTATACTAACATTTGATACTAACAAAGCCTGTGACACACATTCAAGCTTCAAAGGAAGTTTGTGCGGTGATACTGCGATAGACGATTATCTATAAGGGCTTAGATTCAAACAAAAATAGAACATCTAACATTTTAAAATAAGGGATAATACTATTCTGAACAGGATCCAATTTAGAAAACCGATTACTATAAGCACAACGTAGCGGATGAAGCACCCCTTCCATCGCCCATCGACGATTGTTGATAGTATTTAAATATTAATGACAATTTTGATTACCCTCTTGATTAAATGTCTAGATATTAAAATTTTAATAACTAATAAAAATTATTAAATATATATATTGTTGTAAGATTTTATAACACCTTTTTTTGTTGTGCAAGAAACCCTTAGGGGTTCAGAGATGGTAATTTTTATAATAGGGACTTCTTCCCACCAAGTGGCGGAAATGAGTCATTCCCTTGACCTTCGTCAAACTCCTCCCACGCTTAGCAACTGAAAAAGGGGTTTATATTTAAATTGATTGGTTTAGAGAGAACAAGTTTGAAGGGTTTAGCCAATCAGACTTGTTGGTGGGTTTTGTCGAGTGAAGCTTGTACTAAAATCCACCACTCTCTTCTCTGACACCCACCTAGACAGAAGGTGCATCAAAAAATGCACAGCTAGCCAAATACATAAAGATGTGGGTAAGTCCTAGATGTTGGGTACAAACGCTAGGGGGTGATAGAACACATCAAGACGAGTAATAGTAAATAGGAAACCAAGGGTCCCAGACGTATTCCAAAGGAGATAGGAGCCATCAAAGTTTATGGTCCCAAATTGCAAATGATCATAAAAAAGGGAAAAATAAGTCGATTTATTTGCGGTTTTCGCTGAAATCATTCTTTAAATTAGTATTTTCTTTAAAATTTTTTTTAAAGACAAAGTTCTAAAAATGTCGGTAGAGGGCGCTCTAGACTTAGGAGTGCCGAAAAACTACTTTTTTACCGTTTTTTTTTAAACTGTTTTAAATGTTTGCTAAAGTTCAGACCTTAACTTAAATTTTGAGCTCATAATTGGAATCGTCGCAGCGGTTTCTGGAAGAAAAACATAAAAATGTGATATGGGGAAGAAGATGAATTTTTAATGCAAATTTTCGCTAACTTAAAAGCCACTGATTCGAGTGTGCAACTAGTGTGTGTATAAAACTGGAAACTGTTCACAGCAGCGGTCTTCATTTGCTCTGCGAATAGCCGATGAGATGGATGCGTCCTCTAATCAGGAGAAGGCCGAGATGCATTACATGTACGGAGCTGCACACGGCAATGCAAGTGAAGCTCAAAGATTATACCGAGAGCATTTTCCAACAAGAAGAGTCCCTGATGTGAGGACATTTCAACGACTGCACCAACAACTGTGCGAAAGGGGTTCCTTTGCAAGTTGCATGCAGGATACCGGACGTTCCAGGAGTGTAAGAACGCCATCCTTTACGGAGGAAATTTTGGATCGTATCAGCGAGATGCCAGAATCTAGCACTCGGGAACTATCCAGAGCCGTTAACGTTTCCCATCATACAGTGTGGCGAATTCTGCGAGATGAAGAAATGCATCCGTACCATGCGCAGAGAGTTCAAGGCCTGGAACCAGCTGATTACCAGGCACGTGTCAATTTTTCTACGTGGTTTCTCCAACAGACGGCTGTGGACCCTGATTTTTGTGCACATGTGTTGTTCACGGACGAATGCACATTCTCACGCGAAGGTATTTTGAATATCCACAATTATCATGTGTGGGCAAATGAAAACCCACACACATTTTCGTCCGCATTCGTTTCAGCGACGTTTCGAGGTCCATATTTGGGCCGGAATCGTTCAAGATCATTTAATTGGGCCATACTTACTGGCAACAAGACTGGATGGAGATTCATATCTTGTGTGAGGAGATTCACCTCTTCTACAAGAGGTGTTGCCAGAACTATTAAATCATGTTCCAACACCCATCAAACAAAGCATGCGGTTCCAACACGACGGGGCACCAGCCCATTACAGAGTGGGTGTCCGTAACGCCCTGAATATTATGTATCCGGGGCGATGGATAGGTCGTGGCGGTCTAATCAACTGGCCGGCTCGTTCACCCGATTTGTCATGTCTTGACTTTTTCTTGTGGGGTCATATGAAGAGCCTAATCTACGAAGATGGTCCCGTAGATTCAGCTGAAGACCTTGTTGCCCTGATATCAGTAGCTGCGGCACCATAAGAGAGATGCCTTGTGTTATCGCCGATGTACGGAGGTCGATCCATCGTTGGCTTGAAGCCTGCGTTCTTGTTGAAGGCCGCAATTTTGAACAATTACTGTGATGGAGTACCTCTTGTTGTTTATTTTCATTTTGTTGAAACAAGTGTTTTTCTTTCTTTTGTTGGTTTCTTTTCATTCCATCTCTGTCTGTCTTGTTTTCCAATATTTTGTTATTATTTTGCTCATTACACACGATCATTTAAAATTAATAAATGAATGTATTAATTAATGAATGTTGTTTGTTTTGATGTGTACTATCACCTCTTAAAGTTTGCTTCATCATTTATTATTTTGCTCATTACATACGATCGTTTAAAATTCAACCCCATCAACACAGTTAAATATGCTCCACTTAACCGCTGCCGATGATTCCAATTATGAGCTCAAAATTTAAGTTAAGGTCTGAGCTTTAGCAAACATTTAAAACAGTTTAAAAAAAAAAACTGTAAAAAAGTAGTTTTTCTGTATTCCAAAGTCTAGAGTGCCCTCTACCGACATTCTTAGAACTTTGTCTTTAAATTTTTTTTTAAAGAGAATACTAATTTAAAGAATGATTTCAGTGAAAACCACAAATATATTGACTTATTTTTCCCTTTTTTATGATCATTTGCAATTTGGGAACCTAAACTTTGATGGCGCCTATCTCCTTTGGAATACGTCTGGGACCCTTGGTTTCCTATTTACTATTACTCGTCTTGATGTGTTCTATCACCCCCTAGCGTTTGTACCATGAGTTTAGAGACACCCTGTATATATATATAGGCATTGGTCAATTATGGTGAACAGAATACTGATACTTACATAATAATTTAGAACTGTTTAGACAAATGGGACATTACAGATATTATGGGAAATGAAATATGGCCCCGATTCTGAAGCCGTAAGTATTATGTCTATTCCTTTTTACTCTTATATATTTCAATTTCTAGATTTCTGAAATTGAATAAGTATTTTACTAGTAACTATACTTTTGATTTTTAATACACTATTTTTGAATTTATAAACTTAATTGACTGAAAAATCAAGTATTTTTTACCATCTTAAACCTTTTTTTTTGAAAAATTGAATAATTATTGAATTTATTTACTTATCAGATGTAATGAAGGTAAAGTAATCTATTACGTAATTCGTGAGGTAGATGTCCAATCTGTAACGATTTTGTAACATTTATGCACATTTTCAATGTAGGAGGGGCGGCTAGATATTGGACAAAATGGACGAAACTTTTTGTGTGTTATAACTGATCCATTAGGCAACAATTTCGTGCTATGCCAAAGCTGGTTTTTAAAAATAAATTACTAGAAATTAATGGAAATCGGTTTCAAAGTGCATTTTTCGTTATTTTTTTAAAAAACTTTTTCTATGCCAGAGAGGAGCTGCTAGATATTGAGCAAAATTAAAGAATTTTAATTGACCCATATGGCAACTTTTCCAGCCTATGTCAAAATTATTATTATTTTATTTTTTTTGAATTTTTTTTTTTTTGTTTTGGCCTTTTTTGGCCCACTATAATGTACATATACTGCCTCTGATATCACAGTTAGTGAAATTTTCAGTTCAAAAGTAAATAGTTTGATCTTTGATGAATTGTACTGCATTTTTGTAATTTTTGCATTTATTAAAATAAATTTACATAGAATATCCCCCCCCCCCCCAAAAAAAAGCTTCTTTTATTCTGCTGATATCACCCAGATTTAAGTTAACAGTAAAATTTAAAACACTATTTCAACACAGAAAACTTTTGACAATTTAAATAATCACCACTTGAAACGTATTTCGAAGATTTTACAAATGGTACATATACTGTAGGGTAATGTGTTGTCTATCTTTTGACTTACATTTATTATGCAGCTTATTAAAAGGGGTTGCTGGCAAAAGTCGTCAAATCGTCTTCATTTCTCTTTAATGTGCTGACATGAATTTTGAAAGTGTGTTCTTTACAAGTGGTCCACTAATGCCTTTTGTCACAACTTAAATTTTACACACACAAGAGCTATTATCATTAAATGTTTGTCTAGGTATATTAAAAGGGATATGCGTTATCCGATGTTACTGCTTATAGTGCTACTTAACGGCATAGCCAGAACTTAGGGCGTCTATTTTGAAAACTCTACAAGATGCATTAGAAAGTTGCCTGGTTGAATTTCGGTATGGAAACTCATCTTGACGAATTCATTTGACACTAAGCACAAGTCTGTGGAATTTTAGTTTTATCTCGGATATTTGACTTCAAACAGATAGGCAGATAGAGATTTTATATAAATTTCTCACTGCATTAATGGAGGATTGATGATTTTTTTAAATTCAGTTTTTATTTGAGAAAAGCTTCTTAGATCTTTAAACTTTTTGCAAACACAAAATCACTTCTCAGTAATTAAAAGTTTGTTCAAAATGTATACTCTTATTATAACTAAAAACTTTTATTTATATTTAATCCAAGACTTTACCTATAAAACAAAATTATACTCTTCTAAAGTATTTCTAATTAATAATCAAAGTTCTTTTCAAAGTTATTATCACTAAACATAAAATTATAAAAATAAGCATTATGAATTCAGAAAAATAATTTAAAATACAAAATAAATAAATAAATATATATATATATATATATATATATATATATATATATATATATATATATATATATATATATATATATATATATATATATATATATATATATATATATATATATATATATATATATATATATATATATATATATATATATATATATATATATATATATATATATATATATATATATATATATATATATATATATATATATATATATATATATATATATATATATATATATATATATATATATATATATATATATATATATATATATATATATATATATATATATATATATATATATATATATATATATATATATATATATATATATATATATATATATATATATATATATATATATATATATATATAAATAAATTAATTAAATAAAACACCAATTAACATGAGAGAATCATTGAGAACGTGCATTCGTGCAGTTTTGGCTACTACTTTCTACATATGCATGTTGGAACAAAATAAAACACATGTAATATAAAGCACCGTATTAAAGTAATCTAAAACGTACAAATAATTACAATAAACTTTTGTATTTTTTTTCAAGAATTTTCTTCAAAATTTAAGTTCAACTCTCTTATTAGCTGTGAATAGAAAGATTTTTTTTTTTTTTAAATAAAAGCAAATAAACTATTTATTGAATGAAACTGATGTTGAATATTAAAAAAATGGCAGTCTGGAAAATATAAATTATGTTTTTGTTAGGAAATATGCTTTTACCAAATGGTATACAGGCGGCACACTAACCATACTGTCGCACTTAATCACTTAAATCTATTACTTAATATTTTCTTCATTAAGATATAAAATTTGCACTACAAACATCACAAACATACGTAAACATTATATTTACTTTCATTGAGGAAATTACCTCCCCCCCCCCCACACACAACAATATGTTTTGGTTGGTTTTGGGCATTTACTCTTAAGGCTTATACAAGAAGCAGTTTTCCCAATTTCAGATAATACTTAAACATAATTTTAATTAAATAATCAATGGTTCGTTGAACTTTCATTAAAATTACAATTTGAGATTGAATATTAGATTCATATGATATCTTGAACTATTGTATAAATGTAAAAATATTTATTTACGTGTAATGATTGTAGTATATGAAGAAGTTCATGCTTAAATTATTTGAACATTTCTTCAGAAAAATTTAAAGTGATGAGCTACATTATATAGTTCTTCATTTCCACGTTTGTTACTATTTGTAGAACAACTGTGATCCCATTTGTACCAAAGAGAGTATTATGTCTTATACAATACAGTCCACACTTAATATGCAATATTTGCTCGCATGCATAAAGTAAACCATTTAAAATACATAATAAAAACAGCTCTAAAATACTTAAAAATATTAAATTAACAAAATCATAGAAACGCTTTCCATTTTACACTAAAAGACATAACATTTCAAAATTCACTCGCAATTTCAAATTCAATTGCAAATTTCAAATGGAAAGAAATTTGAACACAAAAAAAATCACTTAACAAAGGAAACGCTGACGACGTATCCGAGACAAAACCCATTTTAAACGAAAGTAGTTTCTGGAACTCCGTTTTAACCCCACTTATTTTAGAAATGCAAGTTATTAGGTTTTCTTTCTTCGCATTTTAAATCCAGCCTCCTTCTCGAAAAGCTTCTTTAAAAGAAATCCCTTGAGATGCAAAATATAAATAAGATCTTGAAAATATCTTAGTATTCTTCGGATGTTTGTATACCTTGAAGTAATATAATTTAGTTCAAAAGTGCAATGTTTAGTTTCTATGGCCTTACATACTTTCGTTTTGTGAAGTTATATTTTCTTGCATATTAATATTTTCTACTTATTATATTTGATGTTTATTTTTAAAGGGGGTAGTATCTAGAGGATTATTAGTTCAAGTATATATATATATTTTTTGTTTAAAATATAGCTTTTCATGCATTTAAAAATGCATGATGTTTTACCAAACCAGTTTTTTACATGGGGTTTAATTAATTTTTTAACACTAATTTTATTTATTTTCTAAAAGAAAAAAGTTATACGTAGTGTAAAAATTAAAATCTTTCAATTTAAACGTTTGCATATTTAGCGGAGAATCTTATTTTAATAAATTTAGCACCATAATTAATATTTTGCTTTCATTATTTATTTTTTATTAAAACAAAACAAAAAAAACGAAAAACATTAAAACAGTTTTTTAAAGATTTAAAATATAAAAAAAAAAGAACACGTTTTTTTATTTATTTTTATTTAGTCGAATTTCATTTGTTTCATCTGTTACGTTTGATTAGTTTAAATTGAATTATTGAATTTTAACTTAATAAAATATTATGCTTTTATAATTTCATAGCATTTTAATCGAATTGAGCGTAGCTTTTTCTTTTTGATTGAGCATTTTTAAATATTATTTACAACTTTTACAATCAACTTTTTTATAAACTATAAATGAATCGTAATCATAAATTAGGTGACATTACCGCATTAATCGTTAATTAAAACTGCAATTTATTACGGCAAATTATTTAAATAGTTTTAATTCAGTACGATTATAGTACTTCACATTTTATTCTAAAGGTATTCATAGTTTATTTATAATTACAATAAAAAAAAATCTAATTTGAAAATAAGACGCAAAATTAGTTAATAAAATGGAATATGTCCTGGAATTGTATAACACAGTGAAGAAACAATAATAGAATTTATCAAAAGATATTATTAACAACTAGCTGTGTGGCCCTGCGCTGTGGAGATCCTTCAATGTGTATAGAGGAGTTGACTAAAAAAACTTTCTATTTTTAATAATACTTTATTCATAATATGCTAATTACATTACATACTAATTACTAATTACATATAATAATTAATTATACGCTAATCACATGAATAAAAATTACATTCTTCTTCATTGCAATCTATTTTAAATAAATTTTGATATTAACGTATCCATAATACCAGAACAAACACTATCTCATATTTGATAAAAATATGCTTTAAAATTTTTAAGACAATTTTGGTCAACAAGACAAAATTCTTGTCAACGCTTATTAATGACATCTCTTCTATGTATTAATATTAAAAATTCTTCAAAATCAAATAATGTCGCTGTAAAATATTTTCAAACAACTTTTACAACAAACTAATTTGAGCTTTCATAAAAAGAAATAATCTAGAATTAAATTTTAATTAACAAATGTTTTAGAAAATGTAGACGTTTTTTATAAATCTCTTTCACGCCTTCAAAAGTCCTTCAACTAAATATTAAATATGTTACGGCTAATTTGAATATTATACACAATAACTAGTTATTTGTTAATATGACAAATTATCAACAATTTCTTAATATTAATTATATTAACTCGTTATTATAGATAATAAAAAAGCCCCTTGTTAATATATTATTATTTTAAATTATCTCAAATTAAACACATTATTAAGCCAATATGCATAATAACTGTTATCATACGGTTATTGTGATAAATACTGGATTTTGCACAGGTCCTATTGCTTATGTGTTTCTATCTGTTACGCTTGAGCATTAATTCAGTGATAACGCTGCTTTGAGATTCTTATTTTTAATGTTTGTTTTGTTTGTCATCTAATTTTAATTGAACCTCCAGTTTTTCTTCTTATCATCAATATGGAAATGATGATGAGTGCACTTGAGAATAAAGGTGAGAATTAAAGAACAATGTGAAAGGAATAGTATCATGGATTGATTGAAAAAGTTCGAGAATGAAAATCTAAAACCAGTGGGAAAATACTAGAGAACTACCAGGGATTAAAATATGTTTTCGTAATTTGGCTTATTTTTATGTGTTTAGTAATGGAACTGAAATGAAATAAAAAAAAAAAAAATGAGGTCTACAATTATATATTAAACCTGTATTCGTTCGGTTGTTGTATAAACTTACGATTTAATTTAATAAATCATATTAAATTATTCATATTAGTTGTTTACATTAGGTATTTTATAAAATAACCAGCAAAAGTAATAAATGCTTTTTAATTTACCATAATAACATGTCTTTTTGTTATTTTATAAAATAACTGGTAATTTTACATTATAGTAGAATTACCAAATTAGCCGTAACATATACATGGAAAAAAAATTATTAGTAATAACTTTATTCCTTTATAATTAAAAAAAAAAAAAAAAAAAAAAAAAAAAATCTATAAGAAAAAGTAAAACTCTCTAAAATCCTACACACACATGGGCGAAAAAAAAAAATCATTTACTTTCCTATTCAATATCAGAAAAATTGACTTAAAAAAAAAATCCTTCTCAATGCTTCCTTTTTATACAACTCTTTGTGAAAACTTGACATCCACAAAATGCCGATTCGGTCACAGCTGACGCCAAAAACCCTTCTTGAATCACTAAAGAGCGAAACCTACCCTTCTGGTGTCCCGAATGCAGTGAAAAACTGTTTCGAAATCAATCAGCTTTGAAAGAAAGAAAGAAACACTGATAAAAGGGATTAAAAAGAGGAATACAAGCCTGCCTTTTCCATTAGCCGGTGAGAGTATTTACGCTTTCACTGTTGCTAGTCTCAGCTTGCAGAAAAACGAGTTTTACAGATCCGTTTTTTTTTTTTGTTGTTTCGGAAATACTTAGAAGTTGTTGGGGTATTTGGTGGGTGATGTGGCAAATGTGACTTGTCTCTTTTTTGTCTCTAATTATTTAACGGTCAGAATCAAAAAAAAATTATTGTTTAGATTATTTTCCATTTTATTATTTTGTTTCTTATTCGATACAAAAGAGCTAATTATTTGAGGATCAAAGTGACATTAAGAGGACACGTCATCCTGTCCTGCCCCATAGACCTAATGTTAAATTTTTTTCAGCCACAATTTCTGCGAATGAAGCATATGCATTCTGCATATGAAGTTTTATAATAGGCATTACATTAGTAATAAAAGTTCATTAAAAAAATTTGAAGGTAAAATAACTAGTGCAATTAATTATCTGTAAGTAAAAAAAAGGTAGCTTATAAAAACTTTTTAAGTGTAATAATAATAATAATAATAATAATAAAAAAAAATACTGGTTCTTCTTCCTTCACATTTTTAATTGAACTTTAATTACTGTAGATATGACTGCTATAAAACTTCTAATGCTTAAAGCTAATTCTCCACAAAAATTCTGAGTGAAAAAATATATAATTTTTTAATGAACTTATAATACTGATGTTATGCCTGTTATAAAATTTCACATCCTTCAAAGTAATACTACGCAGAAATTGTGGCTGAAAAAAAATATAGCATTAGGTCTATGTAGCAGTACAGACTGATAATTTATCTTAATGTCACCTATGCGGAAAAACTAGGTTAAAAATTCTCCTTAAATAACAAACTTATATAATTGACTTCGAACTATCCGAACTCTGGATTGCCAATTGAAACTGGATGCAATAACCAAAACTGTGTAAGAAAATAAAGGACACGCAATATTGAAAAATTATTTATTAAAAAATAATGAATCAAACAAAAACGAAAAGAAAAACTTGTCATTTGGAGTTGTTGGCCTTGTTGGAATTTAAATAAATTTAAAACTTTCTAGTGCGGATCGCAATATAACAAGAGGTTTGTATTTGAACTTTCAAATCCTTCTCAGTAATAAATTATGAAAACCATTGCTAGACTATTATAAATTTAATAGAATGTGGTTTAAACAGTCACGAAAATGACAAATAAATTAACTACATTAATTACCTAACTTTAAAGAGACTAAAATCGTATTTAGCATTACTTTTTTAATTTTATCTATTAGTAAGTAAAGTATATTTTATGCTTTATGCAGTAATACTTAATTATTATTAAGGATATTTTCTCTTGCAAAATAGATTTTCTTTCAACCTTTTAAACATATTATACACAGTTAGAATTTAAATGAAAACGCTTGTAACGACAGTAATTGTACTTTTTTTTTACAAGAATTGAATTATATGTTGCATTTAATTATTCGTCAACTGATTTAACATAATTGCTTATTATTTCATAATTTGTTTAAAATATGACTATCCCTAAATAAATAATCAATTTGTGTTTACATGCCAAATACTTAAAAATAAATAAAGCCTAAGTTAAATACTAAGACGATATCCTAGCCTGTCTGTGAAAGCTTAAGTTAATTTAAAGTGCTTAGTGAAACAAGCAAATATAAATTTCTTACGATACTATTGTACATTATTAATAAAGAAAATGCAATTGTTTTGAAAATATTAAATGATTGGAGTTTTTCCAGCTATACTTAATTATTTAATTAGGTAAATAAAGATGTATTTATGTTTAGAAATTTTTATATTTTATTCCTTAAATTCTTTAAAAAAAAAAAACCTATTATTTTTATTTTTATTTTTTAATAACAAAAGTTACTAGCACAGAACATAGATCTTTATTTAAAATATAATGATTTAATTGAATAATTTATAAAAACACTTTATTCTAAGGTTCATAAGCTACACCATTTCTTGAAATTAATGCTATAGCAAGAAATCATCAAACATGTTTGCTCGAAAAGTGAAAAAAGCTTAACATAAATAAAAAGAGTAAAATATTTTAGGGGAAGGTCAGTGAACAACAGAAATTGTGTCCCCAAACTTCAAACCACAAAAAAGCTGGTTTCAGTTCAATTTCCTTCTTTTGGGTAGTGTTTATTTTTTCGATACACATCCAATCTTGGCTCACAATTGGTCCCACCTGAAATAATAATGTTTATTTGGAACAAGATTTTTCTTGTGCTTTTTTTAGTGCTTATTATATTCTCCTTTTTTCCATTTTTTTTTTTTTTTTTAGCTTTTGGTTAGAATAGTTTTCTTCCCACTATAATAAATTCTGCAGGTTTCTGTGTATTTAGATTTCTGTATTTTTGTCTGCCTGCGTCATAAAACGAGAAAAAGCATTGTTAGAAAGAGTTATGGTTATAATTAGGAACGTCTGTTTTTGGAGTTTTCAGGTACATTCTTCCAATTTTTTATTTTGGGAATTATTTATCATCTCTGAAAAATGATGCTTAAGGGTCATTCCACGTCAAATCAACCAGAAAAAACGGATTTTGACACCCATCCTTCATTTTTTTAAAATTTTATTACGACACTTTTCTTAGAGTTATAACAAAATTCTCGAATATTATTTTGATATTCCTAATGGTTGAAATTTGGCAGCACTTTAAAATTCACAATTTTGTCAAATTTTTTGATTCCTTAAAAAAAAAAACATGTGTCAGAGAAGTAACTTTTTTCGTACTAACTTCTGATTATGTCTTTATAATTTTTTTATTTCATTAAGTATGCAAAATTCAGAAAAAAATATATATTGTTGCTCGAAGTTAATCTAAAATTTCACAAAAAAATTATCAAAGTGTTCATATTCTATTTTTTTCTAAAAAAACATGCAAAAAGTTTTTTTTTGAACATGAAATTTTTGCAAGAACATAAATTATCTTTCTGAGAAATAAAAGTAATGTGTTTTGGCCGTGTTATCGTAAAATCTTTCACTCTTGTCAATTTTTCGGAAAAAACGTGTTTTCTTAAATTTCAATTTGAAGCATGCTACTATTACTAAATATATAGATGTTAAACATAAAAATGACTGTGAATATATGTGCTATAGTTACGGTGAATAAAATTCCATATCCTTCTATTTAAAATTTGTAATTAGTCTTAGTATATTTAAATTTTATGAATCTAAATGTCCATAAGAGGATCTCTACAAAAGTAAATGTAACCTATACCAAAATAATAAAATATTAAAATTATTGTGAAAAGTTTTACTGATTGAAGAGTTTAATGTAATGGTAATGTATTACCTTTTGGCCCTTTTGGTTGAAATTTTGTATTTTTGTCAATATTACAGGACAATTTTCGTTTCATGAAATCTAAAATTTCCTCATGCTCCTGTGATCCTTGAAATCCAAAAAAGAACTTGCATTTTCTTATTATGCACCATGAATTAATGGTTCTTGCAAAAAAAAAAAAAAAAAATTAAAATGAATTAGGATTTTGTATGCTATAAACTTTGCTATCAATTTAACGAAAAAAAAAATATCTTGTTATTTAAACTATATCTTCAATTTTACTGGTTCTACTAGTAAACTCCTGCTTAAAGTGTCCCGGGTAATGTTTGAGTAGGGGATGGTATTTATTTTCTTCAATGGGAGCTATAAGGAAGCTGTTTATTCAAAAACTTATAACTTATTGCTTTAACTTGAGTCATTCTTTGAATATGAAAAAAGTGAAGTGAAACTCAAACCACACACCGAGTTAGTTTGTAAATGCCCAGTGGAATAGCAAAGAGAGAGAGTTCTATAGATTGCTGAAGACTATTTAATATTAAATTGACTACATCGAGGTTTTATCCTCAAAATGGAATATCCTAAGTATAATACAAGAGAGTTAACTGAAAAGGTATGCTATAAGCTAACCTTCTGTCCTAAAATAGGAAAAATTAAAACTGAAATAGAAAAAGAGCTGCTGGCCTTAAGAATCAATGTCAAAGCTGGAACTCTAAAAAATATTTGTATCCACAATCAAAAAATTTTTTTAAAAGAAATTTGAATTTATTCAGAAATCCAGAAGTAATCTTTTGAAGAGACACATAACACAAGCTCAAGAATGCTTGAGAACTATTACTTTACTGCACTAAAACTAATAGTTAATTTGCGGTTAACTCTGCTATACTACACTCGGGATATTTTACTATGAGGATAAAACCTATACGTAGTCAATTTAATAACGTAATTGCTTTAACAATCTACGAAACTTTTCTCAGTCTCTTTACAATTGCACTTGGCGTTTATGAATTAACTGGGTGGGTAGTTTGAGTTTCACTCCATTTCTTTCATACTTAACAAAAGACTCAAGTAAACGCAAAAAGTTTTTAGTTTTGTAGTAAACAACCTTCTTTTAACTTCCTTTAAAAGCAATAAATATTGTTGTGAATTTTCCGCAGAGGCAATGATGGCGCAGTTTTTACTAGATAAACACTATTTATTCTCTCTTCAAGATATCACAAAAGTTATTCGAAGAACAGTGCAATCACTATCAAGCTTCAACACAAGCTTCAATAAAAAAAATAAAAAAAAAATAAAAAAACCTCCGAATTCAACGATAATTCAGGTACGGCACACTCAAAGCGCTCAACTTGCCTCGAGTTCCGAAGTCAAACTGTCCGTCGATTTTAGCTGTGGTCCAATTTATACAGGCGCGTGAGAACATTCTCAAAATATCCAGCTACTTCGTAGAAAGAGGGACATCTCGGAGTTCCCGATTGCTTTAGGTGTTGCCACCTTTTTCTATCCTGTATTATCGCTGTTAATAAATAAAATAAGATAAATAAATTACAATCGAATTTTAAAATAATACGTCACTATTTACACTATATACAGAAAATTCGTGCAACAATATCATCTTCTACTCAATTATACACTAATATGCACTTGATATACTATAACAAAAAAATCTTATTTAAACTGATAGAAAAGTTTATAGTACACAAAAGCACCAATCATTTAAAAATATTGAAAGTAAAACTCACATATTTTAAATTTATTCATCAGATTTAAAAAGATTTGCAAGAACTATTAATTTATGGTGCTCAATAAGGATTGCTTAATTGGGTTTCGAAGGAAATTTTAGATTTCTGGAAACAAAATATTTCCTATAATATTGACAAAAACATAAAATTTCAACCAGAAGTAGTTAATACCATTATATTTAACTCTTCAATAAGTAAAATTTCTCACAATAATTTTAATGTTTTATTAGTTTTAGGTAGCTAAAATTTACTTTTGTATAGATCCTTATTATGGACATTTAGATTCATAAAAACGAAGTGTACTGCCACAAATTTGAAAATTTTAAATATAGGGACGTAAAATTTTATTCTTCATGACTATAGTACATATATTCAAAGTCAGTTTCATGTTTAACTACTTAGATTTAGTAATATTCGTATGCTTCAAATTCGAGAAAAAATTTGAGAAAACACGTTTTCTTTCTGGAAAATTGACAAAAGTGAAAGATTTTACTATAACGAGGCCGAAATACATTAATTTTATTTTGCAGAAAGAAAATATATGTTCTTTCAGTAATTTTCGTCTATAAAAAAAAATGGTTTCTGAAGGACCTACAATCGACTTTTTCTTTAAAAAAAACAAGTGTTTTTTAGATAAAAATCACGTATGAACACTTTGAAAATTTTTTGTGAAACTTCTGATGATTTTAGAGCAACAATATATTTTTTCTTCTGAATTTTGCACAGTTTTGTTGAATTTCAAAAAAAATTCACGAAGATGCAATCAGTAGTTATTGAGAAAAAAATTATTTCTCCGGCACGGTTATCACCAAATTTCATAAAAATCGTAGGGCGTGGATGTCATGGAACTGACGTGGAATTTTCCTTAGATTATTCGACTGCTGGCTTTTCAAAACAGAATATATATCAGTACCGACAATTATTATTATTTGAAATTACCGCTGCATAATTTGAAAATACCATAAAGATCTCTCAGAACACCAAACAGATTTTACTTCTTCATGTTAATAGGGGGGCATTCAGATAGAAAATTTATTAAAAAAAAATATATTATTAGTTGTTATTAAGAAATATGTTACTCTCTAATGCATTGTTAAAACACTTTCATGCTGAATGAATACTCTTAAAGCAGCCTGTTTATATATTAAAAAAAAAAAAAAAAAAAGCAAGCTTATACGGTTGATCTCGAATACTTCTAAACAATGACGCCAGAAACAAGCGTTTTAAAAGCATTTAAGAGCGATAACGAGTCATGCTTCTAGGTAGTCGTTAACATTAATAATGAGCATTTGTCACTTTTACAGCTGTTTTGGACAAAACTCCCATTAGAAATATTTGGGAAATTCTAAGTTATTAACCGGTAACGCCCTTCTCCGCAAGTGAAATGCTATTCTGTAGAAAGATAAGGGTACTTTAAGGGCCATCCATACTTTTGCATCTGTAAAATGACCACTTCAGTAACTTAATGGCTTTGAATAAATTCTTGATTTCATACGAGTGTTGATCTCAGAACTGCCACTTTGAATATCAGATTAGCCATTAGATCAAGTCTCTGGGTTTTAAGTGAGAATATAGTTCATTATAGTAATTTTAAATTTGTAAGAACAATTTTGGGTATGAATGAAAAAGGCTAAACAAGTTTTTTTATAATTTTCATTTTATGTCACGTCACTTTCGTTTACTGTATACTACTTGGATATCTATTCGATGAGATTTAAAGGCGTTTTAAATTTTAGGATTATGTATCTAAATTTGTTATTTTTATTGAATTCAAAATTTATATGCCAAATTGTTACTATGATGAGTTATTTGTGTCGTGTATGTTTATAGTCTAATGACACATTCTTTTTTATTCCTTGATTATTGAAATATTATTTTTTATTTTCTTGAAAATAATCCACGGGTAAGTGAAATTGATTTTAGATTGTTGATAGTTCAGACATATAGAAATGTATATTTTTAACTATAATTCCTTTTAATTAAAGAAATGTGCCAACAAAATCATATTCTATAATTAATCTATAGAAAGAAATCCTCTGCTAAATTCTTTGAAGTGGGTCTGGGACTCTAAATTTTCAATTTTTTTTTTTTTTTTTTTTTTTTTTTTTTTGTATTATCGTAAAAAAAAATAATAAACATATTTCTGAATAAAGTGACATTCAAGTTTAGCTAAGGATATTCTATTATCAGTTAAACTTGAAATATTTAAGTTTTTATTACATGACAACTGTATCTCGGACTTACTATTGTATCTTTAAACTTTGAAACTGTTTTTCTCAGTGATGGCTTTTGGTCCCTTTTTTGAATTTAAATGAATATAATTTAAAAACAATTGTTTGGAAATATATGAAACTTTCCACAAAAATTGTTCATAAAAATTTCTTTAATTTCTTTTCAGGAATTGTGTATTTTGATGTAACTTTTGAAAAATAGTTTTTAGAACTAAGCATAGTATGGGCTTTATATAGTTTTTGCACAAACTTTTTTTTTTTAAATTTTTCTAAATATATTTTATTGAAAAGCCATGAAGACAATTGATGATATGAGTTGTAAAAAGTAATTTAATTCAAAAATGAAGTGATTTTACATTTTCTTTTAAACAAAATGTATCCAATTTAGGAAATTTTTTAATTTAAGAAAAAAAAAAAAAAAAAAAAAAAAAAAAAAAATTGGAAATTTAAAATAGTTTTTTTAATTTCAAAGCATTAATAGAGTACTGCATAAAAAATATCAGAAAAATAATTCTAAACATAAAGATTTTAAAATTTTGACTCCTAGATCCCCTTAATAAAATCAAGCACATCATTTTTTAAGTATAATAACTTAATTTATAATTTTTTTTTATAAAGTGAATTTCATAAACATCCTAGTCACAATTAAAAAACTTCTAGTCTAACTTTAAAAAGAATATATATATATATATATATATATATATATATATATATATATATATATATATATATATATATATATATATTTTAAATCCTTCATATTAACTTGAATTTTGAGTGTGTGTGCCAGACAAATCTGCAGGTACCAAATTAACTAACTTGCTGTCCTACAATCGAAGTGAAATTTTTCAGTTAGATCCGTTGAATTTAAGATTCGATATTTAAAGTTTTGGAGGCTGGCACTATCACTTAAAAGGACGATTTTACACATGCTTCAATTGCCGCATGCGATTACTAATAAAGTTACTTCCCGTCATCCAATCAAACTGAAACATTGAAACTTGACTGATACACTTATTGTCGATAACAATGCTTTCTATAAAGTTTTGGAGCTGTCACGCAAAGGTCACTTTTATACACGTTTCTATAGCCTAACTTTAGACTTATCAGCTTTTACTGACGTTCGATTCCCCAGATACCAAGCTTAATCAAAACAAGTTAAATTTGGCGATATTTTATGATTGAAACTTTCATCTGTTAAGGTTGATGAGGCAAAATCTTCGGAGGGCTAAATAATCCACTTTCCGTCATCCAATCGATTTGAACCTTGACATATAGACTATTGTGGATGAAAATTGTATTCCATCAAGTTTTGGGGTCTAAACAAGAAGTTAGAAAATAGTTCGGAATTGATCTTTTGCTCTTAGTAGTCAAATACTCTGAAAACTCGATCTGAGCTTGATAAATTGCAATTGCATATATATATATATATATATATATATATATTGGCAGTGCATATAAAAGAGTTGCATTAAAAGCTTTGTTTTTATGGATTATATTATTTAGTATTCGATAAAGTTTTATGCTTGCTAAGTTGACATGTAGGTCTGAGTATTTTTGATCGTGTTATATATCTCAGTGATGATGACATTGCAACAATAAACAGGAAAACCTTTGCGAATCAATATTATAATTTTTTTACTTTGCATATACTTAGAATGAGATGAACAGGTAGAGAATAGATGAAAAGGTAGCTTTCAATGAGAGAGCTACTTTCTCATATCTTGATTAATATGTATTGATTTATTTAGCTTGCCCTTAAGCCTAAGTGTACTGTTTTCAGTTAGTTGAAAGTGTGGTCCAGTGTCAGTCCCTACTTAATGTTTGGGCATGCGCAGAAAACAGCATTATGTGGGCATGCACCTGTTCCGCCTGCTTTTATAATAAGAGATGTATACTGATGTTGTTCGATTGATGTATCAATGTTTTATAAAACTAAAATAACAATAATTTTGAATTGGACTTGGACTTAAGTCTCAGGGTAAACTGAACATCGGCCCTAAGCCGATTATTTCATTTGATTTAATCTTTAATTCCCACTTATCTTTTATTTCTTACTCAATAACCAACTTCTTATTACTTAAACTCTCATACTTCTCAACAATCGACTTCAGATAAAGCTGCTTTATTTTGAAGTAAAGAAGCTTCTGGCAATCCCGTGCTTTTTATCAAAGATAGAATGGATAGGAAAAAGAGAATGGTTACTGAATAATGGAACAGGTTCGTAATCCATATCTGCTTCCAAATTGAAAGACTGTGTTGAAGAGTTCGAGTTTGTCAGAATTCAATTAACTTCCAATCTGTATATGAAAGAAGGGAAAATGTTTTATTAAATTAAGGAAAGTATATTTAGTGTCTTCTCATGGGTTATGGTATAATGTCAAAAAAGTAGCTTATACATCATCTTTAATATATGAAATAGTATTCTAAAAAATAATTATACTGCATGAAATTTTAATCTAAGAATGTCTGATAAAAAATTTAAATCTCACAAGTTCTGTAACTTCAATAAATAAATAATATAATGTTTCAGGAAATAAATGATTATTGTAACATATTCAAGTTTTGTATAGTTTATCACACTACGCGAAAAAATAAATGTTATAATAAATTTTAGTAAATGTAGAAATTACTGCCATATTATGATATTGTAGTCCATACGCAACGTTTTTTTTAATATATATATACATAAATAAAGGTGTGTAACATTGCACAACTTTTAATTACGCTTAAGTGGGACCTGAAGGCAAATTTTTTTCTAGAAATCCATTTTGAGCATTTTAGCGCATCACAATATTTGAAATGTTATCTACAAAATGATTTAATTTGGTGGGTAATACGCTCATCTGAAGTATTTTTTAAATATTTTTTGAAAAATAACATCCCTGAAAAAAATCGTCTGCTGTTTTCTCAAAATGCTGTTTTTCATTCAAATGCCCCTTTTTCTCAGGATCCACTCAATATTTTGCTTTGAAATTCTTTTTCCTGGTACGCATAGTACTTTCACACAAACAGACGTATGCTTTTATAGTTATGTTAATGAGTTTTATTTTTTAAATTTATTATCGTGATTTTTTGGAAAATTTTATAAAAAAAAATTCAAAACATCATAAATCCTTAACAAAACTTTATTTTTACAAAAGCATATGTCAGTCTACATAAAAGTGTTTTAATACTGTCTGTACAAAATTTTAAACCAATGCTATGACTATAGTTTCCGAGAAAAAGATACATTAAAAAGATCTTTTTAACATGGACTAGATAGAGCCTTTCGACCCCCCCCCCCTCTTTAAACTGACCACTGCCTTCATATTTACTAGCGATTGGTGTGATTTCCCGTTTTTGATTTATCAATAATTTTGAAAGAAAAAGGATCAGTTTGGCGATATTTTTTGGCTATAATTGCAAAATTGGAAAAAAAGATTCACTAAAATGATGAAATTTGCTCTATGTTTTTCGATAATTATTTAATTATAATTTATTGTAAATGAAATTGAAGTTAACTCTTTTATGGACAATGCTCAAGAAGAGACCTTCGTATCAAATACATTCGTTTTACAACCTTTTATGCCTTTATCACATTTACACTGAAATTTCGGAAGTAGGGATATTTAAAACACCTTAAAAGTCAGTACCACAGAGATTTTTATCAAAATCGTTAGAGCTGTGCTTTGGCAATTGATGAAAAACATAAATTTATCAATGGCAACTACCTTAAGCGCATGCATTATTTTGATCAAAACCTTAATAACAGGTCCCATGGCCAACATTAACCTGCCTACAAAAGTTGAACATCTTAGTCTGTTCAATCTGTTCGGGAGATATGTTAACTACACACACATTTAAATAGAAATTTTTTCTATACACTTTTGTACTGAGCACATTTCAAAACGTGCAGAAATTCAAAATAATTTTTTTTTGACCGAAGGCAGCACCTTCATTAATTACTCATCCGAAATTACATATAAGGTGATTGAAAATAAAAATCTAACACAATTATTCCTCAAATTCAAATAGACTTAAGCCAGTTGGTTTGACATTAAAATCTCATAATATTTTTAAAAGACACATTATTTAAAAAAAAAAAAAAAAAATTAAATTACCTATATCGGTATTTATTTAAAATTATAATTTGAAATCTTAAAAATTAACTTTCAAAAGTCTAGACTTTTAATGATTTCTATTTTAAATGATCTTTCGGTCATTTTATGCTGGGTGCAATTCATGTAATGTTTAACACATGACACATATAAATGTATATACCAATAACTCAAACGTTATTGATACATAAATTGTATCTTAAAATATCAATAGTCCTATTTTACCTCTTTAAATAAGTTATTTTAGACTTAGGAAAGTTTAGCTTGATGAAACATACTTATTGGTCACAAACTTTTCAAGTTTTTGTAACATACGTGAGATAAGTTCTTTGAAGTCTATTCCATTTAACATAAAACTTAAATGTTGCATAACAAAAAAAAAATAAAAAAATAATGAAAAAAATATTGTGTAAAAAATATATTAATTGTATTAGCAGGGAATTATTTTTCACTGTTAATCCGGTTGTATCTCGCATTAACCATGTATATTTACATAAATCATATAACTAATATAGAATAAACTCTAAAGTGTAATTTATACAACAGTTATTAAGAAACTCTGTAAATTGTCATTAAGAGTAGTTACTTTTTTATGAAGGTATACTAATTTTATGAAAATGTTAAATCTTTCACAAAAAAAAAAAAAAAAAAAAAAAAAAAAAAAGATAAAACCTTCCATTCCAAACAACTTGGATTGTTTCGAAACTACTGTTGTCCTAACGAACATTATTCTACTAAAATTAAGTATTTAAATTCTTGAACTATTCCTGACTCTTAAACGATCGCCGAACGTAAAATAATCACTCTTGGTTTGCGATCAGTTGTGAAAACTTTGAACAATTGACTTTTAAAAGATTGTTTCGAAACGATGTCGTTACACGACGGAACAAGTTCAAAGCATTGAAGCTTGTTAACTGCAACCGAGCCTTAAATGAAGTTGGAGTGAATCGATTTAAAGTATGCTCCTCTAATAAATGTAAACGAAGCACACAGTGTAGGGTTTCTTTAGAAATTATTTGGAATAGAAAGATTTTTTTTTACAATAGAAAAAGGATTAATTTAAAGCAATTAATTCATGTATTAAATAATGACTAATTTTCGAAGTTAAGTTATTACACTTATGGACCTCAATTATTATTTTTTTTTCCTTTTTATCAATCGTTTTGGAAATAGCATGGAAAAGTTGCCTAATGGATCAATTAAAACACACACAAGTTTTATTATTTTTTTTTAATTTCTCTCAATACCTAACCGCGCCCTTCTGGCTTTGAAAATGTCCAAAATATAAAAAAAATTCACTTTTAAGTAATTTTTTGGAAAGGTTTGAAAATTATTTTTCAAAACCAGCATTGGCATCGCATCGAATAGTTCCCTAATGTGTCAGTTAGAACACACATAAAAATTCTTCCATTTTGCTCAATATATAGTCGCGCCCCTCCTACTTTGAACAAAAATGTGCCAAAATATCGCAAAATCGTGACAGATTGGACTGTAGGGTAGACCAAATTTTTTTTTTTCGAAATTGGTCTTGGTTTTAAAACCAGCATTGGCATAGCACGGAATGGTTGCATAATGAGCCAATTAGGACACACAAAAAGTTTCATCAATTTCGATTAATATCTAGCGGCGCCCCTTTGGTATTGAAAGAGTAAAAAAAGCTGATACATTAGGCAACTATTCCATATTACTCCAATGCAGGTTTTTAAAAATAATTTCCGAAATTTTCCAAAAAATGTCTGAAAAGTGCTTTTTTTCCCCTTCTTTCTCTCTTTTTACATTTCGACACCAGAGAGGCGCGGCTAGGCATTGAGCAAAATTGACGAAATTTTGTGTGTGTTTTAATTGACACATTAGGCAACTTTTCCGTGTTGTTCCAAAATTGATTTCGAAAAAAAGTTTCTTCGACTCACCCTATTGCAAAACATATGCCATTTCTTAAAACCGTGTATCATTATAACACTCTGCGAGCAATCATTTTTCTTAATCAGCTCGAGGCTTTCTGGTCACTCTGAATAAAAGATCAAAAACATAAATCTTAAATTTTAAACTTTAGTTTTTGACAGTAAACGATCAAAATAAAAAAATATATAGTTTCAATAAGTAGAGTTAATTACAAAATAAAAACTGCGTAAAATCTCTCTTTAAAGACACACAGCAAAAACAAAATAAATTTTCTTAAAGCACTCACATTCCAAAAGCCTAACTAGTAAGCGTGGAAACTGTCAGTTTCCAGACAAAAAAAAAAGAAAAATACTTTGTTTAAACAAACAAAACTTTCGTGCCTCAGTAAGTTTTTTCTATTTTTCGTAGTTCTAACTATGTCATCGGAACCTTGATGAACGACATAAATCACCCCATATCACGACGCAGGAAAAAGCTTTTCTGACACCATCAAGGAATGAACCATCCTAAGTGGCGGTATGGATGAAAGTTCGGTAACTATTGATTTGCATCAAAGTAGAATTTTTGAGGTTGTAATTAGCATTAAAGAATGAGAATTATGGAGTTTTTAATTAGTGTTAAAATGCTAATGGAACTATAGCTATTGATTTACAGGAAAAATATTATCTTTGACGCTGTTATTAATATTAAGGATGTTGTTTTTTAAAACTTTTTATACAATGTTACGCCGTTGAAGATGCTAAAGGATTTTTTTTTAAATAATGTTACAAATATTTTGGTATTGTTATGTAATGATGGTAAGTCGTGGAGTTTTTTCAATTAATGTTAAAAGGGGAGTTTAAGTGAAATGGAAAAATTGGCTTTTTGAACTATTGTTGTTTATGTAGATTTGATTTTGATAATACTGATATTTTCATAGGGGTGGTTTTTTTTTGTTTCTTGAAATAATGTTGTTTATGCTTTTTCAATGAGGAAAAGGCAAAACAGAGAATATTACTAATTCAATGTTTAATAAGAAACTTATCATAAAGATAATATAAAATGTGTCTTTTGTGCTAAAATATGATTTGTATAAGAATATTATTTAAAATATTGGTTGCAAGTTTTTTTAAAGGCTGAATTACATATTTTGCAAATACCTTTTTGAATATTTTTCTTAAAGAAAAGGATAATTTTATAAGTTTTGCTCTGCGTTGAATGCTTAACTTTACGAATATGAAGATATGAAGAGCAATATGATATTATAATTATTATTATTATTATTATTATTTATTATTATTATTATTATTTATTATTATTATTATTATTATTATTATTATTATTATTATTATTATTATTATTATTATTATTATTATTATTATTATTATTATTATTGTTATTATTATTATTATTATTATTATTATTTATTATTATTATTATTATTATTATTATTATTATTATTTATTATTATTATTATTATTATTATTATTATTATTATTATTATTATTATTATTATTATTATTATTATTATTATTATTATTATTGTTATTATTATTATTATTATTTATTATTATTATTATTATTATTATTATTATTTATTATTATTATTATTATTATTATTATTATTTATAATTAATATTATTATTATTTATTATTATTATTATTATTATTATTATTATTATTATTATTATTATTATTATTATTATTATTATTATTATTATTATTATTATTATTATTGTTATTATTATTATTATTATTATTATTATTATTATTATTATTATTATTATTATTATTAATAATAATAATAATAATAATAATTATAATAATAATAATAGCAAATGAAACACTTAGTACGAAGCATATTATTTATATATGCTTATAAGCTTATATATGCTTATAGGCTTATATATGCTTATAAGCTTATATATGCTTATAAGCTTATATATGCTTATATAAGCTATTAGAAATATTTTTTCTTTTACTCTAATACTTCTGAGTAAAAATTAAGTTTTGATGTAATAACATTTAGATAAATTAATACTTAACAATATTTAATTAACAATCTGTACAACGACAATGATGCTGTCATTAGATGCGTTAATTCATTTTCATACTTAAATACACTTTAATAAAGCCTCAAAGCAATCAACATACGTTTACTTATCAAGTAAAATGAACAAAACAAAAAGCAATTAAGCGACCATTATTAATTTTAGGGCCCTAGAGCTTCAGCTACTCTTTCAAGTATAATCAAAATTTAATAACTAGTAAACAAACATTCTTACAAAAATAACAGCTGTTTTATGCAATTTGTCCAAACACTCTGCATAATTAATAAATAAAATGCAGAAAAATAATTCAGCATCTTAAACACACATAATTACTTAGAAAAGGATATAGTGACACTGTTAGCCACAAAAGTAATTTCAACACCATGATAATTTCCAGAAAACTGTTTCAGCTTGATATAGAATATCACTTCATCACGTCTGTGTTGTGGGTTAACGGAGTTAATTACTCTGAGTAATTTCTGCATTGAGATAAACAACCTCTTCATCCAAACAAACCGCTTCCCCCTTGTGAAATCTAACAGAAAGCCCCAAACCATCTTCTAATTTGAGCGGTAAGAGAGTAATTTTCTGGCTGTAGGTATAGTCTCTGCCTCTTTCCGCACGCATTTGGCAGATAATTTAAAGTTTCCCTCTTTCTTAATTAGAGCTACATCGAAGTGAAGCGAATAGATGTTTGCTGAGCTGGGATTGCCTGATGGAACCGTGTGCGTGTCTTCAAACTTCTCAAATTAAGCTTCCACCCAAATGATCACTGCTGTGATTGTTCTTAAAACTTGCGAAAATCCTTTGTGTAAGAGGGAAATCAAACGTTTATTAGACGTGTTCGGGTATAAATTGAATATCAGATGGGTGTGAAGCGAGATTGAAAGTATCTAACAAGGCGAAATATATTTTTAAATAAAACAGTAGATATTGTTAAGGATTTCATGAGTTTGTAGCTTTTATTAAACCAATGTATGAAATACTGGGGATTTATAAGCCGTCATCAGATATATGAATCGTTTGCAACCTTCTTAATTGAAAATTAAAGAGCGATGAGTTACCAAATAAAAAAGAATACTCCTTATTTGGTAAGTTATGGCATATAGATCAGATTTAATGGCAGATTTATGGCAATCAGATTTAATTCAAGTAATTCAAAGACGATTTTTAAAAAGTTTCGGCCAGTTTTGCCACGGCATACCAGTGGATTAGTAATCTACTAATTTTATTCACATTGTATAAACAATTCAGAATGATGTTTCATGGTATCTAAACATGCAATCCCCTCTCGGTCTTTACTCGAATGTAATTTTTTATCAACACTTTTGAAGCATCTTTCGTAGACACGCATTATTAATTATTTCTTCTACCAGTTACAGTGTAGGTTTCCTCGTGAAAACCTTAGTGGGGGCTTAAATGCGACCTCCATATCTAAATAACTAATAGTTCTAATTTCCTCCATAAACTTTTATATAAGAGCTAACGTTTACTTAATGCATGATACTTTTCCTACTTGAGTTTTATGACTTTTCTAAAACGTAGTGTGATAGTACCTAATTGCAATCCATTATCAAAGTTCAATAATTATTTGATTACACAAATTTAATAAATAAAACTTCACCCCACTTATCGGAGCATATACTTAGGCTTTAAGTTAAATAACACCTGGTGTGAGAGGCCTGATTGAATAAATGTTCATTAAGTAGCATTTTCAGTGAATTTAAAATCCTTAATCCCTTCATTATCGTTATCTGAAGCAGTAATGGTAAATTTAAAACCAAAACCCTCTTTAAATTCATTACCAAATAAATAATTTAAGATTTTATCCAAGTATTAATGAAATCTAAAATGATCTGAAGATCAATTAAATGTTCGTATGTAATTCAATTGATATGCCTTTCTTATGGGGATTATGTAAAAGTGTTTCTTTTATTAGGACATTATAGAAACAGAAAGTTTCTGACTATCTATCAGCTTATACAAGTTTATTATTATTTCTGAATACAATCCTTAATGTATTTGTACTAGTAGTACAGGATATTGTAAGTTAACTGTACGTTATATCTCTAATAACACCGATATCAGGTATATAATCCGGTGGGTTAAAATACACATTACGAATTCCTTTATATACTGTAGTATACAAAAGATTCAAAATCATAAATAAATTTAAGTAAAAGTTTCGCTCGTTTGACTTGAAATATATTTTTTGAGTTCCATCTTAATAATTATGCAGTGCAATTATTTTATGCATATAACTTATTTTTTGCATGTTTATCACGTAACGTATCAATCACAATAAGCAAATTTAAATTTGATTTTGTACTTTGATACCAGGAGAAACTTTGCCAATCAGGGATATCGAGCTCAAGCATCACTTGTGTTTCCCAAATAGATGACGTACTTCAATACATGCAGAGGAGAAAAATGAAGTTCATCAGCTTTCGCCATTATTACAGCGTTTCCATGCATTGAATTCAATAATTATTGCTTGAATAGTTTTATATTAAGTTTGCGAAAAAGGTGTATTTTTCCATGAAAAAACAACATACATCGACAATATTTTGAAAACATATTAACGAGTAATTTATTGCATATAATTTGTGATGTACATTTAAAAGACTGACCCATTCCGCGAAAATGGAATGTATTAATTTTTAACTGTTTATAAAGAATATAAAAATGTTTGAGACTCGTTGTATATTAATAAATTAAATAAAAATTTATCACATTTGATTATTTTTATAACTCTGGTAAAATTTTACCTCAGTAAATAAAGGAACAATGTCTAAAAGTTGTATATGAGACATTCACTTGTAAGTGAATAGGCCACCTGATGGCCACGTGGTTAGATCTCTGGCCTCGCATGCCAAGTTCAAATCCTGAGTAAGGCATGGGAGCTCGTTGTGATTCGGAATCCACGTTAGGTTGTATGTCTTGGCTTGATAAGCCGTTATTGTTCATAAAAATAAGCTGTTGAGCACACAAACTAACCAACCACTAACTGAGAAATTTAGTTTGAGGAAAAAGAAACTTTCAGTCACAACATTAAGCAATTTTTGTTTGCAACACTTTAAATTAAAAAAAAAAAAAAAAAAAAAAAAACAGGGATACCAAAATTTCAATTTTTTTCTCAAAGTTATTACCTGCTTTATTACAAAAAGAGGGAACATACGCATAAGGTCCTAGTGTTCTTTATTTAATTTGCCGTTACACAAACTTTTTAGTAACTACAGTCAAACTCCGTTAACGCTAAATCGTTAGCACTAAATCCCATTTAACGCGTAGTAAAAACAATTCTCTGTACGATGAAGCTGAAACTTAACAGTAATTTGTTTGTTTAACATATAATCTCACATAATAAAATCCAGCATAAGATTAAAAAAATTTGCTCTTTAAACCATTGTTTTTAGATTAAACATTACAACGTTTCCTAATACATTAGGACAATACTGCATGTCCTTTAAAAAATTTAGAAGAGGTAGACACATTTAAAAAAAATCTTTCATTAAAAACTTTGAGCCAAAATCAAGAATAGACTTCATTAAATAATTAGTTACTGGTAAATACATTTACTTTTTTTTTTGGGGGGGGGGGGGGGGTTGGGGGCCTAATGTACATCTTGTTAAACTCTTGTACTAAATATAAGAATTGTAATGTAAATGTTCTAAAGACTTCACTATTAAATATATATATAAAGCATTAACTAGATTAATTTTTTTAAAGGGTTAATACAAAATTCTGTTAATGCGAAACATTTCGGCGACCCAATTGACATAGCGTTAACGGGGTTTGACTGTTTTAATAAGTTAACTAATGAACAAAATGTGATTATCTCATGTGATCTCATCAAAATGATAATGATAAAAATGTATATATTTTGTACATGTATTATTATATATAGAAACAAAATATGAATTTAAGGCTCATTAATAGAAAGCAAAGAGCATTTATTCTATTTTTAGATATTTACCAGATTTGTTTTCTTATCTTACAAGTAGGGTTTAATATTTACCCTCTTGAGGCATATTGATATTTAAATAGCATAATTAACAACCAAAATGTTTGAATGATAATATTCTTAATTGTAGAGTTTTGAAGATGATTTATGTTCTTAATGGAGATAAGCTTCATGATAGATCACTTCTGGTTACAATTTCCTTTAATTCTGATATTCATTGCCAAACAATGAAACAAACAATTCATCAACATGAACGGACCATAAATAGATAAAAGTTCATTTGAGTTTAATATTTAGTACACAAAAGCTGGATACTTTGTCAAACTCTAACCACGTTAATATTTATAGGCTTACTATTTTTATGGAGGACACGTGAGGAGCTACGTCAATAAATTGCCTGTCGTATTTGATCTCTGAAAAAATGGACTGATGGATCTCAGGGATTTTTCAAGACAAAAACCTTTCTTGTCTAAGAATGAAAGAATTCGGATATTTATTTTGAAACAAAAATGGGGAGGTTGTGTGAGTTTAAATGTAAGAGTTCTGTATTTGCAAATTAGATTTGACAATTTTTATAAGAATATATAAGGCGGAAATACTTAATATTTGATTTTCTAAGCGCAAATATTACAATGAATATTCAGATCAATGAATATCAAAACAGGAATATATATTTATAAAATATTACTTATAGCATAGAAAACGTATTTAATTAAAATGAGTTATTATTATTAATATTTTTTAAATATTAAATTTAACAAAGAATATTTCTATTAATTCTATATTTTAATATAGTCAAAGCACTACTTAAGGGAAAACACCAACAATGGGTATGCTCCAATTTATGTTCAAATTTTCAATACAAGCTGGAAATTTTTAATTACTAAACATCAAAAGAATTCAAAAATTAAAAGACACTGCAATTTGTTCAAATTTCTTTTTTTTTTAAACACTAAAACTTTATGTGCTAAAATTTCACCAATTACAAATGTATAATACATATTAAGAATTAAACTAAAAAGCTAAATATTAATAGTTTGATAGTGTAACTACAAAATGTGTCATAAACATCAAAAACGGAATAACACAATTAAACATTTGAATCATAACTTACCCGGATATTTGTTTTGTAAAGATCATATTGTCACTGTAATATGAAAGGTACGAATTCAAAATGTTTAACATTTAATCTTTGAATTTAATTCGAGTTCATTAATATATGTATGATGTAAAATCAAAGTTCTATAAATAATTTACAAAGCAATTACATTCATGCGTACCTATAATCGAATCAAATGACACAAATAATCAACTATTCTTAGTGTTATCGTTGCAGCAGGCCAATGATACACCGTTTTACCTTTAATAACTAACAAGATGCAAGGCAAGAAGAAATTTTACATTAGAAGAAATAATTTGATATAGCATTAAACTTGCAATGGGATCGATTTTTATAAGTAAATATTATTAGCTCCTAATATACCTTTGCCTTCCTTGCAGATACACCTCTAAAGTGAATTAAATGTGATATCGATGCATATTTTTTTGAGGGGACAGGGAAGGTTGCCACTTTTATGCAGTAACGCCAAAAAGTTTACCAACTAATTCATATAGTAATATATATACATATATATATATATATATATATATATATATATATATATATATATATATATATATATATATATATATATATATATATATATATATATATATATATATATATATATATATATATATATATATATATATATATATATATATATATATAGAGAGAGAGAGAGAGAGAGAGAGAGAGAGAGAGAGAGAGAGAGAGAGAGAGAGAGAGAGAGATTGATAGATATTTATTCTTAATTGCTGAATAGCGAGCGTGTTATGCACATATTAAACAAACGAAACCTTATAGTATCCCTTTTAATCATAGTGAATCCTGAATTATTTTTATTTAGGATTTTCTATTACGATATTAAAACAGTCATCGTGAGCATTTGACAATATTTTGTTATTTTTCTTCACCCTATATTAGTGATTCTTTAAAAAATATCCAATGCTTTTACAAATAGTTAAACAATTTTTAAATATGAACCGAACCAACATCCATAAATATTAACCACAATTCACTTCATAAGCGCGATTCCCATAGTATTAAATAAGTCATTCTCGATAGTGTTGAATTAAGCGGAGCGTAACAAATAAGTCGCCAAATCCAATAAGAGTATCCTCCCTTAATATACTCAGCTGACATTGACACATCCGAGTATTTATCTAGGATCTCGTCTTTCTAGTGTCCTACTAAACGATGATAGATGGATGGAACATAGCCATGCTATTTCTGGAGGTGAGTGATAGAAGTGACAGTATATATATAATGAAGGAAGGAAAGTGTTCTGTTTGTCTGCTAAATGCTTAACGCTTTTCCGGTTTCTGTGCTGATTGCATCAAGAGCATGCCGATTCTATTCCACTATTCCTGGTGGATATGAGTTATCGGAAAGGTGTGTATGAGAAATCCTGATATGGGATAGAATAGACTTCTGAAAATGTTGTTATGAATAGTTTTTGTTTTGATTTCGTTACAGAATAATTGATGCATTGTTAAATTTTACAACGCTCTCTGATGAAAGTTTGTAAGGCATCAAAGCAGTGTATTTTGTTTTTGCGAAATAGAATCTACAAATCTTAAAATACTAGTACAAAAAAACAACACTACAAAGTAGTATAATTTATTTCTAAGCAATAATGTTATGCATATCGTCATTAAAAATGTTGTTGAAGAAACTTATACCACAAAGAAGTGTAACGTAACTTTAAACGTATGTCTTTTTATAATCCGGTTTCAGATTTCTCATCCTAGATCGTTCAACTGAAATTAAATTGCATTACTTTGTTGTAAATAACCTTTTTTCTACTCCATAAATTGTTCAAAACTACTATGTAATTCTTTTTCATTGAAATCTTCTTCGTAAATTTATACCATTGTTACAGTCGGTTGAAATTAGAAACACCCTACTAACACACTGAATTGGCTCACTTAAATTTGTTATGTAACTAAGCATTTCAGTAAATCGTATTGAATTAAGTAAATATTAGTTTTGGTCTATGCTTATTTATCAAATAACATTCAAATTACTCAGGAATATCTTAACTTAAAATTGAAAATCCCATTTAGGTTATGATATAAGTTTGGTTTGAATTGTCCAATTTAAAAAATAAATATTATTTAATCATGCCTTTTATCTATGAAAATATTTATAAGTAAGACTTTCTCTTCTTTTTAATAACATAATTTTGTTTCATCTGCTGTTCTTACTATTAATTCTTTTTTTTAGATTGCCAAAAATGGAAAGACCATGAAGTACAGCGTGAAGTGAAACGAGCTTGTTCTTGCCTAGTAAAGAGCCCCTTATTGAGCAAAGCAATCCTGTATTTGCTCTAGTCTGTTTCGCAAAGCGTCAAATGCAACATTCAACACAAGAAAAAAAAAAAAAAAAAAAAAAAAAAAACCTAATTTAATTCAAAATCTGTTTTCAAAATATATTGAATAAGTGTTTGTTTTAACGTCGTGTTTGTTTTAACGTCATATTTAATTTAAGAGCCCTAATAATGTTATAAATGCTATTCTTTTCTTTTAAGATTTTAAATAATTTTGACAAAATTACTATGTTTAAACAATTATTTTTAAAACGTAAATTGATCCCGCCTTGTACACTACATCTATGAAATGAAATTATATAAAGCACACATTAAACAGTGTTCCCCATGGAAATAAATACTCAAAATCCACTCATACTCCCAAAATTCATATTGTTTCTGAGGATTAAGTTTTCATCATTACATTTTTCTTTATAAAAGTATCCATTCATTCTTTACTCTCGGTAAGTACTGAATGGTACGGACAGTTTCTTCAAACAAAGATTAATGGAGAACCTGTCGTAGAAATTCGTTGCCTTGCAAAGACTGTCACTGATAGAATTCGACTTTCAAGTTTCCAACAGCAATCAGTCTTCTGAAGTATACTATATCAATATAAAATCAATTTGGGATAATTTCTATTTTCTTTTGAGATGGATCTTATAAAAGGTTTGTCACATTCTTTTATAGTTCAAAAGAGTATAATTTATACAGCAAAATCCAATAAACAGAAACTAAAAATTAGATAAAGATCTTGGTACAAAGTTTTAATATTCCTGAAATGTTTTTTTTTTTTTTTTTTTTTTTTTTTTTTTTTTTTTTTTTTTTTTTTTTGACTATTGAAAGCAACTTTAAAGTAAACTGGCTATTTCTATTTTATTCGAAATCATTACTAAACTTTCAGAAATATAATTTTTTAATTTATTATTCAATTTTTATACTATGTTTGTGTTGATATCAATAAGATGCAAGTCAAATAAATAAGTACCTTTGTAGTTTTTAGTAATATATTATTTGTAGTTTTAGTAATCTCTCTCTCTCTCTCTCTCTCTCTCTCTTTCTCTCTCTCTCTCTCTCTTTCTCTCTCTGTCTATATCTATATCTATATATATATGTATAGTTTTAAAATATGCGTGTGAAAAGGCGAGTCCTATTAAATTGCATTTTAACTTCATTTATACTTCAGATATTAGTGTAATTACTTGAATGAAATATTTAAAAAATAACATTTAATGCTTTTGAAACATATTTGTAGTTTAAGTTTTTCTTATAATTTTTTGTATATCTAAACAATGAGATGGAATAGAATGAAATAACTTATTAAAAGGAAATATCTGAAATGTTTTTATCGACAAGAATAATAAAAATAATTATTTTTTAAAAGTTTGAGAATATATTTTTAATTCTTATTAAATAATTAGGTTCTTGAAAAGGTTTTTACTAAAGATTATTCAATTATCTATTATTGTGTAAGTTATATAATTATTGAGTTGATTTCAATTACAATTAAGATTTTCGACCATGTTGAATATTCTATTTTTTGAACTGTCGATATTTTTCTGCTATTGTTGAAGACATAAACCGCAGTAAGAAAATTAACTTGCAAATAGTGATTACAGATAAAAAAAATAAACTTTCAATTTCTTTAATTTCAAGTATTTGTTAAAAGTTGTAATTCCACTAATCAATTTTAAATTTACACATATCATCTATTAAATATTTTAAACTTCTAAAAACAATATAGAATTCATAGGTCTATTTATATTTATGTAATGTAGAATAACTTTTTAACAACATCCCAGTAAAAACACTAATGCTGGCCACTTTACGGTTGTATGCTGGCAGTGGTGGCTAAGAATAGTCAGCGTTTTGCTAACATTGGCTAAATGTAGGACAATTTCTGGCTTGCCAGTATTCCATTTTTTTTTTTTTGCTGGCATGCTCCAACGAACCAGCAGTAAGTTGTCAGCAATAGTCCATTTATATCAGCGTCAGCCACTAGGCGGCCCGTGTCAACTTTTTCTCCGGCCTGCCGGCAGTACAGAAGAGCAAAAATCAAATTTTGCGGGAATAATTTCAATTTGTCTACAATAGTTTTGTGTTTACTACCAAAAATCGCGTTTTCCTTTAAGTGGTCCGCGTCAGTAAGTCTGAAAAATCCTTTTTTTTTTTCTGAGACTGCTGCAACGAGAATTTTTTTTAAAAAAATAGCAATATTTTGAATTATTACCAATGACGCATTGCTTAGTTTTGTATTTATGATACTTTCTAAGAGGGCTATCAACTTATGAGTTCAACACTCTTAGTAATTAATTTAAGAATTTAATTCAAACGAACCCCTCCTGAAGGGTTCCACTGATTGGTAAAAAGTCTAATTCCAACGGCCCTTTGATCATAATAGTGGAATACAACACAACTGGATCAGACAGAGTTAACGAGAATTACATTACATAAAATCATTCTTACATAAATTCCTAATTTTGTCCTTTTATAACGGACCTTGGTTACAATTATTAAAGCACTAGGGGTTCACGAATTCCTACTATTCAATTCCTATTACTTCAATCCTACCATTCATACTAGTTACTCATATTAAATCATATATAATAACAATTTCTATTCCCTACACAATTGGCACTAAAATAGATCAAATCAACTGAGTTGCATCTGCTTACGCATGGGAGAAAAAATGAGAACACTTACTATTTTTGACGGTTGTTCTGGTGAAATCAGTAGCGGCACACCCACGTAACAATCACTGAATCAGGACTTTTGGTTAATTCCGGCCTGATCCACAAAGGGGACACAGCATTGTGTTAAACTCCCTCTGGGCCTCCAGTTTAGGCCTCCTACACTTCTCAAATATCATCTCTCGTCTCCTTTAATTGTTTTCCTCTCCTTCCGCTTTTCGGTGATCCCCCAAAAAAGCGTTTTTTTCCCCGATTAACCTATTTAAACCACCAGGCTTCCTTAACGGCCAATAAGGCCTACCCTTAACTTAAATCCATATTTTTGGGTTCAACCCAATAATCTTGAGTAAGGGGGAATCAAGTTGCACCCTTAAACTATCCAGGGATTTCAGTGGTTGAAGGGTAAATTCCATTGTTACGATCCTAACATCCCAGGTGTACAATATCGTTGACCCCCGTCTCTTAACGAACTATCCGTGTAGAATTGCATACAAACGTGATTGTCCCTATATGTCGAATTCACCCAAAACGAGTCGAATTTATGCAGCGCCATGTCAGAACAACCTTTTGAATCGAAGAAATTTATATTTTACCACCTGCACTCCTAACAACGAAAGCTCTCTAACATTCCAACCTAGGTTTGAGACCACCTAACTAACGTCCCTCTTTACAAAAGGAAATATGTTAGGTGGACTTGAATAAGCCTGCTCAACATAATTACTCCTTCCTCCTCTTTGAAGTTCCGAATCCCGTCCAAAAATACTCCTTCTATGTTAACCCATTAACTTCAAGCACGGGCCATTGTGTCTCCATGTTTCTCCCCTTCATGAATAGCAACCATATAAAATTTCTTGATTACAAGTATGAAATAAAATAGAATAATTTATTTCATAATATACATGAAAATCATTGATATTGATACGAATTTTTGTATATTTGTAAATATTTCGTAGTGTTAATTTTGTAAATAGGAAAATTTATGTACATTTTGCATAAGGCAGTGCAATAGTTCACCTTTAATTTGTTTCCCTGCAATGAATCTCTTGATGCTTGATAACGCGTTTTACAGAGGTAACTCTGGGAAGCGAGTTTTAAGGAGCAGGGCATTTAACATTATGGTAATAGCAATCTCGCCAAATTGGCGAGATAGAGCCAAGTTGGCAACGTTTTTAGCGATTAATTTTTGTCGCCAAATTTTGCGAGAAATTGCCAAATGTCGCCAAACCTGGCGACCATTTGGCGACATTTTTGGTCCCTATGTATATGTGTAGGACTTTTCGACTACGATCTGGAAAGTTCTCCAAATTTCTCTCTCTGGAAGATTCGTGAAGATTCACCACTCCTATATAAGGACGGCCGTGAGTAGGGTTAGTAGTTCTTGGATTTTGAGTCACTGAATTAGTTGACTGGAGATACTGAGCGAACTGTATTGCATTGTCTTTTGCGGCGATTTAACAGTTGTTGTCAAGTTTTTAACTGCAGTTTTGCGCTCTATTGAGGTGAAATAAGCTGTATTGTGTCTACTAGAACGAGAAGTTCTGGAGCTGTAAGACAACTGTGAAGAGTTATTTTGGAATAAATTTCTGCAAGTTTTGATCTGCTTTGGCTTCAAATCTTTCGAACCCGTTCACGCAACAATATATAAGTAAAAGAAATATACAATGAAATTATACCTTTATGCATTGTACAATTAAATTGAAATATTTCTAGAGTTCACCTCTGTTCCAGGCAATCTGATTGATTAAATTAGTTTTTAACTATTCAAAGGTCCTTAAAATATAAGGGATTAGTGTTATAATCAAGATCCTTTCTTCTTCAAAATTCCTTAACACGGTTTGATTGCTAAGGAAGGAAAGTGCTCTCTAGCCCAAACACAGAAATTAAGAAATATATAATATAATAATTCCATCACTTGAAAGGGGGGAAAAAATAATAATAATAAGATACCCCCCCCCCCCCAATTATGTGTTTACAATATCTCCTATTATTAGAGTTCTGTTTACTCTCAAACCTACAATAATGGCTGTTACAAATTTAAATAGAAAATAATAAGTATTCAAAGTTGGAAAGGAAAACCAGTGAATTATTGATCCCAGTATGAATCTGTAAAGTAATGTAGGTTGGTTAAATATAGATAAGAACACCAATTCAATGCAATAATAGATTAAATTGGAAGTGTTATGTAAAATTATACGTAATAATTTCAATTGTCCATTCCAACTCCAAAATAATTTGACGCTTCCAAAAAACTAAATGTCGATTAGAATGTCTGTATGTCCATAAAGGCATAAATGCAAGCTTTGGTCAAAGTTAATGTCTTCATATAACCTCAGTGAGTTCGGTGTCAATTCGTAAAATTTAATGTCTTAACACAGCATCCAAAGTTTGTCCATCTGCAAAAAATAAAGATCGCTTTTCAGGGGTAAGAGTCTCTCCCTGTGGCGTCACAATACGATGCACTTATTTTCATCTCCTCTCCTGAAGCACTGTGTCAGAATGGCGGTCAATGAAAGACTTTCCACTGACAGCCATGGGCCGGAAGTTGGCCCCCTTTGACAATGGTGTTGTTCTCTTTCGTCAAACTTCCACTTAAAATTGGTGTCTGTGTCCATTGGTGTGGCCAATGCCCTTGGCTTCTGCTTTGAACATCGAAGGTGTGGTGTAAAGAGAAAAATCGTTTAGCCCTGAAACTTGGCATAAATATGCCCTGAAATCTGTTGCCTCCAGCTTGGTCCATGGATCTCGTTCATTAAACGTCACACCTGAGTTACTCTTTGTTGGACCCACGATGTCGTCCGCAGCTCAAACATTTTGTTGCATGAATCCTGTGTTGGAAGATGTGGAGCAACCCAACAACCTTGCGTCCGGGGGGAATCAAGTCACACCCTTAAACTTTCCAGGGATTTCAGTGGTTGAAGGGTAAATTTCATTGCTACGATCCTAACACCCCAGGTGTACAATATCGTAGACCCCCGTCTCTTAACGAACTATCCGTGTAAAATTGCATACAAACGTGATTGTCCCTATATGTCAAATTCACCCAAAACGAGTCGGATTTATGCAGAGCCATGTCTCAGAACAGCCTTTTGAATCGAAGAAATTTATATTTTACCACCTGTGCTCCTAACAACGAAAGCTCTCTAACATTCCAACCTAGGTTTAAGACCACCTAACTAACCTCCCTCTTTACAAAAGGAAATATGTTAGCTGGACTTGAATAAGCCGGCTCAACAATACCTTACCCCCTCGATTTCTTGAAAGACACAATTCGATTTTTGCGTTTCTGAATGTGATGGGCAGGAGTTGGGTGTTTTAATGCACACTGCCCCTTTTGTTTTGACGTGAAATAAGTATCGCTATCTCTATGACTCCAGTGCAATAATGGCGTCGAAGACTAGTTTTAAACGCTAAGTAGATATCGAAAAGCGGACCGGCCGTTATCGTCTCGCAATTAACATCGACTAAAATGGAAGATTTAAGAGGTATGTTTAAATATCTTTATTGATTATGAGTTTATGCCAAGTCACATTGTAATATTGTAACAAAAGATTGATTCTTTTATGACTTCGATTAACAATGTAAAGACATTTTTTTTTTTAATTATTTGATACAAGAATCAAATATCAATTGTTATTTTATTAATATGAAAAAGTTAAATTATTGTTTCAGTTTTCAAAATTGTTTTATACTGTTGATTCTTTAGTAATTATCACATTTCTAACATTGAATGCATGTAGTAAAGCATTATATTTATTGGTGTGTTTGGTATAAATCTACTGCCCGAGGAAAGTTCCAACATAAGTTCATATGTCAAGTATGAGAATACAGTGCCGAGTTAACACTGATGACAGGGATAATCATATCTTACACTAAAAGTCAACTGCCCACTAACGCTACTCCATTTTTTTTAAATCCTGAATTAGTATGCAACTATCAATATTATGTTCAGCGCACTTGATCAATGCCATAAAATACAAGAATAAATTTTAATAATTCGTATCAGTTATTTAAATATTAATATCTCATCATTAATTTAATCACGACAGCAATAGACGGTATTCTAAATTGTCAATTAATATTTAAATAACTCCAACAATTGTCGATGGGGGTTGGGGGGGGGGGGCATCTGTTATGTTGTGCCTATAGTAATCAAATTTCTAAATCGGCACCTGTCCATTGTACACTTTGCATTTCAATTTGCCACTGAGTTGTTTTACTTATCGTCATGTTACATAAAGATACCTCTGTAATGTGAATTTCATGTATCTATGCTGCTCCAGAGAGAAATTATTAGGGAAAAACTGAAATATCCATTAATTTTGTAGACTAGTGTAGAAGAAGAAAGAAATTTGTAAAATGGTTCCATGCATTTTCTACGAGTTAAATTTTTCTTTATTTGTTTTTCTTTATTTAATTTTTTTTCTTTATTTGTTTAAATCCTCCGTAACTGATGCTGGATCAACGGTACTAGAATTTGCGATGTCAAAAGGAACATTGCTACTCACACAGGCAATTTCAGCACTGCTTATTTACACAATGTTTTTTTACAAAACAGTTTTGAATAGAATTTTTATCGCTTCATTATGAATACTATTAACTTAATAAAGCAAATTAAGATTCCACAACAGCATAATGCAAAGGATTGCAGATACACACCTATTTAAAAAGCACACTATTGAATAAACAGAGCTACAGATAAAATGCCAAAGCCTCACCTGCATTATACATATTTAATTTCACAGTACTTATTCTGGTGCCATCAACTTCTTTATTTTTGGGAAGCTAAGAGAATGGAAATTATTTGCAAACAAACGCAAATAATAACTACTTATTACTTTAATTTTTTGTTCCTGATTTCGGGAGGGGCCAGAGCTCCCTGGGCCCCTCCCACATATACGCCCTTATTAAGTCATGCGGCCCTTCTTTAAAAGTTAGTGGCTAACGCTGATTTATATGATCGCCATCAATGAATCATTGCTGGCGCAACAGATTGGCAGAGATACCGTTGGCGCAAGCTTGTTTGCGGACGCCATGTTGAACCATTGAAGGAGAACGTATCGAAGATGCGATACCGAGTGAAATTCAATTATGATGGAAGAGAAAAGATAAATAATATTACCTTTGTATCTGTTTTCGAATTATCTTCGTATCTGTTCACAGTGCTGATAGCAAAAATATTTCTATTAGCAAAATGTGCGGCAAACTATGTTTCAAAAATTATTCATTAAAAATAAACGTGAATTTTAATTCTCTCACATCCAAATATCATTTATTTATTCTGTTTAAAGTTGTTTATTTATTTAAAAAAAAAAAAAAATTGACAATAGGAAAGAGTTTCAGCAATGATCGGTTCAATGCTATTTTAAATCGATTGCATTACGCCAAGTTGATTTATTAATATTCCTTAAAAGCGACCTTTTAGTAACAGCCCCAAAATGTGATAAAATGTATTGTCTTCGACATCGAACCTATCTGCCAAGTTTCAGCCCGATTGGATGACGGCAAGATGTTTATTTAAGCTTCCGCAGATTCCTCTTGCATCGACAAACATACATACACACAAAATCGAAGCTAATGTAAAGGATTTAAAAAGGGATAAGCTAAGTGGATAATTTTTTAATTACATTTGGTACGAAAATGTTTATAAGTATGCAAAAAAGATACAATATATATATTTTTAATTTCATACATAGTATATAGATATGATTCTATTGATACAGGCTTTGTTCCGTTTTCAACGGCAACAAAATAATTTTAAAATAATAATATAAAAGGGTGACGCCGAAAAAGTATTTAAATTATTATAAATAAAAATATCAATATTACAAAATTAAATTTCCTGTTGAATCTTTGAGAACAAATCTTTTAAACTAAAAAGTTGAAACGATACAAAAGATTAAATGATGATATTTTTCTTTGGAGAAATTAAAAAAGCTATCCAATTACTGTATTTATCTATTGAAAGTATCTTTTTGGTTTCAAATATTGGCATTTTTAATTCAATTACATTGCTTTCGGTATCAAATGGATGCTACCAACGCAAATATATATTAATTTAGTATATATAGTGCTTAGTATGAATTTAATCCAAAACATCAAAATAAATATTAGAAAAGCAATGCTTAAAAAATTCTAACTATATCTCAATAAAAAAAAGGAAAGAACTCGTTCATTTGTTTTTAATAGAAACAAGTAAATACGCTAACTAAACAATCCGATTAGTGAGATTGCAAAAGATTTCGCAACCAATTAAAGCGTATGAGCATCTTTACGTGCGGTTTCTAAGAATTTCTGAGGATATAAGCAGGTATAGAGATAATGATCGAATAAAGAAAAATAAGAAAAGGTATCACTACTATCTACAAACCAATCTTTTTATTATGTGACGTTCTCCACAAATATTAAGTGCCTAAAAATGCAGCATAAATTAAAATATAACAGCTACAGAAAATTTTATGGGTGTGTACTTGTCCTTGACCTATAATTGTTCATAAAAAAAAATTTCACTAGTATTTATGAAGTGATTTATATGAATTGTTAGTCTTTTCTGTGAATTATGTATATTTATCGGTTATTGTATGTTATTAACGTGCTAACGAACCAATAGATACCAGTCTCAGTTTTATTTTTACAAAAAGTGTACTTTACCGCCCCCCCCCCCCCCTCTCCCACTATCTTCGTAAGTAAAATCCAAAAACTGTATGTATTCTCATAACTGTAGATGTACTGAACAGTAAATGCTCATAATTTTTATTTAAAGGTATTTTGACCAATCTAAATGATCTAGAAAACAATTTTAAAGCTTCTAGTCCTCACACCTCTCCCAATAAAAAAAAAAAAAAAAAAAAAAAAAAAAAAACTTATTTTTTGCTTATCCGTGCATGGATCTTTAAACAATATACTGTTTTACCATGTGTGATATATGATGTTAAATGTAAGTTTAATGGGTAAACACGAAAAAAAAATGCTATACAAACAAGGACATTTTCTATTTTATTTACAGTGTTTGGCGGTGTCATCATCGATGTTTTACGTATGCTGAAACGAAAACTTGATAAAAACAGTTTCAGCTCTATTTTAAAACCAGTTCATGTATCCTCAAGGAATTTATTTAGAAATGAACTATTTAGTAATACACAATTCCCAGTCAATGAAAATCGATATTATAAAAATTGCACCTAATGCTAGAAAAGTGAGACGACATCAAAAGAACAAAATATCTTCTGAAAGGCCAGTGTTCTCTGGAAGTATCGCAACGAATTTTTCCACAGCTAATCAACGAAATATATATTGAAAGGTAACAGTCAGTCTATCATTACAATCAAAAGGTGGATGTCTACAGCTTTTGTTGTCTGTGAGAAACACACCGCCTCCATAAACAGTTTGAATCAATGGAATAGCGGTCAAATTGGATTCGAGATCGAGTACACCATGTTGAGCTTAGATATAACATTTCTCTTAACTTTGGCTTTGGAATCCCACCCACCAGAAAGCAATCATTTGTTAAAATAAAAACTCATTTTCAGTTTTAAACTAGGACTTAAATGTTGGCTATAAACATGGAAGATTTGTCGGTGGGTGAAAAATAAAAGAAAGGCTCCAATATTATTTGGATTGAAGTTTAAAAATGAACCTTCTGGTTTGTGTTGTCAGTTGTTATTACTTTTATGATTATACATCTGAAGACAAGTCACACAGGTAAATTACTATAAAATGTCATAGTGACTATGACTATGCTCTTTTGTTATTTGTGTTTGCAATATTACATTACCCTTTTTAAAATTTTAGGCAAATTTTGTAAAATACGAGTTTTATGTTTTTACAATTAAATTTCAAAGTTCACACAAGAACGATGAAGAACAAGAATGATATATTAAAAAATATTTACATACAAACCATTGTTTTATCCAACACACGTATTTTGAAAACAAACAAATAAATAAAGAAATATATATTTATAAATAAATAAATAAATAAATAAATAAATAAATACATACATACATACATACATACATACATACATACATACATACATACATACATACATACATACATACATACATACATACATACATACATACATACATACATACATACATAAATAAATAAATAAATACATACATACATACATACATACATAAATAAATAAATAAATAAATAAATAAATAAATCACGTGCTTTCAAAAGTGTGCTGTGATTAGCCATAAAATGCTTCCATTGATGGAACCCCACTCATAATTCCACTTTGCATAGAATCCATTGTTTTTCAGACTACATTCTTTATAGAAAGAGTTTTTCATGTACAATAAAAGGTGCATTGGCACTTCAAATGACATCTGCGACCTGAAAATTTAAAATTACTCATAAGTACGACCATCCTTTTATGGCACAAAATTCCAATATCTAATCACCCTCCCAGAAAGTATCAATTAACAGTGGAAAATTCACAGTGAATTAAAGCCTATGTATGCCTATGTTACATATAAGAGCGTATTAATTAATAAAATAAGAGAGGGGGAAGGGGAAAGGGAAGGAACATGCTTAGATTTTTTTTTAATTGCACATAGCTAATTGCATGTTCTTTATATATAATAAATACATTTATACAAAATTTTTAAATTACGACTACATCTACAATTCTGACTAAATTTAGTCACAACTAAGTACCGGGTTGTGTCAGATCATGCGAAGTGTAGCAAAGAAATTACAAGAAAAAAAAATATTGTTAAATAATGAGCAATTATACATTCAAAAGAAAGATAAATGTTACAATACAAATGAAGCGTCTATGTCATTTAAAAGATATTTTCAAAGGGAAGACGTAATGTAAATATAAAAAAAAAAAAAAAAAAAAAAAAAAAAAAACACGTTTTACTTTAAATTTGAGGTTTGAATAAATTGTATCTTTTGGGACATCGCTTAGAAGAGTCATAAATTACATTTAAATAAACATATATTCCTATTTACTGTTGTATATAAGTACAGATTTTTTTTTAATTTGATACAAAACGTGGATAAACGAAATATTTATTTTTATACATGTACATTGTTGCAGAAGGTTAATCTGCAAGTACTTTTTACTTTAAAAAAAAAAAAAAAAAAAAAAAAACATCTTCATAGTGACTTTTACTTTCTTAGTATCAAATTTAATCCGTCTTATTTTTGTAAGTCTTGATAGAATAGTAATGTATTAAGGACTTGATAAAATCTTCAAAAGTTTAATTCCGAATGTTAAATAATTTTGTGCTGTTAAAAAACTTTATAAATTTCAGCTTAATTTCGACTTATATTGTTTCCGATTTCGGAGATAAAGATATTAAAAATGAAATAAAAGATATCTCTAAAATTAAGATAACTATATCCTATTAGTATGGAAAATTTTATATTCAAAAGGTACTTTTGTTTCTTTTTAAGTTAAAAAAAATAAATAGTTTTTAACAATGTATTACTATTCTTAGAATTTGAACTTTCAAAAGGTTTATTTTAAACGTTCTTGATATTTTGTATTTTAAGAATGTTGTTGCTATTAATTGAAGGAATATTCAAAGAAAAGAAACTAAATTCGATAGTCTACCTTAAAGAGCAGTATCTGTGTAAATTTGTAATGAATCTTCTAAATGTTTTGTAATATTAGTTCCATAAATTGTTAATCTTACGTTTATTTATAGTATGAAAGAATGATGAAAATTCATACGTTCTAAATTTAGAATATCCCAATGTTCGACTTCCTATTGAATTAATACTTAAAATGGAAAAATGTTAACTAACTTAACGAACTAAAACCTAAAAAAAGAAATATCCTATATCATGCTTCCTATAAAATATATGCCACAATATATGCCTTATAGCTAGAATGCTGAAATTTTGCATTTTCACTACCCAATGTAAAGAGAGTAAGATTGGGTAGCTAACCTAATTGTAATAGTAATAGTCCAATAAGTTTGTTCTAATAGTGTTATTTTTCCGACCCAAAATTGAGTTTAAAAACTAAATTCCTCATTTTATTCCAAAAATAAATGATAATGCAATATCCTTTACGAAAAATAGACCTTCAGCTAGTAACATATACGTGTCTAAATTGTATATGCCATTGAAAGTATTGAAACATATCTAAAATTTAAAAGCGATTTCTGATATAAACGTGATTAATAAGCCGTGAAAGTAAAATTTTACATTAAAGACGTTAACAAAAAATAACTAAAAATACTTCATGTGTTTAAAAAGGATATTGTTACGAATTTTTGTATATTTGTAAATATTTCGTAGTGTTAATTTTGTAAATAGTAATTTATGTACTTTTCGCATAAGGCAGTGCAATAGTTCGTCGTTAAATCGGCTTCCCTGCGGTGAGCATCTCAATGCTTGATAACGGGTTTTACAGAGGTAACTCTGGGAAGCGAGTTTCAAGGGGCAGGGCATTTAACATTATGGTAATGGGAATCTCGCCAAATTGGCGAGATAGAGCCAAGTTGGTGACAGTTTTGGTGACTCATTTTTGTCGCCCAATTTGGCGAGAAATCGCCAAATGTCGCCAAACTTGGCGACCATTTGGCGACTTTTTTGGTACATGTATCCCATGTACATGTATATAGGACTTTTCGACTACGGTCTGGAAAGTTCTCCAAATTTCTCTCTCTGGAAGGTTCGTGAAGATTCACCACTCCTATATAAGCGCGGCCTAATTTGGTTAGTAGTTAGTTGCCTCTCAACGTTCATTGTGAGAGCTGTATTCCTGACTTGAGTAGTTCTTGGATTTTGAGTCACTGAATTAGTTGACTGGAGATACTGAGCGAACTGTATTGCATTGTCTTTTGCGGCGATTTAGCAGTTGTTTGTCAAGTTTTTAACTGCTGTTTTGTGCTCTATTGAGGTGAAAAGAGCTGTATTGTGTCTACTAGAACGAGAAGTTCTGGAGCTGTAAGAGAACTGTGAAGAGTTATTTTGGAATAAATTTCTGCAAGCTTTGATCTGATTTTGGCGTCAAATCTTTCGAACCCGTCCACGCAACAATATTTTTGCAAAGATTAGACATATTTTAAAAACTTGCTAAGGAGCGCAAGTGTTAAAATTATTTTTTGTTGGAATCTTAACTAACAAAATAATTTGATTAAGCTAACATGAGTTCATTAATTTAGATAAAATAACAATTCTTTTGCTTGTCTAGGCTCATTCTAGCAATTTTAAAATTTAGTTCCTTTATAAACCGCCTCACTGGAGAAAAGAAACAGTCAATTAGTGAATTCTTTATGCACCGAAAAGTTGTCGAATTTATTTTATCTTAGGGAAAATGCGACTGAAGAGAATTCTGAAAAAGTCCTATCTACATGTAAATAGAAAAAAACAATTCAGAAAGCCATAGAAAGGCTCGGGTATGTTCCTCTCTGAAATATTCTGTAGAGTAACTTAAAAAAAAAAAAAAAAAAAAACTCGTGGAGGTTCTCCGAGGTATTTCATCTAAAAAAATATTCAGATGGTTAGATGAAGACGGAAAGAGATTCTTGGAGGAAAATACTCAGTAGATAGAAATAACATTTTTATTAAATTTCAAAACAAAATTCATATATTCTCTGTGTTTTGTGTAAGGCGTTCAGTAGAAACAAATATTTGTGTGCTTTATTTCCTTTTCTGCCATTTTGAATTTTTTGGATATTCTTTGTTTGGAATTTAGTGAACATATTATATTGGCTAGACAGTTTCAAAATTCTTTTGAGATAAAAACTTGTCAAGGAAAATGCATTTCTTAATAGTAGCTCCGTTTTCAAACTGGTATTTGTTGAGAAAAAAAGTTATTTTTTAAAAAATAATTATTGTATTGTCACACAAATTTTTTGTATACTGTTGTAAATAGTGAGGCATTAATTTAAAATTCTATTGTATTGTATTTTATCTTATTTTATTTATTTACAGCGATAATACAGGTTAGAAAAAAGGTAGCAACACCTAAGGCAATCGGGAAATTTCAAGATGTTTATTTTTTTGTATTTGGCTGGATATTTCGAGAAAGTTCTCACGCATGTCTATAAGTAGAAAGGCGCAGATAGGGAAAGTTGGCAGTTTGACTTTGTAACTCGATAAAAACTGAACGCTTTGAGTGTGCTTGACTTGAATTATCGCTGAATTCGAAGTTGTTGTTATTGAAGTTTGTGTTAAAGCTTGATAGTGATTGCACTGTTCTTCGATTAAATTTTGCATGCCTTTGAAGAACGAATAAATAATAGTTTTTATCTAATAAAAACTGCGCCATAATTGCCTCTGTGAAAAATTCACAACGGTATTAATATTATGAATAGAGTAAATTTAGGTAATATAAATTATACAAAACTTTTATAACAAATTTCTTTCGACAAAACAATTCTTTCCAATACAATAGAATATATGAATTTATTAGTTTAAACACGAGAAACACATATATTTTTTATTCTATATGAGAATTGTTAAAGGAAATTGTATGTATAGAAAGAAAATCAAAGCGAACTTTAGCCTCAATATTTTCTGTTTCTTTATCTTCAACTAACAATGACAAATAGTGGTATTAAAATAATGCCCAATATTTTCTGAAATAAGTTTGTCATACAAAGAATGCGCTTCATTTGTATTAATATTTTAGATCATTAATCTTATTATTTTTATTTACAAGTCGATGCTTTAGATATTTTTTTTTTTTTTTTTTTTTTTTTTTTTTGAATTATGGAATTTATGCATTGCTTAAAGTGATTTTTTTTCGACTGTCAAAACTTACGACCAATCACAATAACAAATTTAAAAAAGAATTCAAATTTTCAAAATTCCATTAGCCAATCACAAACACGTATTTAATTTCTTTTTCTTTTAATAAAGTGCCAAAAACTGTTACCTATGACGTGGATTAAGTCCATTATAGTAAGAGTGTTCACAAAGACCTGACATAAATTCTGATAAAAAATAGCACAAAAATGCTTGCAACGATGAAAAGTTTTTGTAAGCAAATAAAACAAATATTTTCAAGTTTCTCACATAGATAGCATTGCAGCTTTAAAATAATAAACAATGCATCAAAAATTCAAGACAATCTTATGTTTGATTGATATTAGATTCAAATTCTGACTTCTTTTAACACATCATCGTTACTGACGAAGCTCCTTTTCATGGGTCTGGATAGGTCAATAGGCACAACATAAGAGTACAGGGATTGGAAAACCCTCCTCTTGTTGAAAAATCTGCGATAGCCCGAAAGTTAACGTGTGATGCTGCTTAATGTTCATTCGTATCATTGAGGCGATCTCTTTTAACTAACTTCTAAAGCCACAAAAGAGGTTTACTTGAATAAGATGCAAAATTTTGCTGTTCCTTTAAATTTTCAATTGCATCTAGAAATTTTTGCAGCAATATAGTGCACCTAAAAACTGGGGTCGAACTGTAAGAGACTATTTAAATATACTGGTTTTCCATTTGAATGTAGTATGACCCATGACGAGTATATACATTGAAATATGTTAAGGCATTGTATGAAAGAAATTCTCTGTATTTGATAAATAAAATGATTTGTAACAGATTATCTTAATTTTTTATGCATTATTTGTAGTTAAGGTACAGTGTTATCGTTATGTAACATTTGGAACTATTTTGATATTGGATTTAAAAAAATCCTTTTGAAAAGCATTTGAGTGCAAACCGAACTTTCGTATGTCAATTGCTTGACTTTTTTATTGGAATTTAAAATATATCGATGACTTTTATGACATCCTTACATCGTTATCGATTATAAATATGAATTACTTTTAATTTAATTTTAAATTTTATGGTAACAACAATGCATAAATTGAAAAATATAGAAAATCTTAATTAGATTTTCGTAGAAAATATTGTAAGTAAGTCTTGAAAGAAAAAAGAATACTTTTCTATTACAAAAATGTAAATATCAACTTTCTTTTTGGATTAAAAAGCATCCAAAATGCTCGATTAGAACACAAAAACATTTGAACTGGTTGTACAAAGTGGATTAGGAAATCGTTTATTCGATATCATTAGTAAAATTTTGACAAGTTCTAGCTAATTGCCGTTTAGAAGATGATTGTAATTCTCCAATTAAGTGAAAAGAGATATGTTCATATCAAGTCCTTTTCTTTTTCAGGAGCGTTATACTGCAAGTTTAAATTGGATTCCATTATTTCCTGTATCATTATTAAAGTTTGGTAAAAGAGCAAATGGTAGTTAGTATATATGTATACAAATATTTCAAAAGCATTTATTAATTACTAAGAATTAGTTTCCTAAACATTTAAGTTTAGATACATGTTTAGAAATTCAGTGATGAAATTTCCATCAACATTTCGACTAAAAAATATCACTTTAATTAAGTGGGTTTGGTAAGCCCTACACTACTATTGCCAAAAGACCAATTTTTTATGTACTTTTCTAAGTAACTAAAGCACAGATAATTTAGAAATTTTTCCTGAACATTATTTGAACTTTCTTTTTTAATCTGAGGTGAAAATTAAAAGAGTGATTTTTTTTTTTTTTTTTTTTTTAAATCCTAATGATAAAACATTAATAATCTTTGAAAATCGTAGTTTTCTAAGGCAAAATATTTTTTAAAAAGTAAATTATTAACATTTTTCGAAAATGCTAACCTCAGATTAATATTTGATATAAGGCAAATGTAGAGTGAAAATTTTATAGTGAAACTATAGTAGCCGTTTTTTTTTTTCTTTTTTTTTTTTTTCTTTTCTTTTCTTTTTCTCAAAAAGGTACATAGAAGTTTGAAAAGTGACATTTTAAGATAAATGCAGATTTTATGCGAAATTGTGGCATGACAAATGTGTGCTTACTTTTATTAAAACGAACTTTTCTCCGGAACTAAAAGGCGTACAGACTAAAACTATATCTTAAAAGACGCAGAATAGTTTGAAATTTAAAGATATTCAAAAATCACGAAATCGATGGTTTTGAAATTTTAAGCCTATTGGAGCCCTTTAAGTAAATTAATGTAGTTCCCAAGAAACAATCTATATGCAACTTTTATTTACAAAATTCATTTAAATTTAAATTTTATTCCGAATTGAGGGCATCTTTTCAAAAACTCTTAATGCAATGTTAAAAAAACACGAGTCAAATTTCATACGAAAGTAAATCCCTAGAGCTATTAAATTCTAAATTACGAAGTGATATTAATTCAAAACTCCTTTAAATTACAGTTAGATGCATAAAAATTCTTTATTTTCATCCCGAAATTGCTTCTGGGTCATCAGTACTGTTCTGGTATCTTTATAATGAGACCACTTACTATGCAATTTATTTTACTAATGATAGAAACTTTCCAAGAAAAATGTTTTTTTTCCCCTTTTTTTTTCTCTCTTTTTTGTTTTTTTATATATATATTCAATAGAAGACTGGAAGTCAAATTGGTTAGAGAAGGACAGTTTTATGTTAACCATTATAATATAAAGAACAAGCATGGGATTGCGGGGAAATTATTTGGAAATATTATATTTTTAGAAAATTGAAGAAAAAGTTGTGTACGATTATTGCTTATTTTGTGAAAGTTGAAACGAATAGTTTCTCAATAAATGGTTCAATTTTATATTAAAACAAGATATTACTTTGATATAAGCTTTCATAAAGTATTTTTCATTATTAAATACCATAAAGTATTTTATTTTCAGAACAATTTTTATGTATAAAAAGTGATTTTACATTTTATATTAAAAAGCTTCATCCATTTTCCTTAAACTTGAAAAAATATCATCTATAACATCCAATCTTATTGAAAAAAATATGTTTACCCTCAAATGTTAAATTATATAAAAGTTTGTGAATTGAAATTTATTTACCGCAAATGACTGACTAGAGATTGAGTATAAAATATGTCTGTTTAATATTTCTAAATTTCCTGAACTTGCTCAAGCCTTGGTTAAATGTTGTATCTATATTAAAAAAGAACGGTTAGAAATATTTAAATATATTTATATGTACAGTATCTCATAAAATGCTATACATTTCTTCATTTAATAAGTGTTTTTTTAAGAAGATTTCAGGATCCAATGAAAAATCTAGGTAGGTATGACTCTAATTGCTACACTTGTATTCATGAGTTACTATTTTATAACCTAAATACTTATGTGCTATTTTATTTAAGGAGATAGTTTATAGTTGTTACACCATTTTCCTGTAAATTATTGTAAATTATTATAATAGGATGGTTAAAGAAATGTATGCGCTAAGAAAATGTATGAGCTGAAGTTGTTGTTAAAGCTTTATAAGGAGTTAACTGTTGTTTCCATGAATTGGAAGCCTCTGAACGTGAAATAACTTTGCTTGAGACTTTTTAAAGTCCTATTTTATTAAATTTATTTGTCAACAGTGATAATACAGGTTAGAAGTACAAGTTAGCAACACTCGTGCTATTCAAGACATTTCGAAATTATTCTGCTTGCTCTGATTGTATCCTCGTTTGCACTTGATTTTTCACGAAAATTCATGTTCAATGGCATAAATATCACTGACATGGAATTCCAGAAAAGTTGTTTGGTTGTGAGTGTTGGTTTGAAAATAGTAGGGATGGAACGGATATCCGGCAAATATCCGGCATATCCGGCTTATTTTTCAATATCCGAAACCCCGTCGGATATCCAATTTGAAATACCGGACATCCGATAATTTCATTCGGATATCCGGCTATATATCCGGCCACCAGGTATCCACAAGAAATAATTTTTTGCAAAAAAATAAATGATCTTTTTCGGACAAAGGGGACACGGCATCCTAAACTTTTTTTTTTTTTAACTTTTTTTTTCTTGGACATAAATTGCAGTCAAGTTAGAAAACGAAAAAGTTCCTTCATGAGAGGCGCCGAGTTGATAAGCATAAACCATTCCTCCAATCTTTTTTCATACACATCTTTCATATTTGTTTTGCAATATGTTCTTTTCATTCCAAGTTTATGATCTGATTAATTCCAGATGTTTATATTTGAATGCTTCTCCGTAAAACACAAACCGAAATACTAATAAATAGTACTTTTTTTCCATAACATAAGTTGTTAAGAGTTTAAATTATTGTCACTTTCTCCTTTTTTCCTGACATTTGCTAGCGAGTAAAAAGCATAAATAGCCAATGCGCACTCCTCAATGCTTTTTTTCGTTTTGTTCTGCCGACGATAATACCCTACCCCTTTAAGCTGTGAATGGTATGGTCTAATTTCTGATTTTTCATTGGCAGAAGTTGAAAGCTGGTATATTTTTTCTGACGTAAAATGAAGTATTGTAATTTTTAGGTCTTTAACGCAGCACCACAATGTGGAATTTATTTAGCTCTCTAGAATGTTTTGAATCATAGTTTTCTCCAATTACAATCCGATTTATAATTAATAATGGCTCATTTAAAACACCCATTTGGAAGTATTTTAAAATTAATGGAAATGACGAAAGCAAAGCCCTATGTGTTACTTGCTAAACAGAATAGTTTAAAAAATATATTGTGCGCGGCAAAAGCCCAAAATCCTTTTCCACAAAACCCTTATGGAACCATTTAATGTGTGTGCATAAGGAAATTCACCGAAGCTTAAAAGACTCACTAAATGCATCAAATATTGATGAACAAGAAAAAACAATTCATCAAAACAAGAAATGCACGCAGACAACATTGGAATCGACTTTATTTGTACCAAAATTGTGAAGTTTAGATGATCCTAAAGCAAAAGCCTTAACCACAAAAATATGTAAGTACTAATTTTGTTTATATTAAATATATATTTTTAATATGATATAACATAATGTTGATGAATTTCGGGTTCGAAATTTTTTAAGCTTATATTTAAAGACGGAATATTCCGATAGATCCAATTTAAGTTTTCTACGAGATTTCTTTAAATCCAATGCTTTAGGTGCATTACAAAAAAAATAGACTTCAATTTCATAAAATATTTAAAATAAATCTTTTGTTATTAACAAATGCATCCTGTATTATTTTGCAATCATTTATCAATTATAAACAATGCATGAAGTAAATTGAAAGTAGCTATATTTTGCACTTCAACATTGTATTGCTTGATAAAAAACAAATTGCAGAACTTTCTATACTACATCTGTTCCAAAACAGATTGATATTGTTGAAAGTATTGCATATATTTCAATCAAATTAAAAAAAAATTCTTATTAAATTTGTTGTCAGTTTTATTATTTTTAACACATTTGTCTTAATAAACTAGAAATAAATATCATTAGTTAATGGAATTCCATTGTTTTATTATTTTGACTTCAGTACAATTGCTGTGTGTTATTCGGGTAAAAGCAATATAGGATATTTATGCAGACTTGAGGAAGATTATCTTATGTTTACATTACATGATACAAGGTAAGAAGAAGTTGAGTAACAATTTACAAACGTATTTCTGAAATATTTTCATCACATTGCAGAATATTTGGTACAATTTTAAGTAACACACAAACAAAATGGTGATGAAGTTTCAAAATTGTTCATCAAGTGTAGGTATTGGCATCACTAAAACATCGTTTCATCAACTAAAGTTTAAATAAAAAAAATAACTCAGTGGCGTGACAGCCCGTGTGGACCAAGGCCTGCTGGACCCAGCTCAGCTTTCTTGACTGTGGCATTTGTGTGTCACATAGCAGATGTTCCGGTCAGATGGTCATTCTGACACCGAACCCCAGTGTTTAGTTCCCAAGCATGCATGGTCCTCCTCAGTTTATTTATTTCAGGTATAAACAGCTAAGTCAACCTTGCCCAGTCCGCGAATCAAACCATGGACCTGTGGCATGCAGTGCGGTGCGCTAACCACTAATAATAATTTACTTGATACTTCATATCATGACCATTTTTTTCGTATAGCATATCGTATAACTATCGTTTTTAGTATATAGACCGAATATCCGGCCGGATATCCGGTGAAATCCGTTTCGGATATCCGTATCCGGTACACATGGTACCCCGGATATCCGAAATCCGGTATCCGGCAAAACTCACATCCGTTCCATCCCTAGAAAATAGCTCACAGTTTGTTTACTTTTCGGTGCCTGAATTATCGCTGTGTCTATGAAGATGTATGCGCTAAAGATGTTGTTAAAGCTTTACGAGGAGTTAACTGTTGTTTCAAGAAGTTTTAGGAGCCTCTGAACGAAAAATATATTTTAGTTTTTATTTTGTAAAAGCTGGGTCGTCATTTCTTCTCAGAAGATCCTTAACCTATTGTAGTTATACGGTTCACAGCAAGTGTAATGGGAGTTCGGTCTTGACCCCCTTTGCTTGAGTAAAAGACAAAACGTGCAGTTAAAATGATTATGAATTTATAATCTATATTGCTTTCTATAGAATAAGTGAAGCAATCAGTTATTCAAATATTCTAAAGATTTTTGGTTAGAAGTATTCGAAGTGAGAAAAAAATTGAAGGCATATTTTGAATGGTATTTAGTTTCATTTCAAGGAAAAAGTTACCCATTAGATAAAAATAAATTGAATTCTCTTATATTCTTGAAAGAACAAAATACCTATTTTCTTTGCCTTCATTAGACTTTATAGTGTGTATGGCCCAGAGTGGGTGATAGGGCTGATACAGCAATCTTACAACATCTTTGTAAACTTTCAGAGAAGCGAGATATTTATTTGCAGTGGATTCCGTCCCATGTAGGCAGGGTCGGCCTGGGTCACCTCTGAGGGCGGTGGACCAACATTCGATAGGGAGCCTTACCCCTTGTCACCCCAAGCTCGTAGCCAGGTTTTCTTTTCGGGGTGGGGTGGGGGGTTATGGTCGAAGATTTGATTAAATACACATAACAAGTTACACAAACAAAATAAAAAAGGGGGGGGGGAGGAGTGTTAAAATAAGATTTCACACAACTTCGCCCCCCCCCCTCCTCTGTCAACTACCCTGTCCCACACCAATGAATAAACTCACTCATTTTGCATGAGCCACTGCGGCATCACGGTTAATTAGGATTACCCGTGATGCTGCAATGTGGCACATTCCCAGACGTATAGAAATGAACAGAATTGAGTGAAAGCCCTTGTTTTGATGTATAAAATTTCATGTTGTAATACAAAACGCAAATTGCTCTCTCTGAGAGAGAGAGTGAGCGAGCAGAATATTACAATAAATATTTTTTTCCAAATTAAACCTTGATTAGAAACGCGACCTTTTGACTTGCGGTTAGACGTGTGAGGAGACAAATTTCCCTCAAATTCAAATTTTCGTACATACCATTACATTCGTGACCAAATATCAAAGTAACTGGGGATTTTAATTAAAAACACAACATTATTGAACAGAATAAAGTGAGAATAAAAAAATGTTTTTTAAATTACTTGGGAAAATTTGTACGAATGTACGTTGTATTGTTGAATGTACGTATTGATTGTAGGGCAGCCCATGATAATTGTACGTATCATGGGCTGCCCTACAATCAATTTATCAATCGATTGATTGTAGGGAACATTTGTCAACCGCGCAAACTAATAAATGATTAAAACAAGATATATTTATAAATTACAATTGATACAGATTTTTAATGATCATTTAACTTTTTACGTAGAATACATTTATCATTACGAAATGAAAGAGCTTTATGAACAGTTGATATTTTCTTAAAATAGTTGTACCACAGACTTTAGTTAATAACTCAAACAAGAAAAATATAGCAAAAGGTTATAACTGATTTTGATACTGATGAAGAAATTAATGTATTCGCAAAAAAAAATCACAGTGCGAGGTGAGCAGTTGTCATTTTCAGTGACTTTGAACTCCCCGAAATGAAATAACTACAAGATTAAATATGAATCTTATTATTTTTGCTGAAATTGATTGAGGAAATTTTGTTATTGTTGTCTTATGAAACTGAGAAAATTAAAAATTTCTTAACTGTCTCAAGAATTGAATGAAAAATATATGGAATAAGTTCACGGTTAAAAATTTAAATATCCTTAAAAGTTTTCCCTGTATGCAAATGTATTTTTTAGTAATTTCAATAGTAACGTAAAAAATTCCTTTAATTGTTTTTATAAATAGTTTATAATATTCCTGTTAACTAAAATGTGATTATGTTTGCTTAGTGAGCTATTGAGTTTATAAAAGAAGAGCTGAGTTTAAAAATTATTTAAAACACTTTGTTAACAAAATTACTAATGTGACTTTCATGTACAAAGGGAAAAAATGGTTTTACTGCCGATAGAGTTAATATGGTCTTATATATACTATTTTTTGTTATCCCAAAGTCTTCTTAGTCCGAAAAATATTTCCGAAGTGATGACTGAATACGAAAAAATATCCGTCTTAAAAAAAAAAAAAAAAAAAAAAAAAAAAAGGTGCTTTGTTGTCAAAACATTATAAATTATGTAAATTTTGGTCTGTAATTTCCAATTTCTTGCTACATTTCCCACCGAAAAGCAAATAGTGCTTGAGAGAGAAAAAATACGTAATTATTTGATAAAAAAAAAGTATTAATTTACATCTGCGTAAAGTAACATTACACATATCCCAGTTTTTTTTTTTTTTCCCCTCCCACTGCATACAGCCTTAATTTTATATAAAAAAAATGTAGCAGGAAATTGCGTTACACATTCAGTTTCATTTTATCGGGAAAAGAATAAAAAAAACGATTAATCAGTATGTATCGCTAACATTCTAAGTTTAAATGTTAGTTTTGATGCAAGCATTATTCGAAAAAGTGATATTGTTATTAAAGAATGGGACACTTTATGCAATGGAACCTGAACTTATTTTTGGAACCCATACCCCCCTCACCTCTTTTCTTAATTTTAAGTTTTTATACTGCAATTTCAAAATTTTGGATTTTAGGTCGTTGACAAACCTTAAAAATTTTAAGTGAAATTTATTTGTTCGTATGATACACTATCTACTAAATCGTCTGACTGACAGATTTGTCTTGTTGAAAGATGATATATCAGCAAAAATACTAGGTGCTTATATCCATATTAAATGAAGAAACAACAGTGAGTGTAACTATAAACTTGGTTTGAATGTTTGAGTACCTGTGTATGTTTATCTAAATTTTAAGTCTTTTGCTGCGATGAACCTACGTTCAACCCATAACTTTACTCCATTGCATTTTAAAGTTATAAGTAATAACTAGGACATCCACTTTTATTTAATTAGCCCTTAAGTTTTGCAAATAGCTATGTCAAGTTGATTTTACTTTTCATTATATTTTAATTGTAAGTCTTAGTTTTTAAATCTTATCTAGGTTATTTGACTTTGACATTTTATCTTTGTCATTTTGCTGTTCTTCGTCTTTCGCTGTTATTTTTATATTTAAACCTCTGATTTTAATTTTTAAATAATTTAAATATTTATATTTACATTGTTTTAATTATTTTGTATTGTTCTTCAACTTTAAATTGATGAAATATCATTTGAAATTTAACTTAGTGTAAAAATAAATCGTAAAATAAAATTGCAGTTAAAATTAGTCAAAAACTAAATTATACAAAGTGAATGTTACATTAAACATTACAATGGAATAATTTAGATTAACGTATTGTTTACACTTGATGCTCAGGAAGGATTTCAATAGGTACGTTGACATTAAATTATTACAGATTTTTTCCCTTTCAAGGGCATATAATTTATAAAATAATTTTTTAAACGGATAAGCCTAGGAATGGCGATTAAAGAGCTAAAGGGAACAGTCAACCTCCCAATCTTTCCGTTATACTTTTTCGATGCATTTAATGATTTATTGTTCAAGAAATCTGTATGTATGTTATGTATAACGACTGAATAATTTTAAAGATTAATGCAAAAGAGCGCGTGTAGATTACTACAAATCCAAATAGTTTTGTCAACAAGCAGAAGAGTAATGGACGTTTAAGGTTTTTTTTTTTTTTTTTTTTTTTTTCTATTTTTTTTTTTTTTTCGGTTTTGGGCAAATAGTATCCTTGACCAAGAAAAGTAGCTCCCGCCCTCTCTTTAAATATAACTCATACGATGACTCTTTGCCTTTTATTGTATGCCCCCCCCCCTCCCCCTAACAACAAAAGAATGGACAAGTGTCGCCAGTCTAGTCGGGAAGAAGAAAAGAAAGCCCGGAGAGACTTAGGTTTCTGGTTTGGCGAGTTTCAAAAGCGGGATGGTTGATTCGTCCGCGGCAACGTTACTTAGGGGCCTGTCTAACTCCTCTCCCAAATCACACACATATAGTTCTGGTTTCATGATATCCGTGCTTGTGTAGTTTAAAATAAATAAATCGTATAAGTTATTCCATCTACAAAGATACAGATTAACTCACTTTAAATTCAAAAACTTAATTATTTAAATTTAAAATCTATATTTATTTGAAATTTTTTCCACTGTTCTCGGAGGGTGCCGTACTAAGGTTCTGGAGAGGGCACAACGGGATTTGTCCGGGTGTCTCGGGGGATCGCTGACTCGCTGGTAAAACTTGGTATAAGTGAACCCCTGCTGGATAACTTGTCTCTCACATTCTCGGAAATTCACTCCATTAGAAAGAAGAGCGTAAAGTTAGACTGGAAAACTCCCCCAGTTCAAATCTGGTACTCTGGAAATAGACCGGGTGGCGCTTTGACCTTCAAGGTGATAGAGGTGATCAGACTGCGTACACTAGATTCATCAGTGGTCACCTCAAGTATATGAAATATGAACTGCAGCGAAAGATCTATCCTACTTGCAATAAATGTTTATCCAGTGCAGCCAGCCTGGCCCACCTCCTTAGATGTGTGGATTTTGAAAAAGCGGATTTTCTGCGCGATCCTGTCTTGTTTTTTTGATTTCCTGAGGGTGAGTGGACTCATGGGCCTGGTCTAGCTTCGCTAGACCAGTGGGGATGAGAAACCGCAACAGACTTAATGGTTTAATTTCTGTGATACTGTTCTTTTTTTTTTTTGGGGGGGGGGGGGTTCAACGTTTAACTCATGTACAGACATTCCTTTACAATAGCTTAATATTTCTACGAAAAAGAATATTAATATTGAAGCTCTCACTTATAAAATCCATGGGAAAAAGCTATATTTTTATTACTTTAAAAATTTGTTTTGAAATTTAATTTGAGATGCTTAACTTTGATGCAGTGAAGACTTTTAGCATTTAAATTTTGTGAAGCTAAAATCATTTTCAAAGAGAAAATCGAAAAATTAAGTTAAAAGTTCAAATTTGTATTGCTTTTACAAATGAGGACTAGCAATAGAAAACGAACTAAGTCCAAAAAAGAAAATTTTTCAGGAGAGCCAAAAAAAGGGAATACTCACATTTGGTACCTATAAGGATATGACTAAATGCCAGATTGAATTTGAACTATTGCTAATGAAGTTCTTATTTATTAAAAACTCATTCTATCGATATTTTAATAAATTAATTTTATTTTGAGAATAAGTTTTATGTTAAGAAGAAAAAAAAGTTTTTTTCTATTCTGACATTTTTTTTATTTTACATAAAAAAAAAATGTTTAGCTGAAGCTTGAATGTTTATTGTATTTATCTTAGTCTATAAAAATTGGCCTAAAAATTGAAGATGCAGTATTTTAGGATTTCTGGATGATTTACGATGATAATGATACTTCCTGCATAATTTAATAAACAGCATAATTGAGAATTAGAAAAGGAAAATGACCTAGTCCAAAAAAGAAAATTTTCAGGGGAGCCAAAAAATAAAAAACACTCGTATCTGGTACACAAAACACAGGCTATGACTAAATATCAGATTGCATTTAAACTATTGCTACTGGAGTTCGCAGTTTGGGCGTTCTCCACCTTGCTTAGCTTAGTCTTTGGGACATTTTTCCGTAAAAAAAATTTTCAATTTTTTTGGTACTCAGGCCATTTTCCATTTCTAGTCCTCAAATATATTACCTTTATTTACTCTTAAGACATTTTTAAATAGATTATCCAATTCATTGAACAAACGTAATGGAAAGTTAATGCATATTCTATAGATAATCAGAAAAGTATGTAATGAAAATACAATGTAAATTAATTTGCTGCTAAGAGTATTTTCCAAAATGAAAAGTACACCTAATAACCTATACAATCAGTTTTGAGTCACAATAGTCCAAAAAAATATCTAAATATAAACCCACAAAATCATTATAATCTGAAAGACAAACACTTATCCCTTTAAACATCTGAGACAGTTAATAGAGCATTTCACACTTTAAAATCAATATTGTATTTATATACAAAGTATTTCCAAAAGCTTCACAAATTCACAAAGGCCAGAAAAAGAATAGTCGACGTCTTCTTTCAAATCACATCGGCTTCACTCAAAAAAATCCCTGTTTGGTTTCCATGTATCAAGGAGCCATCCCATACGAAACTTTCTATTTTTTTTTAGAGTTTCCTTTAAGAAAGAGCGTGCCTTGTAATTGGCGGGAGTGGATTCGGTTTTCAAAAGGGAAAAGCTCGAGATCTCTAAGTCGCACTTCTTTTTATCCTCAAAGAGAAAGTTCGAATTCTTTGCCAATCTCAGTTCTTTTTTTTTTTTTACATCTTTGAATGCTCTGGGTAGAAAAGATCTGAGGTATCTATTCTAGCTTTTTGAGGTCTTTTCCCCTTGTATGATGAGAGTTAAGCAGTGCGGCTTATTTGTATCTGTAATATACATTTTTTGAAGTATTTCCTGAGTGGCTTTTGTCGAAAGTTTTCAAGTACGCTTGTGAAAAATATGAAATGGAATCGATCACCAACTATTTAGGGAGACAAACAGAGTGGCCATATTTAAAATGACTTATGTAGGGCAGTCTTGAACTTGTAGAAATCAACAGATTTTTATAAAACTTGGCATACGTGTTACTGAGGTCATGAGAAATAATATAAAGGAATAAGTTAAAAGTTTTTGCAGAAGACGCTTCAAATAGAGCAACTATATTAGGTATGTTCAAAAATATACTGAATTGTTTTCGATTTTGTTTAAAACTCTTTTCACGACTTTTACGTTAAAATTCAGCTTGTGAGGTAAACTTCCATATAAATATTATAGCCATATTTTCATCTAGTGATAGAAAGTTGATCTGATGGTTTTTTTTTCTTCTTTTTTTTTTTTCAGAAAACTTATCTTGTAGCCTATATAGAATTTGCTTCAAGAAGACATGTTCATTAAAGCAGACCTCAATTGGATATAAACAGGAAAAGTTTAATTATAGCCACCCTGTTCAAATGGGTAGCTAAAAAATAATTCATTATAAAGTACACGGTATGAGCTATATATAGCTATGTTATAGCTATTACACTAGAAGTGCTTATGATATTAGTATGATATATTGTTACGAATATCCTTCATGAGAAACAATGTCACATGATTAAATAAATGCATGCATTCTTCTTAATTAATTCTTCAGTCGTAAAGACTCAACAGCGACAAAAACAACAGCTTCCAGCTGCTCAAAAAACTAGAGCCTCATATAACACTGCAGCTCAATCTCAAATCATCAATCGACTGTTTGAAAATCATAAAATGTCGTCGATTTTCCACAAATTTTCTAAAGAATCTCCTAAAAACCGCGTTACCATTAATTGGAAACTCGTATTTCCACTACTATGGAGAATACGCTTGTGGTTATAAAACGGAATTTGGATTTTTTTTTTCTTCTTTTTTTTTCAAAGTGTCTTGTGATTGGTCACAAACATGTCCTAAGTGCTATCATACGATGGAACCCCATTAAAAGTAACGCATTGTATGCGATTCAAATTTTTACATTAAGGAAAAGTTATAACTAAAATTGATTGCAGAATAAATATAGATTTAAAATGGAAAAATGTTTCATTATAAAAACTTGATCCTAACAATATTTCCGCTAAGGTTTTGTTGGTACTTACGTAATAACGTGATTAACGCCACCGGATTTGGCGGTTTTTAAGTGCCGCCAATCTACACCTAAAATTTTTGCAACAAATGGCGTCAAAAATCAGGAAGGAATCTAAAAGATAACTGCGTGCGCGTGCGAACAACAAGATTGCTCTTTATTGGCGTCACTTAATAAACCGCCAAATCTGTGGCGTTAATCAGTAAGTACCTTTTTGTTTCACCTAAAATATTTTTTCAATAGTTTCTATTACTGGTTGTATTTTTGAAAATAATACTACTTTTATAGCTAAGAGCAAAAAATTAAGCTTTATTTAATGGTTTTTAATCAGAAATCGTGGCGAAAGTAGCTCTTTTTTGCGAGGAGCACGGGAAAGTATCTTTCACTCACAAGTGTCAAAATATAGTTTCCAGCAGGCCTCGTGCTCAAATTTTATATAGTTTTGATATAGAAATGATATTTGTAGAAGCGATTACATGACAATAATAAACTCCAACTTCACTTTACATCATTGGACGGTAGATCTTCTCCATGCTCATAGGAAATTCATCCATTTTGGCGGCGTGAAGTCATAATGCTCGCCAAACCGTATAGCCATTTCTCAACAGGTTTGCTGGACTGAGCTTCCCAGCGTGCCTTTACGCCGCCAAAATGGATGAATCTCCTATGAGTTCGGCGAAGATCTAACGTCTAAGTGATGTTAAGTTAAGATAGAGTTTTGTATAGAATTACCAACATTAGTTTAAATATGTATTAAAGATATTTTGCACCCACATGATGATACAAAATATTGTAAGCAACATGTGGGAAATCATTTTTTTTTCAATCTCGGCCAATTATTTGACTCGTACTATCACACTCGTCAAAGCAGTATTTTACCTCGTTTTAATAAGTATTACTTTCCCAACTAGTTGCATAAATAACTAATTTTTTCGTTTACTTTTATACTACATTAATGAAGAGATGAGCTGATACAATGTCTCTGTCTGTTGGTCCGCCGTTCCTTCTGAGATCACTATTCCCATATGAAACTGCAAATATTACAGACACATGTTAATGTCTCTGTCCTTTGGTCCGCCGGCGCCGTTCCTTCTGAGGTCAATATTCCCATACGAAACTGCAAATATTACAGACACATGTGATACGTCAAATAAAAAGTACTCCAAACTTGAATTCTCATACTGAATTTCATTCGGAAATACCAAAAAGGATTTATGTAAATAGTTGTCATCTACTTTAACAGTAGGTAATTTCAGTTAATAAATATCGCCAAATGATATATGCTTGGTATCTGGACATAATGAACAAAACATGCTTAGAAAAGGATTTTAATGGCAGTCGTAGTTTTAATCCACCCTGTTTAATCTTCAAAAATTATACATAAAAATATCACTTTTTAATTTTTTAGGAGATATAATCCTCTTAAGAATTAAGATATTCTTCATATGTATTACAAATGAGTGTGGAAAATTAAATAAGATTTTTAATGAATTTTTAATCAAAAGAAGTCTGATCTTAGTTTTTTAATACGTAATATATAAAATCATTCCACTTATTAATCCATGATGTGCTTTCTTTTTTCATTTGCTACAGATTCAACTTTTCCATTTATAGATTTTTTAACAGCAAAGTGAACGACAAAGAAAACTTTGATAAGAATGTAAAAAGACGAAAAAAGGCAATTTTAAATTAAATTTCGTATTTTGTTTTTAATATAGATTTTTTTAAATATCTTTTGAAGGTTTTCTCTTAATAAAATAAATTTTAATTGAACTCTTATTTTTTTAATTGTCAAGCATAAATAAATTAAAAATAGTCAAAGTGTTTTCAAAGTGATGTGGAAGTAATAAAACGTCAAATTTCCATTTAGTGTTATATATTAATGATTATGCTAAAAAAGCTGTTTATTCAGTATTAACTCTATAGTGTAAAATTTTAAATAAACTCCAGGTTCCATTCAGAGTATACATTTCAGTGAATAACAGCTCTTTTAATGATACATAAAACCATATAAAATGCAACTTTAAATACTCAACAAAGGCACTAATCAAGCTTAGTTAAATCAACAACTTCATAAACAATTCCTTTCAACTACGATTATTCAAACTACGACAGTTGAAATCCACTTCATTATACATATTTAAATCAGTTATGAAGTTCGGCTGAAGAGGAAGTGGCAATGTAAATTAATTTGCCTGGCTTTTATTTGGGCAGAGATTAGGGCATCGTTATAGTTCTGCGTCAGTATCATAGGTTATCCAAAATTGCAGTAATCTCATGAATGGAGTAAAAGGGCAGCATCTGTTAATTGCAAGGACAGGAGCACCAAAAGGTAGAGTATTAAGTTCGTTCGACTGACTCTCGTGGATCTCGTCTAGCTGAGGCTAGATATGGAGATTAGAAACAGCAACAGTAATTTGTTGGACATACCCTAAGCCATTGACCGACAACCTTTTTTACACCGAGGTGCCAAAACAGTCAACATAAAATATTTTACTTAATATCAAGGGCCGCAACTGAAAATTTTTTATCTACCAAAAAATTATTTAACTCAATGTTTATTTTTGCTAAAAATGGAATTCAAAAATTTCTTATCAAATTTACTTTTATTACAAAGTTTCTTCTACCAAATAAAACTTCCGAATTGAGGCAATTAAACGAAATTTAAGTTGAAAAACAAATTAAAAGCTCCAACTTCTCCTTTTGGACGAGCTTTTCTGTAGGAAACCACAGAATTGGTTTGACTTAGTATATTCTGCTTCCTTTTAGATCACAGATATACAATCATAGAAATGGAAAATGTCGCTTGCCATATAAATCAACGGACATCGTAAGTGGAAATTTTGGGTTCATTGGTTGATTTAGTCATGTGTTGATTTTTAACTTCACTAGAACTATAATAAGTCAGAACATCGTTGAAAGTGTAAAAAGCCAAAGGGTATCGTTTTCCTGGAAATATTTTAAAAGGAAATTGAATCGCGTTTGCGTATCGAATTTGTGGAAACCCGAAAAGCTCCTACTTGAGTGATCTACAAGAGATAATCTGTCGCAATCATCACTTTCTTTGACACTACTTGTCATAATCTTTAGTGTGTTATAAATTACATTGCTCCGACCGTGTAGAATTTGAACATTTGCAATCAATCGACAATTCAAATCCAAAGCCAAGATGATAAATAATACCATTAATCAATAACCAGGCTGAATCTTTAGTCTACTTGTTTATTTAGACACACCAAAATAGTATATATCCTTAAATGACAATATCTGAGCGATAAAGTCATGTCTCCAAAATAATTAACAATTATGGGAAGATTATGCTCATATCATTTCAAGTACTAAATGCATTTCTAAAACGTTTACAATAACTGACAGTAAATTTTGGCATTGCAGACAATAACAAATTATTAGTTGAAAAGAAAGGAAGATGTTTTTCTACTCACAGTGAGAAGACTAGCGTCTCTTAGACATGTGGGATCGACTTGGATTTCATGGGCAGGAAACAAGTGGCATCTCACCCTTTTAGGACAAAAGGTAAAACTTGAACGTGATATCACTTGTATGCGAATGTTCTACTATGCACAGCAGGGGCGGTCCTTAGTGCAATCCAAGCAAGCCTTCGCTTGGGGCGCAAAATTTACGAAATTTTTGGAAGGCGTCAAAAATCAGTTTGTATGATTTGATTTTTTTTTATTTAATTATTTTTTAATATAAAAATTTCTATTTTCAGGATTAAATCAATACATTGGTCTCCATAACGTGCCTCTCTCCCTTTCCAAAATGAAAAATGCGCCCCCCTTTCCAAAACGAAAAAAGCACCCTTGTGCCTTATCGGAAGGAAATGTGATTTTTGTTTACCACCTCGAAAATCGCTAGCGATCTGGTGATACCAGAAGGATACATCTTTGAAATCTGTCTACCTCAATTCTATTTCTGCGTTTACCATCGTGTTGTACCTTGAAAATAAAAAATAAATGCACTTATTCTAGGAAAATTTCGTAAATTTGGGAGGGGCGCCAAAAGATCAGTTCTGTGTTTTTTTTCTTGAATCAGTCATTTTTTAAATTGAAAATTAAAATTTTTAGGATTAAATAAAAAAAAAATGTGTCGCCCAAACGTGCTTCCTCCCTTCACAAAATGAAAAATGCGCCCCCCCCCCTCCCTCTCCTTCTCCAAAACGAAAAAAGAGTCCCTGTGCCTTATCGGTAAGAAATGTGATTTTTGTTTACCACCTCGAAAATCGCTAACAGTCTGGTGATACCAGAAGGATACATCTTTAAAATCTGTGTACCTCAGTTCTATTTCTATTTTTACTATTGTGTTGTATCTTGAAAAGAACAAATAAATACATTTATTCTTGGAAATTTTCATAAATTTGGGCTCCAAAAGATAAGTTCTGTATGATTTTTTCTTGAATCAGTCCGTCTTCAAATTGAACATTAACATTTTCAGGATTAAATTTAAAAAATGTGCTTCCCAAACGTGCTTCCTCAAATGACAAATGCGCCCCCCTCTTCAAAAGGAAAAAAGCGCCCCTGTGCCTTATCGGTTAGAAATGTGATTTTTGTCCCATTTCTTGATCCCGTTATAGAACCCTAGAAAAGAGCTGGCAATCTGGTGGTACCAGAAGGATACATCTTTGAAATCTCTCTACCTTCGTTCTATCACTGCCTGCTTTGAAACGCTTATCCACGTATTTTAAAAATATTTTGGATAAGGTCCGAAATGTTGTGCAAATTGCTAGTCGATATAATAATCTAATGGAAAGCGGTACATACTTTCAATTCTCTTTAATTTACAACAATAGCTGGTAAATTCGTAATAAATCGAAAAGAACAAAGGGAAAACGTTATGGCTAATTGTCGAGTAATAATACTTTATTATTTTAAAAGGAAAAATGAGAAACACTCGCTTTGGTACTTAAGGCTATAACTAAGTATCAGATTGAATTTTAACTATTGCTACTGAAGTTCGCACTTAGGGCGTTCTCCACTTTGTTTAGCTTAGTCTTAACGATATTTTTCTGTAAAAAAAGATTTTCGATGATTTTGATATTTGTGTCATTTTCCATTTCTTGTCTTCAATTCAAGTTAATTCTACATTTTATTTTTATTCGATCATAAAAACAACATTAGTAGTTTAATTTGCTAGATGCATCATATAACGAGTAATATATGCATGTGTTGAAATAATAATATTGATAATTTGAGTTGTTTAATATAATTAATTTTTATTATGACAAAAACAATTATTAGCATATATATCATTTTAATTCTTTTTACAGAAAACTTATAAATTAATATGAGGAATGTTTTACATTCTTAAAGCACTATTATTGTTAATGCATTTCGTATATAGATTAACGATATACTGCAGATGTAATATATATTAGTAAATAGGATACTTTACAAATATATATACACACCTGTAGTAGTATAGTATTGTTATCTTTAATAAAGATGTTTAATATGTAAAAGACAAAATTACGGTAAGTTTTTCACAATTTAAAGTTGATTATAAAATAGCTGAATTTCATACGATGAGGTATTTTTGAGATTTTGCAACGATCTTAGTAATGATCGAAATTCCTGTGAAAAAAGCGGAAAACCGCTTTCTGCGAAATTATAGCATGTCCGTTAAAGTTTAATGATTATCTTTTAAGCTGTCAAACTAGAACGAAATCTCTACTAGGGTTTGAGCCATTGTAGAACTGCTAAATTACATAGTTGTATTAAGTAGTCAAGCTATTTTCTAAATACATCTTTTCAAAATATTAAAATAATTTTTCCATTTAGTTATATGTCAATTGTTAAAAATAGATTTGAAAATCAACATGAGTATAAAAGAAGGCCTATATTTTTTAACATGAAAACTCTCTTAGGTGATGGATATGTAGCAAAAAAAAAAAAAAAAAAAAAAAAAAAAACGAGTATAGTTTCTAACATTACATTGTAAATATTTGTTAGCAGGACCGTCCTTAGCATTTGTGACGCCCTTTGCGAAACAAAACGAGGCTTTACCTTTCCCCGACTTTTCAAAAACATTCACTTACATCCTCAACTATTCTAGATGGAAACTCTAGCTCTAGAACTTTGACTCAATTTTTCAAATTTAATTTTTTTTTTAAATGTGTAAATTTCATTGGAGAATGAGGTAAAATTCTAGTTTCAAATATTCTACCTAAGCTTCAAGGAACTTACCAAAAAGATAAGAACCTCCCCCTTCCCTTTAAAAAAAAAGCTGCTTTCAGTTGCAAAAATACATGAAGATGTAACACGTTTCATTTAAAATGCAGAGGGGAGAACAACACAGAAAGGATGGGGGATCTTGGCTTGCCCCCATTTCCTAAGTGGTAGATGTAATTGTCGCCAATAGGTCGTGAGAATCGCTTACTGACCAACTTCTTAAAAAAGCATCAGACAGAGACAGGCAATAAAATGTGTATGTGCGGTCTTGGCTATACGATCCTCAAACCATTGTGCAAGACTCATCAACACTATTAAGTTCCCTTTTTCTTGGAAGGGTTGTTCATCATCCAGTGAACTCAATTAGTACCAATACGTCAGATTAACATTGTGACCATTGTAGATGGCAAAAGAGATGCCCATTTGTCCCGACTAGTATAACGAAAATCATGTACGGCGGTCAACAAGAAGGACGGTGGGGGGTCGTTTATTACCGAAGAGAGGAAATTTCTTAGAATGACTTGGGTGTTCCCTCCCCTTCAACTATTTAGAAGCTGGCATACGTTTCTTTGAAAGTAGAGAGGCCATTTGCTCTCTGTGTGTGGCCTTTTGTGGTAAGTTTTAAAAGTAAATTTATAATTTTAGTTTGCCAAACTTTCTAAGTAGAAGTATATCATGTTTCAATCTGTTCTTTGTTTTTAATTTTACTGTTTAAAAACATTAAATGAAGCACCTAAATTATAACCTCTTTGTCTTTACTTTTCATTTTAGCTTGTAAGTAAAAAATATGTGGTGTTATACAACTGCTAAATTAGTTCTCTAATGCAGTAATCGTTTTCGAAATGTGTTTGCAAAAGGAGTTTCACCCACAAAACCAGGAATAATTATCATGTTAATAAATAAGAAAACAATAATTTTTCATAAATAGTTAATTCAGAATCACACATGTCAAAGAATTTTAATGATTTAATTTAAATTTTCTATTTCGTTTTTAGTTGCATTTTAAAATTTAAATTACGTCCATTTTTGACAAGTAATGTTTCATCTCCTTTTAAGGGACTAAAACATATTTTTTGGATAAATTTACACATTCATAATATTTCTTATATATAATTATAGTACTTATATGTTAAAGAACATGAATTAACCTCTTCAAACTCTTAATTTTTTTTTAATAAAAGTTGTGATGTATATTAGTAGAAGAGGAAACACGGATAATATATTTCAATAATATAATGTGAATTTTAATTTTCCCCCTCTTTCTCTCTGCTTTTGCCGACTAATTGTTATTTTTGCGGTTTTTAAACATATCTTTAAATAAATTTAATACTTAAAAATTAATTTGCAATTTGCATAGAACATAAATCGTTAAAAATTATTGGGTTCAAAACTCTAAAAATTGGAAAGAGACAATAGTTTAATAAAATTGGGGATGGGGGGGGGGGGCGCCAGAATTGTTCTCGCTTATTGTTAAAGATTTGCTTTGACCGCCCCTGACTATGCAACCCAACAATAGACGCGATACTATCTTTCAATTCGGTTGAAGAAACTCGTTCTGAAGAAAGCATCTATTCTTTCATGAATAATACTTGTTCTTAAAAGACATACTATTAAATTCTTTCAGTTGACTTCAAAATAAAGCGAATTCTCAAGTGCAACTAAAGTTTAATTTATGGAACAGTTAGAGTAAAATAACAGTTATGTTAAATTTGGTTTATTGCCAATTGTCATACATCACATTTTCGAAGAAGGTCATCAGTTATTTTAATATTATATTTCAATATAAAATGTTTTTGTAATTTTCGTATTCTGAAAAAGACCAAAAGAAATCCATCAAAGAGCCGCAAGCATTCAGCGAACCGTGGGGTGCAGAGCAATGACTTAAATCTACTTAACATCTCCTCAGCAAACAAGGCACCGTCGCCGTCGTTTATAGGTTATTGTATATCGTTACGAAAGCTTGTAAATCGTATCCTTTCGAGACGGCCCTTTAAACAAACTACTAACCCTGCTCATCTGTTCTATTCGCTAAGTCCAATGAAATATATGAGGTCCTCATTTGCTGCAATGATGCAAAGTTCGCATAGATCCAAGAGAGAGTGAGAGAATACCTTTTCTCTCCTCATGTGTAAATATTGTAACAAGGTCTATAACCTAGGGAAAGTAAACTAATTGTGTGTTTCAAATCATTCCACCATTATCACAGACATGTTATAGTTTATGCTATGACAGATCTCGTTATGGAGTACTTTATACTAGACTGAGGAAACGTTTCAAAAAGGAATCAAACTAGTCAATGATCTACAAATATTTGAATGAAGTGGGTAAACCAACAGAAGGAGAACAAAAAGTAAAATATAAAAGTAGTTAGCACGAAAAGAAATAAAAACGACTGATCTAGTGGCAAACATGAATTATTCTGCAGCAAAACCATTCAAAAATTAAATAATCACAAATCATGTAATTCGATCACATATATGACCAACTGGTGTAGTTTCAAATTGAGAACAAAGTGCACCTTTGTTTCAAAGTACTCCTATGATTATTCATTCTAACAGCCTATTTCCTCTCCTCGAAATTCTACTTTTTGAAAACTCATCTAAGTCGACTGATCAGTTGGCCGAAACTGCGGAAGCGTAATAATTTACACTTTATTTCTCTACAAGTGGCAACACTTTGAGATCGTTCAAGTTCCTGTTCTATTAAATTGTTTCGGAAATACTTCACTCTCTGAAATGTTAGAAAGTTCTATGCATCGTGTGAATTAAATGATCCTGAAGCAGAAAATTTCAATCAGCTTTCGTACAGTATATATTTCTGGGTGAAATTTAAAACTCCAGAAAAGTAAGCATTTCATACAAGATATTTCGAACAAAGTATGCTGTTCTTAAATAGACTTATTTTGCAATTTGTTTCCGATTACTGCTATTCCGTTGAAAGTGAATTGAAACTATATTGAAACATCGAAGACTTTTATTTAATCGAAATATTTTCGTATCAAGTATTGCTTGTAAATGATTGAAATAGGCCAATTGAAATAGTTCTTTCAATCTCGAAAAAAAAATATTCTGAAAAACATATTTTTAACTTAGAAATTGATATTCTATCTGTAGTGTATGAAAAAAAATTATTTTATTAAACTTTCTTTCAATATATGATAAAGTGAGTTTCTCTCAAAATGTATTTCAATATTCTACGTATCTCAAAAGTAGTTATAATAAAAGTTAAGTACCAAAACGTGATTCTACAGAAAATTGAAAATAATTTCAATTTCAAATCTGCTATACAAAAATTGCCTTCTAAAATATTTTATGTAATTATATATATATATATATATATATATATATATATATTCCTAGTAGATTTTTATTCTCATGAATTTTGGTATTTTAGTAAAATCCAAAAAGCTTGTTAAAATAAAACACTTATTTAGAATTTATAAATGGCTTTTAAAATTACGATAAAATTACATAAATATTTTTTTCAGACAACATTTAAATAATTGTGTTACGTAATATAATAATATTAAATTTCCTATAATAATATTTAATTATGTCTTGAGAAAAGAAGTAACATGCAATCATACCAACAAAATTGTTAATTTAAAGAATCACTCTTTTTGTCTTGTTATGCTATGGTGACGATTACACTTTCTTTAGGACATCAAATCGACATGAAACTGAATACAATATCGTCTCAGACTGTGGAAAGGCATTCAGAAGGTCATTAAATCCTTGAGAAAAGTCTATGTTGTAGCAATAGAACTAGAACATCTATTGTTGGAAAAGTACTGTTTTAAAAAGAGATGAATAAGTAAATAGAGGGAGCATATTACTTGTCTAGAACTTCCATCGTAAACATCGCCAGAACTTTATTTTCATCAAATATCCTTTCAAAATTCATTTGGTGCCCTAGAATACAAATTTTGTTCGTTTACATTCTCAGAATAATTGTTAAACATTGAAAATCGTTTTTTTTTTTTAAACGAGTAACCTTCTGCAGTGACGTGACTAAAGGAAAAAGAGTCAACAAGATATCCCAATAAATATTAATTTGTCGGACCCCACAAATTGCAAAAATGCATTATTTTTGTTCAAAAATGGGATCTCGTAAGATATGCAATAGTTTTTGAACACCCTGTATAACACAGCTTTAGATGATGCAAAGCAGAATTTCATTGTTTTCTATGAAGCTTATTTGCAACGTACACACATCGCTATATTCTTTTAATTATTAAATTCTCCCAATAATTAAAATAGTAAGACAAGCCCAACAATTCTTATGATATTGTTTAACAAATTTCTACATATGTAGAAAATCATGATACTTACGTATGTTATTATAAATTTATAGAATGTTCCTTATTAGTGAATAACAATGAAAAAGATTCAAGTGGCAGAAGAAAGTTTATTTTTTATTCAGAGTGTCCATAATTCCTTATTCTTAGAGATAAGTAATTAAAAAAAAAATTAAATAAGGTCAAAGAAGAAGATTATGCTAAGACAAATATCCTCCTGCTGATTTTCGAAAAGTTATACTTTTTAATTTTTATACGATGCAAATACTATACATCCCCATTCAAATTTGGTCCATTATAAATTTTTTATTTTACGTCATGAAAACATCATAATTATAACTATCATAAAAAAAATTCATAACTGTATATTTTAAAACAAACTGGATCATTATTCAAGAAAAAATTTACTTATGTGATTTTTCGTTATTAGTTAAAAAGCTATTTGATGAGAAGAGGATTCATATAGAATTTGATAGTTGAAATTGTTAGCTAAAAAGTATGGTAGCATGTATCAAAAAATCCCAAATGTACGTAAATAAAACCTTAATGGGCAGGGGAAAATTGTCGTAATTCCTTTGGAAGCCGCTGGACACATGCAGCCATCAATTTTACTTTATATTGTCTCTCATTTGTGATACCCAACTAAAGAGTTATATATACAATATTTAAAAAAATTATAAAATCTGTTTTATAAAAGACTTAATGAGCCTTAAAGCTGAGCGTCCACTATGAGCACAGCAGAGTGGGTAAAATAATCCACCAAGAATGCTCCCAGCTTTGTACGTGTAGTTGAAGTCCACTATAGGAGCAGATCAAAACAGAGCGGGCTCATGCTACAGTGGACGTTGGCAGCCTTGGTGCTGGCTCTAATCCACTCCGCTCTGCTCTGTTCCGCCTATAGTGGACGCCTAGCTTTAAGCGAGAGAAGCGAGCCCATGCTTGCATAACAATGAATCTTTCAACGAGTGAAATAAGCATGTGCTTATGTGTCGATGAACTTTTCAGAGAACGAAGCTATCTTGGTTTTGCGTAGCAATGAACCTTCTTGCGAGTGAATTACCAAGCTGGGACTTATACACCAATGACGGATCTCCTCAACGCGTGGCTGCGCAGGTAACTAAAAAATTGCACATGGTAAAATTTCATAGCGAAGCATGGGTATTCAGCTTGTTTAAAATAATTGAAATTAAATACTGATTACACAACACAAAACCAAATATTAAAAATAAGCAAATCTTGTTAACATTATAATGTAAGTATCATTTTGACTTAACCATGTCCTTTCGTATTAACAATATTTGCATTTATTAAACATTTCTCTGCTAATAAATACATTTGAAATTATAATTATTAAAATTATCACTAAATGCATTTATTACTAAAATATAAACATTGTTAAAAATTAATAATTACTTATAATTATTTAATATAAATTATGCTTGCAGTTTATGATAATCAACTAAATTATAGTTCAATGAGAGAAAAAAATCGCCTCTGCTTTTATTGTTATTACATCGTTTTGAAAAACATGACAAGTTTTAAAATAAATTAAGTACTTGTCCTTTTTTTTTTTTTTTTTTTTTTTTTTTTTTTTAATTAAAAAAAATGGCATTCTCAATATTAAAAAATCATTTTAACACGTGATTGCATTGGGAATCTACCCTCAATATTAAAAAATCCTTTTAACACGTGATTTCATTGGGAATCTACCCTAAACACACAAAAAGGGATTTAATATTAGTTATATCATATATTTGATATTTTTAATTCATCATAATATTACATTTATATTTTGGGGTATGGTCCCTACGTCAAACATTCAGTTTTCAATTAAATATTGCATGATCAATATTAAAGTTGGTTGTTTTCAGATTATCTGGCGCCGTCCTCAACACGAGGGCTATAATGCGCCGAAACATTCGTAATTTGACTAGCCAACATGCATTTACAAACACCCATGCCTTACACGGGACTCGAACCCGCAACCTCGCGGTCTAGAAGCTAGCACACTAACCATTATACCGTTAGATGGGCATCAATTTTAAAGATACAGACATGCAGTTTTTTGTTATGATTTTGTATTAAAAATAGAAACTTTCTAACTAAGCAAATTTGTCTAGAAGGGTCGTATAAAAATTGAAAAAGTAAATTCTGGAAAATTTACAGGGAGAGATTTTTATTAACGTGGTCGTATTTTGTACCTTATTTTGAACACTTTTGCAATTTGCATTGATCACTTTATCTCTAATAACTAAAGAATTAAACTCCACTTTAATTATTTTGGGACTTCCTGTAAATAGGCATACTACTGATGTATGTCATTGATTTTATGTATTTATTAATATAGCATTAACGAATTTATTGCGACTTTTTTTACAAAAATCATTTAATCTATCACAGCATCACTCGTGGTTCTAAACTTGGCGTCAGCAAATGATGTTAAAATTAGCAAAATGCCTAGTCACGTGATTTTCATGATATCATTGTTGATATCATTTGTTAAAGAAATGTTTGGTTTGAAATAAGTAATACAATTCTACTGTACATAAATGACTACATTACTTGTCTTCTGTGTTGATTGAATAAAATAGTCAAATCATTTGATCACAGTTGAGAGAAGGTTTAAGTGGTCATTTATGAATCACTGAATGTGAATCGTTCTTCATCTGCCTGAATAGGAATGTGTATGATAAAGGGGCAAACATTTGAGTAAAAACCAGATAGTCAATAATGTCACAACTTTTCAAGTAATGAGCGTAGTATCAAGTCACTCTTTCATAAAAATCTCGAATTTTAATTGTGAAAGATATCAATGATAAAAAAAGATCTCAGTAATAAAAGAAACAGGTGATTTTTTTTCTGCTTGTATCAAATCAATTCTCTTCAGAAAACACAGTCAAATTTCTAAAATGTTACGTCTTCAATGGCTTAGTTGATTGATAATAAACATTGCTAAATTGGTTTAATTTTCGAAAGCAACATCTATTTCGCTATCCCATTAATAAGCGCAGAATGTATGATTATGTTCTATATTAAACATGCTTGCTTAATTTTTGTAGGAAGAACATTTGTTTCTTTCAATGCATTAATGTTATGTACCGATCCATGTGAGCATTTAAAATTGTGAAAATACGCCAAAATTATTGTCTTTTTTGTTTAAGTAATGTAAATTATTTAAATAGCTTAATAAACGAATTTTACATAAATTTAGAGTCAGCTAAAGCAAAACTCTTAAAATTTTATCAGATACTCTTGCACGTGTTTAACTTTTTCTAGAAATGCAAAAAAAAGCAGATTAGGTATTTTAGTGAAAGAAAATATCTGTATTGTAATAGGTTCAATTTAAAAGTACACCATTTTCAAGATCTAACTAGATATTCACTGAATTTGGAGATCAGTTGAAACAAAAAGAAGTTTTTGAATTTATTTTACAAAATTACATTAATCTTGAAATTCAAGAAATTAAGATCTTGTCCTCTAATTTGGCGTTGAAGTATTGAATAGTCTCTTGAGAATTGTTCTCCCGGTAAAGAAGTTTAGGGAATAGTAAAATTTTATTACAGCGAAACGTAATTTGCTATTCCCTTAGGTACGTGATCGTATTCTAAACTAAGGATTAAGTTTACTGCAACGAAGACTGGCTCTCCTTTGAGGATTCAATAAAGGGTTCTTTTTGTAGCTGCGATAGTCGAGTTAAATTGACATGCATTCTAGAAACTTATTTTATGTCTTTAGTACTAGAAGTAAATTTTTTGGGGAAGATAATGTTAGACAAAACCTTTTACACAAAAAGGTTTTGATCAATTTAAATGACAGTAATATTTTGTCTTATTTAATACGTGAAATTCTGTTAATAAAATTACACTTTAACGAATTAAATAAGATAAATTCATTTAGATTTGCTTGAAACTATAGCAGTGATGTCGACGAGATAACAAACTTGTAAATCGTTAAGTGTTTACGATTGTAATAATACGAAATGGTTTAAAGAAACAACTTTATTAGTTAATACGCCATTCTCCAAACACAAACTGCTATCTTCAAATCTATAGAACACAACTCCCAAGGTAAAGAGCGAGGATATCTAGTTATGACGGCACGAGGAGTTATTCATCCAGCTAGAGATGCACGAGGATATATTTATTCTGCTACAGACTCCCCCTCTGGGTCCGAAGTCGTCCCGACCAGGATCCAGACACAGGAATGTTCTTGCGATCTTCTTTTGTTGACGATGAATCTGGGATTGCAGCTTTCTTTTTAGGCCGTCCGCGTTTTCGAAGAGGTACTTCTGGCTGAGAATCTTGACCTTGGTAAGGAGATAGTGCTGAACTATGATAAGTGCCCAATGACACATCAAGATTGTCTTGATTAACCACTTCATATGTTGTTGGAGATCTTTGGGGGGAGTCAATATTACATATGGTCAGTCTCTTCTCGGCATAAACTTCGATGTTTTTCCATATTTCTTGTTGCTTAAATGATGTGATGTAACCCATACCATATCGCCAGGAACGTAACGAGGTCCATCTTTTCGAGATTTATCAGCATAGTCTTTTCGGCGATCCTGCTGTATCTCTACCCTCTCTCGAACTTCTTTCAATGTCTCAGCAAATCTTTTAAGGTAGGGTGTTATTTCTGGGACAAAGTTGTCATTCTGAATGATGGCTCTTAGGTCACGAGAAACATCATCAGGAGTCCTCATTTCTCTACCAAAATGTAGGTAAGCAGCAGTCTGTCCTGTACTTTCACATTTCGACGAGTTCATGGCAAACCGAATGGAAGGTAACCGCTCTACCCAAGTACTGTGGTCATTACCGACCAATATCGCTAGGCGCGGCTTTAGATCCCGGTTTTTTCTTTCGACTGGATTTGCTTGAAGGTGATAGAAGGGAGTGAGACTCTGTTTTATGTCAAGGAAATACAACAGTTGTTGCATTATAGCGCTTACGAATTGCGCACCATTGTCACTAATGACACGACTGCTGAGCCCATATCGAAGAAAAACTTCATTCAAGAGAGTAAGCGCACACTCTTTTGCTGTGGATGTCTCAAGGGCAAACAGTTCAATCCATCTGGTGGCGCAGTCTTCGACTTTGAAAATCCACTTTTTCCCTCCTTCAGGTAATGGACCAAAGAAGTCGATGGCAATGGTTTCAAACCTTTGGGAATACACAGGTGTTTGTAATAAACCTGAAAGCTTTTGGTTAGAAGCTTTGTATCTACTACAGTCAGGACAATTCTTTACATACTCGGCAATAGTTTTGCGCATTCCAGTCCAATAATATCGAGTAGACATCCGTTGAAAAGTTCCTTCTATACCATAGTGAGAAGCAATGGGAACGTCATGGTGCTCTTTCAACACCAACTCTTGTTCATGGGAGGGTACAACTAACTGAGCATCTTCCGATTTTGACTCTGGAGAGTACCTGTAAGGAATTCCATTATTCATTAGATAACCCCGTCCAGTCCATCTGGAAACATCTATATCTTTTCCTTCAAAACTTTCAATGATATTCTTTATGTCATCATCTTTCAGCTGTTCAGTTCGTATCTCTGCTGGACGTCGAGTAGGAAAGTCAGCAACAACCATACATAAGTCACAAACTTCTTTGGATTCATCATGGCCAGTTTTACATTCCTCAATAACTCCTTCTGTCAATAATCGATCCAGTTCCTTTCGAAGAATTTCTTTCTTTGGTGGAGGAATCCTATATGGAGGTACGGCCACTGGTGCTTGTGTACCGGTATCAATGTGATGTTCTATAAAAGGGGTGGCTTCTCCCCCTGGACGAAACACATCATCGAAATCCTTCTATACAGAATTCAAAGAGTCTTTTTGCTCTCCGATCAATTGCCGACCCTCTTCGTCAAGTAGAGAACACGAATTGATTTTTGAACAAGGTGGATACTTTAAAGTTGGAACACTCTTTTGAGATGCCAATTTGTAACATTTATGGGGTCTGTCATTGTAAAACCATACATGTTCTTTTAAGTTTAAAACAACTCCAGCTTCTTGTAGAAAATCGATGCCCAACAATGTTCGATTTTCTTTAGCATCTGGAAGCATTTGGAATTATCTTCCTTCAAGTTCAATGGTAACAACAGCAGTGCTTACATTCACAATAGATTTATGTCCATTAGCCATGCTCATGACTCGTTGTTCAGGTTTGAATTGTACTCCTTGTTCTAAAAGAAGATGATGTAGCATCTCTCCTGCAATACAGTGGCTTGCTCCGCTGTCAGCGCATACGATTCCATATATTCCATTAATTGAGACCTTCAAGTTAGCAACTTGAAAAGGTGCACAGGATTGGAGTTGAATGTTTCCGAAAGAGGCTTCCCCATCATTTCTTGACTTGGTGCAGGTTGGAAATTTGGATTTGATAACGCCTGGTGATCCACATCCATAGCACTTAAAAGTATTTGCTTCATCGGTCTTGAACATCGGTTTGTCCTTCTCGTGTCTTCTAGAGTTGTAGTTATTCTTAAAAGACTTTTGCCTGACGGTATCATCGCTAGATTGGAAATGTAGACTCTTGTTTCCAACAGGTTGATCTTCTTTCTTCGTAGTTTCTCGAAGACTGCAGTAAGCATCCAATTTGTCTGCAAGCTCACTTGGAGACACCCATCCAGTCCATTCATCTAAGAAGTGGTCTCTGAAATCAGGAGGAGCTTTTTTCTTGATTTGATCGGAAATTATCAGATCCTTTAAACTGCAAAAATCTTCGATCCTTAACTCACAAAGCCATCCTTCGAAGTAGCTTCTTATTTCGAAATAAAAATCCCGCCAAGTGCTTTCCTGTCTTTTCTTGTGTTGGCAGAAAAGTTGCCTAAACTTTTCAGCAGAAAGTTTGAATCTCTTCAAAAGCATCTGTTTGACATTCGTGTATTCTTGTGACGTTTCTTCTGATTCTCTAGCTATTAACGTAGCCACTTCACTTGGCAGTGATCCGATTAGGTAGGGTACCCAATGTGTTTCAGGGACCTGCAAGAATTTTAGCTGTCTCTCGAATAGATTAAAAAATATTGCCATGTCATCTTCCTTGGGATTAAAACTTGGAATAAGCCTCTTTAAATCAATTCTTTGTTGATCATATTCTGTGTGAGGGACATTTGCTGATGGTGAAACACATTTTTGAATTTCGAGCTGTATTCTTAATCTTTCTAGCTCATACTCTTCTTTTCTGCGAGCTTCTTCAATTTCAAGTTCTTCTTTTCTGCGTTCTTTCTCAATTTCAAGTACTTCTCTTCTTAAACGATCATCTATTATAGTGGCAAACATTTCTTTAACAAATTCGGTGTCGTAGTTCCGTGAATTAATTATCAAATTCTTCAGGTCAACTACCTTTAAATCTGGACTCGGATCTTCACCCAATTCTTGTGCCAACAGCTTAAGATCCTCTTTCTTTCCACGCCCCAAAAATGCCATGGCGAGAGTCAAATCTTAAATGCACTTCAGAATTAACCGATAAAGACCAGCCAATTTGTTTACTTGAAAAATGATACGCAATATCAGAAACCACACTCGGGATTTCTGAAACAATAACTTCAAATGCGAAAGGAAATATCGACAAATTCTCTTTATGATCCGGATGATCCAAAACCTTTAATATTCAACTCGGGTTGAGTAAATTGCTTTCAAATTATTCCTCTGGGTGAGTAATAACTGAAAAATTATAAGGTTTAATTTAAAGTAGACTAGATATAACCTCCAACATTCAAATAAAATAACACTTATCTGCTCCGTTCATTTTCGTCACCGACACATAGACTTTTCTCTGCTTAGTTTTCGTATATTTTCGAGCTCCAGGTTTGGGCGCAACTTTATAGCAGTGATGTCGATGAGATAACAAACTTGTAAATGGTTAAGTGTTTACGATTGTATACGAAACGGTTTAAAGAAACAACTTTATTAGTTAATACGCCATTCTCCAAACACAAACTGCTATCTTCAAATCTATAGAACACAACTCCCAAGGTAAAGAGCGAGGATATCTAGTTATGACGGCACGAGGAGTTATTCATCCAGCTAGAGATGCACGAGGATATATTTATTCTACTACAAAACGAAATTTTTCACTTTCATAAAACTTTCTATGTAAGAAATATTGCATAAAATTTTGATAATGGTATGTTAGTTTGTTTGATAAATATAAACATGGTAAAATGTAAAATTGAACAGTATCAGAAGAACTTGTCACAGCGATGCACGTTCCCACCAGTAAATTAGCTTACAATAAATTCAGTGGTATATAAAGCCGAGTAGCCCATCTTTTCCTTGAGAACCCTTTTAGTAGACATGGGTTATGAAGGGCTATACTGGTGACAACCGGACGTGATTTGAATACGCAGAAGCAAACATTACTGTGTCGCGGACAAGATGGTGGAAGAAGAATATCCGCAGAAGCTTTTAAGGGAGTCGATAGTAAGTACTGATGCTTGCAAACATGTGATAAATATTTCCTTTAAACGTCCGTCTTTCAGGGCTGATACTCCCAAGCTATGGTTTGCGCATCTTGGAGCGTAATTTAAGAACTCTAACCTGAAGTCGAAGCAAACGAAATACAATGTCGTGGTGCTGCCTTGGATCAAAAGATGTTAAATTTTATTTGGTACATAATTTTGTCTCCGCCTGAAAACGAACCGTATTTGGTTTTGAAAGAAGCTTAAACTACGAAACTGGGGGATTAAAATCCTTGCTATTTACTACATGAGATGTGCAATTTGACTAATGGCAAAATTAGCGATGATGTTTTGAAACCTCTCTGGTTACAACGGTTACTGCGCCAAGCTCAATCTATTCTATCTGTTAGCGCCGAATTCTTGTGAAAAACTAGCGGAGATGCCTGACAAGATTTCGGAAACTTATAGTTACCATAATGTGGATGCCGTTTCTGTAAAATCTAGTTTTCAAACAGCCGATGCGAATTTGATAAGCCTTACTTCTTCCATGGTGAAAATTAACGAACTTTCTTAAGAAGTTCATGATTTACGAAGATCACGAAGTCGCTTTTATGGAAGACGTCGCCGATCAAGTAGCAGACCTCGTAACAATAGCACCGACTGTATCTGCTGGTATCGTTACCACTTTGGAAGTAAATCCACTAAATGTATTCAACTTTGCAAATTTACTAGAGAAGATGAACATCAGGGAAACGAGATGTCTCGTTGTTAGCAGTGAATGACGATTCCGACCAAACTTCAAACTATATGGATGCAAGATATTCTCCACCTTGGAATTTGTCAGAGCATATAATCAGATTCCAATTGAACCTGGTGATGTGCAGAAGACTGTCATTTGTACGCTTTTCAAGATTTTTGAGTTTCCATTGATGGGTTCCGGATTTCGCAATGCTGCCAAGCCTTTTCAGAGATTTATACACTCTGATGTACTCCCCTCTCTACAATTTTGTTTCGCCTACCTCGATGACCTACTCATTGCTTCAAAAAAAAAAAAAAAAAAAAAAAGAACATTTATAACATCTAAGGCAAGTTTTCCTTCGTATACATCAGCTGGTTTAGTAATCAACAAGTGTCAATTTTTAAAGTCTGAAATCAACTTTTTAAGGCATTATGTTTCCGAGCAAAGAAACGCGCTGACATCAGATCGCATCAAAGTCATTGAAGAGTTGAAAAAGCCAGACGCAATAAAGACCTACGAAGAATAATCTTGCAAGACATTTCCTCAATCACACTGGAGAAAAGCCGCATGTGTGCTATGTTTGTAGCAAGACATTTTCTCACAAGAACACTCTTACATCACATATCCTCACTCATACTGGAGAAAAGCCACATGTGTGTTATGTTTGCAACAAGGCATTTCTCAAAAGAATAATCTGTTAATTTTTAATATTCAAGTATATTAAATATAAAAGCTTGCTAAATTGTGAAGACGTTTTCCATGAACTTTATTTCAAGTAAAACAAATCCGCTCAACTGAGCTTCTATCAATTTTGAATCCAAAGTTATTCAGAAGTGTTGCCACATAACAAAAAACAATTACACTATTATTTTTCTTATAAATACAACTTCAACATAATCTTGCAAGACATCTCCTCAATCACACTGGAGGAAAGCCCCCATGTGTGGGGTGTGATGCTTGTTGTAGGTCATTTTCCGAAAAGGGACATCTTGCAAAACATGTCTTCACTCAAACTGGAGAAGAGTACATGTGTGTGATGTTTGCCTCTAGGCATTTTCCCAAACTAGCAATCTAGACAAACATCTCCTCACTTATACTGGAGAAGATCCTTGTGTGTGTAATGTTTTCATAAGAGCCTTTTTTTACACGAGGCATTATGAAATACATCTCCTACTCACTCAATTGAAGGGGAAAAAAAGCATTCGTAAACTTTAACGCTTAATCCAAAAGAAATCCATTACAATACCCAATTGAATAAAAATTTTTTTTTTTTTTTTTATGAAGGCTCTTAAAAACTTTTTATGAAGGAAGCAAAGGAAAAGAGTCGTGTTTGAGCTTGGTGTCTTCAAAATGCTCGTTTATTTACAAGTGACAATCAATGGCAGCGCCTTTATCATGAAATTGATTCATGGTTGATAATTTTTATATTCTCTAAATATTTTAAGATGTATTTTAGAAGTATCTAAAGACATATGTCCTCTCTGTAACTTATAAACTACAAAAATTAACGATCAAGTAAAAGCCGAGTAACCCGTCTTTACCTTGAGGATCCTTTTGGTAGACCTAGGTTACGAAGGATTACAAATTCACAAAATAATGTTCAGAGAAATCGTATCTAGCCCTAAATGATTTCGTTCATTGCAATGAAGAATTTAGAATTGCGTCAACTCTGTACACTCTGCATAGCTATTATCAGTTTAAAATAAATGAAGTAAAACATTAAAAACTGAAATTATTCTGCTCAATTGTAAAAAATAATGAAGAACTCTAAAGTATAGAACTATTAAACCATCAGATTATATTTGCTTTAAAAATATACATGAGAAAATTGCGTGTTTTTTTTTTTTTTTTTTTTTTTTTTTTTCCCAAACTAAATCATACCTATTTTTGAAAAACTGTTTAAAATTAACACTAGTTTGAAAAATATTTGAATAATATATTTAATATATATAATAATATATATAATAATATATATAATAATATATATAATTGTTTGAAAAATATATTTAATATGGTGAAAATTATCTGAAAATATAAATTGTGTGGTTACAGACTATAATATTGTAAGACACCGGTTTCACCAGGTTTACATCACTACTTTTGAACAGGTTCTTAAATGGGCTCCGTCCACTTCAAATACAAAACCCTTCATTTGAGCTTCGCATGAATTGATTAAATAAACTATTAATAACTTAATGATAGAATGATGTTTAAGTTAGTAATAAAGGATTCAGTTGATTTAATAATATTTTTGTCTTGTTCTTATTATGATAGAATTGTTACATGGCAAAGTATTTGTTTTATATTTATAAAAGGAATTTTTTTTTTCAATCTCTTAAATATTTGTTTTGTCCTATGGTAAAAAAAATATAATCAATGCCTTAAGAACATTCCTTCATAAGAATAATCTGCAATGAGTATTTTAATTAAGGAAATAAATAATATATTTTAATTAATCTAGGATTCCTCTTCGTAAACAAGCAATAAAATATTAATTTAATTTTTCACAATTTGCATGCCTATTCGTCATATTTCACTGTCCTCGACTATGGCTCGCATTCCAGATTTTCTGGGTTTTCCTTTTTCATTACTTTCCTCCCAAACGAAGTTTTCTGTAAGAAGGTAAGAGCTTAAGTGTACTCGGAACTTTCTTTCGAACTTTAAGAGTGGAATACTTATGCATCTTATTTATTTAGTGAAACATCAGCAAGTTTGAGAGATTCGAAGTTACTTTATATATCTGAAGTATGGCACTGAATCGCATAGGTAGCTAAGGGTCTGTTAAGTTAACAATTTAGTTTGCCTCCCAAAGGAGAGATTTTGAAAGATTTTCTGATTCTAAGGAAAATAACAAGGACAGCAACTTTAATATCAATACGAGACTCTGAGTTAGCAACTGAACAACTAAAGTGCCCTGTATAATAAATTTAAATGTTATAATAATAACGGTGCAAGAAAAAATCTCCAAGAACAGAGTAACAAGAAGACTTTGTTACAGCAAGGAGGCACAAAGACTGCAGTACAACTATGCATTATATTTTAGAACTTTCACTTATGTATAATTAATATCGTGATGTAAGCAAGATCCAATCAGAAACCATAAAAATGGTATAACTTCTACACTTAATATAAACTAATTCCCATTTAGAAGCATGATGTAACCACGTATCAATCAATGGCTGCGCTTGTGACATCATACATTATATTAAGATCAATACCGTCGAAAATAAGAGTTAATATCCTTTTCACAGAATTTTTGGTTGATAATTCATGGAATAACAGACCAACATACTTGCGAGTCTAAGGGTGAAAATTGTGTTTTAATTCATCAGCACTTTTATACGTTCATATTATTTTAATAAATATTCTTAACTTTGAAGCTGACTGCCTTTTTTTTTTTTTTTTTTTTTTTTTTTTTTTTTAAATACATGATCAACTGGGCAATAGATATATGGTCTTATTATTACACAAATTTTTATTCGATTTAATGGCAGTTTTGTACATTCAGCATATTTATTAAAATTATTATATTACACTAAAACATTGAATCTGACTGATTTTTAGTAATGCCTACAAAAGTTAAAAACTGACAGAAAAATTTTAAAGCACCTTTTTTTTCAAGGAACGTAACGACACATTTGGTGAATGAAAAAACAGAACAAATACCGTTGATGTAAAGTTGTTTGGTGTTCTCTTTTTATTAATTGTTATTATTTTTGTACTCCATTTCCATTTTTGCTACATACATGGGTTTTATTGATACCTCCAAATAATGACTAACTGAAAAACATCTGTACCTCTATACCTGAAAAGGTGAGTTTGAACTCCTCTGCAGTCATATATTAAAATGCACATTTTCTCACTTTCGGAGAAGCATTTAGAAAATAATCTTTTTATTTCACTGGATAACGCAAATTACTGTGCCATACAAATAAACACAGTAATAAAAATATGACATATAATGTGAAAAATTGTAGATAAAAAAGAAGAAATATTGTAGAAAAATAAAAAAATGTAGAAACAATTCATCAACCATATAAATAAAACGAATCAGAAAAATATGGGGTTTTTTCAACTGCAAATATTCAAATACAAATGCAAAGTATTTGTTTAGAAAAAAAATACGTATTATTTTTAAATACAAATTATTTCTTCTGCAAGGAAACTTGGTTGGAGTTGTTTTGAAACATGCCCTTTATTTTATAGTATAATAAAATAAGGAAGTATAAAATTATAAGTATAAAAATTAGCATTTTTAAAAACTTGTAGTTAGGGCCTTTTAACTTATCATGGCAGTACTACAACCTGGTACCACAACTAACGGAACCAGGTTTTGGTAGAGAGACACTTGTTCTCCTTCATACACACAAGAGTTGGGGTTAATTAAAAAAAAAAAAACATAATTGATATACATAAGAAACAGTGTGTTATGTTAAAGTAAACATTCAACAAGAATTTAGAATGAAGAAATTAGGTTGCTTTTATTAAAATCGGTACCAAGCTAGTAATGGATAAATTTAGCTTCTCAAACAACAAATTACAAATTGTTAATTTGCAAATCTCATTTAGAATTATCTGTTATAGGAAAACAAAGAAGAAAATTCGAGGAATAGTCACCAAAATGAAAAATATATCATCGTACGAAGAGAAGAAATCTTCGTAAAGTCATTATTTAAGACTTATCTATAGCAGTAGCAATTTAAAAATGCAATGGAATCAATGCCAAACTAATAAATTGCTGTATATAATACATACGAACAATTTCCCGTTTTCCATAGCGGACTATTAATTTAACTTTACTGGAGATTTTCGCTTTAGAATGTAAGACATATTTGTTATCCGGATAACAAAAGTTCGGTGACAATGACTTGTCTGGCTGGAAACCAGAACATTCTTTTGTATATTTATTTTCTATTATCAAGATGAAGCCTCTGATAGGAAGAGGGTGTTATTCATTGCCGCGAATAAATATGTTCCAATTTTTATTTTTATATCATTGCTGGTAAACTTTCCCTCAGAAAAATAATTTAGTTGTAGGGTTTATGAAGATAAATACTTTAGGAAGTAGATATCTGATGAAGCGTTAGTTATTAGTTCTTGAATATTTTGACAGAACATGTTTTATGGTCAAGATAATTTAATAAGTGTTGATTGAATGTTTAGAGTTATAATTAATATATGCATTAAAACTCATGCTTAGTTCAAATTAGAATAATACATTGAGAGAAATAAGTTCTTGAGTGGAATGATATGAAAATTAAAACATAATTTTTTTTTAATAAAATTTCGATACTGCTTGAAAAATTCCCCTAAGTGCATAATGTCTTACTTTGACCTTCATATCGATTAAACAACAGGTCGTACAAACAACTGGCCATTTTTGTTTTAGAAAAAAGCTTGAGAATTTGAAGAATGAAAGTAAAATTTAACTTTTAATCAGTGAACCAATTTGGATTTTAAGTCATTAAACTTTAAAGCTAAGTTTGAATACCTTACAGAGGCTAAATTTTTTAGATTACAGATGGATTAGAAATAATTTAAAAATGAACCAACATACACCTATAAACGCTTCAGTTATGGAAATAACACATACACAAAAAGCTACTTTTTTCAATGATCCCTTAATTTTTTTCTTGAATTTAGAATCACCCTGAATAAGTTTGTATTTAATTTTACGCACATCGCTGAAACATATTTTAGAATAATCGATTGAATCGTCATTTTTCTTGAGTCTTCGTATGTTAATTGGTTGCATTGGAGATTTTCTTGTGCAACCGCTACACTAGGACTATACTCTTCCAGAACACTATTTGAACTGGATTTGGGAAAAAGGGATGCATTCCGGGAGTACTTTCAAGGAAAAAAGCCATAAATTTGCATCTCAAAATAATCGGAAACTCGGGAATAAATTACCCAGCTACTCGGCAACTGACACAATTCTGTCACGATCTCCACCGTGTATATTCACCTTGAACCTCGAGATGATATCTCTTTCTCGGTTTGAGTAGACCTAAGTTATATACGTTAACTCATATACGCAATTCGATTTCAACGACAATTCGTTGAACCAGCTATAAAACATTGAAATAACTACAATTTAAAATATGTATGAGAATAGTTTATTTAAAATATTTCTTAATGATGATAATTTATGGCATTTCAAATCAAATTTTATCAATTCATATGCTTTTTTTTTTTTGCTTTTTTTTTCTTCTTTCAATATGATAATGATTTGATAGAAATGTTCTTTGGATTTTTTTTATTTCAATCATTCGCTTCAACTAGTTTAACAATAAATGTTAAAACCACTTCGACCTGTAAAAGTCGAACTAAAAGTTCTGGTTTTTCCAGAAGAACATTTCATTGCTCCGATGAACACTGTCACTACCTATCAGTCCTGAACTGTCAGAGTCACCTTGTCTTGGGAAAATTGTTTAAACTCTTGGACCAGACAAGCCAATTTAGAAAGAAGAACCAGATGAGTCAGAGGAAGAACTTCTCTTGTTAGAATCTTGCAATTCCTTATAATTGTTACATATTTAGGAACTTTGTTAAAAGGAAAACTGTGTTCTTGAAAACTCTATTTAAAGAAAGTTAAAAATTTTGCAAGATGGATATAAGGACTTACAAGTTTAAACGTTTTATTCCTGGATTCAGAAAATTAATAAGGTATTTTAGAAAAGACAAGAGCAAGTTTTCAACGATATTGAATTATAAGTTTTTTTTTATTTAAAGTTAATAGACGCTTGTTTGACTATTTCACATAGCTCTGTATAAGTTCACTTTGAAAAACGTCATGTAATGATATTCAGGTGAAATAGTTTCAATGTGGCTGTTTACGATGTTTATTAAATATACCAAATTATATTAATAAGAATTTTTTTATTTCTGGCTCCAACAGGTCACGTATAATTCTATTATACATTTATTAGTGTTTATCAAATTTCATGTCTAATCAACCATAATAAACATTCTTTACTCCTCATACTTTCACAAAAGTCAGCTATAAATTTATAACTACTTACTACTTTACTAAAATAAAAACTTTTTTAAAATCTGATCTCGTACCAAATTCATGATCTCATATCAAATCTGTTTATTGCTTCAACCCTCACCTCCTTCACAATGGCGTAAGAAAAGGTAATTAACTTATAACCGCCCTGTACAGTGGCACTGCAATGTCTATTTTAATATAATCACTAATGGAATCATCGTAGTAATAATAAGCAGTTAAAAGCTCAAATCATGCTACATTACAACTGTCATTGATTATTTAAATTCAATAACTTGAATTAATTTTGATAATCGATGACTAAAAGCTCAAGCATTAGATGTTCATTTTTTTTTTTTTTGCCTACACGATATATTGGTATCATAATGTGAAGGTGGAGTCAAGTTCTTTCATCTTGCATATCAAACATTGTACGTCTCCTCCAAATAGTAACTTAGTTACAGAGATTTTAGAAAAAAGTTATTTGTGCACATTTTTTCTCGAGTTCGAAATCATCTTTTTACGTTTTCTAAAATTTTAAAGAAGAGGGTATAATACATTAATTTGTGTATATACTGAATCATGATCGGTATATATACTTAAAGACACATTCTTTAACTCTTTATTTACTGAAGGAACCTAACATGACTCGTCAGTTTTCACCTGGTACTGTATTAATTTAAACACTTTGAGACCCTTGGGACTTTGAAATCCACTTCTTTGAAGTCTTTTCTTCAATTGTTGGATGGCAGCACAAGCTTATTTTTCTTTAGAAGCTTACTAGAGCCAAGTTTATAAGATTGATGTAAGACCAAGATGGATGCCTTGGAGATTTGAAATGTGTTTGCATATAAAAAGAAATAAGTTAATGCTGCTATCCAATTATTGAAGAACGAAATTCATAAAAGTGGAAGTCCCAATGGGTATCAAAGCGTTTAAATTAATGCAGTACCAGAAGAAAACTTACGGGACTTATATGTTCCGTCAGTTTTCATGTGCTGTTCACATGTGCTTATACAGTTCACATGTGCAGTTAACAATACATGTTCAAATTATAACTTGCTCTTTATTGGCTGAATACAGCATCTAGCATTTTGTTTAATCTTCACATCCATGTACATTCACTTCTCGGAAATTTTTATCTGAATCATTTCTTGTGAAATGGAAAAAATATCAATTTCTTAAGAAATAGAAACGTAATTTATTTGGTATTTTATTTCAATTCTAAAATAGCCATGTCTTTAAAATTCAAGAAATTCGTTTTGTATATCTGCATCTAAAAGTTCAAATGTATATCACTCTGAAATTTAAGAAATAAATATTCGAAAAGAGTTTTTCAATCGGAAATCTATGATGCTTGGGTGATATGTGCATTTATATTTGTTGTTTTTGTTGATATTCATATGATTCGAGCGTGCAGGAAATACTACTTTCAGTGAAGCAGAAAATCTTGCTTTCAGAGATGCATAAAAGTAAATAAGAAAAACTTGAACATGAATTTTTTTTTTTTTTTTTTTTTTTTTTTTTTTTTTTTTTTAACTTTATCGATTTAGATAGTTTGAGCAAAAGGTTTTTTAGAATAAATAAACTTCTAAACAATTCTATTTATTGAGAAGAAATTACTTGAAGAAATATTGAAAGACACTAAAGAAGCTTTAAGTGCAATTAGCCTATTTTAAAAATATTGCCTTAAAACTAAGAAAAATCTGTATTTAATTTGTTACATAACGCTACTTTTCTTTCAAGAAACAAATTTGTCAAATTTTTAATAATTTTATACATTATTTTCCATTTATGAACATACTAATGTAAAGAAATACTGTATTCTTTTTTTAAAAAAATTGACAGCGGGATCTTAAGATTTTTCGACAATTAAGATATTAATTTTGGGTGAAATGTTTTAAAGGTAAATCTTAATTAGGGGTGCATCTAATGATCTGCCTAGGTGCTCTACAAGTTTAATGAAGCAAATATTCTGTAATTATTTGCTTATTACAATGAAACATTGAAAAGCTTGTAAGAAATCTTTTCTCAAACAAATACCTGATTACAAATTTCAGTTTTCAAACATTATACAAATTAAAAAATCTCCCTCTTTCTCTCTTTACAAGAAAATCTCCTGATTAAAGAATTTTTGACGTCTTTAAAATAAGTAAAGAAGTATGTTTTAAATAACTAAAAAAATTATAAAATAAAATGTCAAACACACATAATCTTATTGAATTTAAAATAAAATTCTTAATTGTTTGCATTAAATGTATTATGTTGCAAATAAAAATAAACTGTTTTTCAAATGTGTTTTTATTTTCTGTTATATTTCATTTAGTCAAAAAATTAAATATATATACGATAATGCTAAACTATTTTCGTCTAAACTATAGTCTTCTTTCCTTTCAACAGATTAAAGTTGAATGGTTGGAGAATAAAAGTTTCATATAAAACACCAAGTTCTGAAACAGGAAAATTCTTTTTCAATTCGAATATACCGCCTGCATTTCAAAGAACTTTCAATGAATAAAAGAATCCCATTTTAAACTCTATTTCAAAAAGTCGTGGCTTTTCTTATAATTTTTTTTTTTATTTATTATTATTATTATTCGCCTAAAGGTTCTTAAAAAAGTTGCGTGGATAGTACAGACATGAAAGACTATCGATCAACGTTTTAGCTTCTATGCAACTCTAATGAAATGCGAATTTTATACAAAGGGTCTGTTTATCTGAGCTTAACATTCCTAGACATTTAAAAATCTACAAATTGCAGACATGTCAAATGAGAGGTCTTATCAAAATAAGTTTCCCTAGTAGATAAAGATAGGATTGTAACAGAAAATGTCACAAAGATGCAGCTGCCACTCACATATCGTACATCAGATACAGTCTTTCTAAGAATGCCATAATCAAACAAGTTTGATATTTTTATTTATAAAAATATCGCCAAGTTAGTGATCTTTGTTCTATGGAGAGAAAACGTTTCTGAATACCCAAGTTCTAATGCTATATCTTTATTTTATGCCACGATGTAAATTTCTCATAGAAATTACTAGTGAAAAATCCAAAACTGTGATTGAAAAAATCAATCACAGTTCCGGTTGGAATTTGTGATCGAGTTTTAAGCTATTTTAGTAATCTTATAAAGGCATTCAAAATGATATGTGACATATGTCAGTAACATTTATAATTGACGCTTAGCGATTTGCAAATTGACTTCCAGATACAATTTCCGATACCCGTTTGTAATTTCCGGAGGAATTTTGGTATAGGGTGAGATTTGGGTCTTGGTGAGATCTTTTATTTGACATATTACACTTGTCTGTAGCATTTGTGCTTCGTCAGATAATATTAACCCAAAACAGACAGATAAGTGAATAAGGTCTTTATATAAACTTCTATCTTGAATGTAATGTAACTTCGACAACCGTCCCCACCAAGGTCTTTCACTCTTCACCAACGTTTCCATTCCGGTTTTTCACCGAAATGTTAACTTCAGACACAACAGGTAAAAAGTGTTATGAACCACTATAACCCTGCCAATGAACTATAAAATGTCAGCGACGTCTTCCGAAATCACAAAATATATTTAAAAAAATTCCCTACACATTATTAACAACAGCAAACAGAACGACCCCAGAACATTTAATAATTTTCGCACAATTATTTTCTACCACTCCGAAGTGCAAAACCTTGAACCGATAACAACAGTGTAATGAACCACCTTACCCTTTCATTGAACTAAGCACGTTTCATTCACCTGAAGTGGAAGAAACGTTGAACCGATCCCAAAGTGGAAGACTCCAAGGGCAGAAAGCACCTTTGAAGGTCTAACTTTGCCTTCCTACTTCCGAAAAAGGGACCTCGACTCTTCCCAAAGAGCAATGGACTTAGCGTCAAGGAAAAAGGTCCATCTATTCTCGCTTCCGCGTGTCATCTTTCGGAAGTACATGGTCATTGGTTTCCTGTTTAGCGACAACTAGATGGACTCGTTCCATTGAAACTTCGTTTCCTTTTCAAGTAGCTTTAATTTCGAGGTCAGTGTTTCAGTGTTACATAGAACTACTCGGTGATTTTCTGTTGTTTTAATTTTGAGCATTTTGACCGGTAGTAATTAGCTTTGGAATTGCTTTCAATTATTCATATGTTAACATAGTTTAATGATAGTAAAATAAAAAAAAATGTTCCAACATTTTTTTGTTTGTATTTCTTACACATTTAAAAAAGTTCTGAGTCCAAAATCGAGGTTTAGAAAATATTTGTGTATCTACGGTCATAACTTTCTAAGGGATTGATCTTCATGTTCAACTTTTGTATAGCGATTATTTTGTTACATATAGGTTTTTCAACTTTTCTGGAAACCCCCTTGACACTATAATTAAAAAAATTCGGTGTGAGGTTATAATAACATCTTTAGTAATTTCTTAAGTTATTATTGGTATAGTTGTAATTTTAGTTTCAATAAATTCGTAGAATATTTCTATATGATGCATTTAATATAGTGGATTATTTCAACATGAATTTAGTATAGTGGATTATTTCTACATGCATTTAATATAGTGGGTTATTTCCTCATGCATTTTATATGATTTGAGTTCCAAAAGGATAACTAAAATTTCAAAAAAGGCAATTTTATGAAATACCACATGAAAAATATAGATTGACGTTCATTAAAAAATGACCTTAAATTCTTTGTTCCTATCAATAAAAACAGTGGTACTTAATAGGATCTTTTTAGAGATAGGTGAAACCATTTCTCTTATTTGACTTCTATATGCATTGTGATCAAGCTTATCTAGCTGAATCTTATGTATCGATGTCTGAGAAAACAAAAATTCGTACCTGTTTGTTTGGGTTCTCAGCACTATAAATGTCAAGGCAAGTAATACTGATGTGTGTGTCGAATTGAAAAAAATGGACATCAGCACAAAAAAAAAAGGGGGGGGGGGAAGACACAGGTAATTTAAAACCCATTTCCAAACCGAAGATCGTTATAAAAATATTCTAAGTAAAAAATAGAATTTCGAAAATATTTTAGTTTTGAAATATCGATAAGAGTAAAATTAGATTTTATGCACAGAAAACAATTACTGAACACCATATTAACAGGAATTGCATATTTCTTTGAAATTACTTTTCTAATTAATATAGTTTATAATTAATTTTTTCTCAAGAAAATACAGGTTATAAAGAGTAGTTAGGAAAAATAGTTAGGAAGGTTGTTATTTAACTTTTTGATACTATTTTTTAGTGAATGTATAAAATTTATCAACCTGTATTACTTGAAATTATATTACTGAAATTTGAATCTAGACTAGCAATTTTTAAAAAACTAACATATCTGGATTAAACATTCTTCTGCTACAGAACACTTACTAAAATAGTGAATATAACATAAAATACATTTGTTTTATAGAGTTTTGTTTTTATAGTAATAAAACTTTTACAAAAATAATAAGATTCAAAATCATAGCACTCCCAACTTACACTGAAAATTTTAAACTGCGATTTTGCTGAAAACTTGTTAATAATTTAGTAAACAACATTGTTTCATTTTTAAGTTAACAATTTTGGAGAAAATATTAGAAGTGGGAAAAAAAATTTAAATTTTCGCTGAATTCCAGAATATGTAAGCAATATGCAAATACACCTTAAACAATTAAAAAAAAAAAAAAAAAAAACACCTTCACGCACACGATATATCATCATGATTTATTTGAATCCAGGAATTTTTCTAATGAAAGTAAATACAATTCAATATAAGATATTCGCGGGAAATCCCGACAATACTACTCATACAGTCTTTTCAAAGTTTCTAAGTTAGTTCAAACTTTACCAACAAATGGTTGTATATGAGGAACAGAAAGAACCATCCCACCATGTTCATTTTTCTAGTTAAAGGTTTTATTAAAACCTTTTGTGCCAAATGTAGTTTGTTTTATTGCTGACTTAGTTGGACATTTTATAAACCACAGTTGGCTTAAAGGGTTTTAACAAAACGTTACAGAAAGAACCTTCAGCTAGAAAAATAGGCGTTGCGGGATGGTTCGTTCTGGCGCTCAACGCTTACTATTATCTTGATAAGGAAGTTAAAAAAAAAAAAAAAGGCAATATCACTTAGCTAATTTTGTCCACTGACCGTTTCTATGGGCGAGGTTATCTGTATTTGTTTGCATGTTATTTTGTACTGAAAAGTTTACTTTCTTTCGTGATGTTTTTGAATTCAAAATATTTAATGTACTGCTGTTAGGAATTTAATCTTCTTTAAAGATATATCATGCATTTCTTTCTTTTTTTTTTTTAACCATCTATAGCTCATGCATGAACCACAAAACTTTTCCGAACCATAGCTCTAGAGAAATACCAATATCATGTGTAGGTAATACGAAGCAATGCAAAACTATTTTTACTTACCCAGAATCGGAATTTTGGTCATAATATATTTATTGGGAATTCAGGTTGTGATTGAAACTTTTTTTTCCCAACATTGCTGAGTGTTTAATTTTCTGCTTAGGTGTTTTGAGAAAGTTCATATTTGAAAGGGAAAATCTAACATGCAAGTAAATATTCATTTTAAAAATATAATCGAGTAGCTAGTAACCAAGAGTTTTTGTTTTTTAATTTTTTTAATTTTAACACAAGCATTTCCATTTTATTCTGAAATGAAAGTTATGGTAGTACCCTCAGGTACAACATCTTTATAACCAACTACTGTCTCATTAAAATAAGTATTCAATCTTTTAATATAAGCGGCATATTTCACCATATAGTTTTTCAAAAGATATGTGTCATTATTTGGTTTTAACTTTTGGCGAAGGCACCAAACCTTAATCTATCCAACCTTGAGAAATTTAATTAAAGTCACAAATGTCTACTTTTCTTCCGTCGTATTTTAATTTTAATTTTTATTAACGACTCCACAAACCAATAATTCTAACACTAATATTAATCAGTTGCTTGGAGGCAGAAAAGAACCTTATTTTCTAATCTAGAACAGTTGTCATTTGTCATCACTAAGTTCCTATAACTCTCAAGGGAAACCAATCAGGAAAAGGGATTCAGAACAGCTTTGTGGATTGGGTAGATAGCCTTAACAGGGACACATGAAAGAGTCTTTGAGGGAGACATAGTTGGTGGTGATTGTATCTGCTTTGGATAGATAAAATCACCTTTAAAAGAGTAAGTATTCCCTGAAGAAATAAGTTATGTACTACAACTTTTCTTGGAAGATTCTGTCGATTGTTACATATCTCTTTGGTTTGCTGTACGATGAAGTACATTCTGGGTACAACTTTCGTCTTTAGTTAAAAAGTGTTCCTATTCTATCAGTTTTGAAGAAAAATGAAAGAAAAAAGAAAAAAAAGCCAATGAAAATATTAAAATTCTACTTGGTTAATAAGACAAGTTTATAAGCAAAGGTGTACTTACTGATTAGAAGTTTTGTTGATAAAAGTGTGTGTTAAAAAAAAAAAAAAAAAAAAAATAATAAAAAAATTCTAAATGAATTTTCGAAATTTATTTATTATTATTTTTTATTTTTTTTTATTTATTTTTCCTAATATCCTAAAATATATATTGCAAAAAATAGATCTTTCTATACACTTGAAAATCTTTTGAAGTAGAGAACAATTCTCCCAAAAATTTCTTGACTCTAGAAATAACTTTCATATTTAGGGCTTTTATTTCTATTGTTTATGATGGTATTTTATAAAATGTCAGACATTTTCCTGCTAGGTATGAACTACGAGAATTATTTTTATACTTTGCCAATATAGAATACTTAAGCATTCTATAGAATACCACATGCTATTTAGGGAAAAGATGAAAAAGATCATGATAAGACTATTATTTAAAAGACATGCATTCCTCAAAAATACAAATGTTATTTTGAAAAAATATTTCAAAAAATTTAATTAAAAGCTTTTATTCAAAATACATAAAAAAAAAGTTGTTCAAAACAAAATATGCCTAATTAATAAAGTAACTAAATATTTAGCAAAAACTACTTATACTTATCATTTTATATTCTACGCGTAGTTTAAGTCAAGTTCAAAGAGACCTGAAAAAATTTAAAAGGCTTATTTGTGCATTAAAAGTCACGTTCTATGTTAATTAGAAATTAAAATTAAGCTTCTTGTTGCAACATGGCTGTACATGATATTAGAAAACAATCGGAAATATATTTCAAACATTCCCGGTTTGTCATAATGTCTATAGAATGTCGAATATCATAATACATTTCGGGTAACATTTTTAATACTTAATTTATAAGAAAGTAAAGAAAGCAGAAAATTTTACATAATAAGATATAGCTTTTTTTTTTTTTTTTTTTTTTTTTTTTTTTTTAATATTTTATAAATCAATAATTAACATGCTTGGAATTCCTAACAGCAATAGTGTTGACTGCATTTTGTTCAATATTATATAAAGCAATAAACAAATTTGCATGCTTTTTTTGTATTTAGCCTTATTCAAATTTACTTATTCCTGTTGTTCTGAATGTTGCGGAGTTAAAATTGGTGCATTAGCTCTAGTTCTGATATATATAGTAATCAATACATTGAAAAACTTCAAACAAAACATAATTCGGAAAATTTAAACTATTTATTCCGTTCGTTGTTGAAAAAGGTGGCTTATTTGGACACTAAGTCATACTACTTTATCAAAAATATTTATAATAAAAACACAATTTTTAAATTTAAATGCATTAATTGGGCGTTATTGAACATTTAAGTTGTGTATATCTTTAAAGTATTAATTCCTAATAATATACGATATTTGTGAATTAAAGAAATATTGTACTTTATTTAAATTACAAATACATTAAATTTAATGATCTTGCTCAAAAGCAATCATTTATGGTTTTCATTTTATTTAAATTTTGAGATTGTCATTTAGCAAGAAACCTCTTCTTTAGATTTTAAGAAAACTAAGCTCTTTTATTTTGAAAGAGAATGTTGTCAATTGGAAAGTGTTGTCCAATAACTAAATTAGTTAATTAATATTGCTAGAATTATTAATAGTTCAGTTAAAATTTAAATATAAATGATGAATTTAATCTTCGATGCTTGTATAATTATATTAGTTTTTGACGAATATAATTATGACAAATAGTTAGTTGTTTTCTTTCACGAGAAAAAGTTGTACAACGAATACTTTTCTAATTTGCATTTACCTAGAATGACTTTAATTTGTAATTTTCTAGCCATCCTATTTTCTAAACAAAACATCAGCAAATTTTATTAGTTGTTAAATCAATTTATAATTTGACGTTAGAATATTAAGGTTGCATATAGAACTCTTTATTGAATTGGAGATTAGTTTTTCTCTTTAGTTTGGTGAAGGCGCCACTTTTTTCGAAAGAAATTGCATGTTTCTCGAGTTTTTGAAAATAATAATGACTTTTTTCAAACTTAATGTTCACACAAATTACTTCCAACGCTCTCTTCATTTGCAATGATGAAGAAAAATTAACTTTTTAAACGTCATTAACGTCAGAATTAAAAGCAAAAGCGCACTTTTTACGAGAAGTTTTCGAGTTCCAATCAGAACTTTTCTAATGGCAAAACAAAAGGTAATCATGCACCACTTCACGAATGCAGTGATTTTGACGGAAATTAAAAATAGTGTTTTGCGTGTACTTGTGCTATTCCCCAATAAAATCTTGTGGAGCTTTTATGGTAATTTTGAAGGGTAGTATATATGGAAGTAACAAGATGGTAAGAAGCGAAATGTAACACTTTAGAAGGCCTGATAAAGTAGTATTTTTTTTTTATACAAAGACGTTCAAAAGTATAAAAATAGGAAACAAGCTTAATCTTATGGTAATGGAAATGAGCACAAAGGGTAGGCTATACGAAACTTAAAAGTTGAAAGCGTTTTTTTAGACTGAAATTTTTTATTTGAATCGTTATAAAAGGTTAATATTTTAGTTATTTTACTATGAATGATTTTAAACGTTTATTATCATTATAATACCAACAGTTTAATATGAGAATGTATATTGTAAGAGCAATTTTGCCTTATATGACTCGCATAAAATGGGTTATAGCGGGGTACTAATCTGGAAAGTATGGTATTTTTTAAAATAGATATCTTCCTGTTATTTCTTTTATTATATAGATTTTTAATTAAAACATATATTATATATATATATATATATATATATATATATATATATATATATATATATATTAAAATGAAAATCTGGTTCGTTGTGGTTCGGAATCCACGTGTTACGTTATGCTGTAGGTACCGGTTTGATTAGCCGTCATTGGGCATTAAGTTGAGCGAGTTGAGTACAAACCAACCAACTAAAGATCCCACACATCGTACTCTCAACATACCATCCATCCTTTATTTGATTGATTGATGCTATAAATAACAAACATAATCATTTAATTTTACTTATAGTAATTATATCTTTAATCCCCTTTTTTACCTTATATATATTATTATTGTGTGTTACATTAACAATAAGTTCCTTTCTGTTCCTTTAATTCCACAAGAGCAATTAGATCAATTTATACATAGCCACCAAGTAACATGAATGTTATTAATATGTTCGAACCCATACTGACTGTTACAGTAACAAGCTAAAAACACAAAATATGATTTTTTCAAATGTTATATTATTTATTTTGTTATTTACGGTTTTAGAAATATGAAAATTACTATGGATTTATAGGTCGCGTACGTTTGTATAAGAATGAAAATACTACTATGACAAACCATATACTTTAATACAGGATGACAAGTACTGATCTATACGGAGAAAAAAAACTTGATAATTTTTGAACCGTTGGCGAGATTCAGTTAAAGCTTGGCGGTTGAATGCAGGACAAATTAGGATATTTTTGGGCATGCCTAGAGTGGATCGAAAAAATCTTTTATTCGAAATTAGTTTTGTTTCTATGTTTTTTTTTTTTTTTTTTTTGGGGGGGGGGGGGTATAAACCAAGATCCTAAAATCTGAATCTGAAGTCCATGAAAAAATATCTTAGGATTCCTCAAAGCATCCCGAATTAGAATTTTTCTTAAAATGCATAAAATCGAAAATTTTAGAAAAAATATTTTAATTACAAAAACATCGATGTAACCCTGAGTAATAATTTCTATAAGGTACTCTATACAAACATAAATAAAAATTAGATATTGAACTGGAGGCCCCGACTGTTCTCTCATCAGGGGGTTCGACCAGCCAAAAACCTCCAGGAGGCGTTTCTGAAAGAGTAAGGCCCAAAAAGGCACAAAATGTCACTCTTGAACCCCGACGCCTCCAACCGAAACAAATAGAAATAAGAAATTACATTACAAAAAGTATAGAATGCATTGAAATGGATATAATGCATTATTGAGATTCGGAAATTTTATTATTAGAAGACAATATTAGAATCGGTGTTTATGATAGGTTAGATTTTGGATTTGTGGTTATTTGTCTTTCCAAATAGCAATTTGAGTGGCAAGATTTTTTTACAATATTTTTCATTCACAATTTAATAGAATCAGGAATATTTGCAATAATGATGAGGATTTTAATACAGCTTGTCTAATATTTAGGGGTAATTTAATTAAAAATTGTTTTCCTAAGAATTTTTGTGGTTTCAATTTTTCATAATTAGGGCGATATTGAAGCTTTACTGAGTAGCACCAGTAAATGAAAATTCTTTCTTCTAATAGATGGCGCTTTTAAAATTGTATTTTTGAGAATTTATATTTATCTGCGGGATGGTTTTTTCTGCTGAACTCTTTTTGGATGTGTTGTTATAAACTGCTAAACTTTTATATGGGTATATCGGGTATTCTTCAAAGGGGTAAGTTCTCGGGATTATTTTATATTTCAATGCATTGTATACTTTTTGTTATGTAATTTCTTTTTTCTCATTGTTTTGGTTGGAGGCGTGGGGGTTCAAGTGGGACATTTTGTGTCTTTTTGGGCCGTATTCTTTCAGAAACGCATCCTTAGGTTTTCGGCTGGTCGAACCTCCTGATGAGAGACCAGTCGGGACCTCCAGTTCAATATCTAATTCTTATTTATGTTTGTACTGGTTATAAGTTCTACAATTGTGCTGCTTTTGCGCCAATGTGGACTTGTACTGTTTTATCCTAACTTTTTTTATGTTTTTAATAATTGATTCTTATTTATATTTTTATAAATTTGCTTATATTATACACTATACAAGTATGTCAAATATAAAATACGTGAAGCAATTCTTTAGGGATCCAAAGTCCCCTTGAAATTTTTCATTTTTCATGAAAAATGCTTAAAATAGGAGATTTTATAAGAAAAATTAAAAAAATATATAAATATAAATAGCGTTATTCTCAATTATTACTTTGAAGTGCTAAAAACAATACTGAAAACTTATAATTATTTGAGCTAATATTTGAGAGGGCTTTAAAACCCTTGAAATATAGATTTTATCATAAAAATAATAAAGAAATCAAAGTTTAAAAAATATTTTTAAATAAAGAACAGTAGTTAAGAAAATCCAGTTTAATTTTTAGCAAAATATTCAATTATTGATTCAAAAAACCACTGTTGTATAAATTTATTTAAATCATTACAAATTTTTTTTCTACATATCACTAAAGAATTCCATATTACTACCTATAGTCAACATGCAAAGGGACGCCAGATTTTATTACCATTCCATTCCATACCCACACAGTTATGTGGAATAGGGTGGATTGAAAAAAACTTTTTTTCGAAATTCGTTTTGGAACAACGTTTTTTAGTGGCCATTTTTTTTTTTTTTTTTTACAGCTTGCGATACATCACATTATGGAGAGTAGGAAATGTTTTAAAGCCGCACCAGTAGGAGTACGAAACTTCAGAATTCCAAAAATGAATTTTCTGGCAAATGATTATATCGACTAGTACAATGGAAGCCAGGAATTTCCTGCAATGTACCTGTACCATATTTCTATGCCATTCTTAATCTGTAGAACATTTCCAATCACATCACTGATTCTCCTAGGCAATGATGTTTTACCATCTGGTCTTTCTGAAAGATGAAGAAGAGATAGTTCATTAAAATGTAACTGACTAATAATTCAGTGAATATGCATGTTGAGATTTTCTTCCAAGAGCCGAATTATTTCAGCATTTATTCCACTGTTTTTTGCTTCCTTACCACATCCAATTCTGATTAAATTTCGGGTATCGAAGTTTTTTTCTTCAAGAATGTTGAGTATTGCTTCAGAAATACACTTGACACTTTTGCTTCTTAATTCAAGATGCCCTAAATAAATGGAGTGTAGCTCATCTACTAATGTTAAATGAGCATCCCATATACAAGGTCCGGCTATTAATTTCCAGGACTGACGTAACTGTAGGAGAACTAAAAGCCAAAAGATGGCGCTAATGATTGCATATTGAAGAGCGTTTTCTTGCGCATGTGCAGTGCAATCGGCGTCATTCTGAAGTAAGTGGTTCTCGTGGAAAGGTGCATTAAAACGTAGCTCTTAAATTCCTGTTGTCGAAGTGAAAATGGAGCAAAGAATTAACATTAAATTTTGCTTCAAATTGGGTATCCTATCCAGGTACGCAGGGTCAGTATCAGCGTTGTCGATAAGTTCGCCACATGCGTCCAGTCTCAATTGCTTTTGTTCGTCCCTTAAATGGTGAGGAACGAATCTGGAACAAATCTTGCGATTGCCTAGGTCTCGCGTCAAAATTCACCGAACCGTCTCTTTGTCCATGTTCAATTCATTGGCGAGTACTCGAATAGTCAATCGAAGATCACATTTCACCATATCGCGAACTTTTTCAATTGCATCCGGCGTACGTACGGACTGATGCCGACGTGTGTGGATCATCTTCGACGCTTTCGCGCCCCGAAAGCGTTTAAACCATTCAAAAGTTCTTGAGCGGGATAATGCTTCCTCGCCGTAAACTTGTTTTAACATTTCGTAGGTTTCCGCAGCTGTCTTTCCTAATTTGAAGCAAAATTTAATGTTAAGTCTTTGCTCCATTTTCACTTCGACAACCGGAATTTAAAAGCTACGTTTTAATGCGCCTTTCTACGAGAACCACTTACTTAAAAATGGCGCCGATTTCACTGCACATGCGCAAGAAAACGCTTTTCAATATGCAATCATTAGCGCCATCTTCCGGCTTTTCGTTCTCCTACAGTTACGTCAGTCCTGGAAATTAATAGCCGGACCTTGTATTTTGCTTGTGGTAGGTATTATCGTTAGCTTTTATATTTTTAAGGGTTTTGCCTAGTATACCATAAAAAGGAGGCTTATAATTTCGTTTTACATATTTTTACCACCTTTTGTAATTTCAAACAAGTTTTTATGGTTTTTCTAGGCACTTAATTTCGGTTGATATAAAAAATTCACATTCATCTATATTTATCTGGCTATTTACATCATGAAGCAATGAAGAGAATTGAATATTTTATTAAAAATTGTACTGGTTTTTCTTTACCACTGTTCTTTAAAAAAAAAAAAAAAAAATGTTTTAAAACTTCGATTTCTTTTATATGTTTATGATAAAATCTAAGTTTCAAGGGTTTTCATATACTCTCAGATATCAGTTCAAATAATTAAAAGTTTACGGTATTAATTTTAGCAATTTAATGGAATAATTGAGCTTGGTGTTATATAATTTTCGATATTTTTAATACTTTTTATAAAATCTCCTCTTTTGTGCATTTTTCATGAAAAATGAAAAATTTTGAGAGAATTTTGGATTTTTATATAATTGCATCACATAATTTATATTCTATAGACTTGTTAAGAGTACCTAATAGAAATTATTACTCTGGGTTACACTAATGTTTTTGTATTTTAAATATTTTTTTCTAAAATTTTTGATTTTAGGCATTTTTCATGAAAAATTCAATTTTGGGGGGGCTTTAAGGAACTGTAAGATTAGGGTCCTGATTTAGACCCCGAATGTCCACTAAAAACGTAGTACCCAAACGAATTTCGAATTTTATTTTTTTCTATCCACCCTAATGTGGAATAGTCCATATTCTCTAATCACCTGAATTTGTACCGTTCTACTATCAGCTAGAAGAGTAATTCTTTGTTCTTTTTTAAATGGCTGAAACTAGAAGTAGTTGCGATTGCACTATTTTAGGTAGTTATAAAACTATAAATGATAACACCCTTCTTACATATAAAGTTGTAATGAGACATTACTATTTTCTAAGAAATATGATTAAATGTGAAAATAAAGGTTACGATCCATCACAATGCCGAATTGCAAATATTCTTGCGGAAAAGCTATTGATGTTTTTTTCAGTAATTGATGTTGACGGTCGGAAACTGCATTTATAATCACTATTTTTTGCATGCTACCTACTAGTACTTGCTTCATCTATCTTCAATTGATAATTGGATAAAAAACAGAAAATTTTTAATTCTTATCAGAATATTCATCTTCAACTGGAAATCTAGAATCAAATTCCTCTCAATTTCGAATTTTATTATTAGCACTTTCATCTCTTTTGAGCTTTTTGCATGATTTTTTCCTCAGAACTACAAAAGCTTTTTTTTTTTTTTTTTTTTTTTATCAAATCACCAATTTCCATACGGCTGCCACTCTGATATTTGATCAAATTAAATACTCTTGTTTCTGAACAGGAACTTTTTTTTTCGTGCATATTTATAAGCAGCGAAACCTTTGCATTTACAGGAACGCATGTCAAAAACTCGTTGATATTCAAATAGGAATATTTCAGTTTTCTTTTTGAGCTAGTCGCACTTTCTTTTGACGTTTCGTTTCAGCTTTTGGATTTCGGAATTGTTGTACTTGATATGCTGGACAATGGCTTTATGAAGAACTGTCGGAAATATGCTTTTTTCCAAATACTTATTAACTTTCTCATAAAAATATTTGCAACCTGACTTTGTGATCGATCGTAACTTTTCTTTTCACATTTAATCGTATTTCTTATAAAATACTAATGTCTCATTACATCTTCATACGTAAGAAAAGTATTCTCATTTATAGTTTTATAACTGCCTAAAATAGGGCAATCACCACTTCTAGTTTCAGCCATTTCAAAAAGAACAAAGAAATACTCTGTTAGCTCATAGTAGAACATTACAAATGCTGGTGACTATGGATGAAAATTGTTCACGAGATTAAATGTTGGAGTTGTTTAATTATAAAGACTTATGGTATGTTAGAAAAGATAGACTGTTCCACATAACCGTTTGGGTATGGAAAGGAATGGAAATAAAATCTGGCGTCTCTTTGAAAGTTGAGTATGGGTAGTAATATGGAATTGTTTAGTGATATGTAAAAAACAAAATTGTTATGATTAAAATAAATCTATACAACAGTGATTTTTTTTTTTTTTTTTTTTTTTTTTTTTTTTTTTTTTTTTTTGGTTAACAATTGAATATTTTGCTTAAAATTGAACTGGGTTTTTCTCCACTGTTCAACATTTGAAAAGTTTTTTTTTTTTTTTTTTTTTCTTTTAAATTCGATTTCTTTTACATTTTTGTGATAAAATCTAAATAACAAGGGTTTTAAATTACCCTTAATTATACTCAAATAACTATAACTTTTCATAATGATTTTTAGCGCTTCAAATTAATAATGGAGTATGGCGCTATTTATTTTTCTGCATTTTTAATTTTTTATTTATAAAATCTCCTATTTTAAGCATTTTTCAGAAAAAATTAGTATTCTAGGGGATTTTGGATCCCTAAATAATTGCTTCACATAACTCATGTTACTTGTATCGAGTACCTTATCTAAATTATAACGCTGGGTTACATCGATATTTTTGTATTTTAAATATTTTTTCTAAAATTTTCGATTTTATGATTCGATTTATAATTTATGATTTTTTATAAAAAATTCCAACTTTTTTATGTTTGGAGGAACACTAAGAGACTAAGATATTTTTTCATGAACTTCAGATTTTAGGATCTTGATTTAGAGGCCAAATGGCCACAAAAAAACATAGTACCAATATGAATTTCGAAAAAAAAAGAAAAGGTTTTTTCGATCCACCCTAATGAGGAATGTTATTGTTATTATTCATTTTCGGTAAAAATGTCAAATTCACATTATAACCATTGATGGTAAGCACATCGGACATATAATAAACTAAATCCAAATACCTATTGTTACTTTTAAAAATTTTATAACATTTTTAAACTCAATTAATTTGAAAATTTTGTCTTTTATTCCATACAGCTCTATAATTGTCACCCTGTATGTTTAATATTTTTTTGATTCACAACTCTAACGAAAAAGTTTCATTTGAAATCATTTTTCAAAAATTGAGGAATAGTAGGGCTCCGTGGAGCAGAGTAAAAAAAAAAAATTATCTTCCGTTATATCACACTTGATCCGTAATGATTCGAAAGTAACCTCTTTTGGATTTCAAGTTTCAAATGCACGTGGTAATTTTAAAGTTTAGGAAATAAACGAGAAAAAAATGGAAAAAAGGGCAAAATTTTAATAAGAGGAACCATTACATTTTATCCTTCAAAAAGTATATTTTCTCACAGTAGTTGATGGTTCATTACTTTTAAATAACTTAAGATACCATGCCGAAAATTTAAATTCATAAAAAGAAATTTTCAAAGAAAAACTTGAAAATTTATTAATAGACTTTTGAGATTCAATTAACTTTACTCTTTAGAAAAATATCATAAATAGTCACAATCATTTTCATCTTTAACATCTTTCAAAATATATAATTATATTTATTAAATTAATGATATATATAAAAAGAACAAAGGTCCAAATTTTACTATTATTTTAATCTATGACTTAGTTTTTTTACTGGAAGTAGTGACAAAATGAAGTAATAATTCAACATTATATACATAACTGGTTATTTAGATTTAAATAGTGCTTCCAACTATGCACACTTTCATGAAATTAAATTAACTCTAAAAAAATTATTTTTCTTTTAAAAAATAGCTCGTCTTCGTATGAAACAAGAATAGGAATTTAACTTAAAAGAAAGTTCCTCCAAAGTTAAAAGTTGACCAAGTGTAATAGTAATTGCTAATGAAAATGCTTATATCTTTATGCAAAGTAATAAAATACATTTTTTAAACAGTGTCATATATATGCAAAATAAATATTTTTTTTTACTTTTTTTTTTTTACTTTTAAATCAATTTTTTACAATGTCACTACATTTAAAGGTTAATGTTATTTTTATTTAGTTGTTTTTAGACGGATTAAGAGTTTTTAAAAGTGGAGAAGGGGGGGGGGGAGGGATTTCATGTTTTTTAGAAGTGGAGAGACGCATGTGTATTTTCTTGACAAGTGAGGGGACGCGTCATCCTGCGTCTATTCACACTTCTAGTACTCTACTTATAAAAAATTTCCTTTGCATAATACTAAAAGAAAATTGAATTTTTAATAAGTGTTTCGCGCATATTAAATTAACTTGTTTGTTATATTCACCATTTTTTAACGGCGCCTTAAAACTTTCTAGTATTATATATATATATATATATATATATATATATATATATATATATATATATATATATATATATATATATATATGCTAAATTCTTAGGATTCTAGAAAATATTACTCCGTTTCCTTCACTTCCCTAGTAATATTACTAACAGCTTCAGTTGTTTTCGAATGTATTTTCGTGCATTTACATAAACTAATTACACATTTTCTAATCTCATAATTTAAGTCCCCAACTGAAACAAACTAATTTCAGTAAAATACAAAGTAAAACAAAATTGAATTTCTGTTAAAATCTCCTTGGAAATTTGAAAAGGTCTTTCATGATATTAGTTTAAATTTCAACGACAATCAAATGTACTTTTTTACTAGTCTGAAAAAATGTTTGCTCACATACCTCTTTTTCATACTTCCATGTTCTAAATGAATTAGAAAATTTACTTTATGAGTCATTTAAAGTTTGTGAATAAAAATTAAACGTTTTTTTTTTTTTTTTTACTAAAATTTCCACAAAATTAGAAAAATTTGGATAATCATGTGAGATTTAAGAATTTATTCAAACACAAAAGTACGATTTATATATAACGGTACGTCCCTCAAACATTTAAAACATATTTATTCACCATGAAAACAACTGTATTCTTCTAAATTTCATTTAATATTTTCTACATTATGAAGTTTTTTATTTTTTATTTTCATATTTACGTATATGTTTTAAAATATTGAAGTTTTTTCTCACTTGAGTGTATCTCTTTGAAGTACAGCCCTCTGGATCAGAGATCTGGTATAGAGAACTAAAAACCTTCTTTAGAGATTCACCAAGTTGGAATATTCCTTTGATATATTCATCCTGTTAAACATCAACAAGCTTAGTGTATACAAAGCTATACTTGCTTCAAAACTTGAAACATACTGCTGCTTTTGAAAGTTAACAAAAATTGAGGTTAGACTAAGACGGTTATAGTTGCATAAACTAGTTAGTTTGTTTAATAAGATAAAACTTTTAATACATATTTGGTCATTTAAATTAAAAGTATTTATATATTATTTATATATTATGAAATCTATATATTTATTTATATATGTTGTTTATTATATAAGATCTATATAACATCTTTATATTATTTATTATATAATCTTTATATTATGAATGTGCATATTATGAATAATAAATTAATAAAAATATTATTATGTAATACACTAGAAATTCTGCAAACATATTTCATCGTTATTGCACCATACTTTGCGGTGTTTTAAGCACAATGTATAAAATTTGTAGAAGTAACTGTTATGATGCAATTAAATGTGTCTTATTATGCTGTAGTAACTATAAGAAATTAAATGTGTCGTATTTATTCTTACAGCTCTCAACATTAATATTGATAATTCTACACGAATTATCAACATTAATATTGATTATTCTATACGAATTAATACGGCTAAATTGCTAAAATTGCTAAATGCATTTTACTTCATTCTGCGTATCCTCTTCACCCCTGAAGATTAACAAAATGATTTTAAAAATATTTTACTGTTTTATGGAGTTATTTTGTGGTCAAGGACTATGAAAAAAAAATGTATTTATAAGTTTATTAGGGTGCCTAAAATTTTAGGTACCTGTATGTGGACCCTAGTTTTCTGTTACACAAAATAACAAGAACATTGCAATTGATAAAATGCTTGTAAAAGAAGTATTAACATGTTTTAATTAAACTTCTTATTAAACACTTTATTTTTTAAGTAATTGAGAATATTTTCATTACATTTACTTTGAATAGAACTTTTCAAAGCAATTATTTTTCAGCACACATAAGTAAATGTTTCAATTGGTGCACATTACTCTCGTTCTAGATTTGCACCCCACCAGACGACAAGCATTTTTGTCGTCCATGTACCTGGGTAGGTAACCTATATTATTAAATTGTACATCCTTTGAAGGACGAAGAACAACTTTTTGTTTCTTTAAGGGCATGGGAAATTCTTCTTTAGAGGAGTTAAACAGTTTGCGTGGCCTTCCTCTGCGAGAACTCCCAGATAAATTTCCTTCATACTTCAATAAAGATGAAGCAATAATCATCCTATACTCCAAAAGGGGAATGTATTTTTTTTATGTCATTGCTTTTATGAAAGCGCACATAATAAATCCAGCAATTAGATATTGCTAGATCCACAAAATGTGTAAACATACGCACAGTCCATTTCTTTGTTCTTACAGCACAACGATAGTATGCTAAATATCGATCACAGAGATCAGTATCCCCCATTGAAATATTATACATTCGAATTACAGCAGGCTGTAGAATGCTAACTTTTTTTTCCCTCTTTACTCCATCTCATACAAGATGCATGTGATTCACTTCCTACACATGTCGATAAAAAAGTAACACACTTGTTGTCTTTCCATCTGACACACATCTTGTCATACTCTCGAACATACTCATAGCATTCCCCTCTTTTGAGTTGTTTGTCATTTTTAAGTTTTTTTTGTTGCTGCACCAAACCAATTCTGTTACTCTTTACAGTCCCAACTATGAAAATATTGTGTTTCAGCAGATATTCTGCACACTATATAGAGGTAAGAAATCTATCAATGTAGATAATGTGCTTGGAATCCTGTGGAACGCTTTGTGATAAAAGTTTCACTACACCTCCACCTACACCCAAACTTGAAATGTCTTCAGCTGAAACACATCCTCTACCAGAATAAGCTTTAAAATCTAACACTAGGCCATCTGGCGCAGACAAAACAAAGTTTTTAAGTCCAAGAGGATTGGGTTTGCTAGGAACATATTGCCTAACTTACTTACTAACTTTCTATTGAACAAGAATTATTTACTAATTTTAACAATAATTACTTATTAACACATTTTCATCATATTATAATAAATTCACCCTAATGGTCGAAGGTACACAAATGTGTACCCAATTATAATTCTTGACCCAACTTTTCAATAAAACATTTTTACAAACAAAACTATTCTAAGCAGATGTTGAAAGATTAACTTAATTAGAAATAATTGTTTTGGATCTATAAATAATATTTAAAATACTGAAAATAACTTACGTTTTTGACTTCGCTGAGATGTCGCCATTTTCAGAAAACCACTTTTGTAAACAAATATTTCTTGAGGAAAATTAAGCCTTTGCCACTTTCTATGATATTCATTATGAAGCTCAGATATCCCCAAATGTAAAGGTGAGGTTGAAATTACAAATTTTTCCGCCAGTAAATTTTACAAATAAATATTATGAGGTCCACATATGTGGACCTACGGAGTGAAGAAGGTAGTACACAATTATTTTCAATTTGGGTTCAAATACACAATTACAGATATATGCATTTTGAAAAATAGATTATCAATATCCAGGGTTTGAAATATATAAATCTGACTTAGCAATTTATTACGTACGTTGTACTTCTTTGCATTTTATTTGTTTATGTATTATACTTTCCATTATATCAAAGTAACAAGCTAAATATATACAACCAAATAACAAAAACATAATTATGCCAGAAGCACCATTAATTTTCCTTTATTTGAAAAATACAACATTCTTCTCTCGATACTCTGTTTCAGAAACTTATAATCCTTACCCAGCACATTAAACCCTACTCTCATTCCTCTCACGGCTAAATTAATACTCATCCCTAACCTCATTTCCTCACAAAGTGTCAAACTTTGATAAATGGTCCAATATTGCTCAGCATCCGATAAATTTATTCAGTTACTTTCCGCTCAGCTCTTTTCCGCTTGTTTAATCGGAATCGAAAGTTTGCAAAGTGAAGAACTTTTGAGATGTAAAGCCGTCATCTCTAGATGGATGAAAGAGCCAGCTCGATAAAAAGCTCTTTAGGATTCTTACAGGGCCATCTGTTCTTCGAGTCTGCTTTTATGCATTTGTTTTATTTTAGTATGTAGACATTAAGTGGGGTTTAATATCTTGATTTTCTAATGGATAAACTGGGGGAATGGTTCTCCTTTATGTCTCTCTCTACGTTTGAAATGTATCTATTACGAAAGGGAAAGTAGTATGTCGTATTTTACGATTTATAAAATTCTAGCTACATGGCCCACGATTGACCGGTTTATTAATAAATAAATTGCAGAGTCCTAATTGATTAAGTGTAGTCATGTGAAGTCATAATTTGTTTTTTGAGCTCAACGGCACTATTCTTATTACAAGTCCAAATTTGAAATTAGGGTAATGTTATTAATTTTGTTAGAAACGTCTATTGGTAAACTGGTTCATTTTTAATTTGCATGTAGTTTTATTTAATGTTGTTTTTACATGCTGCTTGTACAAATGGATTTTGAATATACTAAGCAAAAACCAGGGATTCTATATTTAAATTATGCAAAACAAATACAAGCAAGTGTATTTTATCAATTTATTTATGAATACCTTTTTAATTTAAAAATTTGTTAATCAACCTAAAATTTAAAAAAAAAAAAAAAAAAAAAAAAGAAATTCAAATGTTACAGAAAATCGTAATGTTTTAAAAAGTCGAAATGTTTCAATATTATTAAGCTTAAATATGGTATTTTTCAATATTTTTTGAACTCTCAGACATGTTACGCATGTTTTTATTCAATTAATATATTTATATATTTTAATTGAATAAAAACATGCGTAACATGTCTGAGAGTTCAAAAAATATTGAAAAATACCATATATATATATATATATATATATATATATATATATATATATATATATATATATATATATATATATATATATATATATATATATATATATATATATATATATATATATATATATTTTAATTTTATTTTATTAAGAGAGTAGCTCTTTGAACTGTTCTTGAACACAAGTTCAAAGTAACTTAAATGGTTAGTTAAGGGTTAAAACTTTTAATTTGCGGAATTATTCTTTTCCTATTTAAACACCATTTTCGATAAAATTTCGATCACAGCAAAAAGTAGAAGAAGTTATAAAAGTTAATTAAAAAAAATAATAAAAATAATAAAAGCTAACTTGTTTAATATTGAAAATAACGTTTTTGTTATTCTTCTGCTCATGTGGGACACTGTTGGAACACTCGGCATTATGGTCCACTGTGTACGATCATTAGGTAGTCTCTTAAAGTCTCAACAACCATACTGCATGCAGTTTTTGCACAGTAATTCCCCTCTATATATAGAATTAAAATTATGTTTCAGTTAAAATAAAAATTAAGTTTAATTAAATGCATCGGTGTAATTGAAATTACGTTTAATTAAATGCATTGGTTCAATTAAAATTATGTTTAATTAAATATTTGGGTTTAATTAAAGTTACGTTTAATTAATTGTATAGGTCTAATTAAAGTTACTTTTATTGCATTGATTTAATTTCATTTCCCTGCTGTAAATATTCTTTAACAAAAAACCGCAACTCAAATACATTCACCGATATTGCTCCTTGAAAAGGGACCTGCGTCGCGTGCTTAAATATAAATTGGTATTTTAAAGTTCCAATCACACAGTAAAAAAAATTACTTTGAATTACGTTTCATTTTAATAAAAAAAAAATATATATAAAAAATTGTTTCCTTTATTCTTAATCATAACAAGCCATAAAAAACATCATTAGACTAATTTAATAACCGATCACTTCGTTTAATTAGAATTTTCCTTTCATTGTAAAACATAAAAAAGTTTATCAGTTCAGTGTAGTTACTTTTTAAGTATCTTTTCTGATTTATTTATATTTGTTTTTCTTTTCACTCATTCCTTGTCATTTTTTATTAATTTTTCCAGTGACAAATTTTTAGGAATATGTAATGAATGATAATATTAATTACATTTTGCAACCGTTAGTAAAAGAAATATTTAAAGAAAAAACATATTTTTCGCATTCAAATAAATGCATTGAATAAAATTAAATACTTTTGTGGGATAATTATGTTTTCCTCACAAAATTCTAATTAATTTCATTAATTAAGCTTTGTCAAATATGAATTGTAAGAAATTTTCTACATTTAAAATATATTAATAATAAAATGAAAATTAAACGAAAGCACCAAAAGCTTTGAACTAAAAACACTTTATACTTTATTACGTAATTTTTATTTTGTTAAAGACGTTTAATGACATGAACTAAAACTCTTATTAAAATGCATATTAAGTGTAACTCAAACGTATTCGATGACCCTGCTTTCAACGTCTATAAACAGTGCATTTTCAATTAAAAAATGTAGGTATTTTAAATAGTTTGTGTAATTTAGCCTCAGAACAAAACGACTAACAATTGATTACCAGAGATGCTCTACGGCAACATCCACATTTAAGTTTTGTTCTTTTTCGGATTTTAAATTTTAAAACCGTTTACTTTTTCTTGATATTGCTTTAAAAATAAAATAAAGGGAATGATACGTACACTACGGAAACGTTTTTTGTTTGGTAGAATTGAAATATATTTGTTAAAGAACTAACTTATATCTAAACAGCCTCGGTCCTAATAGGGTTAACATAATAAGAAATGCTGTTGTAACGTTTAAAAGAAATTAATTCATTTGTAAAAAATATCTCAATTTTTTTTATGTGGCAGAATTAGTAAATTCTTTGAAATAGTGTAAATTGTACTTTTTGTACGTGTAGTATTGTACGTCTGGTTATTCTGAAATTCCATTCATACACAAAACAGAAAGGTAAGAGTAAAGTTTAACGAAGAAAGGAAACTAACAAAATATATGTATGCGAATTTTAACATACATTTATTTTTGCAACTTAAATCTTATTATATTTCATTGAGCACTTATGCTATATTTATATAACTACCAAAATGAACATCTTAAAACATAATTATCTACCAATTACTGTTATTTTTAATATTTTTTTTAATGAGTACCGTGTTAGTTAGACAAAATGTTAAGTACAGTCCTCTTCTCATACATTCGCACCTAAATTCCCTATTTTTCTATTCTGGCAAACATGTTTTTTTTTTTTTTTTTAATTTTATATTTTACGACAAATTCAACAGAGTAAATTTTAAATTAACATAGTTTAAAATTTCTTACAGAATAAATGGAAACTAGATAATAGTAACTTTTACATAACCTTGAAAAACACTTGCAGTTGGGAGGATCAGAATTTCCATCTGTACCAACTGCACAGGAGAATGAAGTCATACTCACACCGTGTTAGCTAAAGATACGTTTTCTGCAGTAAATACTGATTTACAAATTAAAAGTTGGCGTAGCCAATCATTATATGTCAGTGTCTTCTTCTTCACTGGCACGACAGCCATGGATGGGCCTTGGCCTTCTCGAGGAGTATCTTCCAGGTGTCTCTTCGTTTGGTTACTGTCCTTCAATTCCCGGCCCTAAAAACGTTTAAGTCCTTTTCGATACAGTCTATCCACCTAAGACGAGGTCTGCCTTTTCGTCTTGTTCCTATAGGCTTGGCTAGAAATAATTTTCTGCAATTCCGGTCTTACTGCATTTTAACCAGACGTCCAAACCATTTTATTCTTTGAATTTTAATGAATTTGACAACATCAAGCTTTTTAAAGATTTTATACAGTTCTAAATTTGTTCGCTTTCGCCATGATCCAACTATTTGAATTCTAACACAAATACTTTGTAGGACCTTTCTTTCGAAAATTGCCAATGCTTCCTCATCAATCGAAGTCAACGCGCATGTTTCAGATGCGTATGTCAACACAGATCTTATTAGAGTTTTGTATAAAATAAATTTAGTTCTTAACTTTAGAAAACTGGACCACGTATATTTTTTTAGACTGTAGAAACATCTATTTGAATATTTCAGTGTCTTGCCTCGAGTAAAAGCGTCAGGCCAATAACTGAAGAATCCCGTTTGTCACTAGCATGTCAGTGGCTAGCAACTCCAGTAAATGAAGCATGTTCTATTAACTAGTATGTCAACCCATGCTCTCATGTCCATCGACTGACGACGTAATTCTCATTCAATAGCTGGTTAATTATAGTTTCTGGAACTGTGTGTATGAAAACTGTCACTCCTTACAACGCGCGACAGTGACCTTCTAATAAACTTACCAACTGACAATCTAGCCAATACCAGCTAGTAAATCATCTTTGAACAATTTTTGTTTTCACTTATTAATTTATACCTTTTGTTGTGAATTAAATCCAATATAAAATGTTTTCTAAATTCTGCTGACTTATAATTCTTCTAAATACTACTTTTTTTCTTGGAATTAAGATTTAAAATTATGTGCTCATAGAAAAATATTGAAGGCGTTATAACGTAAATAAAATATAGGGTGGTCATACAGAAACTTTGCCGATATATGGACTTCTAGCAGCCGTTCATTTCAACAAATCGAGATGAGATTTCAGGTATAGTTATGCTGAGGTATGAGCTCTAGATTCTGTGAATGACAACAAAATGGCGCTCACGGATACGGTTATAGTTAACAAAAATCGAAATTTTCGAATAGCAACACCTACTTTTTCCTGACGCAAAATGCTCAGTGCATGTAAAAATCTAGAAGGCTTTGGAACGGTACGTGTATCATAAAAAACGGATGCTTTATACAAGCTCAAAAAATAGTTTTGCAAAAATAAGACACCAATCACAGAACACCGATCGCTAGATATTTAGTGTAAAAAATCGATCAAATTGCCTGTGATGGCAACCATGTGAACTTTCTCTGGCATATGCAAATTTTCACCGAGCGCCAAGATCGTGTTTTTGCTTGCCGTTCGCAGAGCTTTCCCCCCCCCCCCCTCATTTCATAACGTGTCCATTTTTTGTGATACACGCACCGTTCCAACGCTCTTTAGAGTTTTGGCATGCGCTGAGCATTTTGAGACAGAAAAAAGTAGGTGTTGCTATTCGTAAATTTCAATTTTCTGTAACTATAACCGTAACCGTGAGAGCCATTTTGTTGCCATTCACAGAATCTCGAGCTCATACCTCTGAACTATACCTCAAATCTCATTTCGATCTGTTGAACAGAATGACAGCTAGAGGTCCATATATCAGCAAAATTTCTTCATGATATTATTATATTATGCATACAAATGTATTAAAATATTTTAAAATAAATCAATATATTTACTGTCTTTAAAACAATAGTGAACAATATATATATATTACAAAATAGTTCGCTTTATACAAAAACAAGTCAAAATTAACTTTTTTTACTTTATATTCACTGAACTTTAAAAAAAATTACCAGTGAATAAAATCCTCTTTGCATGGTTAATTTTTTCATATTCATAGTAAAACAGAGAATCTGCAAAGTCAAAAAGCAAAAAGTTATCGATGCAATTTCTATAATAAAATTTATTTAAGAAAAATGTATTAAATTGCAGGAAAATGTTAATAATTAAATTTAAATCTGTTCCAAAACTCTGCTACAAAAGTAATGTACATTGCACTGAGATTTATTGATGCACATAATGTTCAGATTGAAAAAGATTGACGTTATCACTGCTTAGCGCTCGCTCTGACAGTTTTCTTCAATCTATATGCAAATTAGATCTGGCATCTTTATTAGCATATAAATTATAAAATTGATGCCCGTCCCTAATTTAATTTTCAACTCTTTTATCGACGAAAGCGTTAGTTTAATTTTCTTTCCTATTTACAGAATAATCCTTTTGAGTTGCATATAGATTTAGAAAAAAATAACACTGGTGTGAAAAGAATGATTAATTTTGTGGAAGGGGATTGCAACACAAAGATTCGATTTCAGAAAATAAAACATAAACATGTAATTCAGAAAACAAACACTATAAACAATTTGTTTTTAACATAAAAGAAATAGAACGTAATTGGAAATGTGTCATGGTTGAAAATGAAAATGTGAGTTTTTATTAACTTTTAAAACGAGATTCAATTGCTTATCGCAAGAAAAAAGCAAACTAGCTGAAACATTAAAATTAACTTTATCATTGGTTTTATTACTGGCATTTAGAGACTTTTTTAAATCAAAACGTGTATCACTTTGTTAATTTTGTTTATTCCGTATTGAAATTTTTTATTTTTTTTATTTTATTTCGACAGAAAATTTAAAATCTTATTTAAACAGATTAAGTGTAAACTCTTGTGACTAATATGGTTGATTTGGCTTGCTGAAAAATATTTTTTCTTATAAACAAATATGTTAGTGAAGCTAGTTTAAAATGATTCATTATCCAGAAGAAAATCTATCTTACTAAAAGTTGTCATTTTTATTCCAATACTTATTCTAATTTACGCGCATTTTTCTTTTATTATTTCTACATCAATGATATTAATTTTCCAAATAAACAAGAACTGTAAAAGAAACTTCAATGCTTGGTTTTATTTATAGTTTAGATGTTTTAGCTGAACTAAATATAATATCGAATATTGTTTATACTACTCGATTACTTACTTATAAACGCTATTAAAGTATTAAAAAGTTTTTTTTTTTCTTTTTAAGGAAAAAACATATAGCAATTTTCATTTTAATTACATAATCACTTAATAAAACAAACTAGTAGTGAATTAGAAAAAGTGTTCTTGCTGTGGCTTTTTATTTATGCATATAAATTTTACAAAATGAAATACATTTGCATATTTGATCTCCAGTTCTTATTAGATACATATATATATCAAGATTTCACAAGTTGAAATTAAAGATCTTGAATTAAACTGAACTAAAAGCAAAGTAATTTAAGATGAGTTGAATTTTTTTTTATTCCTTGTTTTACACCGTGTGTTAATCATACAAAGCAATAAAAAATTAACCCAATAAATAAATAAATAAATAAATAAATAAAAATCTATAATTCTTGTATGCACATTGACAACGTTTATGTGCAATTGTAGCTTGTTTAAGCGATTTTGACACTCAGACTGACTTTTTACAGTGTTTGACCTCTGCGAAGAAAATGTACATTTTGCACCATTGACTAACTCTTTTTTTACATCCTAAACTTGAAAGAATACATTATCATTCATAACCAATATATATGCCAAGTTTGTTGACATCAATAAACAATATATCTACCAAGTTTCATCTCAATTAAATGACGGCAAGTGGGTTAATTAGACTCCCGAAGTTTTGAACTTTTAGTAAAAATCGAAGTTATAAAGGATTTAAAAACAAAAAAAGGCAGATGCCTTTTTTTTTATCATCTATAGTCAATCTTAACAGGGAAGGTTTCAGTTATTAAATATCTCCAAATTGTACAAACTTGAATATGGCTTGGCACCTAAAAATATTTGGGGAATATGATTATAGAAAAGTAAACTTAGCATTTTAGTTTAAGTCCTTAAAACTTGATATAATGTATTGTTATTGACAGCCAGTCTATCAGACAAGTTCCATCTTGATTGGATGAAGGTACTTTGGTTAATTAGTCCTCCGAAGATTTATCCACCACAGTCGAAGATTCTAGCCCAGTGCATTTAGAAACTTCTTTGTATAAAACACTGACATTTGGTAAATAGGTACGAAAATGATAAATTTATGAAATGACATAATCATGAATAATTTATCCACCACACCAAAGATTTATCCACACAAAATCGAAGTTTAAAATAAACTCAAGCATCAAGCACAAAATAAAAGATTTATAAAAGAAAGAGTAACATGTACTTTCAAGTAGTGATATGTGGTACTCGAGGTTGTTTTAACTCAAGATACAGAGAGAGAGAGAGAGAGAGAGACTGAATCTCGATGTACTAATTACAAACTTGCGTATCCTTAACTTGTGTATCCTTATTTAGATTTAAGAATGAAATGCAACATATCTATTACATTTTCTACTTCATTTCAAAATGACAATGTTCAAGTAAATCTCATTATGATTGTTTGCATTGTAATGGATAAACTTTGAATGAGGAATTTTTTTCTTTTCTTTTTTTGCCGTAAGTAAAAAGTAGATGTTAAGAAACTAGAGAGTGTTACAATGTACTCAATATTCAAGATGCAACTGTCTTCTTTATACTTGATTTGAAATCTATATTATAAGAAAAATCAAGAATCATTAAGGGGAAGTTTTAATAAGAATCATTCTCTATACTCGCTATGTTACAATGATCTAGCCCAGTGCATTCAGAAACTACTCAGTTTAAAACCTCGAAATTTGGTGAGTAGGTACGAAAATTATTATTTAATGAAATGTCGTAAATTAAAAACTCGTAAATAGCGTCTAAAGTATTTTATTTTATATTTCAAATCTTTAAGTAGTACCTATGCAATGGCGTCACCTATAGTAATCTTTTGCCATTTTAATTTTTATTTATAATAGCTAGACATTAAATTAAAACAATTTATGTCATTTCATAAATTTATCATTTTCGTACCTATTTACCAAATGTCAGTGTTTTATACAAATAAGTTTCTAAATGCACTGGGCTAGAAGATTGTAACATAGTGAGTATAGAGAATGATCCTTCCTATGACTTCATCTTAAAAAATTAATTCTAGAAAACCTATCCATTCAAATTTATATTCATAACTCTATACTACATTTCAGTTTGCTCAACTACTTTCTGCTTTAAGCAATGTTTCTCAGAATAAAGAAACAGACCATTTTCTATCTGAAGAAAGGAAAGAAAGAATCCAAAATATCAGGAAAATATGAATAGTTTGAAACGTTGACTTTCTAAATATACTTCATGATTAAAATATATTTGTAGATGCTTTAAATTGGGTGTTATATAAACATTTAGGTTAAACTTCATGTATTTCTAGAGAAAACTTATTTAAAATGAGCTTACGTAAATATTTAACGAACTTAAAATTGCTACTTAAAATGGAAACCAATCCACGAAATCCAAATATAATTTCAAAGAGGTATAGTTCTTTTAGAAAAAAAAATATTTCAGATAATTTGATTCTATGGCTTCTTCAGAACAGATATTTATTTAAAATTTCAAACATACTTCTCTCACTTAATTCATCAATATACATAAAATAAATAGCTCCAGGTTTAATATTTGAACTTTTAATTAAATACAAATATAATCCTGCAGTTAATATAGTGAGAGCAAATAACATTTTCACAAAGAAATGTCTTTACTCATTGAATAAATAGCAATTTTTAAAGAACCTAAGATCATTCGAAAAACAGATTGTTTTAATAAATTTTCTCATTCCCCTTTCATTGTGATCGCTGTGTATGGAAGTTGAAAACTAAATCCCTTTTTAAAAATGTTAGAGTTTACTTTTGATTTTTTTTTTCTGGTTTAAGTTAAATGTGTTTCTTTTTAACTTGAAAGCTGAACAAAAAGATTGAGTACGTTTATTTAAAATGGAAGAATATAAAGTAAGACTGTTTAAAATGTTGGCAGTTGATGATCATAAAACTTTTTTTTGAATGGTTATTACATTTGACTGAAAATTTTAAAAATGTTTAGCTGAACAGTAGTTTGTGTCGTAGTTGGAAAGATTTTCATTGCAGAATCGAAGAAACTCCGTTGAAATTTGTTTCTTGTCTTGGTGAAAGTGTTGTGGCAGGACAATCCCCAAACAACTACAGTTGAAATTCGTTTTAAAATCTCTGAAAATAATACTCGATTAAAACGGATTAATTGTGTGATTAATTGGTTTTTAAATGAGATCAGAACTCATTAAGTAATAATATTATAATGTTTTTCTTAAAATAAACCTCATACATACAAAGTTATCTCACTCGATATAAGTTGACAACTAAAATCATTGGATGACCTTATTAACGTTGATTAAACAATTTTTTAATTATTCTCGAAAAAATTATTTTGTATTTCAACCATATTTAATGTATATATATATTTAACATTATTAACTCTATTTTATGGAACAAATAACGCAAATGAATTGGCAACTTAAATTCAATTCAATTGAATTTAAAACTTTTATGTTTTTCTATTTCCTAATGTTTTTACAAGGTGAGATCGAAAAGTAAGGTGACTGATGTCATAATAATCACTGTATTTCATATTTGCAGATAAATACATCACTGTCCTTCAAAGTAGTTCCCGGCGTCTACAATACACTTCTGACAACGTTCATACAAGTTCTTGAAACTTCTGAAAAAGTCCTCCTTTGAGACTGTCTTAAGTTCCTTGGTAACAGCAGCTTGAATGTCTGAGATGCTTGAAAATCGGTTTCCCTTCAGTGCCAATTTCAGTCGTGGAAAGAGGAAAAAATCTGCTGGTGCTAGATCAGGAGAATAAGGAGGGTGTTATACTAGACTGAAATTGGCACTGAAGGGAAACCGATTTTCAAGCATCTCAGACATTCAAGTTGCTGTTACCAAGGAACTTAAGACAGTCTCAAAGGAGGACTTTTTCAGAAGTTTCAAGAACTTGTATGAACGTTGTCAGAAGTGTATTGTAGACGGCGAGAACTACTTTGAAGGACCATGATGTATTTATATGCAAATACAGTGATTATTATGACATCAGTCACCTTACTTTTCAGTCTCACCTTGCATAACTTCTAAATTATTGTGGTCCCTAATTCTAAAAATGTTAATTACCATTGATATTTATTATGCTTTGTAAAAATATTTAAATGGATATTATGTTCCACAAAACTACAAATTAGTTCTTTGGAGCTGAATAGAATGGACAGAATTTTAAGACGGCAACTATATTTTTACTTCTCTCTAAAAGTACACTCTCTAAAAGTTATACCTACAAAGTTAACCCACTCAATAGAAGTTGACATCTATAATTATTTGATGACTTAAAAAAAGTTGATATTAAATAAAATTTGTAAATATTCTAGAAAATATTAGTTTATGGTTTGAGTCGTATTTTATGTATGATATTTTTAACAATATTAACTTTATTTTATGGAATAAATAATGCAAATCGTTTGGCAACTTAAAATCAATATAATTAACATTTTCTGCGATTTTTTTTTTTTTTTTAAATTTTGCATTTGCATTTAAACCCTTTATGTTTTTATATTTCCTAATGTATTCATAACTTCTAAATTATTGTGTGCCCTGATTAGAAAAATGTTAATTACTTTTGATATTTTTATAACTGTGATGAAAACATATTATGCTTTGTTGCAATATATTTCAGTGGACATTATGTTCCTTAAAACAGCAAATTAGTCTTTGGATATGAATAGAATGGATAGAATTTTAAGCCTGCAACAATATTTTTACACCTTTCTAAAAGTAAATCTCATGTATGTCGTCTTTACTGCTCACCTATATGAGAATTCTGACACTTTCATTCTTCCTACTTAGCATTCAAAAGACCATTAGAAATAATTAGCTACAGCTCTTCGAAGCATTTTTCCTAGAAAATTGCAAATTGAAAATGTGTAATTACTTTCTGTAACTAAAAGTCTATGAAATGAGGATGATAACAAAGATTACTTTAATGCTTTGTAGAACCTAGAATAGTCCTTTGATGCGATTGTAATAAATAAAAAAGAACTTAAATACATTATCCCCTTGTTTCAATTTATGATAGCTTTAAGGTTTAATAGAAATGAAGAGAAATTGTGTATTACACATTAATTAACGTATAGTTTAAGTATAAATCTGTATAAATTGCAAGAAGTCACTGATAAAGTTGTTTGTTTTAACTCTATCTGAACATATTGATTTCTTCAATGCGTTCAAAATGTAAATTTAGCACGTTTAGTGAAAAAGAAATATAAATCCTATCTGCGTATCTGACTGAAAAGGTTATTACTTAAGACTGAATATTGAAACGAACATTCGTTTCGCAGAGAAGCACGTCTTAGTAGAGAACCACTTAAAACCAAGTTAGATGATAACAGTCATGGTCACTAAACAAATTCTTCACCGCACGTCATGATTCAAGACCATCTGATCAAAACCTCGCAATCATTATTAATACTTAACAATGAGTATCAATGGAGAGGTGTTTTAGTATTATAATAATATGACATTCTCAAATAGCTGTGTGAGTGACTTTTGCTAGAACTAAAATTGTTTTATTTTCACAGGATGTTAAAATTTCTACCAATTTGGCATGTTTAGAAAAAATTGTCACCATATTTAATAAGAAATATCAACACATTTTGGTTGAAAATTCGAGTTGCGTATCTGACTGAAATTGTTATTACTTAGGACTGAATATTGAAATGAACATTCGTTTTGCAGAGAAGCACGTTTTTAGCAACCATTTGTTGTTTTATAGAATAGAAAAGGCAATTTTTTAAGCACCTAGGTTAATGTAGAAGTCAACTGTACATTTAGAATCATGTTAGAATTGCACTTTGTGATAATTTCACGTATAGATTTATCAGTGATTTTAAATGCACAAAAACCAGCCAGTTTGAATATCTGATATATACCACTTTATTTATTAACAGTATAACTACTCTTTTTCTTTTTAAAAGTTTCGTTTTCATTTCGTAGTACTTATACTAGGACTAGTACTCAGTATTGAACACTGAAATGAGCAATCGTTTCACCGAGAGTTTGATTTTAGTACTTTTTTGCAACATTTCTTGTTTTATCTGTAATAATCGAACAGAAAAGACAATTATGTAAGCACTTAATTAAATATAAAAGAAAACTATATTTTTAGCATCATTTAAAACTGTTGTTATATATTTTATTTTGTGTGTAATGTTATGCATAGATATTCCATTGTTTTAAAATGTCTCAAAATCCGATAGTGCGGATTTCTGATATATACCACTTTGTTTATTAACAGTATAACTTCCCTTTTTCTTTTTAAAAGCCTCTTTTTCATCTTGTATGATCTCTCTTTTGATCCTGACGTAAAGGATGTCTGAATATGCTAATTACACCCTTTTCTCCACATAATGACACCATTGAAAGTAGTTAGCTAATTTTAAAAAAAAAGTTTTCTTCTTTTGAAGGAAACGCACTTTATTTCTTGGAGCATCATTGAGAGGTGCACAAAATCGTCAAATGGAAATTGACTGGATGGAAATAAAATTAAAAAAATTAAGATAATTAAATTAACGTTGAAAGCCGTCGAAAAAAAAATCATCTCGAAGTATCTGAGAAAGCAAAGTGGAGTTTGAAAAAAAAAAATCCACGTTTATGAAAGATTATTGATAGAAAAATATAAAGCACATCACAACACATAAATTAAAAAATATTAATTCAATTAACTGAAAGCCAAATATTATTTCAAATAACTAAAAGCTTTAATATAAAATTCATTGACTATAGTTCAGTAGTCAGCTGACCTTTCTGCGTTAAGAGCAAAACCCTAAATAATCAGAATACCTAAAATTTTAAAGAGAAAAATTAAAAGCTTTTTAATTGTAAGCAGTACCAATATGAACTTTTAACTACAAATATTTTATACAATTTTAATTTTAGTCAAACTTCGTTAGCGCGAATTCGATGGGGCACCGAAATCGTTGGCGTTAACTGAATTTCGTGTTAAAGGAATAAATTAACATTTAGTTGTAAGTAAGGAGAACTGTTTTTACTTTTCGGTAAACGGGATTTCATGTTAAACGATTTTTTTTTTTTATTATTTATTTGAAAGCATTAAACATTTTTTTTACTAAAACATAGTCGTATTTCTTTTTGCATCACCTCATTATAAAATTAATATGAGTAGAAATATACTGAAAAACTAATACCCTAACATCAACAACATCTATATCATTTACTAAGTATAAAAAAATTGAATCTTGTCTGTATAATTTAAATCACGTGTATTGAAATTAGTATTTCTTGAATTCAATAAGGTTACCTGTGCAATCATTTTAATTTTTTACGTGAGCATATTTTAATCGATTCTATTCTGTTTGTTTCGCTTGTGTTTGGTATGCAAAAATAACAATTATTTCAAAAGAAATATGCTTCATCGACACCGTCATAAGAAAACTTGGATAAATTTCCAGAATATGTTTTACGATGGAGATTTATTAGAATTACATGCCTGTTGTTGTTTATAGAGTGCCTACTTCCAATAAAAACATGCGGTTTTCTGGTTGAAGGAAAACCGAAATAAACAATCAGTTTTGCATGAATAAAACATTTCCTTTCATTGTGACACGTGATTTTTTCAACACAATATGTAATTTCTGACTGAAAGTAAATCGTTTTCATAAAATGAGGCGTCACTCAATACTTTCCTGAGAAAACTCTCAAGACGTTTCAAATTGTCAACATTACAAGAGGAAGAAAAGAATTAAGTAAGAAATGGTGACAAATGGGACACAAAATATTGGTCTTTGGTGAATCTTCAATAAAGCGAATCTCCAATATCTGTCAGTTTAATACGAGTAAACAAGAAATTTTAGGATTGAAACATAGAGCATAGTTTCATCGATAGCTGATACCAACAGCTCTTGAAAATGAAATTTTCTCCCCTCATGTTTGGTAAACCTGAATATTCAATAAAACTTCCTACCCATAGTTAAGGTATAAAAATTCTAAACCTTGTGTGCTATTTTATTCGATTTGAAAATTATACTAACGAAACTAACTTTAATCTTTTTTTAATTTGAAAGAATGTCTTCCATGGTGAAATATCTTATTTATTCCGAACTCTACTCTTTTGGAGATAATAATTTTTTTTAACTGATGCTGGTCCTTCGGTTTTAGTTTTATTGATGATATCATAAGAGTAATAATAAATGTATAAACATTCATAAAAAAAAAAATAAAAAAAAAAAAATAAAAAAAAAAAAAAACTTTCATTTTGAATTAGAAAATATAAGTTTTAATGCAGTATTGAAAAAGAAATAATAAATGCAATAAATGTAACATAAAATAATTTCTCAGAAAGCTACATATAACTTACAATTTAACTTATGTATGACGATAAATGTAAACCTACTGTATCATTAAACATACTGTATTTACTATACATAATACTTGAGGTTTGTGTGCGCATGGCCAATCCTCAAAATAGAAATAGACAATAATACTTTTTATTATACCCTCTATACCTCTATATGCCCTCTTTCATTCAAGCATTAGTGTGATTCAAGTCCTCGGTTGATTCGTTTGGCTGCTAGCTGTTTTTACTTAACATTTGTGTAAATTACATATGGTGTGAGCAGTGGCTGGTAATCATCCGGCCCAGTTGGGGATTTGACGCATGTACACTTCTGCTTCGGAAAATGGAAAGCAAAGGCGCTATGTTTTGGCAGAAAGGAAACAGCACTACACTCTTGTGATTTTAAATATCTTTTAAATTTGGTCTTTTAAAGTTTATGCCTTTTTTTAGAATTGATGTTTAATAACTGTGTATCGCCCCTCTGACTACGTTATGGTAAGGAAGGTTGGTCACTGCATATGGTGTAGTGGATAGTTTGTATGTTGATCACTAGTGTTGTTGTAAACAAGATTTTTAGAGGGTCCTCGTCTATACATATTACCAACACTTGTTGTCAAGATGTATATCCATGAAGCACCACGACTAGTGGGAGTGTAGCCCTGTGCGTGTACTGTTAAGCCTTCTCTTTATTTCAAGAATAAATGTGTATCCTGGAAATTACTGGACTTCATTATTACCAGTGAGTATTTTTTTACATTCCACGCTAGAGTTCACATCCAGGTATTGTAGTGTTTGTCTTCTTCGTTCCTATCATTAATGTTCCGTTTACCCCCATGATTCAACGCGGCAAAAGCAACTAAGCCACTCTTACACAACTTCATCACACTTGATATAGTTAACATCATTAATATAGCAATAATTAATAGATTAGTAATATTCTCCTACCATTGTATCCCTTAAGAAAAGCGCACTACGTCCAAATTCTTTGAAATTGAGGCTTTGGCTCCATTTTACATAACAACTTCATTAGTAATGATCTTCCTTTTCTTGACACGGAGAGCCATTTTCAATTTGTAATTTCAAAGAAAAAAACTTCAAATTCCTTTAGTGGGCATCAGTTCTATCTACAGTGCAATAGTGATCTGTCCGAATCCTTGTCTTACTGAAAATTAATGAAGAAAAAAAGTATAAAACTAGACAAAATATATCTTTAATAAAGCGTAAAATTATAACATTAAATAAGGACAAGATTAAATGGCGTTTTTTTTAGAAATTAAAAAGCTAAGATCGTATTTCATCAGCTACTAACCACACTATATTCATAAATAAAAAAATAAACATTCTGCAAAGAATATTTTTATATATCAATAAAACTAATTAGATTCTACTGTGGTATTTTGAGTTTTTTACCAAAAATAATTCTTTTTGAAATATTTAACGACTCTGATTAATTAGCGTGTTTTCAATTCCTCCCAAACAGTATTATTTAAATTTTAATTCTGATGTTAAAAATCTGGTTAAAAAAAGTTGACTTTTCCACTTTTTGCTACTAATGATACCATTGAATGTAATTAAAGCAAGGATATAATAAAGTAAAGATAGATCTTAGAAAAGGAGAGTTAATGTTTTGATAAATTTAATTAAATTGACAATCGCTTTTGTAAAATGCAACAGGAAAATAAATTAGGACATACTATGAAAAACTCTATTAACGTAACAATGACAAAAAAAAGTTTTTCTTAAATATAAAAAGATTCACTTACTTATTTTAATGTATATGCAATTGTTTCAAAAATATAAATTAACATACTAAAAAATAAGCGATACATATAATCGAAAATTATTCGAAATCAGATACTAAAGGCATGACATGATAAAATTTCATCAAGGTATCACTTTTTTAATTCTAAAATATTTCACAGTTCTTTCCTTCACTAGAAATTGTTTTATTTTTTTGAAATTATGTGATCTTTTAAAAAAAATTATGTAAAGAAATTTCTAATACTTCTGTTATTCATTATTATTATTATTATTATTATTATTATTATTATTATTGTTATTATTATTATTATTGTTATTATTATTATTATTATTATTATTATTATTATTATTATTATTATTATTATTATTATTATTATTATTATTATTATTATTATTATTATTATTATTATTATTATTATTATTATTATTATTATTATTATTATTATTATTATTATTATTATTATTATTATTATTATTGTTATTGTTATTGTTATTGTTATTATTATTTTAATTTTTGGTTTAGTAATTGATACCAGAATAAAAGATTCAAACACTTGTTAAGAAGTACTAAATATCAGCAATACTAGTTGTCGGTATAGCAAATGGATCAGTGTTCGGCCTCTAATTTATTTAATTACAGAACAAAATATATAAACCTCGTTGGATTTTTATGAAATAATGGATAAGTACATATTAATGGATATTTTTTCAAAAAAAGTTTATTCCAGAAAGAATTTTTGCTTATTTATGTTTCGAATAGATGTTTCAAAGCAAATATAAATGTTATTGTTATAAATTATACTTAGCACAAATGAGGATACTTTTCGGGCTTATTTTTAAGTAAAGTATTTTCATATTTAAACATGTTTTTAACAAAAATTTAATTTTCTTACACATGTTTTTCAGCATTTAATATAGAAAATAGAAAAGCTCATGAAATCAGTTTTATAGAGCATAGTATAAACAATTGTTTTAAAGTAATTTTTACCTGCAAAAAATCTTTTTAATTTTTATGATCAATTTATTAATGACCGTGATAATTAAAGTTATTCGTTAGAGTTATATGTATAGCAAATGATTTGCAATCAATTATAAATGTTCTTATAATTAATACATACCTTAATTTTATTTTATACAATTATTACTTGATGGTTTATTTACTTATTATTATTTTGCATTGTTCATTGTCCACCATGGATGATGCAAAAAATATATATACTATCTAGAATTAGGTACAAATATTTTACATGTCTCATTCTTTAAAAATCAAACTTAATAGCATTCATTAATTAAGTCATTATTATTCGCTAATTAATAAGTTCATTAATAAAAACAAAACTATTGAAAAGTGTATTCTAACATATTTTTGTACTGCTTAACTCTAAATATGTTTTTTTTTTTTTTTTTTTTTTAATTTTTTTTTTTTTTTTAATATAATTACAGCTTCGGGAGGAATATTACAGGAGAATAGCCGAACACTTGGGCTCTCTCCTTAACATCTACCAAACGATTTTTCTTTTAAATACAAAGAACAACATTCTCTGCATTATTTTGACGACAATTAGTAGATTCTAATTTATGGTCTCCAAAGGATTTTGTCATTTCAAAAGATCTTGGTTTACGAGCAAAAGTATGAATTGAAATATTTGTTTTGTCAATCCAGTATGCTCTAGTGAACATCCTCTATGTGCACGTTTCGTTAGCCTTAGAGTAGCTGACTTGAACTTATGATTGTTGTCTGCTACAAGTGGACAGCCTACTTATCTATTTAGTCAGATGTAATCATTATTCTCTTTTTTTTTTTCATTTTTTTCTTTTTCGACTTTTGAAAAGATAAATTAAAGATATTCTCGGATATAGGGAATTTCTTTCAAAAAATAAATTATCCTTCTAGCAAACCATACTTAGTATTTACGGCGTTTCACTTTTGGTTGAAATATTTATTTTAGTCACTATTGGGTTTTAAAAAGAATCATCCCCGATATCAGTGCTTATTAAATACACTTCTAACTATTTTGAGTTACGATTTTTTTTTCTGTAACTTTTTGCTCGTATTACGTTAAAAAAGAGTTTTGAAGTTCAAGTACTTTGCTTGCAAAAGCAATAACACTATACATTGAAACAAGCTTACTTGATCTCATTGATTAAGCTGCAATGATGTGTGAACTGGTTTTACTGCGCCCTGATTGGCTGATTGGAACGACGCGTGGCCGATTCCTTAAGACACTTATATAATCCATGTTATCCCCAGTGATGTAGAGGGCGCTGCTAATGTAATCCCCTAGCGGCGACTTCGTCGCCAGAGAGAGAGAGTATGATTGAAGGAGTGGAGGTGAACGGACGTGGAAGTAGCCTCTCCTAGTTTAGGTTTAAGAACCTATTTCTATCTTTTGCACGAATAAACCTGCTGTCCATTTAATTGGCCTCTTTCACTTTTACCCCTTCATCATACAACATGGGGTCTCGCCGTGCTTTTTACCCGCGAGAATACGATGAAAAAAATATTTAAAAAACTGCACTTCCACGCATCCAGAGGTCAAACCAAAATCCTCTTCACGAAAAAAAAAAACCTTTACTTCCACGCATACAGAGGTCAAACCAAAATCCTCTTCACGAAAAAAAACAACTTTACTTCTACGCATCCAGAGGTCAAACCAAAATCCTCTTCACGAAATAAAAAACTGCACTTCTACGCATCCAGAGGTCAAACCAAAATCCTCTTCACGAATTACCGCAGCAGTCAGCGACCACCAGTGGAATCTACAAATAAAAGGAAAATTCATCAACCAGCGTCGTCATTATACAACTGCATAACACTCGTTTCGCCGAACAAGTCCCACTTCAGCCGTCAAGCAGAAGTTCAACGAAGCTAGCATCGTTATTCCACATAGCCAGCAAGAATACAGAATCCTGAGCCAACTCGAACCTGCAACCACAACACTGTCGCTTCGCCGAACAAGTCCCACTTCAGCCGTCAAGCAGAAGTTCAACGAAGTCAGCAAAGTTATTCCACATCGACCAACTACTACGAACCAGAAACCAGAAGCAACGAGTACTCTTCGAAAGAGCAACAACATAAAACGGATACAGCTCCAAAAGCGAAGTAAAATCAAGAAACGCAGGTAGGATCCATCTTATTATTAATTATGTTTAAAAATATCAAAAAGCAAGATCTCGTATTTGTCGCTGCTGAGTTAGATATCGTTGTACCGGATGGTACCACAATTCTAAAATTAAAAGACTTAATCGAAAAAAGTGAAGTTTTCGTTAAAGATCCAGATTTCGTTCAAGATTTAATAACAACAGTTGTAGCTGATAGAAAAACCCAAGAGGCTAATGAAAAGCAAAAAGAAATCGAAAAAATTAAGTTTGAAAATCAAAAAGAAATCGAAAAAATTAAACTTGCACAGTTAGATGCTAAAATAAAACTAGCTCATTTAAAGAACAAAATCCAAATTCCAGTAACTGCAGAACACTCTGATATTATTTGTGCTAACTCAATAACACCAACTAATGTAAACGAAAGCATAAAAACACTAGACCCACTTCCGATTGAAAACCAATTCGAAATCCACACGGAAAAAAAATGCTATGTTGCTTTAAAAAAGGAGGAATATATCACTTTTCCTGCAGGAAGAAATAACGAAATTTTAAATACTTCGCAAATCCTTCTGATTCCTGAAACGCAAAATGACACGTGTCAAGGTCATACAAAGGATAACTCAACGGAAAAAATAAGTTCTTCGTTGATGGGGGCGGGGCTTAATGTCCCCATGAGAAAAGATGAACGATCATTGGAAGATCCCGATGAAGTGTGTGTTGTAACAGAAGACTTAGAAAAAAGCCAACCAGCAGAAGCACATGGTCCAGAATGTAAACAAATTGAAACACGTGGAGCATGGAAACAAACAGAAGAGAATTTTTTTCTGTTTACAATTGGGGATAGCGTGAGTTTAAGCGAAGCGGATTTCTTGCACATTAACGACGATAATTTACGGAATACTGTTATGAATAAGGTCAAGATTTACAAACTAAAGAAAATGGAAAGTACAAATTTTCAAATGAAGCTTTTCCTACCAGTTGAAACTCCAATCTTCAAGCCAAAATACATCGATGGAATAATTTCCGAAAGTACTTATGACTTATGCAACTCACCGTCTGCTATTCAAAGATTTATGCAGATTGTTTTTCGTGAACTTTTAGTAGCTAAAATATTAATCTTTATGATGAAGTGCTGGGAAGATACTTAAGTTTCTTCAATTTTCTTCTACAAGAACTTTTTACAGAAGATACCTTTTTTTTTCTTTTCATGAACTTTTGAATGAAGAGACTTTTTTTTCTTTTTATGAACTTTTGAAAGAAGATATTTCTTTTCTTTCACACAAACTTTTTGAAGAGACTTTTTTTCCCTTTCTACAAACTTTTCATGGTGCAAGAACTTTTTCCACAGACTTTAAATTTTTAAGAACTACACGTTGTGATCTTCAAGACATTAATGTTGTTTAAATTTTATTATTGTGCTGTATTTTTCAATATCTTTATTTACAGGTTTAGTATATATCAATGAGTCGGTGGTCCTCCTCAATCAGGATGGCGGAGTGTTATCCCCAGTGATGTAGAGGGCGCTGCTAATGTAATCCCCTAGCGGCGACTTCGTCGCCAGAGAGAGAGAGTATGATTGAAGGAGTGGAGGTGAACGGACGTGGAAGTAGCCTCTCCTAGTTTAGGTTTAAGAACCTATTTCTATCTTTTGCACGAATAAACCTGCTGTCCATTTAATTGGCCTCTTTCACTTTTACCCCTTCATCATACAACATCCATGGTTAGAAAAGTAAAATATTAGTTAAAATTTAAACTTAAAAGAGCTTATTTTCTTTTTGTTATCAACATATATTAAAGTTTAATACAAAACTATTTACACAGGCTATCAATATTCCTATAAAAGTTGTGATTTGTCCGGGACTATATCTTTAAGCGAAATGATCCATTCTACAGCGTATACTCCAGGCTCAAGTAATGTTGTCTCTAGGTATAGTTCTGCTATCACGGGTATTTATCTTTCTAATGAATTACAATTGTGATACTAAAACCTCAAAAAGTGCAAGCTGCGAAAGAATTGGCATCGTACAATAACAGTGAATATATATTTCTTTAGAACAGTAACAGATATCGATTTAAATTTGCGCGAGTGGAATGGAGCTTTAAATCTAAAGAGGAACTTCCGAAATTGAATAAAAAAGAGGGATTTTCTTTCAAACATTTTGTGTTATGTTGTCGTTTGTCAACGTAATTAGGTTTCGACTTTTGAGTCGAAGCATTGTAGAATTTAAATGATGTTTCGTTGAATAATGTCTTTCAAGTTTCTACTCTGAGACCTTCATTTAGAACTCTTCCCTTTCTAAAGGCAGATAATACTGCTGGCACAAATAGATATTTTGCGTTGAAAAATGTTTTATTAATAAAGGTAATTTTTTGTTGACATGGTATAAATTTTTAAATTTACACCATGCTTAAAAAATTCTCTTTATGTGGTGGAAAAAATAAAAATACTCTTTTATTAGTTTGAATCTTAAGACTTTGGCTCTAAAAATGTCATTATTTCGCGCATAACTGTAAATAAATTATCATTTATGGATTTTTCAATGCTTAAATTTTTTTTTTTAAAGTATTACAAGTCTCACATTTTTGTTATTGTAATTTTTAGAAATTAATACTCTAACTTACGCACATAAAGTTATAATTTGAGTTAAGAATGATTCCATATAAATATAAAATAATTACACTTTTCTTAAATCTTTAAAATAATTACACTTTCTGAAACAAATAATATTCTAGGGTATAAAATGTATATGATGTAAGATATGTAAAATGTGAATGATCCTGTATTCTATAGATAGGCGTTGAAAGTCAGAGATGGAATATCAGTTAACCATGAGATGCTTGAAAGATTTCTTTTTTAAACTTTCGTCATATTTTATAATTAAGAAAATTTGAACTTTAGTATTTTTAGGGAAATAATAGAGAATTGAATAGAAATTTAGATCAGTAATAAATATATATATACTGAATTTAAATTCGGAGAGAAATTCAGTTTCAGTAATATATTTACTGTGCATCAGAGCAATATTTTATCATGTAATTATCAGCTAAGATAATAATAAAATCCTTGCCTTGCTCATTTAAACTTATAGCGTAAACTGTAAAATGCATATCACTTTTAAGGTAAAATTTTTATTAAACAGAATAAAAAATTTAATTCATGTCATTATTGGTACATCTATGCAGTGTAGTTTTATTTTCAAAATTCTCAAACCAAATGTCTTTTAAATTAAATAGAATGGTTGGCAGATTTTTAAAAACGCCCAAAATATTAAATATCTATATAAAATTTTGTTTTTATCAATTCATAAACAGATGTCTGATAAAATTTTCAAAAAGTGTATGCTTTTAAACTAAAAACAATGCTTTGTTTGAATTCTTCATGATGGGTGCATCAACATCTGTCACTTCTTCGCAAATGGCTTTTAAATGACGTGCGTAAGGCTCTTTTGATATACTAAATATCTTATGAAAAACACATCTATATTTTAAAGCCAACTTTCAAGTTATTCTTGGTATACTTTCATCCAAAACTCAAGCGTGGAATCGATGGATTAATTAAAAAATTGTCAGTTTAATTGGAATTTTCTTCTGCTAAAGAAAATTGTGTTAAATGTATTCGGTGAAACGTAATTTTCCTTGATTGGAAATATATGCTTTAAATCTATGCTTCTGGATTTATAAATATCTGTATAACCAATTTTTACTTACATATTAACATAGGGTAATAAAAGTATTGTATCCTGTCAAAGAAAATCGATCTTTTTTTTGGCATTTCTACATGTTTTGGAACGTGTTGAGTTAAAAAAAAAAAAGTGGTCTACTAAAGGTCTGTGGTAAGCGTAAGTCCCTAACAGATTAATGTACGATGCTCAACTATTTCATACAAGTTAGTGGTGGCCATGGGACCTGACAAAGATTTTCGGGATAGATACTACGCACAAGCATAAGATAGCTGCAATTGAAAAAATTATGTTTTTCAGGAATTTCCTAAGAAACTACTCAAACAACATTAATCAAAATCGCTGTGGTAATACTTTTTAAGGTGTTCTAAGCAACAGCACCACTAAAGTTTTCATAGAAATGCGATAAAGGCGTAAAAAGGTGAAAAACGAATGTCTTCAACACAGAGTTCTCTTTCCGTAGCATCACCCATCAACGACTGTTTCTTCTCTATTGCACTTACAATAAAAGATATTTGTAATATTTATCGAAAAACATTGCGCCTATGTAGCCGTTTTGGTGGTATTTTTTTCCAGTGTTAATTATCGTTAATTATCGCCAAAAATATTACCAAGCTGATTTTTAAAAAAAAAATAAAAAAAATTGAACAATGAACAAGAAAACGAACAAAGAGGTAGTTAGAATAATGGAAAGCTGTTTATTTAGCTGGACTATTGTTTTGCTTTTACACTGCCATTTTATAATCATACATTGTAAGTTCTCCTTGCTCCACATTAGTTTATCATTTAATAATATTCTTTCCTTAATATGCAATAAATGTTTCAAAGATATTTATTTTATTATTTAAAAGTTAGCCTTTCCGTACGATCCAGTGTTAAATAAATAACTATTTTCCTAAACATAATTTGAAAATTTGTGTTTTAAGTAGAATTTCATTAAAAAAATTATTATAATTATCAAGAATATTTTATAAACGGTTCAATGTTTGACACCTTGTTTATTTTGTTACAAAATATTCAAACCAAAATTGATTTTTTTTTTTAAAAAGATTGATAAATTAAGTACGTAACCATATACTAATGAATATTTAACACCAAAAACAATTTAGAAATAATTACAGCATATTTTAGTTTAGAAAAAATATTTCGAGAATAAGTAAAACTCATTTTATGATTAGATGTTATACATAATACAAATACTAATTATTTTAACCAATGCATTAATTATGTTTTTTAATATAAATACTCGTACATTTTTTAATTTACCTGCAAACAACTAACATTACTTTAATAATAACATAAAATATATAAATAATATTATTAAAATTATATTTAAGGAAAATTTGTTTTTTTATAAAACGTATAAAGAAGAAAAAAACTCAATATAAGTTACATGTAAAATGTCTTTCTAATTTTTATGGAAATTTGTTAAATATACTGAAATCGAAATCTATGTGTAACGGTTATATAAACTGCAGTAAAGTAATTTTAGGAACCAATTTTAATGTTTTATTATTATTATTAGAATGGATTTTAATATTATTTAACGCACTTATCGCTGATTATTATTATTATTAGGATGGATTTTAATATTATTTAATGCACTTATCGTTGATTTTTATATACTTTTTTGTACGTATTATAAATTTTTGTAACCTGTTTATTCTCTTTCTTTAACTCTTAAAAATCTTAAACGTCTGTATTGAAAACACTTTGTATTCATAATTACAAGAAAAACACTTTGTCTTCATAATAACAAGAAACAAATTTACACAATAATTTAAATCGGCAAATTTTCATTAAAAAAAAAAAATGTGAAATATGTTCGAATTTGCATATGAGTAGAAGTTTTACATTTTAAGCCTTATTCTTTTCTAAAAAAACTGCAGTTGTTAACATATCTAAGCAAAAGTAGATTAAAATTTATTATAACGTGTTCGTGAGGCCATTCTTTAACAAAATCTTACGAATTATCAAATACTGTTGCTTATGACCTAACACTAAGGCTTTTACCTAACAATATGCAGTTTCTTTTACCTTCTTTGACCGAAATTTTCCAAAACAACTCTTTAAGTAAAAGAGAAAATTTCTCCTGTACCCTTTTCATTATTTAGAAAACTTTGTTACAGAAAAATAATACCTCTTTCATTTACAGAATTAAGATTGATTAAATTAATGCGCAACTGCGTAGATAATTTGCTTCATCAATTGAGTTTTATTCCATTCACGTTTCTGAGATGGATTAGATAGTAATAACGAAAGAGAACAGAACTTATATTAGATTTTATTTGAAAATTAACGTACTAGTCTCCAATGTCACAGGCAAAGGGTCTTTACCAATGTTTAACGGGGATAATCAAATATAAATTTGGAGCTGTTGGACATTTTAAATTGTATTCAAAAGTTAATTGAGATTGGTCAACAAGTTTTGGCAAAGAATAAAACTTCACTACACATATCCTTAATAATTAATGTAAAATACTTTCATAAATTTGTATGTATAAAATATTTTGCTTACGGTACATTTTTCACTTTCGAAATTAATATACAATTATCTTCCTGACAAAAGAAATACTGAAGGTCTGGATATTCCTTAACTATTGAAATATATATATATAAAATACAAAATTGTCAAAAGGATGTTCAAGGATACCTATAAAAATAAATCATTTTTAAGATGGTAAATGATCAATCACTTCATACATGATAAATGAAACATTTTATGGGATGACAATGGACACTTCAAAGTTCGAACATTGTAATTTCCTCAAACAAATTTTAAACAAAGCCCATTTATCTCCCCCACCCGACTTATTTCTTAATTAAAAAAACTGTACTTTAGAAATGCATCATCATTGAATTCTAAATAAATATCGTTATATCTAAAAATCTCGGATATTTTTCTATTTTAATCCATGTATTTATGAAAATCATGATTATTTAAAAATAGAACTGTTTTAGCTCTAATTTGAATATCATTGGTTAGAATAGTTTATGTTTATAGGGTCAGAACTAGTAACATTTTATACCTACGCGAGAAAAATTTTGCAATTATAAATTCGCCATAAAACAAACTTTCGGCTAAAGTAAACTCGAAATTTCATGCTATTGAAATAACTTGGCCAGTCACTTTTATAGACTTTTCATTTGAAGAAATCATATGAAGTTCATTTCAACGCCATTTTAACTGTTTATATTATATATTACAATAAAAACGGAAAAGAGTAGCATTGTTAAACGAATTGTTATTCCTATTTAAATAGACTCATGTCCAAATTTATCTTTATATACCCAAAAATAATGATATTCAATAAGATATCCAATCAATGTCATACATGTTTGCAGAGAATGTGTGAAAAACAAACCTAATTAGCCTTATCCAATCAAAAGCAATCAATTGGTTTTTATATACAAATCTAGGCTTATATCATCCGATGTTGAATCAAGCGCTTTGCGCAAAGTGAATATCTGAGTGAATTTCAGTAACACAGCGTTTGATTTCAGTATGGAAGGACTCAAGTCGGTTAGTTATGGCTTCGAAGAGTCATGTGAAAAAATCTATCTGTGAAGTGGTGACTCATCGGCCATTTAGAAGAAGGCCAAATCATGGGAGTAGCCAGATGAATGAATATTTAATGACATACAGTTTCGACTCATTGAAAACAGTTTCAAAAATGTTATAAGAATGCCCGGACAAGGTCGTAAACGAATGACAAATGCTTCTGAAGCTCAATATCTGGCTATAACGTAACAGAAAGTATACTGCTTGTCAGTTAGGTTCAGATCTTGCAGACGCCAATGAAACAGCTGTATCATGACAAACGGTATACAGAAGGGTTAATAAAAAAGTGCTTCATGCCAGAAAGTCAAGAATATGTGTTTCACTGTCTTCACAAAAAATGGGATCACTTTAATTGGTATAAAGAACATCAGAACTGGAGTGAACACCAATGGTCTCATGTTCTCTTTACTGATGAGTCGAGGTTTAGTTTTACTGGTGATTCTAAACGTGTTTACATCTGGAGAGAGTCAGGAACATGAAATTGTCCCTCGAACGTTATGGAACGTGATCGTTTCGGTAGTGGAGGTGTGATGGTATGGGGAGGAATAATGATCGATGGATGTACGCCCCTACACGATTTTAACAGCGGATTTGTGACCTACAAGAGATATCGGGATGAGGTCTTAAAGCCTTATGTAAGACAGTACGGATGTGTAAATGGATCTGACTTTTTATTTATGGACGATAATGCTCGTCCACATCAAGCAAACTCCTTTGACGAATTCCTTGAAAGTTAAGACATTTAGCGAATACCGTGGCCAGTAGAATCTCCTGATCTTAACCTGAAAGAGCACTCACTTATGGGACTACCTTGAAAATGCAATTACACGTAGACACCTCTTCTTTCAGATGTAAATGCTCTGAAGACGGCATTACTGGAAGAGTGGAGCTTTATTCCCGAAATGCACAATTAATTTTCTTATGAAAATAGAACTTTATTGTGATGTAGTCATCCATGGCTACATTGCAAATTGATCAGAGGTAATAAGACTTCCAAGTAGTGGCAACGGTTAGGTTATTTCTATTCTTCGAGAAACGCTGACGAAGTTAAAATAACCAAGGGAATGAGAAAAACTATCATTTATTTTTTAAGATATAACAACAGGATGATGGGGTGATTATTTCGATTTTGCTATGCTAATGCAACTGTGGACTTTTCTGTTTTTAAATTCTTTATGTTATGTAAAGTCTCCAACTTATAAAAGCTGGAGTGTGATTTGGGCTCAATAGTCTACTTACCCCCCCCCCCCCCAAAAAAAAAAAACCCAGTCGGTTAATCAGATAATTGTCCAGTTCCGGCAGTCGACGTTTGATATTTTCAAGATTTGGGTACAGTGAGAAACTGGGGTTGTCGCTTTTATTTAGTCGTTAAGGTTGAAACTCTGGTGTAAACTTGTTTACAAATAGTTTCTGCTGAGTTAAGAATTGCGATGTTCTTGTAAAACTATATAGTCGTTTTTCTAAGCCTATGCCATCATTATTCTAGTAAGAAATTCGTAAAACTATTCAAGTGTGTCTTTGCGTGCTCCGTTTGTATGATCTATGACACGCAAATAACGTTTGAGAATAATCTTTATACCAAACATACACCATTAACCACTACATAGTTCATTGTTGATACTTCACTAAATGACCATTTTGTTGAAAAATTATTTTCGAACAAAACACAATATTCTATCCAAATATTAAGATAAACGATTTCTAGACACGATATCAGGTGCTTAAAAAATAAAGAAATAAAAATTGTGGAGTAGTATGTATTAAATTTAGGTGTTTCAAAAGATATAAAAATTATATTATTCCATAAATTTCACTTTATAGTAATGATTTTTTTTTTTGTATTTAAATTTTAATTTTTACTAATTTAATCTAAAAATTAATTCTTACAGAGAATATGGATCCTAAAAATATTCAATCAAGGGATGTTAAAATTCGTAATACAGTAACTATAGAATATGACAATTTAATGTCAAATATTCCTTTTTAATATATAAGTAATATAATTGAATGTAAATTTAACAAATAATTGTGAATTTTCATAATGCGTTAATAAAGAATTTTTAAATAAATGTTATTAAAAGTTATTGCTTAAAAGTTGATATATTGTACCCCTAAATGTACTTAATTTTTAAAAATTGTGTCCTTCTATCACTTTTGAAAAAATGTGCAATCATTTATAGACTTTATGAAAGTTCGTTTACAAGGTAATCTTAACCTAAAAATTCACTTGCTTCAAAATAGTTTAATTATAAAAAGTTTTACTTATATAACGAAGTGATTCTTAATTTTATACTCTTTTTAACTAAAAAAATATTTAAAGAAAGGAAAACTATTTTTCTCTTTTCTATTCCCTGAAATATGCAATTTTGAGAATTCACTAAGCCGAAAATCCTTCCAAAGTACAAGCAAATTACAAAGTTTAAGCCCGTACGCTCGTTGGTTGCTTTGCATAAAAGAAATTTTTATCTTCTAATCCACAATGTGCTTAAATTTTGTATGAGAATCAATTATGTTTCTTACGCAATCTTACATTAAAAAGTTTACATTAACTTAAACTTAAGATTTTGAGACATAAATATATAATTTCATACAAGCTCTTATATATTATGCATAAGACAATTATATATATTGTATACAATATGTAACATTGAAGAGCTATTAATATAATAATATTTGAATTACTTTAAATAAGTATTCACACGGGAATGTTTTTATTTTTATTATTATTATTTCTGTTGAATAATATTATTGAATTATACAATTTTATAGTTAAATATACAAACAATCTCACCTATTTTATCAAGCGATGGTTAGAGCACATTCTATATTTTAAAGTAAATAAAGAGACCGCCTCCCTGATTGCTAAAGGCTAGCCAACTCGTTTGAAGTTGTTGCCATTCTGCTCATACAAATAAATCCGAATTTGAGCGGCACGCTATAGAATTATAAACAGATAATACAATTAAAGGTAATTGATATTCCACTTATAGTTAATTTAGAACAAAAGTATGGAACAACCATAAAATGGAGTTAAATTATAAGTTATTGGTCGTTGTAAAGTAATTTAAAAATTTACCATATTTGAAAACTGTTAATTAAAAATTCAAAATAAATACACGCATTTAGTACAGTGAAAATGTTGAGCATTCCAACCTTCAATTACAATGTAACAAATTATTACAGCGTTCGCAAATACAATCAATGTCGTACTCCAAACATGTTTCTGTTATTAAAATATAGGTTAGTTTTAAATCAAGTTTCATTACCCGTCACATTTATGAAATAATTTGAGAGTAGAAAATTAGGTTCATTACATTTAACGCCATTCATCTGCACTACTAAAATTGGTATAATATACGAGATATTCCATAAAATTAAAGTTCTATTAAAAAATTACAACTCCAATAATATATATATTTTATAAAAAAAAATGCCATATTTCGTTTTAAATTAGTTCAACTAATATTAACTATTTTCGTACTTAAACGAAAACAATAGTAATAAGTCCATCCACAAATGTATAAATGTGTTCATTCACACAAATATTTCATACCATATATTTATTTACCTACAAACTTATTTTCAGTTAAATTTAACATCCGAGGTTACCATTAAAGCATTAAACTGATAAAAAATTAAAAGCAATAAAGCATTTGCACTTAGGATTTAGAAATCCGTAACTAAAGTACAAAAAAAAAATGCATTGTTAAAGCTTAGAATTTACTTATGGATTCCCTTTTAAAACATATTACGCTTTGAAAAGGAAGCACAATTTTAAATGTAGAACAAAATCAAATGCCAAACCAATAAATATTTTATCAAAAGCATCTATCATATTTTCCTTCTTGCCATTTATTAAAATTTCGCGCACGAACAATTTTTCTGCAAAACAAGACATTTATAATACTGACAACAAAGGAGCAAAAAGAATGGTTGCTGGATTGACGCCAAAATATATTTTATTTCTATTATCTGTGCTAATCAGTGTAAGTCTTTATGAAAAGCTTATTAATTTGCTCCCACTAATTTGACATAATATTTATTCTCTATTCATTGCAAGTCAATACTTTAAAGAAATGATAATGTACAATGCTTATGCACTTGACTTATAAAGTAACCAGCCGTAATTTACGTGTACAATACAAATTCATTTTAGATGTATTTTTAGATTACTCATTAATTTACATGTACAATAGAAATTAAAAAGACACATGAATGTTCTATAATAAAATGAAAAATTAAATTCTTAAATAAATTTCAAAGCAACTTTGTGTATTATGCAAAATTAATACCCGAGATATTTTTAAAATTTAATAAAGAATGTTGTATTTATATTGTATTTTATAGTTTATATTTAATATATATTTGCAATTTGCTGCCCTTAAATTATTTACAGGACATTGGACTAAAAACACCTGAAACGGTTATTTTCTTCATTTCATTCTGTAGCACAAAGTAATTAAATTAGTCTTGAAAGAAACAAATTTCGAGTACACCTTGGAATTAAAAGAAATATTCAAAACTATGTTTCTTATAGCAACCATTAGTAAAACATATGAATAAACGATAAATACTTTTCCCTTTGAGCCTTATTTCTAAATTTAGTAACAGAAAAATTCTATAAAAATATAAATGCCTTATAGGAATAAACTTTTTCTTGGTCGATAAATCTTTTATACCAAGATATTTAACAAATAATTTTCAAAGTTGAGGACTCTTCCAAAATGAAAATCAAGTAAAAGTAGCAGCTCATTAGTGCAAATTCATAAAAAAATATATTTTAAAGTATTGTATGATATTGGAAAAGTAATTTTGTTATGTTGAGATTACTGGTATAAGCACTTTTTTCCTTAATTATTATCCAAAATTATTAAAATTTGCTTTCTTCATTTTAGTGCAATATCTTAAAAGTATATTTTTTAAAATAACGTATGATATTGAAATAAATTATTTGATAAATGGTGAATTAACTGGTTGGTGCTCTCACCTTTTCCATAAAATGTTTCTGAACTAATTTTCTACTAATACTTTGATACATAAGTCAAACAGTTGGAGGAAAATCTATAGCGTGGTACCGAGGTAAGTTCAATGGACAAGTTGAGCATTTTTTTTTTTTTTTTTTTTTTTTTTTTATTTTATTAAGAGTGACGAAAGACAAACAAAACTAGAATTTTTTTTGAAATCCATTCAATATTTCTCCGAGTTACACGAGTTTCAATTTCTCACTTTTAAAAGAGTGGCAAAAATGAGACTAGCCTAGCTGTGACGTCACCCTACGTCATCATCCTATTTTTGTTTCACGCGATCTTGGAAACTATAGTGAATTTATTCGCATTGCTAAAGCACGTTTAGCTTTTTTTTTTTTTTTAATCTTCTATTTATTAACTATTCTAAATTTTAAAATTATGTTCTTAAATTCAGAATGCAAACATTGCCTCGACCCGAAATGTAGGAATATATCAATCACGATCACTTCTAAATTATTTATCAGTATTCTTAAATACACAGACATCCACAAAAAGTGGTGTAAAACCATTAAACGGGACGATATTTATGCAAAAAGTACCCTATATTTTTGTGAAAATCATTTTTATCTGATTATTTTACATCTATTACTTTTATTTTTACATAATGATTTAATTATTTTGGAATTCTATCATTTATAGTAGCTCATGATATACAGTGACTCGCAAAAGTTTTCGAACAGTTTAAAGAAAAAGTCATGTAACCTGGAATTGAATTCGAATATTAATTCCTATATTTTTTTGTTATCGAATCTTTATTTAATTCTGAATCAATCCTAATACTTTAAAAAAAAAAAAAAAAAAAAAAACTCTCTTTTAACTTGCACATAGCTCACAGCATAGCCTCCATATGTTTCCCTCGCAGATCTGTAAAAAAAATGTAAATAAATATTAAGGATTTTAAAACCAAACCGGTATAATTATTTTTTTTAGTTAAAACTTTTACAGGCTTTATATGAAAACTGCAAACAAGTTTAGAAAAACAATCCTTTTTTGGTATTATTATTATTCTGGATAAAAATTAATAGCCCATTGACTATGTAATGGCATATTCACATAGCCAGAAAATAAAACATTCATTAGTTTGCCTATGCTTGTGATCTTGAGTATATGTAATTTGTTAAAAACAAATGTCAATTAAAAATACATCTACAGGTATAGAGCAGGGCATAAAAAAAATATGAGAAAAATAATAATAAACTCGAAGCTTTTTAAGCCTTTCAAGATAATAAGAGTTCGTCCTTGCGGAGTGTATGCGAACATTGCCCGACTGTTCTTACTAAACTAAAATTATTTAAAAAAAAAAGCAGGTCCAAGAAAATGGTCTCAGCGTTTTAATTGAATAGGAATATACAAACAAAATTAAATCAAATGTATAAACAAAATTAAATTTTCGTTGGCTTCTATTCTGCTTTGACAATTTGAAAGAATTTGTTAAAACGATTCATTTTATTTTCTTGGTAATAAATGTCGTCAACTTTGTGGATGAGAGATACGCAAGTTGTTCAAAGAAGTAATAAGAGTGTTCTTGAAAATGGGAAACTAATATTTCTAGCGGGATATAAATTAATCTGAACTGAAAAAAGAATGCTTTCAATAAAAAAAAATGCTATATTGAAAATAAGGGCAAACTGTTTTTTTTTTTTTTTTTTTTTTACTCTATTGGATTTTCATGGCAGTTGTCTGCATAGAAAGTCAAGTTACAGACATTTCACTTATTAGTAAAATATGTGGCAACTTCTACCATTTGAATCCCTCAATTTAAAAATTTTATTTTAAAAATAATACTGGATACAACTACACTATGGAAAACTAGTGTTTTTATAACTTTCTAAGGAGTGAAGAGCTGTTTAAAAACGGACTGAAAGTCATTTGTTTCTTGTACAAGAATCAAATGAACTTTTATAAGAATGACTTGTACAAAAACGGATTGAAAACTCTTGAACGTGAATTTTAATTGAATATACAGTTTTTAGTTAAATACGATTCGTTTCGAATAGTTCGTAAAGTATGAAAAATTTTGTGCTCCGAAAAAATTGGCGAGTTGTCTCAGCAATGTTCTTCAGTTTAACTGGATGGAATGATAATTGAAAATAAAAACTTACAATAAAAATAAGTCATATTCAATCAAGTTAAAGTCAAATGAAAAACTATTTGTAAAATGGAAACATACCTTTCAGATTTTACACCATGAAATTCGTAGGTCGTCGTAGGTAAACAAATGGAGAAAATTTTCCATCGGATTATAAAGTCAAATCTAACCAGCCAATGATGGAACGTTTTGCGGTTGTACGATTCCACTGTTTTTGCAATTTAATAAATTTTTAATCGCAATATAACTTACATATTCGGAATCAGCTTTACTTTCTTTATTGAAATGTATTGCTTTCGACCATTTTTAAAAAATACTCAACTTCTCCAATGTAGGCATATCATGAAAAAAAAAATGATGTCCAGAAATCTTGGGTCAATCCCCACCCCTCCTCTTCTCAAGCATCACTGAGTTTATCCACCGAGTCTGCAAAGTCTACCGAGTCTATAAAGTCTACCGAGTCTATAAAGTCTACCGAGTCTACAAAGTCTACCGAGTCTACCCGTGGTAAAAGTGAAAAGTTTTCACCTATGGCTTCCACAAGGTAATTTATATTTCCTCTAAATTATTAAAAAAATATTCGGATAAGGGCCGATGTACAGTTTATCCTAGGGCTTAAGTACAAGCCCATTACAATTTATATATATATAAATTGCCCACACTAGGCCTTTCCTGCGCATGTCCAAACATTAAGTGGAGACGGACGCCGGACCACACTTTTGACCAATTGAAAACAATACCCTTGGGCTTAAAGTACAGGGTAATAGTATTGACATGTGTCATATATAAGTTTGAATGTATCTATAAGACTAGTAGGATTACTAAATTCAATTGGGATATAACCGGAAAAGTTTCAAACTTCGAACGGAAGAATGCTTTCTGAGCAACTCTAAGAAAAGTAAAAATCGTGAATGAAATTAAAAAAATTTGGAGCTTGGATATCCAGTGAAAAGCCTTCTCACACTGTTGGTTGCCATACTTCAGAGACTTGTCGACTTTTTTATTTGAAATACTCTTATTTGACAGTTTTGTTATATATCATCAACCTTAAATGAAAAAAAAGTTTCAATCAAGAAAAACCTTTGTATAGCTTTAATGTACGCCAATGAAACTTATGTAGAAATGATCTTTTAGTAACAGTTACTGTCGCAATTGAATTTTTGAGGGGCTTTTCACGAGTACCCAAAAAAAAAAAAAAAACAGAACGATGGCTATATCCTCGGTTCTAATTATCGTAGAATCTTACGGTTTGCACCAAAATGTTTTGCTTACGATTTTCTATATATCTGATGCAATTTTTTTTTCTTGAGGGACCGTTTACTAAGTAAAAGTAACGCTATCTTCGAAAATTTCAATACGAACCCTTATTTTTTATCATTTCATTCGATTCAGAATACATCATTTACCCAATATACCAAATTTCAATGCATGATGTTGAAAAACACGTCACTTATGAGGGAAAATATATCGACCATTTTTTGACCGATCTTCAGGGAGAATTTCCATAAAACGAAAGGTATTTTTAAGGTTCTTCTTCACAGCGGGAGAAATAGAACGGTCAATGTGGCGAGTTTCACGAAGATTAAAAAATACAAGTATTAGTCTAAAATTGCATAGAAACTACTTGGATTTATAGTGTCATGTTTAAGATTAATACAAAAATAGCAAGTAAACGCAAAATTAACATATTTTATTTACAACATAAAGATGTGCATTCTTCACACGAAATAAATAAAATATCGAAAACTGTAATTACAGAAATATAACGAATACTACTGATGATTAGAAAATTAATAAATAATAAATGTAGGCATTAGTAAACAGTATTTAGCAAAGCATGAATATTTTACAGAAATATTTCACTATAAACACAAATGTAACTAGATCGTTGAAATTATTTATAAAATGAAAAAGTCACATGATTCAGTAAAATTTTTAAAGGATAACTTATTGAAATTGCTTAAAAAATGTTGTTTTAAATAAATGGAATTTAAGAAAGGAAATTAAAAAAAAAAAATTGATAGTTTACAGAAAAAATAATTAATAATTTAAAAAACTAAAAAACACGCTTTAATAGAAAATCAAACTAAAAAGTAGAAAATAATCAATAGATTAAAAAACTAAGAAACACGCTTTAATATAAAAGTGAACTAAAAAGTAGAAGATAATTTTAAATAAGTTTGAAATAAGAATAGAGTGATTAACAAGAAATATTTATTTTATCGTATAAAAGCGTGGGGTGCTTTTTAAGATATTTTTATAATGGCTCTACTTTTACTAATATCTGTCATTAAATATTTACAAAAATTGACATCAAGCGCCCCACGCTTTTTTACGATAAAATAAATATTTCTTGTTAATCACTCTATTCTTATTTCAAACTTATTTAAAATTATCTTCTACTTTTTAGTTCACTTTCCTATTAAAGCGTGTTTCTTAGTTTTTTAAACTATTGGTTATACGATAATTGAACGTTATGCGATTTTCCACACATCTAGTTTACCTTGAATTAATCTTTGATAGTTTTCAAAAGTCGTCTACTATACGGTCCCTTAAAGTGAGCGTTTTTTACATTTTCTCTAAAAAAATCGAGAACTAATAGTCAAAATGGAAAGAAAAAAATTATGGGGGGGGGGGGGTTTAGAACATGGTAAATCTAATAAAAGCAAAAAAAATATATGTTTCTATTAAAATTTTTTTTTTAATTGCTTTATTAATTAATAATTAATTATTAAAAAATAAATTGATTCAAAAGCTGATTGCTAATTATGTTTGGCCATTTACAAACTACCTTTTGAAAAAAAATTACTGAAATATATTAATTATTTAAGTATTTATGGCCAAAAAACCAACTTTTTTATTTAACATTAGTTTATCATTTTCTTTTCATCATTTAAATTACAAACCATTCATTAGAAAATTACGAATTTTTTTATTTCGCATTCTTTTTTAATGCTGAATCCAAATATGGAATAAAATTATGAGGTTGCTATTGAACCTTTTAAAGTTTGGTTCTGTTTTAATATGTAGATGACCCCTCATGATAAAAAAAACTACATACAATTATTAAAAACCTTTCACGATTTACAACGGTACCTTTTGTTTGTTATTTCAACAATTAGAACAAAAGATATAGCCATCGTTCTGGTTTTTTTTGGGGGGTACTGTACCATCTCAAATGTCTAGGTTTGTATATTTTGTTTATGCTTAATGTATAATATACAAAAAAAAATATGAACGTTGGTAATATCTATGGTTCTAAAAGTTATAGAATATTTCTGTTTGCACAAAAGTCCTTTGCATACAATTCTTTATATGAATGGTGCAAATTTTTTCTTGGGGGGATGTTTACTGAATAACTGAATTTTAGCTTTGGGTATTTAATTACAAATCCCTATTTCTTACTATTTCATATTATCTAAAATGCTTCGTTTACCCTAAATTTAAAATTTCAGTTCATTATGTTGAAAAACATGTCAGTTATGAGCGAAAAGAAAATCTCAATATTGAGAAACGTAATTTTAAGGCCCCAGCTAGAAGTGAGGAAAAGAATATGACATTAGACGCATATTCAGGACTTACAGGTATTAGTCTAAAATTAGTCAGTAACTAACTGATTTAACTGTCGGTAACTGTCATGACTGACGGTAACTGTCATGACATTCTAATACAAAATAAGTGAAGTGACTCAATCAAAAATGAACTTTAATGTCGCATAATTAATAAACAAAATTGTAGATGAACCACCAACTTCACGAGCAGTCCGATTAAAGTCGGAAACAAAAATTACAAATGGAACTGAATATTACAGATTTCATTCGGAAAAAACAAAAAATTAGAAAAATTAAAGAAATTAACTCGGACTTTTAACTAATCTAACGAAAAAAGGATAAAAAAAAATTTAATAATAAATGAAACCTTTTTTGAAAGATTGGTATATATTTTTCAACCTAATGAAAAATTCCATACAAATACAAATTTTTAAGACGTTATCTGGCATTAATGAAATCTTTTATATTAATTTAATCCCATCTTTAGACACATTCGATATGTATTTTTACTTTCAATTACCCATATGTATACATAGGGTAATAAAGTATAGCATTCGGTCAAACAAAAAATTTCGATTTTTTGGCATTTCTCCACATTTTGGAACATCCTGATTTCAAAAAAGTGATCTAGAAAAAATGTCAGTCTGTGTGTATGTGTACGTGGTCTGCATAACTCAAAAATAAATTGACCTATGATGTTCAAATTTGGTGTGCGTGTTGGTGGCGGCACAAAGATCTATCATTAAGGTTTTCATCAAAATCGCGCATACGCATAAGGTAGCTGCCATTAAAAAAAAATCATGTTTTCCAGTAATTGCTAAAAATCGGATCTAACGATTTTGTTCAAAATCGCTGTGGTAATGCCTCTTAAGGTGTTCTAAATATCCCCACCTCCGAAATTTCTGTAAAAATGCTTCAATGGCGTAAAAAGTAGAAAAACAAATGCTTTTAACACAGAGTTTTCTTTCCTTGAGCATTAACAATCGTTTTGTCATCTCTCCTTAGTTTCACTTACAAGAAAAGATGATTATCGAAAAGTGTATCGCCAAAATCATCATTTTATCGGATTTGTGTGTGTGTGTGTGTGTGTATGTGTGTGTGTGAGTGTGTGTGTGTGTGTGTGCGTGCGTGCGTGCGTGTGTGTGTGTGTGTGTGTGTGTGTGTGTGTGTGTGTGTGTGTGTGTGTGTGTGTGTGTGTGTGTGTGTGTGTGTGTGTGTGTGTGTGTGTGTGTGTGTGTGTGTGTGTGTGTGTGTGTGTGTGTGTGTGTGTGTGTGTGTGTGTGTGTGTGTGTGTGTGTGTGTGTGTAATAAAAGACCCCTTACAAAATTATCGCAAAATATCACCAAACTGGCCATTTTTGCTTAATGAATGATGAAAATATAAAAATGGTAAATGATACAAATTCACGTCAGTATTAATGTATAATTGAAAGTTATGCGATGTACCACACCCCTAGTTTATTTAAGGTTGTAATTTTTTAAGTAATTGTCTTATTTAGCCGCTTTCGTGCCTTTCTGAAATTCCAAGTTTCCGGTAAGCTAAGGGTAATTTTTTTTAACGCGTTATAGTTTCGAACATAATTTATTTACATTGTTATTTTTTTTTTCACGGTGCAAAAAGAAAAAAAAAATATTGCGACGTAAACTATAATACCTACTTTTCGAATTTCAAACCTTAGAGAATAGTTTTTCAAAGGGAACTTTTTTCATTTCAAGTATCGAATGGGAGAAGCCGCTAAACTAGAAAATACCGACTTAAAACACACAATCCCCGTTGTGTCTAATTATGTTTGAAAATTGAAATTACTTAAAGCCGATGCTAAAAATTAAACCAGAGTCGTCTCACATGCTAGGCTTGTTTGTTGCATCTTATCCAGGAGTTTGGCTTCACTGGATAGAACATACTAAGGCACGAATTTGATGCACACCTCCCTAAACTTCCGGATTACAAAATGTATAACGTATTTCAGGGTTCGTTTGTGACGATCTGAATCTACTTAAGAAGAATATAAAAATGTTTATCACCTATGTTTCCAACAGTTTTACAAGGTAGAACAAATACTTAAAAAAAATTCATTAAATAATTTTGTTTCTTCAATTAAATTATAATTAATCTTAAATGTCATCTTTAGTATACGGTCTCTACAATTAAGCTCTTTTACATTTTTGGTAAAATTTTCATCGAAATGGAAAGAATAAAAATTTGGAGGGATTTTGAAAATAATAAATCTTATGAAGACAAATTTTGCTTTTATTCAAACAAATTAGAAACTTTTTTTAGTTAATAATTATTAAAAAACTATTTAATGACAAAGCTGCAGACTACTTAGATTTGACCTTTAACAGACTACATTTTGAAACAAAAATTACTAAAGTATATTTTTTTTTGTAGAAATAATGTTTAAAATAGTATAAAGAGATACTCACATGCTTTTTTTATATCATATAATTTTTTTCCTATTTTTTTAATGTTGGAAATTTGACATATGTGCATTTTTTAACGAAAAATCTCTAGCTCCAAGTTTGAAATTTTATTTCTGGTCAACTATATCACCTAAAGATAAAAGCATGCGTGAAAATGTTTATAATATACTAGCTGAATACCCGTGCTTCGCCACGAAATTTTACCATGTGAAATATTTTAGCCAGCTGTGAGGTCCCGCGTTGAGGAAATCCTTCATTGGTGTATAGGCCCCAATGAAGACTTCGCTCGCAGGAAGGTTCATCGCAACGCAAAATAGAGCTCGCTTCACTCGCTAAAATAGTCATTGACATATAAGCACAGGCTTACTTAACTCGTTGAAAGGTTCATTGCTATGCAAACATGAGCTAGCTTCGCTGGATGAAAGGTTCATGGCTGCGTAAGCATAAGGTCGCTTCACACACTAAAAACTATTTGCTACGTAAAACCTTAATATTGAAAGCTCCTCCCTTGTCGAGAAACAATAAAAAAATTCCCCGTTAATAACTATAATACAACACCCCTTTGAGAATATTTTAACACGTGATGTTTGTAAAAAGCAAAATTAGAAGGTCAAAACTACTTACGTTGAAACTTTCAGAGCTCTAGGCCTATTAGAAATCGATTTTTGTGAAAATATTAATTAAAAATTCATTAAAAAATAAATTAAAATTTTAACGTTCTTTTTGTCAAAAGTCCAATTAGAAGGCCAAAACTATTTGGGTTAAAAATTTCAGAAATGTAGCCCAGTTAGAAATCGTTTTGTTAAATATTTGTTAAATAATTAATTAAAAAACAAATAAAAATTTAATATTCTGATTTTCAAAACTCCAATTAAAAGGCTAAAACTACTTTTGTTGAAATTTTCAAAGCTGTAGCCCTATTAGAAATCGTTTCGTAAAATATTTATTAATTAATTAAAAGAAATTAATTAAAAAGGAACTAAATAAAAATTTAAAATTCTGGTTTTCAAAAGTCCAATTGAAAGGCTAAAACTACTTATGTTGAAAATTTGAAAGCTGTAGCCCTATTAGAAATCGTTTTGTAAAATATGTATTAATTAATTAAAAAAAATAATTAAAAAGGAACTAAATAAAAATTTAAAATTCTGTTTTTCAAAAGTCCAATTAAAAGGCTAAAACTACTTTTGTTGAAATTTTCAGAGCTGTAGCCCTATTAGAAATCGTTTTGTAAAATATTTATTAATTAATTAAAAAAAAATAATTAAAAAAGAATTAAATAAAAATTTAAAATTCTGTTTTCAAAAGTCCAATTAGAAGGCCAAAACTACTTAAATTGAAAATTTCAGAACTGTTGCCCTATTAGAAGTCGTTTTGTAAAAAAATGTGTTAATTAATTAAGAAAATTAATTAAAAAGTAAATAATAAAAATTTTAACATTCTGTTTTTCAAAAGTCCAATTAGAACGCTAAAACTACTCATGTTGAAAGTTACTCTATTTGAAGTCCCTTTGTAAAAAATAAATTAATTAAAAATATTAATTAATAAAAACTAATTAAAATTGTAACATTCTGTTTGACATATAAAAATTAGAATGCCAAAACTTCTTATGTCGAAAATTTCAGAGCTCTACTCCAATTTCAAGTAGGTTTCTATCGATCCACAGGAGCCACAGACAGACACACAGCTTGTTTTATTATTATAGATTGATAAACAGCTTCATGTTTCTTTCATGTTCGTTAAAATATTGTGCCACGAGGAGCATTTTGAAAAAAGTTAAAATTTCGCATTATTTTAATGCATTTTTCTCAATAATTGATTATCTATTTTTTATTAACTGCTCATATTTTGTTGTTGTCTTATAAGTCATATCTTCTTTGTTTGTGCCAAATTTTATTTAATTCTAAACAAAACTAAAGAATTTTGGAAAAAGTGACACAAGTCCTCTTAAAGACGAATACTTCTCTCTACTGTCAGTTGATAGTAAATAAAATGTGTTCGCTAATTTTTCAACCAGTTTTATTATATTTTTACTCTACCATCTTCAAACATTAGCCTGAATATTAACAACTGGGTAAATGTTTAAGATAACTATTAAGTAAATCCTTTCGTAAAACAAATATTTACTCGCGTAAGGTGTCTCAGAACTAAAGTAAAATTTATTGTTTGAGAAGCTGGACATCAAAAGTCATTAATATGCTTTGCATTTATAAAAGAAGGTTGTGACTATTAAAGGTCATTGACTTAATGTCCAAAGTTAATATTTGCTTTTAAAGCTCTCAAACTCGTTTTTATAAAACTAAAAAACGCACAGTTCAATTGCGCATTAAAAAGGGCTTATTGTAAAGTGAGCAATTTATAAGAATTTTTACATGCAAGTTCAAGACGAATTTAGTTTTTAGCGGAATTAAAAGCTTAAAGGTTTTCTCATCTTTTTGAGTTTACCTTTGACATTCAGAAATTATATTAAGGAGTAGGAAATTAACTGATGAGAAATAATTCACTTTTTGACGTTAATAATGTTTGTAATATTAATGATAAGACTTAAGGCATACATATACATTTGAGAGGATTTTCCTTAATTTTTAAGTAATAATTTCAAACTTTTTGGCAGTATATCAGAATTAAAAATGATGCATTTATATATATATAAACTTTTTTGCGTCAATTTTTTAATCAGCTAATTGCAATTAAAGTGACTAATTAGGACATTATTAGAACATACATTAATTTCATTTGTAATTAACGTAGAGGTATGATTTTTATTGCAAATAAAAAATATATTGACGCATGTTCCTATGGAGAATTTATTTTGAATTTGGCTGCAATATTTATTTAATTATAAATTTTTAAATAAAAAGTTTAAAAAAATACATAGTTTTTAACAAAAAATTAAGATTAAAATATTCATAAAAAATGTGTTTATAACAATATATGTTAGATTCTCCATAGGAAACACATTCACAACTTGTGTCTTCAGAATAAAATTAGAATTTTGTAAATCGGACAATTTATTATGAAGTTATGACCGTTGGCGTAAAGTCATATAACAACAAAATGTCATTCTTCAGAAAACGCGTTTAAAGTTTACTACACTAATGAACGTGATACAAAACAGGTTCACTAAAACCACTGTCATTTAAAAAGTAAAGTGAGTCTCAGAAAGAAAATGTTATTAATTTAAAGGTAAGGAATTAGGGAATATTTTAAAACAAAAAAACAAAAACGCAGACTTGAGTCAAATTTTGCAATTCCTAATGTATATGTATACCTTAAGAAAGAGGATGGTTAATAATACAAAGATAAAATAAAATAATTTGCTAAAGAAAGTTATAAATTTCATAAACAAGTATGCCTAATTGATGCTTAAAAGAATTGAATTGTGACTTTTTGACAAAAATCAAGCTAATCTTATGATATTAAAGTATAATAATTCTGCAGTCATTTCGTGTATAGCACTTAAAATGAATTCCTATTTATAAATCAGTTGTTAATTTAGACGGGTTTTTTCAAACACCTTGTAGGCAACGTTTTCTCTGTTTTCGGGGAAATTTATAGGAAGATTTTTAGTGTACAGATTTAATCCGCAATTCACTTAATTGTTCAATACAGAACTAGTGAATAAAATCATATATTCGAGTAAAATCACTACAAAAATCATTATGTATTGATGAGTTAAATAAAACAACACCAAAATTCCTTTTCTATCATTTTGTCACTTACATTTAATCAACACTCTAATTATCAGCCTAACAGTAACAAAACTACAATGAATGATACTATAAAAACTACAGTGAATGATAACAGCGAAATTTTCTATAAGTTCTAAAACAGATATAAATGTAAATGTATAATCCTATGTTTAAGTTATTAAGGTACAGGTTTACATTGATTATGTAATTAACTTAATCGTATTACAATTTTAAATGCAATTTATTTTTCACAATTGTTTAACTATGACACAATTATAAATTAAAACTCTAAGTATCCTCTATATGAGTGTTTTTAAAATATAAGAAAATCTTAAATCTCATATTCGAACTTATAGTATTTTGAAGATATATAACTATACAGTATAAATTATATAGAGTATAAAAATTATATCGAGTATAAAGTCTATAAAACTAATTTAGATATTACAGAAATATATTTAGAGTTATCATTTTTTATATAAATAAAGATTCTTCTTTTCCTATAAATCTTTTTTTTTTTTTTTTTTTCTTTTTTTTTTAATATTTAATAAATTTTATGGAGTGATATCAACTAATGTTACAATCCTATTCTACAAATATTGATCATCACTCTTTTTCTACTCAAATTTACAGGATGAAACGGTAAAACTGATGCAAACAGCTGTTTACTTTAAATTAATTTTGTACAATAGAAATTAAATTAACGCCAATTTTATTGTATAGAGTCATCTATTAGCAAATCGATCTCATCTCAAAAACTAGAAACTATTTATGTTACGATTATCTTTTAAAATTGCATTTCGTTTGACCCATTTACATTAAAGTGGTCAATACTATTTCTTCTTAAGATTGAATAGTGGTACATTTACGAAGCAATTTAAAGGAATAAGACCTGAAAAGCTTTTGGTTATTTGGTCCACGCAGGTGGCGAAGTGTAAATTATGGACGCCTTCGGGAAAACGAACAACTTATCAGTGGAATTGGACGGCCGATATTTCTAAAAGTGGAATTCCTGAAAATGGGTTTTTGAAATAAATGGGTACCAGTAACGTTATTTACAATTGATTCGAAACCTGACATGTTATTATCGTTTTTCATTCGAACCTCGAACAACAAAGTTCCTTTTTTTTTTTAATGCGCATTTGAAGTGTCCTCAAAATTATTGTCTTTATGTAACGAAAAGGTCATCCTAAAGTTGGTGGATTTAAGAATTTTTTTTATACTAGAACTATTCAATCAATCTGTTTCAAACTTCTTGACCTGTGTTCAAATTGATTATTAAACTGGACAAAATAAAATATTTGCTATACTTATTAATCAAGATGTTCAAAATGTAATTTTCTAAACGACTCAAATTAATATAAATGCATCTACTATGTACTTAATAAGTCCAACAGCATAAACTCTAAAAAAAAAAATTAAAAATAAATAAATTATGGAACAGGTTTTAAATGAATAAAAATGTGTGATTTCATAATCGGAACAAATACTTTTTTTTTTTTTTTTTTTTTTTAAATTTCTTCGAAGCTCATGGATACAAACATCGGATATCGTCATTGAGTAAGTAGATATTTATAGGTCGATTTAAACTACGCAACAATAGATAACTGAAAACAATGACATCTCTACAAGCCATTCATTTAGTACGATGGGACAATTTATTCGGTTTTACAACACTTTCATGACGTCAAGAAAAAGTTTAACTCATTAGGGCAGCCTTTCGTAGTAATGAATCATAAACGAAACAAATTTAACTTTTCCACTAAGCATGAATCTTGGGGGAAAAAACATGTCTCCATTTGCTAAACAATCACTTCCAACTACTTTACTCTTTTTATCTTTCGCCTGTGTTATATCCATAAAACTTATATACTGGCAATTATTGAATTTTAAGCATTGAATTACTGGCAATTATTGAACATTTTTTAATATAAACAGATATGACCTTTTTCTAAATCTCTTATTTGATTCACCTATCTTTTTACAAAATAATAAAATTAGGAAAGTTAAATATTTGACTATGTCTAAATTAACAATCACGTTTGGAGACTTCATCAGTGTTTCCTGAATTGAACTTTATTGGATATAATGAAAGATACAAAATTCATTGAGTTGATTTACATTCTAAGCGGTGCTTTCTATATTGTACAGTTTTCACAACACATAAACTATTTTTTAACTGTTTTAATATTTTAATTTAGATATCCCAAACAATCTCTTGGTTTTTGTTTTAAAAGAATATTCATTAATTAAGGAGTAGTTGCGTGATTACTACATTTCAACCATGACACTGTGAAATTGAGTCCATTTTAATGGCTGTGATAATGAATAATAACTTTAATGATATATATTTTAGAATTTTGAGTTTGACACACTGAGTGATTTGAATGAGTTTGTGATTGAATTAAACAAATATCAAAAAAGAAATAAGCTTACTTTCCCATTAACTTTAAATATATACTATAGCAATTCATACCCTAAGAGAGAAAATACATATTACATTTTCCCCACTACTTGTAGCAACTTTTTAGTTACCAGAATTATTATTACTTTCAATTACCCATATGTATATATATAAGATAATGAAAGTATAGCATTCGTTCAAAAAACTTTTTTTTTTTTTTTTTTTTTTTTTTTTTGCATCTCTCCACGTTTTAGAACATCTTGATTTCAAAAACGTGATCTCGAAAAAATTTCTGTTTGTGTGTGTATGTGCGTATGTGTGTATGTGTGTCTGTGGTCAGCATAACTCCCGAACAAATTGACCTACAATGTTCAAATTTGGTACGAGGGTTAGTGGCGATCATGGGACCTACCATTAAGGTTTGCGTCAAAGTCGCTCATGGGCATAAGGTAGTTGCCATTGAAAAAATCATGTTTTTCAACTATTGCTAAAAAGCGGCTCTAACGATTTTGATAAAAATCGCTGTGGTAATGCCTCTTAAGGTGTTCTAAACATCTCCACCTCCGAAATTTCCGTAAAAATGTTTTATTGGCGTAAAAAGTTGAAAAGTGAATGCCTTCAACACAGAGTTTTCTTTCCTTGAGCATACCTCATCAACGATAGTTTTTTCTTCTCCTCTCAGTTTCGCTTATAATAAAGGATAATATAAGGATTGTCGAAAAGTATATCGCCAAAATCACCATTTTGGCAATTTTTATTTTTTTCTTCTTTTTTTTAAAGACCCATATAAGAATTATTGCACAAAATATTTCCAAACTGGCCATTCATTCTAAATGAAAGATGAAAATATACAAACGATAAATGACACAAATTCACGTCTGTATTATAGTGTAATTGAAAGTTGTGCGATGCTCCACACCTCTAGTTTTATCTCGTATGTTTAAATTATTACAAGCATAAAATCATACAAATTTATTTGAAAAAAGCAAAAATAACTTGATTTCTACAGCTATTTTTTTAAAACTCTTTTCGTTTTTCCAAATCTGGATGAAAACACACACACACATTTAAAAATATTATAAAACAAACAAAAATATTTTATGAACTAAAGATCTGTCAATAATTTTGTTGAGTTTTTTTAGTTAAAAATTTCTTTAGGTGTAGGTATAAAAAAAAACATAGTTTTTTTTTTTTTTCCAGATCAGTTTCAAAATATAAAATAAAATAATTCCAGTTAAATGTTCTTTTTCGAAAGGTATTTTACTTGATTTCTACAGCTAGTTACAGAGGTTTACTGGTGCTATCTAAAGTCTAAATTGTTACGTTTCAACGTTACAATACATTCTGTGTTTGAAAAGTATTTATAACTAATACCTAATAATAAAAAAAATATCCAATTACAATATTCTTTTTAACATTTTTAAATCAATTTAATCACAGTAATTGTATTATTACTTCTTTTCGAATTCATAGAGACACTATACAGTATATAGAAAACATGCAAGACAATTTTAAAGGACTGAAGATTTTCTTTATAACACAATTTTGTTGATAGTTAGGATGGTATTCAAGTACATTTTTTATTCTTTTGCATATTTAACAACATATAAACTTTTTTTTCTGTGCTAACTATAAAAAAATACATAGCATTTAATTTCTGTTTTATGAAAGCTTACAAAAAGGAATTAAAAAAAAGGAAAAGACATATAATAAAGCAAATTTTATTACCTTTAAAAATTAATAGAAATATATACATGTACCATACATAAACTAAAAAAATTGATTGTGTTAAGATTTTATTTTTAAATTTAATCGCAAAATTATTTAAACCGACATCCTTTTTAAAGAAACAACATTTTCTATCATATTTTAGAAACTGAATATTTTCACAGATAAAATGCCTCTAGGTACTTCAATGTATTTTTTTTTTTTTTTTTTTGTTATTTTAAAGCTCTTACGTGTTCTTCTTTCCATGAATATACTGGAACTGCCAAAAAACTGCGATGCTTTTGTATCTAAGTTTGAATGTGACAGTTTCGGAGTACACTTCAGTCCCATTTCGCCCAAGGTGAAATAACTTCTGAGTCTTCTTTTTCACATAAAGAAGATACTACTTGACTACATCTTTTCCCTAGTGGTTGATAAATAAACTGAATTATACAGAACTGTTACAATCCAAAAAGATAAAGCACATAAAAATGATTTATTATTCTGAATTAATCCATTCATTCCGATTTCATTGAAATTCTCTTTTGTATTTAAACTATGTCAGTGAAAATTATCGAAGTTAAGTTTTATATTGCTTTCAATGGACAAGTCAAAGAAATAAAACAAATATAAGTCGAATAGCTAGATACAGTTCCAAAGCTTTTGTGGGTTTAACCAAAATTTGCTTTTGGATTAAAAAAAAAAAATTAAAAAAAAGAAATAGTGGATAAAAGTGGATACATTTGTAATACAGTTACCCAATTTAGAAAAAATTAGATTTCTTCTATAAACTTATTTTTTAATTTCAATGTTATCAATTTAATTAAAATTTGTAAATACATTTCGAATGACGCAAACTTAAAAGATTAGAATAAATTGTTATGGGCATTTTAACTAATTTATTTTATTTAAAGTATAAATCACAAAATTCATAAGGCAATTTCCCGACATTAAAGATGCGGATATAACTGAATCGACAGGACACGAACATAACATTTGTCAGTTTCGATCAAAAGCAATGTATAAATGATGAATTTTTATTCGGGTAACAAAAGGGTAATAATTTCGGGTTGTTTAATGTCAGCTAATATTTTTTTTATTTTTTTTTTATTTTATTTTGTATCATCAATCTGTTGTGGCACCAGTCACGGCCAGTCAAAAGGCGGGAGCATCGGAAACAGAAAATGCCACCCTTGCAAAGAGTCCCATTGACTTCTAGATAATTCGAGAAAATAGCAGTGGATGCTGTGGGACCGTTGCCCACCACAAATTTGGGAAATAAATACATTTTGGTATTCAGTGACTATTTTACTCGTTGGCCAGAAGCCTATAGTGTCATTGACCTGAAAAGTCAAACCGTGGGACAAATATTGGTCCCATCGCGCCTTGTTACAAACAGAGGAATTAATTTTTTGTCGGAAGCATTGAGGCAGGTGTATGAAAAATTGGGAATTAAGAAACATACTACTACAGCATATCATCCTCAGAGTTATGGGTTGGTGGAGAGGTTGAATGGTACTCTCATAAATTCCTTAAGTCATTTAGTGGGTGAGAGTCAGACCGATTGGGATTTGTATCTTACATTTGCTTTACTTGCTCATCGCTCGGCCAACCATGGTGCCACTAGAGAGACTCCGGCTTTCCTCTTGTATGGTAGGGATGATCAACTGCCTTATTCTCTGCTGTCCCAGCCTGTTCGGAGGTCATACGCAGACATTAGGGAATATAGTGAAGACTTGACATTAAGATTGCAGATTTGCTTTGAAATAGTGAAGCGGAATTTAGAGGTGGCTGCAGAGTCTCAAGAAAAAACAAGGTCCAGGATTTCAATTGATAAGGGAATAAGTATAGGAGATTTGATGTACTTGTATACACCCGTTGTTCAACCAGGTCTGTCGAAAACGTTTTCAAAACTCAATGTCGGACCATTTCGTGTGATGGATGTTGAGACCCCAGTAACATTCAAGATAGTCTTTGTAAAGGGAACCTGATAAATCCCAGGTCGTTCATGTGCAGCGATTAGTTAAAGTCCCAAATCGGTTAGTCTTTCCTACATTGAGAGAGGCTCATGCCTCGGAGAATCCATCGACTGTAGGGAGTGACGGTAACATGGACCAGGGTTGCTGTTCAACTCGGCATCTGGAGGAAGTAGTGGATATCAAACTATTGGGTTATGATGATGCCACACGTGCTGGGCCCGTTCACAGGTCATATACCAGTACAGTTGAAGTATCCAAGAGGGGTTCAAGTAGAAATTAGTGGTGCGTGGGTATGTACCCGGGAGCCTGTTGCTGTGAGACAGGGGACACCGGGTGTTACTGAAGCACCTCTGAGGATATACATTACGTCCTCGGGTTGGCGGATTTGTGAGGAAAGTTTGAGTAGTGAGTGTTTAAATGGATATGCATTTTAATTATCATTATATGTTTTGTGTGTGTGTTTTAATGAAAAAGTTGAAAATTTATAATTTCCACTTTTTTCTTTTTCCCGGGAGGAATGTTGTGGCACCAGGCACGGCCAGTCAGATTAGGCTAGGTTGTTTGGACCCTGGGATGGTTATGTATTAGTAAGACAGCTGCACTGAAGCAAAGAGAAGATATTTTCGGAGGATGTGTTCCATGGGATGGTTATGTATTAGAAAGACTGCCCTGGAAAAGAAAGATATTTTCGGAAAGTGTGTTGGAGTGGTTGTTTTACTCGTGCCTGGCTGCTGCTGACAGAATTGAAATATGGTATTTTTCATGTAGTAAAATGTGGAGTTATATTGATACTTGTATATTCATACTTTTTAAAAAGTGGTGTCTGAATGTGAATAAAGAAATATCTTGACCTCTACGATTTGCAGACTTAATTTCGAACCAATATATTGTAAAAACGAGGTAACAAATCTTTTAGTTTGGTTGCTTGTTTAATAAACACTTTTAAAGGATTTGACAACTGAAAAGTAAATTTAATCGATATCCATGATATATCCTTATCATGCCCTATTTTCATACTTTGCCTAAATAGTATTTTGAAGGGTCACGACAAAAAACGATTAGAGTCCAATTTTTTCGAAATCGTGGTTTTCCCGTTACCTGTAATGCTTTAGCAAATAGTTTAACCACGCGAAATCCTCTGGCAATTTAATATGGTATGTGAGATTTTGAATGTTTTAGATAGAACGATCAGGTTCCACGTGCCACTGAGCGAAACGAATCATAGTCCAGACCAAAATTTTACTATATTCATTTGTGTACCATTTTTTCCCCTCCCCCCCCCCCCCACAAAAAAAAATAATTTGTTATCTGTTAAATAAGCGATTGTTCTTTGTTTTCATATCAAACTTTTTTATTTACCTTAACCTGATACAAGCTCGGAGACTAGAAACTTTAAATCAGCTTTTAGGAGAATTCAGGAATATGGACTCTGATTGTTCTTCGCCGTAGTCTTTCATTTGTTCTTCTATAGAATACCTAGGTATTATATAAAAGGTCAAACGCAGAACTATTTATATAAGCACCTAAGAGATAACATTAAATTTCCTAAGTAATGCAACTCCTTAAAGATAAAGGTATTTTCAGTTTATATTTGAATCAATATAACTACAATAATTTGTAAACATAATAATTTTTAAACAGTTTTTGAATCAAATTATTAGTCACATTAGTTACTTCAATCAACATTATTATTTAATTTGTTCTTTTTTCAGCTATATCATGGAAAATATGGATTAAAATACATATTTTTGTCAATAGATCAAGCATATTTACTAATAGCTGATTACATTACCCGAAATCTTACGACAAAATCGCCGACCAAACGGTATAGTGGTTAGCGTGCTGGCTTCTAGACCGCGAGGTTGCGGGTTCGAGTCCCGTGTAGGCATGGGTGTTTGTAAATGTATGTTGGTTTGTTAAATGACGAAATGTTTCGGCGCATTATAGCCCTCGTGTTGCTGACGGCGCCAGATAATCTGAATACAACCAACTTACGACAAAATCTATCTTGTTAGAGAATACAGAGAAGTTATATTTAAATAATCATCAAAGTGAAGCGTAACTTCACAAAAACTATCCTCAATAGAAATACTTCAAACCTTCTGGTACTTTTACCAAAAGCTAAAAAGAATTGAATCAACATTCTTCAAATTTTTAGGTAGTTCTTTTCTTTTAAGAAGCTAAGAATGCTCTTTTTACATCACCTAAAAAATTACGATTTTATCAATAAGGGAAAAAACAATTAATTTATGTTTCTGTCCATCAAAGAGTAAGTAGAACGAAAATAGATAAGAAAGGTCTTAGATTTTTTTATGAGTAGCTGTCCTATTATATTATTTAACCAAAAGTGTCATAAAAAAATGGGATAGAATGATAAAAAAAAAAGTAAGAGATAAAACGTGCTTGAGAGCTCATTTAAGATAATATAATTTTACTTTATCCTAATATGGAATCTACATCGGAATTACAAGTATTAGAACAAATGTCAAATTATTGTATTAGGATATTTCCTTCGAAAATTGGGCTAAAAGGTATCTTTAAATCCATTTCAAAACATTTGTAACGCATAAATAATGACAAAATAAAATGCTTGGTCATGCACTTTATTTTTAAATGAATTGGAGGTTAACACTTATATGCACAAAAATATATTTCAGTTCTGGAGCATATATAATTTCCTCCAGACAAACCTTTTATTTTTAGAAGAATTGGTTTAAAAAAATCAGCAAATTCTGTAATAAACAATATGTTGTAGAGTAAATTTTTCATTCTAAACAGTATATTAGGATTGAATGAGCACGCAAGATCAATTGCGAGTAAAGAAAGAATATTTATTTAAGTAAAAGTTAGTAGCCATCTAATAGTTAAGAATTTAAGTAATATAAAAATTACATTCATCTGGACGTTCCTCACAGACTGACATCTAAGTTCGAAGTGAACGAAGTTACACAGAATAGATATAGATGTCGCTGGGTGAAGAGCGTAGCTCTATGGCAGGTTATTCTAAGATATACATGAAGGGAAGTAGGTATATAAGATAGAAAATAAGCATTGGAATACTACAAATCTCTTTACAATGGTTATTTTTCAGTTAAAAAAAATGAAACATTTACAAATCTTTCATTTCAAAAATGAAATGCACTTTCACTTATTTGGAATATTTTTTCATGGTGTTTCCCATGGCAATTTGTGTCTGATACTAGTTAAACGTTTACAGGGTGAACAAAAAAAGTAATAATGCATTGTGGTGAATAGGAACAAAAAATTACCATAAAAAATCCTTTAATACGACAGATGAAAAATGTTTTTGTCAAAATTATTGTCAAAACAAATCATATTATTATCATTGTTAACTCTTCTCCTAACCCAATGAAAAACAAAATTTTACAAATTGTCTTTAAACCTAAAAATATTTTTAATCTACTTTGTTTGCCTGCCATATGACTGCAAAGTCCTTAAAATATCTTGTGGAAGCAGAAAAGCATCTTTCTTTGTTTCAGAAAATCTCTTCATTCCTGTGTGTTTTTAGTAAAACAGGTTTATATAGCCAAAATCTTGTGGGTGTAAAACTTTGCTCACATAGTCTTCATACATAAGTAAAACTACTCGAACAACTGGGTTTTCTGCCATACGGAAACTAGACTCCTCTTCTGACATTTATTTAAGCCTGCAGTCTTGATTACTGTCTTGAAAGAAATAATTAGACCCTTCTAAAGCCGTTGAATCTTGTATGGAACATAATGCCGAAAACCGCTTTTTAATACCACTTTTCTTATGTTCCGATTCCTCCCCGGAAATCTCAAAACCGAGACGAGGCAAAGCATATAAATTTACAAAAAATAAAAAGTTTTTTTAAACCAAGTTAATTTAAATATGACATTCTGTTGTGGATGTTTATATATTAGTTAGGTCTATAATAGGTACATGTTAGTAGCTATGGGATAAGTTTTAGGGAGGTTAAAACTCACTGAATTGTATGCACACTTCAGAATTTTTTTTTCAAAAAGAGGACTGTGTTGAAAATTCCACAAAACATATGTCTCAAGATTTCAAACACGTTAGTAAAAAATATATAATTAATAAAACTGCTTTATTTGTACAAATTAATAATTTATAATTTCATGAAACTTTGTTCCGATTCACCCCCTTTTTTTGTATTCAAATCAATTGGAATAGTTCATGCCTTACTTCTAATGCCAAATTTGTGATAACTCTAACAGCATAGTAAAATCTCTTTTAAGATTTATTAGAAAAACAATCTTCTTCTTCAAGAATACCATCTAGCGTAAATGCCATAATTTTTTGTATTTGTAGTTAATCTCAAAATTCAATAATTCTGGAATTTATTTTATACTGAGGCTGCTATCATTTCTGCTTTAAAATACTTTTTTTCACCAAATTATTCCAAGACTGATTTATTTAAACAATTTTGCATCTATATATATAATTCTCTTGCGGGCCGCCCAAATTCGGCTGTATTTCTGTGAGCAGAATGGCAACGACTTCAAACATTCAATCACAAATCTTTTAAATGTACTTTATGCACGAATTTCCAAATTCAGCAATCCAGCCAATCACAATATATCTTTTGAAATTCGACTAATACATTTGGCAACAGCCAGCAACTTGGATTGACTATATTTTGTTTTTCTTATTCTACTGATACGAATTATTGCCTATTCAAAACGTATTGACTTAATAGTTACGATGATGCAAGAATAAATAGATCCAAGATGTGTACATTTCTTTTAGATTAGAATTTCGGATAAAATAGACTTTTCGGAAAAATTATCTGTAGCAGTATGTTCCGGTTGGTTAATTGGTTTGAGCTTTACTGGCGCTAAAGTAACTTGAAAGCTATCGCGCCGTGAGCATATTCCGGATGCTGTGGAGTGTGGATAAAAGAATTTCGACTACAAAACTTTCTTTCTTATATAATTAAATAAAGCTATATTTGTTTAGATTCTGCAAATAACCACAACATATTTATGCGAACGTTTTCCGGATATATGCTGGTAAAAACTGAGCTTGGAATTTCCATTTAGAATATTAAGAATTATATGTTGAAAATTCACAGAACAATGAATAACTGCAGCATTCCGGATAAACCGGAAGAAAAAAAACTTTTTATATTAATATATTCCTTTAGTTTATTATTTACTGTACGGTGCCTCTTGGCAACTTATAAAAAAAGTTGCCAAATTGAAAATTATGTCAAAAGACCGTGTCCCTAAATCCGAAATGGCATCAAAACGCCGTGTTACCAATTCTAAACGGTCACTAGGGTTTCCATAAAACCAAGTCGACGAGTTGTCGCATTTGCCGCCAAATCGTCAATTTTAAAAAAGTCGCCAAGAGGCACCGTTTCAATTTCACAGCAAAATGTAACTTTTCACAGATTTTCTTGATCTTGTAGCTAAAATAGCTTTTTGCTATGGTATATTTTAAATGCCTCACTTTAAAGAAAGCGAAGCGAGCATGGCTCGCTTCGCGAACCAAAGGGGATTGCATAGCAATCTAGGGGGTTGGCTAGCGTTAGCGAGCAAGGGGAGGAGCCCCCTAGTTAATGTATAAAATATTTTGAAAAACCTCAATACTTCTACAAAATTTTTAAACAGTTTGAGAAGTTAGGCGATAATTACATTTAACTGTTATTTTTATTTTAACTTTATTATTAAATTTTTATTTTAACTTTATTATTAAATTTTTATTTTAACTTTATTATTAAATTTTTATTTTAACTTTATTATTAAATTTTTATTTTAACTTTATTATTAAATTTTTATTTTAACTTTATTATTAAATTTTTATTTTAACTTCATTATTAAATTTTTATTTTTTTATTACTGGTAAATTTAAGATATTGATTATCTGTAATTTAGTTAATGTGTTCGAAAACTGTCAATCGAAATCGAAAATTGATCAAAGTATGGTGTTTGACTCCTCCAAAACTATAACATTACTGCAAACTGCTTTTTTTCTTCTCCGAAAATCGTGTCCAATTTTAATTTTTTGCCACTTCAAATACTGTTTCCAAACTTTTGAAGCCAAACAACACTCCTCTGCTCGTATTTTTCTTCTCCTGATAAAAACATTTTGATGTGAACATTTAGTGAATTTTCAAATGTATTCAGAAACATTAGTTATTGTTTTTCAGTCATTTTATTTATACCTATGTTCTATTTACTCCCATTTATTATTTTATGTAATTTCTTTTTTCCTATTAAATTAATTCAAAGCATTATTTTGGTAACATATAAATATTTAATAATCAAATTTAAGTTGTGATATCAAGGCTATATTATTTTTAAACGTCATAACAGTAAATATAGCTACTCTAAGATTATTTAGTACAAAATTATTGTAATTCCAAGATGAAAAAATGGCTAATTTTAGTATTTTAAATAAAAATTTGTTCACTGTATCTGCACCGGATTCAATATAATTGATTAATTCTCACGAAATCGGATTGGAAATTAAAGCAAGCAACAAATTATGACAGGCAATTTGTTTATTAAATCCTAAGTTCATTGAATGTTAGATATTTATGATTCAATTAAATAATGCTTTGGAGTACAGTTGCTATTCTTTCTACATCTTCTTTGTTCGACAGCTGAGAATATGAAAATACTCTATGGATGACTATTTCTCCATTGCATATCTGAAAGTAAAAGAAACAAATAAACAACAAATTCACACTGATACTTTGTATAAATTAAACAAAGTGACATTCAATAGCAGAACTAAGCAGTGTATTTTTTTTTTTTTATTCTGTAAATAAAGCTTCCTGTACATTGAATGAGTAACATTATGAACTATTAATGGATTTTTTTTTTTTTTTTTTTTTTGTATTATTATTATCTATTTTGTTTTATATTTAAGGGAAGTAATTACCTTCTGATATAAGTATTGCCTAAATTTTAGCCAGAATTTTAATATTGTTTAAAAATGGGTTTAGCTAATATTTTTGAATTATTTTAAAGGAAAAAAAACACATAAATATAAAGATGTGCTGTTATTTATATTTTTTATAAACTTATTGTTATATTTTAATTCCGTATTTAGCACAGAAATTCACATTAAATTGTAAGACTAACTTCTTTTGTTGCACATGTTCCTCTTAGTGACCATTCATTGTACATACTAGCAAAGTTATACTTAAGTAAAGCTCTTTTTTCCTTCTGCCTTTTACTCTATTCAAGCCTAGGAAACTACAAAGAGATTATTTTAAAACTGTTTGCTTCTGTGAACTGTTGTTTCCTAATTTCACTACACATATAACAACGAATATATTTTGATTTATTCTTAACAGTGATGGTCATCTGAATTATCAATGTAAAATATTTTGTCTTCATCTAAAAATGATTTCCGGACTTAACGAAATGACTGAAAAAAAGTGATTTAAAGTCTTAAAAAAAAATTATGGTATATATATCATATACTATTATAAAAATGTATTATAATACTTTGTACAAAGTTATAAGTATTTTTATTAACAATAACAATCTTGGTTAACTTTTAACTTTGGGAGAACTTTCTTTTAAGTTAAATTCCTATTCTTGTAATGTTTCATATAAAGACAAACTATTTAAAAAAAAAAAAAAAAAAAACCCTAGAGTTCTCTATTAATTTAATTTCATGAAAGTATTCACATTTAAGAAGCACCATTTAAATCTAAATAAACAGTTATGTATATAATGTTGAATTATTACTTCACAGAATTCGCAGAATATTCATTAAAATAACAAGAAATTTTGAACCCTTGTTTTTGTTAATTTATACTACTTATTTTCTTACTATAGTTAATATATTTACAACAAGATAAGAAATTATAAAATTTATCGTTGAGAAGGGGGGGAGGGAGATTGCACCTATCCCCAACTTTTGGGCATCCCCCACTTTTTTCCCCACCCCTCTACCACAGCTTATTCTTTATCCCTTATACTTTTTTTAATTATTATTTCAATTATTCCCTACTATTCAATTATTTTATTACTAACTGGTACTTTTCCTATTAAAGTTTGGTTGTTTATTAACTTTTTCCACTCAGTTTTGGTTCATTACATGTACTTTTATATCACATGTATTTTTGTCTATAAAATGGACAAATGGACTATAACTTTTCATAAGGTAGTTATATCGTTTTGCTTTTTTTCATTCGATTCAGCATTAAAAAATATTCCCCATATATATGTCTAGGTTATACCAAAATTAATTTTCATTTGAAAAAAAAACCTCTCGCCCCCCCCCCCCCTCCCTCCTCTGTTTCAAAAAACACTCTTCTATTCTAGATATTTTTATAGATTTCTTTGTTTTCTTTATTCTCATGACAAATTAAACATTTTTGTCAAATTACATGAACCGATCAATTTTTTATTTTTATGCCATATTTTACTTTTCCTCGCTTTTTACATGTATTTTCGTTTATAAAAAGGACTGTTACTTAACTATATTGGATATATGGTCTTGATTTTTCACATTCGACTCAGCATAAAAAATGCACTAAAAACATCCGTTACATACCTAGATTGTTTTAAAATTCATTTTTTAGTTATAAAACCCACTAGCACCCTAGACCTCAAAAAGTACATGTACTTTTTACTCAAAGATATTTAAACTTTTTACAGTTAAAAATTTTTTTTTCCAGTTGTTTTCTACATATATATATGGTAAAAATGTTTAAGAGCATCAAGATATTAGATTTTTTAAGTTTTAGGATAAATTAATATGCAGTTTTTAAGAAAATGTTATTTTTTGAATAAAAACATATTTCGAGGTATATTTAATGCAAATAAACAATATTAAAAATAAATAAAAATACTTCTAGTGTAGCTAAAATAAAAATGTAAACACTACTGAATGCAGAAATGTTTATAGATTTAGAAAATACGAAAACTGACGAATCGATTTTTTATCATTTTTATACACCTATCTCCTTAAGTTTGTTTTAACTTAAAAGGGTTTCTGTGAAATGTATATTCTATTCTAATTGGAAATTTGGTGGAAATACTATATTAGAAAGTAATGACTACTCGTTTTATTAATCAAGGACTCTGAAATATGCCGACAGGTTTTTTGTTCATTATATAGATAAATGTTTATAAAAAAATCATTACATTGCCTTGATTTGAAAAATTTACAAGTTCCTAAATTATATTTTGTTGATTGTTGTTATTAGTGTAATAGAATTTTTCTTCTGCATACATTCCAAGCTGGGAATGGGAAAATTCCATCAGGTATAATTAATCCAGACCATAAATGATCAATTAAACAGAAAGAATTGTTAAGCAGATAGCCATTATTTTATTAAAAAAAAGCATATCATGACTAAAATATGATTGTGTGACGGCATAAGATTATTTATTAAGAAGGCGCCCTCATCACTTTTTTTCCACCTCCCTCTCAAGGCACCCAGCACGGGCCTGGTTTAATTAATAGTGTTTCACTGATTCAACCTCAAATTAAACAGACCATGAACCTTGCTTCTTGTTATGGTCGTATTAAACTTATTTTCTGATTAAGTATTTTTAATAATTATACTTCTACTTATTAACCTGATTAATTTTATTTGTGATACTAAATATGCTGCATTTGGTGACAGAATATGGATTGAATAAATACCTGTCCAAATAAATCCTTTATAACAGTAACATCATTAACTAACAGTAATGTTGGGTCTTCTATTAGGTTGATATCTTTTGACAATTTTTCACTAGGTGTATAGGTCTGTATGAGGTTGTATTTTATTAGGTAGTTGGAAATGGCATCAGCTACATCATTTTTATTTACAGTTTGAGTGGAAGAATTTGTGAGGAAGGTGAGTACAGTTTTAATCCTTTGTTCCAAGTATGTCACTTTTAGTAGTTCTTCTTCCAGCTGTAATGAGAAACAGAATGACGTGTATTTGATTCATATAGGTAATTCACAAGAAACTAAAATATTTTTTACTTTAATTTTCAAGTTATCTTTAAATTATTGCACACTTCAATTAAAAGTTTTTTTTTAACAGTATGGTATTTGAAAAATTACACCTTCAATTTCTAAATTTATTGCTATCTTAAAAAAAACATATTTCGAGTTTGTAAATCTATTTGATACTTTTGAAATCATGCAATTTCTCTTGACAGTTTTTTAAATTTTCAGTGAAGCAAAAAAGGGTTTTGAAACCACTTGAAGATTATTGTAAAAAAATAAATTTTTAGTGGTTATACCTCTATAATGTAGAAGCTAACTCACACTATAGAAGTTTAACCACGGAAAATATTAATTTTTTACAATCTTCCACCACGACAAAAGTCTTTAAGTTGAACTGGTAAATGTGTTTGTCAAGAAAAGAAATAGCGTGAAATGTTGAAGAAAATAAGTAATTCACCCTGGAAGCAACACCAGATGACACAAACTGTGATACAAAACTACAGAGTGCTGCGACTTCCGGATCTTTCGATTCTGTGTCTTCTTTACTCAGTGCGTTCGAGAGGTCGTCCGATGCATTGATGAGGGTGACTGTTTTGAGGTTTTTGTCCGTCTTTTCGCTCTGTACGGCCATTTCGAAAGCCACGCTACCGCTGAGAGCATGGCCTATTACATGGAAAGGACCGCTGATCTTGCTTTTGATGAGCTGTCATAATGAAAATTCACTTATATTAGATAGGTACTATTTTTAAACGGGATATTTAAGAAATGAAATTATTTTTAATTATATTTGGTGCCTATAATCGCTTCGAAATCGGTTTTGAAAATTAACACTTTCATCAACTTAGAAATGCTTAGTTGAGAGGCATCGAGGACTGTAAATACCCGAATGATGTAAGTCTGATATTATAAAATTATTGGTCGATTAGGAACATCTTTAATGTACCAGCAGCGTTGCTGAACTTCTCTCTTTGATGCCAGCAGTTAGCTATATGTGTGTACTCAATCAGATGAACCGTAAAACGAACTCGCTGAAAAATTGTGGAGTTACATTAAGCACAAGCTTACACAATGCCAGCTTTTAATTTCCTCAGATTGGATTAGGGTGTTACAGATTTTCTCCCTCGTCTCACGAATGCTCAATTTTAATTGAGATAGGTGGATTGACTTCTGAACTCTTCAGGACAGACAATTTTCTTCCAAGCATCAAGTGTCTAATATTGGTGCTCTTTAGCTTTTGCAGTAAATTCTTAATTGATAGTGCTCCGTTACGCGATTATGACGGTAGGACACACTGCCACTTAAAAATTGTAATTAATGCTCTGAGCTTCTCAAATACAATTCCTGAAATATAAGCTTTATTGTTTTCTCAATTGTCACTAAAAATATCAGGAGCACCATATACTAGGATTAAACCTTGCTCTCTGCGGTTTTCTGCGAAATCAAATGAATTCTTTCTTTCGACAGTTTTTAAAACATAATTGTATTAGAATTCACTTAGAGCGCCAAATACGCTTTGCGATGATTCTGAGTTGCAATGCGCTGCAGTTTTTTTGTGTTATAGCTCTTCTGCTGATGCGCCAAAAACTGATCAGTCAACTATCTCCTATATCGTTCACAAGCGTTTTCCGTCTGCTTTACTATTACTATTATTATTATTACTATTATTATTATTATAATTACTATTTCTGTTATTATTATTGAGATGGTGTTGTGCACATATATATATATTAATCATGAGGGGTCATCTACATTTTAAAACTAAACCAAATTTTAAAAAGTTCAATGGCAACCCCATAATATTAAATATTATACCATATTTATATTTAGAATCCAAAATAAACGTCTAAATACCAAATTTCATAATTTTCCAATGAGTGGTTAGTAATTTAAACGATGTCAAAAAAAAAATTTTTAGGTCATAAATTCTTATATGGTTAATATATTTTAGCCATTTTTATTTCAAATGATGGTTTATTTAAGGTCAAACATAAATAACATGCAAATTTTGTATTAAACAGTTTTTTAATAATTATTAATTAATGAAACATGTTTTAAAATGTTTTTAAATAGAAACTTTGTTTTTGCTTCTGTTAGAATTATCCTGATTACTCCCCCCCCCCCCCCCCATATTTTTTTAAATTCCATTTTGACTTTTGGTTCTCGATATTTTAGCAAAAATGTAAAAAAAAAAAAAAAAAAAAAAAAAAAAAAAAAAAAAAACCTCACTTTAAAGGACTGCGAATCGATAACGTCTTGAAGCCTGCGTTCGATTCAGCCCGCTATAAAGAAATTTTCCCTCACAATCGGACAAAATATTTTCGCTCATAAGTGACGTGCTTCTCAATATAATGAACTGAAATTTGGTATCTTGGGTAAACGAGGTATTATTCTAAATCGAATAAAAACATAAAAAATCGGGGTTCGTATTTAAGTTCTTACAGAAAGAGTTAAATTTACTTAGTATACAGTTCCCAAAGAAAAAAAAATCGCATTAGACATATAGAAAATCGTAAACGAAACATTTTGGTGCAAACCGCAAGATTCTACGATAATTAGAACCGAAGATAGTGCTATCGCTCGGATTTTGTTGTTGTTGTTGCTTTCTGTACAAAAAAATTAAGAAGGTTAGCGGTTGCGGAGATACTTGAAGCAGCTCTTCTTAATTCCATAATCGTGCTGTATGCAAAGTCACTGAAATCTCTTGTTCTCCCACAAACCCATTTTCCCTCGAACAGAAAAAGTATTTCGTTCACTAGTTCAAAAAATTGCAATAGAAAACAAATTGTGTGTGTGCTCAACTATTACCAAAAAACCAACTCTAAAGATCTTGATCAAAATTACTGTGGTAATGATTTGTAAGGTACTTAATGTCAGTGCATGTGCTGCATGTTATTCCTAATATTTAGGCCGTTCGGTGTATAATCTTACCCATTTATCATGGAACTAACTTTTTATGAAAAACTAATTAAAATTCCGAAACCAAATTATCTTACCCGTTATATTTTGAAACTGGATAATATTCCTCTATTACAACCCAAACATATTCAAAATAATAGAATTACAGAACTTTCTAAGCAAAACTTGGCAATGCGTCGTGTAAAATGAACATATACGAATCAAAAGAGTGACGTATGTTATTCAGGAATTAGCAAAACAATTTTCAGCAACTATACAGATATTAATTTAACAATTTAAAGGTCGTTAACACATTTAAAAATTATATTGGTTTTTGATATGGGTCCAAGAAATTAAAATAATCAATTCATTCAATATAAATTTGAAAAGCAGACAATTATTTGCATACCTGGTCACCGATAGGTTGCAACAAATAAAAAGCTTGGCGCTCGAAAATTCTTACGTTAGTCTTTCGTTGAAAATGGGTCCTCAACGGGATACTTCTGAAACAACGAGTTCGTGTATTTTATCATTGTTTAAAGTTAAAAAGGAGCAACAATTTATATCAGATCAAATTAATGTTTCAAAATAGATGGTTTTGAATTTAGAAGAACAGGTCAACTAAAAAGTAACCGATGTAAATGTGGTAGAAAGCTTGTAACTATCGCCAGAGGTGAATTTAAACGATACTAATTTCGATGATATTTGAATAGTAATACGATTAATAAGAAAACGTATTTCTATTTTGGGGAGATTCCTTTTGCTGAATAATATGTGCCAATAAATTATTCTGATTGTTTGTAACATTCTTTTAGAATTTTTTTTTTTTTTTTTCAAATTCTTTTTATGATCATGTTTTTATTTTATAGGAAATTTTTTTTACGTACTTTATGTGCGATAAGCAGGCAATAATCTTAATAATTTTTAGACAATAATTTAGGTTAAAATTTACTTTTCTATTATATATTTATAAGAAGATCGCAAAAGGAGAAAATATATACGATAAGAGTGGACTACAGTTTCAATTTAAATTTATTACTTGGCATAATAACCATTTATTCATTAGAAAAGTAGATATTTTGCATTAATTCCATGTGCATTCTTTTGTATTGAGTCTTGCGAATATGATAATCTTCATTTCGCAGCTAAAGTTGATTATTGGGCGAAGGTAAGGATACTATTTTGTATTTAAATTTATAATTTGGTATCCCATTGTCCAAATGAAACCAACAGATTTTTGTTGGAAATTAATTTACTTGCCATACACTTACTAAATCCATTAAATTTCAGACAATTTTTACAGTCCCAACAGATAACATATTGTTTGAGGATTATTTCTAACAATTGCAGATATTCAAGTTGAACAGGAATCTAACGGAGTTTAAATTTTTTTACTAAATTCGTTCGAATGACATCCCATCAGCATTAATTTCAAATTTTTTTGAATATGACAAACACAAATGCTAAGTGTTCCACATACTCCTGTAACGGCTGTTATTTGGTCGTATATCAGCAAACTTGGAAAACCCAATTATAAAATATGAAACTCTTCCATGCATTTTACAAAAGACCCAAGAACTAAATTTTTATTATTTAATTCTTTTAAAAAACTAGAAAATTTACATTCAGTTCCTTGTATATTCTTTTGCAATAACTATCGCGAATATGGGAATCTATACTTCGCACCCAAAGGCGATTACCGTGTGAAGATAAGGATAAGGGTTTGCATTTAAATTTATAACTTGTCATCCCATTGCGGTCCCAAAATGAAACCAACAGATTTTTGTAAAGAATTAGTGTATGAAGAAAATATATATATATATATTTTTCGAAAAAAATAAAAATATCCCTTTTTGTGATATCGAAGTTCAAAGGTCAAACTATTTGACTTTAAAATGAAATTTTTAAAAAAATAGGTGCAAATTATACACCATTAGAAAGGCCAAATATTTAGTCCCTTTTTGGCACTCAAAGCAATGTTCTATGATAATTAGGGACAAAGTTATGTGCAGATTTGGTAGAGCAAGAAATGCAAAATTTTGACCTTTTGGAAGAAAACTAACTTCAGAAACTAAACGATATTCAAACCTAATATTGGCTATTTTTTCTTTTCTCTGTGAATTCAACACGTGAGCAAAATTTTATTAAATTCTGAAGGAATCAGGTTGAAAATGCCACTTTTTCGTGTTGATTTGACATGGAATGGTCCAGCACCAGGAGAGTCGTTCATGTCTCTGCTTCACGTTCATCCTTAGTTTTACTTTGGGTACCCAAGATTGAAACTCAAATTCATGCAATCACCTAAGTGCAGTTCCCTTTATTACGACAACTCCAGATTCTTTCCAACTCTTATTGACGTAAAAAACAGTTTGAAAGCGATTACTTTGGATAACTCGATTTAATTTGCGTTTATCTCTGGTAGTTGTTATAAGCTTTCTACCACATTTACTTCGGTTACTTTTTAGTTTGCCGGTTTTTCTATATTCTTTTAAAATCCTCGAAACCGTAGATTGTGAAACATTTATTTGATCCAAGATATATTTTTCTTTCTTTCCAGCTTTAAACAATAATAAAATACACGATTTCGTTGCTTTAGAAATATCACATTGAAGACCCATTTTCAGCATAAGACTAACGTAAAATTGTACGAGCGCCAAGCTTTTACTTGTCGCAACCTATCAGTTAACAGATATGCAAATATATTTTCTGCTTTTCAAACTCATAATGAATGAATTGATTATTCTAATTTTTTGACCCATAAAAAAATTCAACATAATTTTTAAATGTGTTAACGACCCTTATATTGTTAAAATAACATCTGCATAGTTGTTGAAAATTGTTTCGACAATTCCTGAATAACATGCTTCACTCTTTTGATTTACATATGTTCATTTTACACTACACATAGCCACATTTTGTTCAGAAAGTTTTGTTATTCTATTATCTTGAATTTGGGTTGTAGTCTGTCTTGTTTTTATTATTTAGTGCTCTAATTGGAGTACGAACAATATACTTCAAATATTGCGCAATGAATTGGAGAAAATTAAACTTCAATCTTAAAATACAATTTTTGCTGAGTTTAAAATTTTGAAAATGTCAAGGGATTAGGAATTTGAAGATATGAATTAATCCCTTGACATTTCAAAATTTACGAATTATTGTTTTAATTTAATGAATTGAAGATATAAATGGGGTGTTTATGGATTTGAAGATATGAATTAATCAAATTAATTTCTATAATTCTGAAATGAAAAAAAAAAAAATCTTAGCAAATCTGGCTTTTAAATCCACCAATTTTCTGTTGCTTTTAGCTGCATCATCGCTTGCTATTTACAGAACTGCGTTCAAGTTAAAACACATAGAGAAACATTTTCATTCTAATAATATTTGTTTACAGTGTATAAACTGGTGGTAAAACCGAAAATTGCCATTTCGAACTTTGAGATTAGTTCTTACTTTAAGGTACCATGAGGCGAGGGATTCCATATCTGTCGTAGGGGCTTCTTTTGTCCAAACAAGTGCATATACCGGCCTTTCAACAGTCAGAGCAAGAGTTTTAAAGTCTTTCACCTCTGTATCTCCGATGTTGATGATGAATATGGGGGCGCCTGATGCATCTTTGTTGAGTTCAACCACCGGTTCAGTGTGCACAAGTGTGGGAGGAAGCTTAATCACGGTGGTCTCTAACAAAGCTGAGGCCCCAGTGGTCTTCAATTCGGAATCGGCTTTTGAAATTAGGGCTTTGACATCGTCAATTTTCATTTCTTGAATCTCTTGCATTGAAACCGAGATATCACAGTAGGATTCGATCAGTTGTTTCAGCTCCACACCGACCATGGAGTCGATACCCATTTCACCGAAACTTCTGGTGGCATTGATTTCCGACATGTCGTTCACGCCTGAAAATAAAAATTTATATTAAAATGCTTCATTTAATTATAATATAAATTTGAAAGTTTGAATAATTGTTCTATAGTCATATACTGGGAGTGGGAAAAAAATTAATATGATCACAAATTATTAATATAACATAATATAAACAACATATCGAACATTTCATACTTCTTAAGATTTAGGAGAGCAGAAGCAAATCTGGATTAACCTTTAGTTAGATAAATAGCAAAACTTGTGGATGCGAGAGTAGCACGGTGTCAAGTGTTATAAAGCTTATGTAAAATGAGGTAAAGCGTAATCTTCAATTCTAGTATTTCGACAAGTTAGCAGGGCCTTATTGAGGGGTTTCTTCAGGTTCTGGGTAAATGTGAATCAATTTGATGAAATGTTGGATTATCTATGAAAAAAATTGGCGAAATCTTTAATGAATTGAAGTCTAGTACAATATATTATTGAAAGACACCGATGTGCTTCAAATTTTTGAGGATAGAGATCGATCAGGAAACTTTTCAAAGCTAAAACGCTTGCATAAAAGAAATATCCTATACTAAGCTTATAATATAATCCGCGAATAAGTGCACTTCAAGTCACACATGGCTTAAGAATTGCTAAACACATTGAAGACAATTCCCAATTGACAATTTATGTGCACTGGTTAAGACGTTTTGCGTTGGAATTTCAAGATACACTTACCTATGCTTATTTCCTTCTGCATAACGTAAATTGCCAGTACCAGCAGCTCCATACAACCCTACACCATAACGTTTTCTCCACCGTGTTTGACAGTTCCACATAAATTATAAGTTAACGTTTGTTGATTTCGTTTTCTCCTGACCATAACTCGCCGACCAAACGGTATAGTGGTTAGCGTGCTAGCTTCTGGACCGCGAGGTTGCGGGTTCGAGTCCCGTGTTGGCATGGGTGTTTGTAAATGTATGTTGGCTTGTCTAATGATGAAATGTTTCGGCGCATTATAGCCCTCGTGTTGCTGACGGCGCCAGATAATCTGAATACAACCAACCTGACCATAACTCGATTATATGACCCTTGGATAATTAATTTTAATTCATCACTAAAAAGGACTTGGCAAAATCGATGCTTTTTTTTCCCCTGCTACTTCTCTGCAAGTCCATTCAGACCAGCTGTTTTAATAACTTTTCTCACCGTTTGTCACTTCAATGTTTTTATCAATTTTTAAGCCATGTGCAACTTAAGGTGCACTTATTCGCAGATTATCTTGAACCTTACTAAAGGATATTTCTTTTATGCAAGCGTTTTAGCTTTGAAAATTTTCCTGATCGATCTCTATCCTCAAAAATTTGAAGCACATAGGTGTCTTTCAATAATGTATTGTACTAAACTTTAATTCATTAGAGATTTCGCCAATTTTTTTCATAGATAATCCATCATTTCATAACTGAATCCCCAACTCACGAATAGATTTAGAAACTCCATTTTAAGACGATAAGCTACAAGATAAAATTAAACAATTGCTGCTATCATGTCTTCGTGACATTTGCGTACACGTCAGTTTTGAAAATTTACTGCAAGTCTTTTGTGGAATACGTAAGAATTAATTTTCATATTGCGTACGGAAACTTTTTTTGCATGGCACTTATCAACATCTCCTAAATATTTCAATTTAAATACTTGCTGCGTTTTGTAAAAACACACATTTATTATAAACTTATTTTAAAGAATCAAATTAAAAATATTTCAGTAGTTACTGAAAATATGAAGCAAAAGATTAGAAATTATGCTAATTTTGTTGTATGTTCTTACCGAGAATTTTTACCATTTGAGCCAGTGCGTCTCTCTGACCAGATTTCTTGGCTGCTGCAGCTGTCACGTAACTGGTGACCACTGGTGCGGGCTGCTGGCCGTAACTGTGACCACTGGTGCGGGTTCCATCGTATCCAGGCAGGATTTCACGCTCTGTGCCATGACACCAGTGATCATAGTGTCATCTCCCATGTGCCTGTGCACCACACCAACTTCTCCAATGATTCCCCACTGAATGGCCAGGCCTGTACAAGAAATAAGGAACTGCCATATAAAATGCGATTATGTTAACGGCTCAGTTAACGCAAATTTAAATACTAATATTTTGTACAATAATGATCAATTTTAATTGGAATTTATTGTTTAAATATTTTTTTAGTATCTTAACATGCATGCTGCTTAGAATTTAAACTTATTAATGGACACAGTTTTTGTGCCTGTGGAATTAACTTTTGAATTAATTATGTAAATAATTTTAAAGTCATGTATATAAGTGATGGTGTATATCACTGTATTCTAAAAAGTAATAATATATTTATCCCCCCCTAGATGAAATAACAATTCATTCAAAATTCACCAGAAATATACACTTTTTCTTCGTTTCTTAAATAAAACAGAAACTATACATTTTTTACCGCTGTTCAATTTCTTGTCAGAGAATCAGGCTTATTGTATCATCACCCAAGCTAATATACCTATGTTTTATTGTATAATAATTCTTTGCATAGTTTAAACAATTTGCATATTTCCAACAAGATGTTAAAAATAAACCAATGTTTAATTTATAAGCATCAACTAAGGTTTCAATGAGTGCCAAAGAATACTAATTTTGATAGAGTTATTTTAATTCTTTAATAATTTCTTCGACTAGTTCTTATTATACGTCTCATTTCTTAGAAATTGCGATTACCTTTATTCATGCTTGATATATTCAACAAAATATCTAATTTGAAGATGGCCATATGCATTAAAGGTTCTGTTACAAAACATTTTTAGCCCTCCTCAAATTATTTTGCGAATATTATAATGTATTAACATTCGTGTCATTTAAGGTAACGATAATCTTAAATGAAAGATTTCATTAAAAGCTAATGGTAATCCCTTAATAAATATTTGTTTTGTAATCCCTTCACAGTTGAACAACGATATGCAAGAACCAGATAAGCCAGATTTACAATTCCTTAAAAAATACGAAAAACATTTACATCAATATGAACTGATTTAAAGTGTTGCAGTTACTTTCTTTAGTTTTAAAAAAAGTGCGGTAAAACCTTCAAATTTCAACAGGATCCGTCAATGCGAATTCAACAAGACCCACAACTCCTTATTTTTTTAATTTAGCTTGTTCGTGGTTTCTTTTATTTTATATCGCCGTCAATTAAACTCCCAATATGTTGAGAAGACTATTGTACCGTGCTGTCCGTCGCTCCTCCTCTCCTCGCATATCCTCTCCATGACAGAGTTAGCGAAACCGTAGTTGGTCTGCCCGGCGTTGCCTCTTCCGCAGCTGATGGACGAGAAGCAAACGAAAAAGTCGACAGATGGACAAAGTTTCCTCGATAACTCGTCTAAGTTCTTGGTCGCTGTGGCTTTCGTAGCGCACACTTCCCTATAACCCTCCGCACTCTGGCAGTCCATAAAGGCATCTTTCAGCACCTGCATACAATGATGTGGGATTCACCAAAAAATTTAAAGTGTTTCGTACACGAACAAGTTTATGCTAATTAGCTCAGGTTTATGGATTTTTCTACAAGCTGGTTGTAGTTTTCTATGTTCGTTTTTGTTTCCCCCTCCCCCCCTTTCCCCCACTTCTTCTACCGGAATAAAAGACGATCACTTTAAGAAGTTTTGTATCATTATGAAATAAACCCTTCTGCAAACATACAATGGCAATGGTTTGTATCAAAATCAACTGCATTTTTTTATGTGTGAGTGTAATTACAACAGACTCAACAATATATGATAGCCTTAAACACTTTAAAGCTGCTTTTTTTTTCTTTTCTTTTTTTATCGTAAATGCATTTGAATTGAGCTTTCTTTCTGAAGACATCATTTAAAGGTCTCAAAATTATAGCAGATTTAAGTCACTATGAAAAGCAAATTTAAAATTTCAATCTATAATATTCAGTTGCATTTTAAACTATAAAACTTGTGTATCAGTGAATAATAATTAGCTTAGTTCTCTGAAAAATATTTCCACTTACTTTTGCCAAATTTAAAACATGGACAAAAAACTATAAGCCACCGAAATTTTGACCAAGAAAATAAACGAGTGTGTCTTTTCACTACGAAATATTCTGAAAGTGTCTTGAAGCAGCTGCCTTCTAATTATCAGTAGATACCGTATGATAAACTTACCTCGGCTGAATTGAATATTCCTCCAATAGGACCAATCCTGATGGCTTCTTGCAGTAACTTCTCTGCCTCGCTCTTGTGCTCCACGTTCATGGTGGAAACGTGGACTTTGACTCCTTCTCTTTTCCACCTCTTGAGGCACAGGTAGTGGTAAGGTGTTCTTTCGCCATACCTCGATGTGAGGATAATGTTCCTTCCTCCTCTGCTGATGATCCACTTGGTCACCTCAATATCAAATCCTCCGAGTCCACCGATGATAATGTACACCTTGTCGGTATAGAAGTAAGTGTTTGGCACAGCTGGAAGCATTAGAGTTTTAGGGACTGTTAGTTTGCCTGGTTCTTCGTCGCGGATCTAGAAGATGATTTTTTTTTAATGAAAGAATATTGAAATTGGAAATAATACCAAATTGAATATACTGGAGGGTTAAGACAAAAAAAAAAAAAAAAACCTTTTCATACTTGCACTAGTGATTTCAACCATTAATGTTCTTAATAAAAATTATTTACCGACTAAACGGTATAGTGGTTAGCGTGCTAGCTTCTAGACCGCAAGGTTACGGGTTCGAGTCCCGTGTTAGGCATGGGTGTTTGTAAATGTATGTTGGCTTGTCTAATGAAGAATGTTTCGGCGCATTATAGCCCGCGTGTTACTGACGGCGCCAGATAATCTGAAAACAAACAACTTAATAAAAATTAAAAAGAGCTTCATCTCTAATATTCAAACAAAATAAAATGTATTTTAAATGCTTATGATATTGTTTCAAACTAATTTTTAATTTTTTTTTTATGATACATATTTTTTAGAGCTATTTTTTAAACTTCTGAAATGACAGAAATTGATTTTATTTATCTAAATTTTGAAAGCAGCTTTTACATACGGGCTCAAAATTGTGTTATTTTCTCAAGTTAAAGACAAAAATAAGAATTACTCATTTCGTTATCAGTGCATAGAAGTATCACACCAACAAACAATTTTATGTGCCTTAAGGTATACATATACATTAGGAATTGCGAAATATGAGTAAAGTATACGTTTTTGTTTCAAAATATTCCCGAATTCATTTCCTTTAAAATGGTAACATTTTCTTTCTGAGACTCAAATTACTTTTTAAATTACAGTGGGTTTTGTGAACGTGTTTTGTATCACATTAATTAGTGTAGTAAATTTTAAACGCTTTTTCTCAAGAATGACATTTTGGTGTTATATTACTTTACACCAACGGTCATAACTTCATTATAAATGGTCTGATTTCCAAAATTTGAATTATGTTTTGTAGACAATAGTAGTGAATATGTTTCCATAAAAATTTTTAATATATATTGTAATAAACATATTTTTTATTTATATTTTAATCGTAATTTTTTTGTTAAAAACTATGTATTTTTTCAAACTTTTTATTTAAAAACTTATAATTATAATTATTATTATAACTTATAATTATTAAATATTGAAGTCAAATTCACAATTCTTTGTGGAAACATGCACAAATATAATATCTTTCATTTGAAATAAATCATACCTCAAGTTTATTTATGCCCGTTCGAATAACGTCCTAATTAGTAATTTATATTTCAGTTAGCTAATTGATTGATTGGGTGGTGTGAGATTTTTGCTCGCCTACTGGCTGCTTTATCTCAGTTAGCTAATTAAAAAATTAACGAAAAAAAGTTTATGTATAAGAATGCATCATTTATAATTCGGATATACTGCCAAAAAGTTTTGAAATTCTAACATAAAAATGAAAGAAAATCATCTGAATTGTATATGTATACCTTAAGCAATTCATATGACACGTAACAACATTGATGCATGCGTACGCTGCAAAAAGCTCAAGTTTTGTTTTTAATCGGAACTATAAGCATTTAATTTTTACTCACTTTGAGAAGCACTTTGCCGACGTGGACGCCCTTCGCCATGTACCTTCGATATAGTTTCTCCCAAACACTGTTCTGTCAAGAGGCTTGACAACACCCTTTTTGATGCCATCTTTTACTAAGCTCATGATTTCATCCATATCTCGCAGAGTGCTCGCTTTCTTTTCGAACAACTTATCCAGGACTAAAGCATGAAATTAGATGTTCCGCAGGAACATCTTCAAGCCTGCAACGTGCAGATCATTTAGAAAGTTTAAACAGTAATTATTAAAATATAATATTTACCTTTTAAAATATAATATTTTACGCATTTCAAACCCAATGAGCTAGAAAGGAAACTATGCACTTAAAAAAAGGCGATTGTGTACAAATTTTAAAATTTTTGAGTAAATTATATAAACCAGAATTCAGCATGCGTATATTTATAATAAATTTTAATCTTTTTTTCCAACCCATTACAAAATTTAAAAAACATGACAATTTAAACCTTTTAACGACTCAATCGATATGGGTGCCAGCAGGTAGGTGCAGGAGATGCACTTGCACTCCCTAACCCAATTTACAGAAATAAAGTGTTATACGAGCTTTAAATTCTTCATTTGAACAAAAAAGAAATAATAAACAGTGTGTTTATAAAGTTACTATGCATTCTTGTGATAATCGCATTTTAATCTATATATTTAATAGGCAATACGTTTTTTGGGGTTAGTCCGTCCGCCTAAACTGCTCAACCAATTTCAATGATCAAGGTGTCATTTTAAAGGAAATAAGCTGTAGATTTGCCAAAACGTGCCAAAATAATTTATTAACACTTTATTAATTAGTTAAATTTCAATATTTTTCATCATTAAGCTACTACAAAGCCTCAATGATTTTGAATATATGAATGGCAACATCCTTACGTATGTAAACAACAAATCCGTTGCTAATTTTAAAGCTCTTTTTAAACTCTTCGTTTCAAAATTGATTTTTTTCTGTTTTTCTGAAGCATTTTTGTATTAGAGTAATTATTATTTTGAAGTATTTCTATCCAGAAAATGCCTCGCGTTGGACGTCGTTCTCTAACGGGGCGACTTATCAGAATAAATAAAAGATATTGGGACTTCAATGTAAGGGCATAGCTAATGAAGTTTTAAGTCAGAATGTTGGCGGATAGTATATTTAACTTTCTATTATAAAACTGCAATTTGGGTGTTTTCTCTATTAGGCCTTACATTAAATTTATAAAAATTTGGTTACATTTTTTATGGCTGGCAAACCTATTCGAGCGCAGCAGGATGTTTTAACCACAAATTCGAGCGGCAAAGCCGCTCAATCCGAGCGCAGCGAGGCGTTTGGGGGTTGGCGAGCGTTAGCGAGCAGGGGGCGAAGCCCCCTAGTACATTATTTAATGTATTAATCAAACATGTATCATACCAGGACTCATCTTTAATACATTATAATGTGCAACCCTCCCCCCTTCCCCTCTCTCCCTGCACATCTCGGTTCAGCACCCAGCGTTCCACACGTTCCGCCGAGGTTCGGCAAGAATGTGTGTGCTCCACGGGGTCACTAAATTTAATCCTCCCTAGATTTCCTTATGCAGGGATTTTCAAAATTCAAGATGCACCAGGTGAACTTATGCAACGTTAAACATCTTAAACAACGGACTAAAGCCGCAATTGAGGAAATTACAACAAATATGTTGTGACATGTTTTCCGGGGCAAGGGAGTGAGTGATGTGCCGAGATGTGCAAGGGGGCCGCATTGAAATATACTAAAAGTGTGTCCTGGTGTGATATATGTTTGATTAATAATATAACTTATGCATTATAATGTGATATCACAAGAATGTACAATTACTTTATAAACACCTTATATAGCTTTTAATTATCATTCTATTTGGAAACCCAATTGGCATTTTTGAAAAATCAAGGTTTGAACAAAAACTTTTTCCGTATTGCATTCTCTTGCTTACTCTTTGCACCCCACCTCTTCCCCTGCAAATAATCCTGCCGTCATGTCAAATCGTCAATCGATGTCATATCAATTCGTCAAACTCGACGTAGGCATGTTTCATCGGCTTCCCATTCGTTTTCCTTTTTCTTTGGAAAACTCGTCAATTTTTTGTAAAAGTGAACTTTAAATTTAAAAAAAAAAAAATTAAATTTAACACTTTTTCCCAATTTTTTTAATAACAAGAACTGGACTATTGGACTAAAGTACTTAAAGATAAAAAGTCATAATACTAATCTATTTGACGATCCAACGCCAAATCGTATTTGCCAATTTCTACAAATCGACCACTCCTGGCTACACACCGGAGACTTGCCTTGAATTTGTCATCAGAAAGAGAATTGAGTTTAACGTCAACACCTAATTATAAGAAAAGAAATCACACTATTACACTTTGATTAGTAATACAAAAAGTTAAATTATTGGCTATGATAAAGATATTATTTTTAATGAGTACCAAAATATTAATTTATAAAAGGTATCAGTTCCTGTATTCGTTTTATTAGGAAAAGAATCTCCGCTTGGATAAACGACATTGACATTAAAATTTTGCTATTAACGACGGAAAGAAATCTGTAAATTTAAGTACTCTTTTTGCCATATTAGATATATTCATACCTTTGGCATTAGTTCCATTCATGACCATTGCATAGAAAGTTATATTGCGGGAACAACCTATATTTTCATCTTTGATCTCGCCAAATCCACCAAAAAGTGGACATGAGGGTGAAAATTTAAATTTTCTTATATCATGTTGAAATTTTGCAATATAATCTACAAAAGTGTGCTATTTCATATTTTATTGAAAAATAATTAAATTTTTGCCATTAACATATTTATTTTAATTAATAAAGTGACACTTTGATGGCATGAAATAGATTGCGCCAAAAATCTTTATGTTTCATGCTCTCATACAGCTTAACAAATGATTCTGCAAATCTCTAAACTTAGATATATAATCTAGCATCTATTGTTGAATGTTTTTTGCCAGTAGACAAGTGTTTACTAATTTTCATTAAAAAGGTAAGTATTCTTAATTATTCTTAATTATTGTGTCACACCAGCAACAAAAAGTTACATTTATAACTCCACAGAGAGATTCCTTTGACTGTAAGTTACAAGACTTGGTATTTAAAAATAGGTTACTAAGGTACTTTGAATTACAGATATAAACAAAATTAATTATTATTTTAAATATAGTTATTAAGCGTTGCGGGTGTGACATGTTAGTGTTGCGGGCGTGACATTTTATTAGTCACACCCGCAACATCTTTTAAAATTGAACACAAATGTAACCTGAAACAAATTATTTGTCAATTTATGTACTTGCGTTTGCAAATATATCATGCAAACATGGCATTATTACTTGAAGCCCTCAAACTTGGTAAAGACAGAGACTTGATAAAAGACAGTGTATGTGATACAGGAAAGGAAGCCTGCATGCTAAGCTTGTGTTTGAACTGTGCTAATGTTTATGATGTCTTGAAATCTAAAATTCCAGAATAGGATCACAGTCTTTATATACAATGGAAGCAATGGAAAAAAGGTGGAGATAATTCAGGATCAATGCTAGACGCTGCTAATGAAATAGTAAATCAGTTTAAGAAATTTAAAAAGCATTGCTTTGTAAAAGATGTGCAAGATGAACATTTTCAATTTGTAAAAGACAACTTGATAGAAGGTGAAATGACCTTACAAATGGAATTTACGGAAAATTATACCACAGTTGTTCAAGACGAAATTCAATCAGCCCATTGGGCACACTCACAAATTACAATTTTTACAGCTGTTGCTACATTGTTTGATGGCCACCAATCATACATAATAGTATCAGATAACTTAAATCACTGTAAAGAAGCAGTCTGGAAATATATGGATACACTGATTAAAGATATTAAAGAAAATCACAAAGTACAGATGCTACATATCTTTTCAGATGGCTGTGCAGGTCAATTTAAAAACAGGTATAATATGTTAGCAATTTCATACACCCGAAATGATTATGAAACAAATATGACATGGTCATTTTTTGCAACATCACACGGTAAGAGAGCTGTGGATGGTGTAGGTGCAATTGCCAAAAAAATGGTATCTCTAGCTGTACTTCAACGATCTGCAACAGTACAGACAGATTCAGATTTTGCTGTATGTGCAGAGAAAGTTTTGAAGAACATAAAAATATTTTTTTCTCCAGAACATCATATAACGCCAGATGATGTAAAAATGCTTGACAATCGCTGGAGCCAAATCCCAGCAATACCAGGCATATACAATCTGTCCATCATATTGTTCCTCTTAATATAGGGAGAATTAAGGTGGCAACAACAAAAAAAAAGTATTCATAGGAGAATTTCCTTAATTCCGAAATCGAAGAAATCAATGAAGAATCGAAGACAATGAAGCATCTTGCAAGTTAAAATATGAAATTGGAGATTTTGTTAAAGTGGTTTTATTTTCAAAATCAAAGAAAAACAGCGATCATTTTGTTGGACAGATTAAGAAAATTGATGGCAATGATATTCAGCTAGAATATTTGAAAGAGGTTTCAGATAATGTGTATGTCTGGCCAAACAAATCAGAATTATCCTGGGAGAAAATTACATCAATTGTAAAAAAATTGCCAGCACCAGAAATTATAAACTCAAGATTGGAAATGAAATTTGTTCATTAATAGCTTTGTAATTGTTTATTCATGTATTATTTCGCAGTGTTTTTTTGTACAAGTCACACCCGCAACATGGTGTCACACCAGCAACAATTTTTTTAAATATTTTTCTACAGTAAGTGATTCTAGTAAGTGATTTTATTTGTTCATAGAATAATTATTTAAGTATTACTGTATAACATAAAAAAAAATCGGTTCACCCAGTTGCTATAATTCATAGAGTTTTGCGGTTTTGTGCTGGAAGATGAAAATGCATGTCCTTTTTATATCACACCCGCAACGGGTAGAAATTATTTTTTTTAAAAATAAATAAAATATCTGGCAAATTGCAAATTGGTATCAATATATATGTAATTAGTCTACATTAAAATCCATAAAAATTGAAACCAATGCTCTAAAATATTGTAGTTGATGGCTAATTTAGTTTGTCTAAATGTCACACCCGCAACTTTGGAAAGGGCGATCTGTGAAAAAAATTTCTAAAAATATTTTATTTTTTCTTCACTTTCTGAAAATTTAAATCGCAAATAGAACCTTTTTTTAATTTCACATTAAATAATATAAAATATGGAGAATTTTTAAGATACAGTTTCTTTTAAAAACTTATTTTGTTTGAGCGAACTTGTTGACTCCGTCGCTCTTTCGCTTACGCTTGTCAAATTCCGAGCTAGAAAAATTAATTATATGCTGAAATTTATCCTCCAGTGAAAACTTTGTGATGTGATCGTGGTTATCAATATATTTTGAATTACTATCCTTAAAATATCGAGCACATGATGTTTGTAAACAATAGCATTCAAATCGAATTTAACTCAGCTTTCGAAGTCAAGGTTGCCAAATTTTCATGAAAAGTATTTCTTACTATTGTCTGACAAAGAACTATTTTGTATATTAAATAAAATAAAGTGTGAAACTTTTGAATATAAACTAGGGGTGTGGAATATCGCACAACTTTCAATTACACTTTATTACTTATATGGATTTGCGTCATTTACCGTTTTTAATTTTCCATTTTTCGTTTTGAAAAAATGGCCAGTTTGACGATATTTTTTGCGATAATTGTATTATAAGATTAAAAAAAAAAAAAAAAAAAAAAAAAAAAAAACCTTCGCCAAATTTTTTTATTTTGGCGATCATAATTTTCGATAATCCTTATATTATCCATTCTTATAAGTGAAACTGAGAAGAGGAGAAAAAACGATCGTTCATAAGCTATGTCCAAGCAAAGAGAATTCTGTGTTAAAGGCATTAGGCTTAGAAAAATAAGGAGTTTTTTAAAAAAGGAGGACATTACATTTCACAGGTAAGAATGTATACAGGTACAGGTATACATGATGTATTTTAAACAATAAACATTACTTAATCAGTATATATCTTACATTGTTGCTTAAAAGTTTGTTTAATGTCAGAAAATGTTTCAGAAAAAATACTTTTAATCGTTTTCATCACTCTCATTGTATTCATAACCACTGATCTCTACTACAACTTCTGGATAGTGCATGCTTGGTTACTGACTTGAAGTTGAAGAAGGCTTAAGTGAAGCTACCCAGCTGAAAAAGTACCCTTTGTGAACTTCGGTTGAGAGGTTGACCTGGATGCCGGACACTATGGCAGCTTCCGCTCCACCAGTTCGAATGTCGTTGCATGCTGTCCACAGAGCGATGGCAGAAGAGGAACATGCTGCATCAATTGTGTAACTGGGACCTGCAGGAGAAAAGTAATGTCATTGTGAGCACTAGGACCTTTCCATTTATTTATCTAATTTTCCTTCTTCTAATATTATTATAAAAAATATAATATTAGCAAAGTTCCGTATATTTTAAGTAAATGCTTAGGGATTTAAATGATGACAAGGAAATGTCCGACTTATTTTAGAAAAAACATCTTTTTTTGTACGCATAAATGGTAAAATAATACATATGATTTATTTTTTTCTTTTGTGTTTATAGAAGTTTGTTAAACATAAATAACTTACAACTTTGAAATTAAACTGAGTTTTACTTATTAATAAATAAAACATTTTTTTTTTTAAATTTCATTAATCGAAACTTATTTATTTCTTCCATTAGATTCAACAAGGTCAAAAAACAGCAGAAATGTCTTTCTTTTTTACTTTTGGGTACCAAAATATTAGTTAATACGTAAAAACATCCTACTATAACGATGGGAGAGCGTATACCACCAAGAAGGGTGCATCGCACCGAGTAGGGTGTATTCAATCATTTAATTTCTGTCTAGCTAAAATCTGTGGTCCTCAATATTGATACAAAACGCAAATAAGTTTAAGCTCATTTATAATTAATTTTCAACGCACTGTTAAGAATTTTTGTATTTAAAGGATATTAAGTATTCTACATCTCGAACGATACGTAATCATTAGAATTAACTTAAAAACTGGTAGACGACCTATGAAGAATTTTTTTCAAACAAAACTATAATAAAATGTAAGCGATACACATGGAACAGCTTTAACGTTAAGCTCTTAGAACCGAAACTTAGCCATCGTTCGGATTTTTTTCTGCGTACTGTAAACATTAAAAACCGAACTTCGTGTATTTTGTCTGTAATATTTTAATAAAGAATTTTTATTTGCCAATGAAGTATAAATCTTTTACTAACCTAACCAGTTTTATCATTCCATAAAAAAAAAAAAAGATAGATACTCACCCGTAAAACCAAATGAATAAGGGGGTCATCGTACGCATGCTGTTTAAACTAAAGTGGTGTCGCCCGGTCATCGGTATCCATTGGCCGTCATCGGAGATAGTAGCATTATATATACCTATGTTTTGTGCTTTCAGGGAACTGGGGTCATAACCTATTCAAATGTTGAAAGTTATTTGCCATTATGATTAAATACTTCAAAGAAAGAAATAAAAACATAGCCGAAAATACCTTAACTATTTTCAACCATGTACTTCATACTATGCAAGATATTTGAAGAGGTGCCAGGTAAAAGCAAACAAACTCATTTTAAAAAATTATTGGAGAAACTCTAAAAAGTGCTATTTAATTAAAAAAGTGTTAATGATTTCGAAAGTCTTGATCAAAGTTCGATTCATTAAATATTCTACGAAACATAGACTTTTCACTTATAACTTTTCACATAGAAACTTTTTCACATATAACGCTACTCCAATGGATAGGTTGCTACACAATGGATATATTGCTTTTGCTTGAAACTCATGTAAGAAGATATTCTTAAGTACAGTGATTCTCAAAATTAAGTGATAGATGTGTATGTTTTTTAATGAAATTGACGATAAGAGTAGTTAAGAATGAAGCTGAAAAAATAATGCGTGGGAAAAAATACTACTTGGGACTTCTTGGATTTATTTGATTTTGCATGGCACCTCCTAATTTAAAATAATACAACCAATAAAAACTAAGTTTTAATATAAATCCCTTATATGCATTGCCAATTTTTATCAGATCAACTAGATGACGGAAAGTGGATTAATTAGCCTTCTGAAAATTTTGCCTCGTCAACCTTAATTGAAGAAGGTTTCAGTAATTAAATATCGCCAAATTAAACATGTTTAAATTAAGATTGGTATCTGGATAATAGAGCGTGAGTAAAAGCTGTTAAGTCTGATATAAGGGAATAGAAACTATGTAACAGCGGCCTTTGCGTAGCAGTCCTAAAACTTGATAGAAACCATTGATATCGACAACGAGTGTACCTGCCAAGTTTCAAGAGTCTGCTCAATTGGATAACGGGAAGTAGGTTTATTAGTAATTAGGAGAACCAATTGAAGCGGGTGTAAAAGCGACTATTTAGTAACAGAAACAGCCCCAAAAACTTGATAGAATGCATTCTTATTGACAATGAATCTAAATGCAAAACTTAATCACGATTGGATGATGGCAAGTTGGTTTATTAGTGTCCCGAAGCAATAACAAAAAGTTGTATAAAAGGGGCCTTTTAGTGACAGTGATAGCTCCCAAAACTTGATAGAATGCATTCTCATCGACATCGAATATATCTGCCAAATTTCAGCCCGATTCAATGACAGCGAGTGGATTAATTAGGTTTCCGAAGATTTATCCGGCAGCGACACACACACGAAATCGAAATTACTATAAAAGATTTAAAAAAGATGTTGTCAGGTGTTCAGAACGTGATACCATGAGGTGTTTTTTAAGACATACAATATTTGCAATTGAAGTTTTAATACATTGCAAGGCACTGAATGACGTGACTGAAAATTATTGTCATTTTAAAAAAAGACTTCACACAAAGCATTAATGAATTCCTGAAGAAGAAAAATATGTAACTTTTTTACTTGGCATAGAAATGTAATTATTGTAGAAAGATTATGCATCCGTAATTTTCATTTCTACAATAGTCAACTGTAGTCATTAAGTTTAAACTTGAAGTCCCTTATTCGTACAATATTATTTCATACAGGCGGGTGTAATAAGAGGACTCCAATCATTAACGAAAACATGTTCTACAATACATACAAAGAACAGAAGTACGACGCATGCGAGAGGCAAATGAAATAAGATGATTTATTATTATTATTATTATTATTATTATTATTATTATTATTATTATTATTATTATTATTATTATTATTATTATTATTATTATTATTATTATTATTATTATTATTATTATTATTATTATTATTATTATTATTATTATTATTATTATTATTATTATTATTATTATTATTATTATTATTATTATTATTATTATTATTATTATTATTATTATTATTATTATTATTATTATTATTATTATTATTATTATTATTATTATTATTATTATTATTATTATTATTATTATTATTATTATTATTATTATTATTATTATTATTATTATTATTATTATTATTATTATTATTATTATTATTATTATTATTATTATTATTATTATTATTATTATTATTATTATTATTATTATTATTATTATTATTATTATTATTATTATTATTATTATTATTATTATTATTATTATTATTATTATTATTATTATTATTATTATTATTATTATTATTATTATTATTATTATTATTATTATTATTATTATTATTATTATTATTATTATTATTATTATTATTATTATTATTATTATTATTATTATTATTATTATTATTATTATTATTATTATTATTATTATTATTATTATTATTATTATTATTATTATTATTATTATTATTATTATTATTATTATTATTATTATTATTATTATTATTATTATTATTATTATTATTATTATTATTATTATTATTATTATTATTATTATTATTATTATTATTATTATTATTATTATTATTATTATTATTATTATTATTATTATTATTATTATTATTATTATTATTATTATTATTATTATTATTATTATTATTATTATTATTATTATTATTATTATTATTATTATTATTATTATTATTATTATTATTATTATTATTATTATTATTATTATTATTATTATTATTATTATTATTATTATTATTATTATTATTATTATTATTATTATTATTATTATTATTATTATTATTATTATTATTATTATTATTATTATTATTATTATTATTATTATTATTATTATTATTATTATTATTATTATTATTATTATTATTATTATTATTATTATTATTATTATTATTATTATTATTATTATTATTATTATTATTATTATTATTATTATTATTATTATTATTATTATTATTATTATTATTATTATTATTATTATTATTATTATTATTATTATTATTATTATTATTATTATTATTATTATTATTATTATTATTATTATTATTATTATTATTATTATTATTATTATTATTATTATTATTATTATTATTATTATTATTATTATTATTATTATTATTATTATTATTATTATTATTATTATTATTATTATTATTATTATTATTATTATTATTATTATTATTATTATTATTATTATTATTATTATTATTATTATTATTATTATTATTATTATTATTATTATTATTATTATTATTATTATTATTATTATTATTATTATTATTATTATTATTATTATTATTATTATTATTATTATTATTATTATTATTATTATTATTATTATTATTATTATTATTATTATTATTATTATTATTATTATTATTATTATTATTATTATTATTATTATTATTATTATTATTATTATTATTATTATTATTATTATTATTATTATTATTATTATTATTATTATTATTATTATTATTATTATTATTATTATTATTATTATTATTATTATTATTATTATTATTATTATTATTATTATTATTATTATTATTATTATTATTATTATTATTATTATTATTATTATTATTATTATTATTATTATTATTATTATTATTATTATTATTATTATTATTATTATTATTATTATTATTATTATTATTATTATTATTATTATTATTATTATTATTATTATTATTATTATTATTATTATTATTATTATTATTATTATTATTATTATTATTATTATTATTATTATTATTATTATTATTATTATTATTATTATTATTATTATTATTATTATTATTATTATTATTATTATTATTATTATTATTATTATTATTATTATTATTATTATTATTATTATTATTATTATTATTATTATTATTATTATTATTATTATTATTATTATTATTATTATTATTATTATTATTATTATTATTATTATTATTATTATTATTATTATTATTATTATTATTATTATTATTATTATTATTATTATTATTATTATTATTATTATTATTATTATTATTATTATTATTATTATTATTATTATTATTATTATTATTATTATTATTATTATTATTATTATTATTATTATTATTATTATTATTATTATTATTATTATTATTATTATTATTATTATTATTATTATTATTATTATTATTATTATTATTATTATTATTATTATTATTATTATTATTATTATTATTATTATTATTATTATTATTATTATTATTATTATTATTATTATTATTATTATTATTATTATTATTATTATTATTATTATTATTATTATTATTATTATTATTATTATTATTATTATTATTATTATTATTATTATTATTATTATTATTATTATTATTATTATTATTATTATTATTATTATTATTATTATTATTATTATTATTATTATTATTATTATTATTATTATTATTATTATTATTATTATTATTATTATTATTATTATTATTATTATTATTATTATTATTATTATTATTATTATTATTATTATTATTATTATTATTATTATTATTATTATTATTATTATTATTATTATTATTATTATTATTATTATTATTATTATTATTATTATTATTATTATTATTATTATTATTATTATTATTATTATTATTATTATTATTATTATTATTATTATTATTATTATTATTATTATTATTATTATTATTATTATTATTATTATTATTATTATTATTATTATTATTATTATTATTATTATTATTATTATTATTATTATTATTATTATTATTATTATTATTATTATTATTATTATTATTATTATTATTATTATTATTATTATTATTATTATTATTATTATTATTATTATTATTATTATTATTATTATTATTATTATTATTATTATTATTATTATTATTATTATTATTATTATTATTATTATTATTATTATTATTATTATTATTATTATTATTATTATTATTATTATTATTATTATTATTATTATTATTATTATTATTATTATTATTATTATTATTATTATTATTATTATTATTATTATTATTATTATTATTATTATTATTATTATTATTATTATTATTATTATTATTATTATTATTATTATTATTATTATTATTATTATTATTATTATTATTATTATTATTATTATTATTATTATTATTATTATTATTATTATTATTATTATTATTATTATTATTATTATTATTATTATTATTATTATTATTATTATTATTATTATTATTATTATTATTATTATTATTATTATTATTACCGTTAGATAAAACAATTTTCAATTTTGAAAATTAAAATTTTAACAGTCATAAATTATACGGGGTTTCTCCCCAAGATTGCCCAAACTCTACCCATCCACATTTCTTGCTTGAAATACAACTCTACGAGTTATAGAATGCGAAAGAAAACATATGATGTCATATCTGATGCAAGAAAAAAAAATATTAAAAGCATGAACATAAGTATTTGCACATGTTTGCAGACGATGTTAAAAATTTCCATTCATGGCTATGGGATTTCTTCCTATGAGGCCATCTGAAGGAATTGGTTTATCGAGATCTGTTATTACAAAAGTATTTAGTTGCTCATCTTCGCGTAACTTGGTGGCAAGGGCATGAATGCCAAATATTCATGGTGTTGAGATTTTGAACATTTTCCTATGTAAACATATGACCGATGTTTGTGTTTCTCATAATTTTTTTCTTGCACTAGATATGATGCCATACTTTTCTGCTATCTTGCATTCTTGATGAAACATCCTGAAGTTTAAGATTTTGACAACCCGATAAACTACCTACTGAAACCCTACTGAAGAAGCATCAAAACAAATACAGAGGTCTGACAATATAGTGTTAATAGTTTAGGGAAGGGACATACTGCCGATTATTTTTCATACTCTCTTCCTTTTCCTTCATTCTGTTGTGAAGGTTTCAAAACAAATAAAATTTTGTAAAGGAAGAAGAAAAAGAGAGAACGACAGAGACAGGGGTTGATTGAAAGAGGCGAAGAAAAAGGACGTCCTATAGTACCGAGATGTTTTTAGAGAGACATCGACCGTTGCTTCTCTAATCAGTCGCCCTCAGAGACCCCAGCTACCCTGAGATCCACGAGTGCATGCCGTTTAAGTCCTGATCTTCGGAGAAACATAGCCATCACTGACTTACGTTTTAAGCTCTGGAATGCTTGATATTCCGAGAGAGAACAGCCATCAGAACCATCAACTTTGAAAATGTAGTATTCTTCAGTGGTCACAAGAACATTATAAGGTACGACGATTTTCTGATGAACAAAGTGATCGTGGAAAAACTTCAAGATACTGCGCCTAATTTGGACATCAGCCCAGTTGCGCAATGTCCAAACAACCCATCCGTAGATCAGTACGACTTTCAGATCTGTCCTGAAGCTTCGACAATCTACAAGAATCAAAAGAAAAACTGTACGATTCAACCCCTGTTCCGAAACTTAGCGGGAAGGAATATTGTATATATATATTATTTATATTCACGATATTACAGATTCTCGCTATGTTACACTTCAGTGTTTTCAAATTTGGCAACTCTCTCTGCTCGAGATATCTTTAGAAATATAAAACTAACTAAAGTTGTTGTTTTTTTCTCGTAACTAAAATTGTCTAAATAAAATGTTACTAAGTTTAAGTTTAAAGTAACTTAGACTTGCTATCATGCAAAATACTACAAAAATTATTTTCTTTTTTTACACTTTATTTTATAAATTTGATGGCCCCTGTCACATCATCTTGCAGAACTGCTGGTTTGGAATGTTGAGGAATCGTGTTTTTCTTTATTTCTATAACTGACAGTATAATTCTTTACCTATAACTAAATCCGTAGTGATTTGCATTGTACTAAACATCTTTTCTGAAAACTATCTAGTTTATTGTAAATATTATCTCATGTGAATCACTTGGAAATCTTATAAGAATTTCTTCAAATATCTCAGTCATTGAAATAAGATGGTGACGCTAAATTTAATTATTATCCAGCTCTAGCTGATTGGCCGAGGAAATAGCATTAATAGGCCGATTTGGTCTAATTGCTGACATTAGAAAAAGTCAGAATCATCGCATCCCCATATCAGCCAGCTAACCAGAGTCCCTTGGCAAAAGCCGATCCGTATTTGAATGCCGAATACCTTCGTTAGACCAGCAGTAAATAAACAGTTTGTTCCTCACACATTTCAGCCTCGAATAACTACTTTAATCCTGATAATTAAGTCAAACAAAATTATGCCAGAAAACTTGTAAATTTAGGTTTTTTAGTTTAGGAATTAAAAGGATGATTTCAAAATTATAATTCATTGTTTTCCAAGCGAATTCCCAAAACATATTAAAAAGGTAAGCTGCTTCTTCTTCTTCTTTTTTTTTTTTTTTTTTCTTCTTTTTTTTTTTTGAGATCTTCAAAACATACACATCTCCCTAAAAATGTTGGTTTTGATTTTTGCCCCAATGCCATTACCCTAAATTGTACATCTGGTAATTGAAAGAAAAACATGGAAAACTAGAATTTCCCCCATCGAATCTATTTTTCAAACTTTATGAAATACCTATAGTGAAAAAAATGTATTAGGCAGAGAAACAATATAATATCATATAGAGATGTGATACAGTTCCAGTCTTTTGTGGACCACAGCCATAAAACTAATTTAAGTCGGTAGCAACTGTAATAGAAAAGTAATTGAAATTTTTGAATACTATCAATAAATTCTAAATACAAATCTAAAACTAAACATTTACCTGCATCTGCCACAGCTTCACAAGCCATCTCCAGATGTTTTCTTGTGGAAGGGTCCATCTCATGCGCAGTTGTGTGTGTAACGCAGAAAAAATCTGCATCCTAGCTTGTCCAGATTCTTAATATTGCCACAAGAACAGTAAGGAATGTTCAATGTACCTACGAAATTGAGTTTTTAACTTTAATTAGTTACTGAAATATAACTTTAATTAATTACATAGAAGCACAGTGTATAAGGTGAATCCTCATACACCCGAGTATTCCGTATCCATATTGGGTGTGTATGTGCATCGCACATGACCAGGGTTTTTTTTTTTTAATTTTTTTAAGATTTCGATTTATTTTGTGAGAATAGATAATTTTGTTTTAGATTTAAAATAAAAAAAATAATTATAATTATTAATTTTTTTCAATATTAAATACAGATTAAAATGGTTTGTTATCAGGAAACGAAATCGAGTTCAAACGTTCTAGAAACCACTATCTTAACTTAGTGGTAGGTAACCACTAGCTTAACTTAGTTTGGGCAATGTATCCATACATTGCCTAAAACAGGTGTGAAGTCAACATCGTCAAACCGGTGTCACTATTTTCGCAAAACCGGTGTTTTTTTACGAGAGAGCGATACTTGCCTAGCACTTCAAGAACGAAGAACCGTGATGCCACGATTCATGAGCGGTGTTTCTCTAAGTGTGTATAAAAATGTTGTGCAACAGCTAACATCGTGACGTGTAAGGAGAGTTTCATTCGCTTTTTGCCGCGATACTTCATCATCATGGTAATCGTATTCACCCCAAAGATCCACCTGGTATATGCGCGATATTTCCAAGAATGAAAGGGCGGATCCAGAGTTTTATTACGGAGGATGAGGGAAAAATTTTAGTTTTGGACTGCTGAATAGTTTAGATAAAAATTTGTTGTCCTTAAGTGGATATTACTATACCATGGGATAATTTCTAAAACAAATAATTTCCAATAGAACAATCACTCTAATAGAACAAGTTTATATCTAAACTTGTTATAATTATTATTATTATTATTATTTTCTTTTTTTTTACAACATCTTGATTTCTTTGAAAATTTGTCAATCACATTATTTTCATCAATATCAATATCTCTATGAATGTGATGTTAGTCTCTCTTCTGTCATCGGCTTTCGAAGTCAAGTTTTAAGGTTCTTCAACGACGAAAAACTTTATTCCGCTGCAAAGCAGAACTTACTGGGAATGTAGCTTGAAGGGTGAGAAGTTTTAGATTCGTGGATAAACATCAGAATCGCATTTCCCTTAAAATTCTAAGAGTTCTGTGCATTTTTTTTTTACTAAAACATTCTTCAAATACTCATACCCAAACTCCATATTTTCTTCAAAGTACGTAATTGAACCAACTTGTAATTCTATGAACCATGATTATCAAAAATTAAACCAAATTTGTTTGATATATTTTGCTCAGCACTTTGCAGTCTTACTTTGTCCTCTGCATTTTCATCTACAATTTTTGGAGTAAAAACATTTATATCAAAGATGTTCTGAACGGATTCATCAACTCTTGATTGCCTACATCTATAGCCGGCGAGAAGCGCGCATTAAAACATGTGCAGTAAAAACCATACAGTACATTGGTTTTATTTTTAATTCAAATCTTTCAAATGTTCATTAACTTATTATGTATATAAAATGCATAATTAAATATATGTGTTACTTTTAGACGCCAGTGTCAGCCTTTTGTTTATTACAGTCAAGATAAGCAACACATAAAATATTCTAGTTCCTTGCCTTCTTTACTTTTTTTTTTATTTAACTCTGACGGAGAGAGCTATCGGCCCCTCCGTCCCTCGTGTATCCGCCAATGCAAGAATGAATGGAAACGAAGAGCCGTAGACAACATCGCCCAGCATCGTGACTTTCCACGATGCAGTGCAGAAGTACACTAGACGGTAGAGCTTCACCGTTTTCATAGGCTTGCAATCCATTTTGGAGTTGTAAATACGTTGTACTCGCCAACATTCACTGATCTCTTGGCACCACCGGATTGACCGGTGCAATCACCGGGCCCGTCAGTGTCTGTAAAAAATGGGTCGGACCGGTACAGAAGTTTGTTTTGTTTTTTTTTTAAGTTTTTCAATTTCTTTTTAAATTTAAGATTAGATATATATAACTATTTCGGAAGTCATTTTCTAATAAAATACTAGTCATATACCTAGACATTAGGGTGGAACGAAAATGGCCTTTAAATTATTTTTTTTTAATTTTAGCTTAGTAATAGTAGGGAAAAGTTGCCTTTTAAGTTCAAAAGGAGGGGAGAAAATTTGGTTGCAATACTACAGCATCTTGAGGTGCCGCAAAGAGCTTAAAGTTTATAAAAAAATGAAAAATTATCAACTTTGTTAAATTATTTTTTATGAATTTCTCATATATATAATGTTACAAAAGATGGTTTTAAATACATATATAAGCATTAGAGTTGGAAAAAATAATGAATTACAAAATATAATAATAATAATAAAATATATTGTTATGTAAAATTTTGTATTTCTTACTTCTGTATCCTTAATGATAACAAATGTTACATCTGCAAAATGTTTGTTTCTACTTCATTGCTACATTAAACTGTTTTTTTGTATTAAATTTTGGCATATTCCTACGTGAGTCAATTTTTGCTCTAATATATATCCTTCTCTTGCGGCTTAACCACAGATATTTTGAGCCGATTCGGTCATCAGTTTCACAGTTCTTTCCACTGCTTGCGTGTGACAAGGAAGCCGGGGAAAGTCGATAACAGGGTCTACTTTACTATTTGGTTCATCTTCAGATGCCTTCCGTACAAAATCGTCTTTGAGAGAGTCACTAAAAACATGTTTTAACAAGGGAGGTTCAGTTACGTCATTTTCAGGCCATGAGAATATGTCCATGTAATCCTTTGCATCGAAGTGTATCTTTGGAACTTTAAACTTTCTGACTCCGCCTCTACTTTCTGTTCTTGCTTTTAAAACACGTCGTAAACCAAGTTATCTTTAAATTTGGCGTTCATCCCATAGCATGGACAAAAGGAGATTTTCTGGAGCCGCAAAATACCAATTTCTTTGAATAACCGGATCTATAACGTTCTTGAGATCGTCAGAGAGATAGCGGGAATATGAGATAAGGTTAAACAGATGTTTGGAACCATAAGTACATGAAGGTTTTAACTTAATATTAAACCACACAGGCACATACACTTTCACAATGTACTCAGCCAGAGTCTTAAGATTTTGGGTTGGATTTTCAGTTGCCACATACAATCTAAGCAAGCGGTTGGCTAGTGTCAATCACCTGGAGTGAGCAAGTTTTCTAGGGTTTCGTAAAGATAAATCTAGGGAGCAATTTCCACTTGATACAGCAATATACATATCCAATAAATATTTCTGATCTATACTTAAATCATTTTTGTCCTCCAAAGAGGATGGTTATTTTCAATTGACAAGAAAGTAACCACAGGAAGATTATTACAGTTTTCTAGCTGCTGACCTATTTCACCTTTAAACTAATTGGGTCCCTTTGTTTTACCATCTAAATGACAAAAAAGATGTCGCAACGGTATCTCATTACCATGGAACAAACAAATTAACCATTGTAATGGTCTTCCTATTTCCTTTTGCATCAAAGAAATCACACCATTATTATGTCCAGTGTTTACAACGGTTTCCATCACACCCAATAGCAGTAAAGTTTAAAAGTTGTTTGTTGTGTTCTCTATCTTCAAGAAACTCCTGTATACTGTCTGCTATGTCTTTTCCAGTGCCAGATTTAGATGTTACGTGGCAAGTGCTCTTCTGAAATCATTTTTTTTGTATAACTTACTTCCTTTCTTTTCTTGAACAATTGTTTTGTCTTTTCTTCCATCAAAAATCAATCCTCTATTTTCAGTTATATGATTATTATAACGACAGTCATTAATGATATCTCTTCGATTGGTTGATCTTGCTCGTCTAATTTTCATCCTGTCTATAACGTTGGTTTAGTCTTCTTCTGTTATTACACCAAAGTCCTGTAAAGTAGCACTAGCTATAGCTGCAGCAGCTCTATCTGATTTTCCGATACGGTCAGCAATGGAAGCTACAGATGGCAATTTAATGCGCATTTGAGTGATTTTCTCTTCTTTCAGTTTTGAAGGGCCTGGTAGATGTATCTCTTCTTGTATATTTGAAGGACTGGTTGGTTTGCATCTTCTGGTATCGAATACTGCTGTTCTTCAGCGCTGTCATTGTCGCCAGTAACCGTTTTTGATACACTAGTATTTTTTGTCCGTTCTTTATTAAACTTGACTATTTTCTGTAGATCTTTCATTTTTCTTGCTTCTTTCTTCCTCAAAGCGCTTGTGGTAGCTATATCAACATTACCTATCACCATTTTCCTGTCAGAACGTTAATCGCTTAGAAACTTTTGTTCCGTAACTGGTACTTTTCTTCCTTTTATACAAGTACAAGTATTAAAGGTTACACACTTACATGCAGCAATATAAAATAAACGTTCGGCCTCGCCTCTACATTTCGAGAGGTTTGCAGTCAAACTTTTCTGACCCTTTTTTGCTTTTTTCATTAGTAAAATTCTTTGGCTAGAAACAACGGGAATAGAAGCTCTTGACTATATTTGCTCTATTTTGAAAACTAAAGTGTCACATATTTCACTTACAGTAGGATCCTTCTTTGAAGCATTTTTTGAGGTTTTGTCTGATATAACAGTAGCACTTCATAACAGATTCGTAAGTAGGCAGTTCAACATTAAGCAAATCACTACATTTCCCAAAAATAGGACATTCCGACATTTGTCTTGTCTTCATTAATTTAGACTGAGCCATTTTTACTCACAGCAATAGAGTAGAACACATACTAACAAAATATTATGTTAATCTGTAACACATTAGACGGAGCGGAGGCGCCAACTCAACTGAACTCGGCACAGCTACTGACCTGACACCTGATCTGAGCTTGTCACCACACGCAGACAAATCTTTTTTCATTAGTAAAATTCTTTGGCTAGAAACAACGGGAATAGAAGCTCTTGACTATATTTGCTCTATTTTGAAAACTAAAGTATCACATATTTCACTTACAGTAGGATCCTTCTTTGAAGCATTTTTGGAGGTTTTGTCTGATATAACAGTAGCACTTCATAACAGATTCGTAAGTAGGCAGTTCAACATTAAGCAAATCACTACATTTCCCAAAAATAGGACATTCCGACATTTGTCTTGTCTTCATTAATTTAGACTGAGCCATTTTTACTCACAGCAATAGAGTAGAACACATACTAACAAAATATTATGTTAATCTGCAACACATTAGACGGAGCGGAGGCGCCAACTCAACTGAACTCGGCACAGCTACTGACCTGACACCTGATCTGAGCTTGTCACCGCACGCAGACAAATCTTTGCCCCTCCCCCCTACCCACCCACACAACATCCTCTCCGGCGATGACTCAGGTTCCTGGATGCCAATGTAATACTAAAACTATTTTTATCTTTCTATTCATTTTATAACGCATAAATGAAGCTTTTTATTTCATAATCGAGACACGCAAAAATCTTTGAAAAAGTTCAAAAAAGTGTGTTTGTATGAAAATTTAACGTACTTGCGGCACCTCAAGACGTATTCTAATATTTTTCATATTTTTAATTTATCTTATCTACACCATAAGGCAACTTTTCCGTGCTATTACAAATTAAAATCAAAAGTTGATTATATCGTCAAAAAAAATTTAAAATATAGCAAAAATTTCAATTTTTTGAAACTTTAACGGCTTTGCGGCACCCCAAGACGTACTCCAATATTTTTCATATTTTTAATTTATCTTATCTACATCAAAAAGCAACTTTTCCGCACTATTACAAATTAAAAATCAAAAGTTGATTTTTTCGTTCCACCCTACTAGACATTCTTTATTTTGCAATTTAGATTTCTGTGTTTTAGTTTTTACAACAAAAGCTATAGTTCATTGAAAACCAAGTTCCCTAAAATAAGAGGTATAAAGAGCATAGACAAAGGAAATTTAATTTGATTAAAGTAATTATTAAAACAATTTAATTATTAAAATTAATTAATAAATCAAATTATTTAGATATTGAAACAAAATATTGAATATGAATATTTATATAATAAAATATATAAATTATTTTAATTAATAATTTAAATAATATTAATTAACAGACCATTTAATTTAATTAATGATTGGAATTATTTTATTACTAACAATAGTTATTAAAATGTGGACTAATGATTATATTAAAAATTTGGGCCGGCATAAATCAGAAATTTATGTAGCATGTACGCCTCTTGAATTACAAAAACTTTTCCACACTAATCTAGTAGCAAATATAAAATAAATATTCCTTTAATAACGAAAAAAAGTGGGCCCTGGACTGGTGTCCCGTCTATCTGTATGGCAATTAAGCCCTGATTTATAACTTGAGGAAGAAACACAGATTTAATCATGTTCATTTGTTCGAAAACTACCATTTACCATAAGTTGTGGTTGCTTAGTATAAAATTACTTCAAACAAGGCAGCCGTCAGTGGAGATGCCGTTTAAAAGTTAAAAAGATTCATCTGTTATTATATTATTAAAATTAACCTCGAACTCTGAAAATTAACCCTAAAAACCGAAGGTCATGGACTGGTGGCCCCGTCGGAAATTGAGACCAAGTCGGAATCAGTTATCCAGAAGTTCAGTTCCCTTGTTATTTAAATTAACCAGAAGTCCTTACCCTTGTCATATCTTTCATCTGTGAAGTGGATGAGAGTCTTTTTGGCGAAGAGCATGTTCCCCTGTGCTATCGCATTCCGGAAATCGCCCAGAAGCTCCACTAATCACGAGATCGTCGGGTTGGAATCCCCCTGTGCAGTACTCGTGATGATCGGAGCTAGGATCCATGGTTACCTGCAACAAACAACACAAGGATAGAAATAAAATATTTCGAAGATAAACAAATGGCATCTGGGGTGCATGGTAATCATCAACAATAGAAATATGTAGAAAATTGAATCATTGAGAAATTTGCCATTTTGAAATATTGATAGGTTCCTCAGCTTTATATATAAACAAACTATTTGAAATTATTATACTAATAACTAACCAAGAAAGTGCAATGTAACACAGTTTTGATCAAAAATACACGAGAAATGCATAAAACTTTATTTTTTACCTTTCCTTGAAATTCAATATCCTTAATTTTGCTATTTAACCTTTTTTGTTATCATTGTTTGTGCTAAGATACGTGATAATATAAAAATATGTTGTTTGCCTTTTTTGTTTGTAGCATCAAATTTATTTTATGTTTATTGTCTTTGGTACACGATTATTTTCTCTAAAAAACACTGTCGATCATATGTATGACTTATATATTGCTTAGTTTTCATAATCAGGCACTGTATATTTAATTGAAATTTTCACTATGATACTTAGTGCAAGAGTTCAGTACATTTACTTAAGGGGGAAAAGTACTTTTCTGTTAACTTTTCATGTGAATTTTTTTCCGATTTTGGTTATCAGAAGATAACGCAAGTTATCAGAAGATAAATTAATCACATGATAACGTTTGAATAGAAAACAGTATAACAAAAATTTCATAGAAAAATTATTCAAATTATTGCCATCATATAATGAAGCAAAATCAAATTATGTGTTCATGCATTTTTTTAAATACAAAAAAAAAAAAAAAATTAAAATTTAAAAATTCTCTAACATTTCAACTATTAAATTGATGATTATATAAATTATTCTCAAAGAATCCTCTTAATATTTTAATTCAGTGTCATTACACCGAAAAATGTAAATAAAGCATGGATTGAAAATTTTAATGTAATCATTTCACCTATTTAAAAATTAAAACTCAATAGAAATGTTTGTATAATTTTATTAACCCTAAATTCTTTATAAAAAGGGAAAATTTGAATCTAATTTGCTTGATAACATATTGCTTAAAGAATGATAATCAGCGTCTTTTCCAGATCTCACTTCCTAATTACCGAATGACAAGACCTTTCGAAATATTGCTTCAAAACGTTTTGTTATTTCTTACAAGATGTAACAAAAATAGAAACAAATTCATAAAATTTAAAATTAAATTAAATGATATTGAATAACCAACATTTAAAAATACATTTCTTATTTGTTTTCTCAAAGAACATTGAAGAAACTGCAAAATTATTGATTATTAAATTTTTTGCTACCGAAAAATTAAAACTTTTTAATTGTATTTGAATTCTAGTATAAAAATTACTAATATCAGAGTTGCAGTATATGGTAAGAATTTCGCAAGTTTTAAAACTTTTTTAATTGTCTTGAAAATATTCCATGTTGTGAAACATCTTTTCGAATTTTTTTCAACTTCCGGAAGATCCGGTAAAAGATTAAGCATGAATACATATAAACATTTGACAAAATTAGGCAACAGAATTTTAACAAAATTTTCATACGAAGATAATAATAATTTTGTATGAGATTGAACCTGTGATTAAACGGATAATTACTAAATTGATTTCGTGGCTACTTTTTATATCATGGTTGAATAACAAATTTATGTAAACTTAATTAGGAAAGGTTTTTAGTATAAATTGTTTTTTCTATATACAATAAAAATAATGAAATATAACATTCGGCAATTCATTTATATTTAACAATACAAACTTAAAATACCCAAAACATTTTTTACTAAAAATATTTCTGATATAAATTGATTATGGATGGACAGTAAATAAAAATTTTACATGTCGTCCAAATTTATTTTAGCGCCTTGATGAGTTAGAGTTTTATTGGCGCAACAACAACACCTGGGCCACACTGCTTTGAACCTGGACGAAATTCCTTTTCAGTGAAAGATACACTTCTTTTGAATTGGAATGCTAATTTTCGATTTAAAAAGAAAACTATCATATATGTATACCTCTGTTATATATGGTTAAAATTAACAAATCTCTATATATAATTCTCTTGCGTAACGTCCAAATTCGGCTGTATTTCTGTGAGCAGAATGGCAATGACTTCGAACAAATCTTCTCAATGTACTTTATGCACGAATTTCCAAATTCAGCAATCCAGCCAATCACAATATATCTTTTGAAATTTGACTAATACGTCTGGCAACAGCAACAACTTGGATTCGCTATATTTTGTTTTTCTTATTATAACCTACAGATAGAAATTATTGCCTATTTAAAACATATTGATTTAATAGTTACTATGATGCAACGATGCAAGAATAAATAGATCCAAGATATGCATATTTCTTTTGGATTGGAATTCCGGGTAAACCAGACTTTTCGGAAAAATTATCTGCTGGAACATGTTCCGGAGGTCACCGGGTCGCATTCAGCGCTAAATCGCCAACTTTCAAAAAGTCGCTAAGAGGCATTATGCAGTAAATCTGAAACTATATTCATTTCTAATCAGTGCAAATTCAGCTATTACGAATTGAAAACTATCAAAATAACAAATAAAACCACCCATTCAACTTCAAAATCTCATATGAAATTTAAAAAAAAAAAAAAAACTTTTGGCAAAATTGAGCTAATTTTCTCGCCAAATTTGATTTTCAAAAATTCCTGTTGATTGAATGCCGGATAATTGGATTTTCACTGTTTTATTTTATTTTCTAAGTATCGCAAAAAAAGATTATGCGAACATATGATTGCTTCGTTAAGAAATTTCGATAAACAACTTTAATTATTTTAGCTCTTCATACGTTACAAGCCCGTAAATTTTAATTGTTCCATGAAATAACCGATATTTTTTAAATATATGTACGATACTGTTTATTTTTGTTGTTTTCCAAGAAATTTCTACTACGTTGCCACGCTATCCCTGCTTAACGCGTCTCGGCAGCAGTAACAAAACGTTTTCAATTTCATGGCATTAGGCAGCTGAAATTGCTTTTTGCTAGGGCATATTTTAAATGCTTCACTTTGAGGCGAGCAAAGCGAGCCAAGGGGATTGCATAGCAATCCAGGGGGTTGACGAGCGTCAGCGAGCAGGGGGCGGAGCCCCCTAGTGTGAGTATAATATTTAAAGAAATTGTTAAAATGGAGAACTTGGTTATATAATAGATACTACAATGAACTAAAGTGCAATGTAGGTCGATGTCAGATGAAGAATTCTATAGATAGCCCCGTAAAATCCACAAGTTAGGCACATACAGATCCATGAAATTTCTTGTTACTTAAAAAATAAATAAATTGCTTATTTCTTATATTTATATCTTTGTTTCATATGCACATTGCGTAATATAAATTTACCAAGATAATTTACTACTTCTATTCAGTTTCAAACAGCCTATTTAATAAAATTCTTAACGTGGTTTGATATAGGTTAGTGATGAGCAGATAAGCCCACGGAAGCTCATGTAATACATATTTATCCCAAGAAACTTACGTGAAACTGTGCCTTTATGCCAGCGTCAGCCACTACGCGGCCCGGATATGGCCCGCAACATATATTTCTGCCGCCCGCCAGCACCAAAGAAGATGAAAAAAAAAATAATTAAAAAAAAAAATTCATGGTATGGACTTTTTTTTTTACATGAATGTAGTTCATCTGAAATAATATTGTTACGAATTTCTGTATATTTGTAAATATTTAGTAGCATTAATTATGTAAAAAGATAAATTTATGTACATTTCGCATAAGGCAGTGCAATAGTTTGTCTTACTTTGCTTTCCTGCAATGCGACCCTTAATGCTTGAAAACGAGTTTTACAGAGATAATGCTGGGAAGTGAGTTTTACAAAGAGCAGGCCATTTAACATTATGGTAATGGCAATCTCGCCAAATTGGAGAGTTAGAGCCAAGTTGGTGACAGTTTTGGCGACTAATTTTTGTCGCTAAATTTGGCGATATTTTAGGTCCCCATGTACATGTATGTATAGGGATTTTCGACTACGATCTGGAAAGTTCTCCAAATTTCTATCTCTGGAAGTTTCGCGAAGATTCTCCTTTCCTATATAAGTCCAAGAGAGCGGGTGATGGGTTGGTTAGTTGACTGGATTTACTGAGTTAGCTGTCTCTCAGCGAGCATTTAGAGGGTACCGAACGTGAACTGCATTGCATTGTCTTTTTCGGTGATTTTAGCGGTTGTGTTATCAAGTTTTTAACTGCTGTTTTGTGTTCTATTGTTGTGTAAAGAACTGTATTGAGTTTACTAGAAAGAGAAGTTCTGGAGTTATATCGGAATAAATTTCTGCAAGTTTTGATCTGCTTTGGCTTCAAGTCTTTCGAACCCTTCCACGCAACAATATGCATTAACTATGTAGAACACTGTTCTCCACTACGTACCCGAAGAAACTATGCAAAGTGGTTTTCATCAAGAATTTGTTGCAGTCAATTTGTTAAAATTGACTGCAACAAATATTCCAAAAAACATCATCTCTTTTATAAAATAACTGAACGATTTCGACCGCCATAGTCTCACAATTGACATAAATTAAAACGGTGTAAACTGGAAATACAATTTAAATACTTTTATTAAAAGTTATGTCAAGTCGCATCGTCACGTTGAAACAAAATCTTTGCTTCTTTTTTTAGACTTTGATTTACTAACAATGAAAACTGTTATTATTATTATTTTTTATTATTTGGGGAAAAAAAAGAATCAAATATCAATTGTAATTTTATTAAAATAAAAAATAAAAGTTTCCAGTTTTCAGAAATGTTATATATTATTAAATCGATAATAATTAAAGATTGGAGTATCCGGCCCGCGAAAAGCTCCAACCTAAATTATACGGCCCGCCTCTAAAAGTTAGTGGCGAATGCAGCTTTATGCAGTCTGGGAATAGAATATCTTATGGCATTCGGATGGTTAGCCCACTTAAATCTATATGAGTTGTTCTCGTAGGTCAATGTAAATCTCTGTGGTTTTTTCTTTCTATAAAAAAATGACTCCTTTACGATTTTTTTTTTTTTTACTTTATTTAATTATGAAACCACGTACTGACAGCTGTCTAAAAAACTAGTATTAAGTTAGTACCAAGCTTTCTACGAATAAATTTAATCACATAATTTTCATGTAAGTTGGTGATAGGTATATATGTCCAATGATGCCAATTTATCCCATACAGGTTCCATGCAGGCCCCCGTGTATCCATATCATTATGCCTCCTGGGTAGCTTTAAAAAAATTTAAAAAGTCTAAAATAGTTGGTGAAATTTACTTACTTTGATGGGAATTTATACTTATTATTATTTTATTGATAGAGTTTTTCATCCGCTGGATTTTTACCTTATACCGGTAAAGTTATTCAAAAAAAAATCTGATTTAAATATGATGAAATGCCGAAAGTTATTCCATTAAAGTTGTATCATTCTATATTGTTTAGCGCTTAAAAACAATTTGATATTTTTGAGACACAAATGTCTTTTCTAGCTCAAGTTTAACAATGTTCCAGTTTTAAAATTGGTGTCAATCCATTTATATTAACATTTATTTATTTGCAGTTAAATTTCATGGGGATTATAAAAGTTAATTACCAGATTAAAAAGTTTACATCATAAACTTACTTAATCACTTATTCATCATTCCACATTTTAACAAACATTCATATTTAAAATAGAAATACTAAAAACATTACTTCATTGCAATAATTAAATTTTTGAAAAAACGAACTATTTATATGCAAATGTAATCGGAAATAACGAGAACTCATCTTAGTATTACTTGTTGAAAAGAATGCCAGGAGGACTTCAGTCAGCTCATGAAATATAGTATATGAGTTATACTATATTTCAGGCATATATCATTTAAGGAACAGCTAATATAGTTATAGTTTCCCTGTTTTACCGTCGTTATCCAGGACTTTGACAGTGGCGTCACATGAGGTGATAACATCAAGGCAAAGGAATAATACATTATTGCATACATTTAATACATTTTTCCGCGCACCATTAGCATTGTATTAAGAAATATCTTAGAGGAGATGCAGAATAGAACACGGAAATGCCGAAATTTGCATTTTCCTTAGTAAGTAGGACAAAACTATTCACTCCTTTGCAATTAAATTGAATGGGACAAGATTATTTTTACCCTAAAATCACACCCTCAAAAAAAAAAATTCTTTATCACAAGTTAAGTGGTTATTTATACTATACGACAGAAAGGAAAAGGTTTAATTTTAAAACAGTGCACTAATAAGTTGTTTTCCGGTTAATGGACTTGCATCCAGCATTATGTGAACTATTCGAACATCTATGTACAATGTGTGGAGAATGAAACTGAGTTTTTTCTTAAATATTCATAATACACCTTAGAAATAGTACTGATTAGCCCCGAGGACTTAATTAAACTTGTTATTGAGACTTGTATTGTACGCTACATAATTCCTTAGAAGTGTAGGGCAAATATACTTACTCCATGGCTGGGCAGTGGTATAAGGAGAGTGAATGATATAACATCTTATATTAATTGATCTCTTATATTAATGAATTCTTTTTATATAACCTCAGCCTTATAAACAACATGTTTCTCTTTTCAAAAGAAAGATTATCTTGCGTCCGATGATTGGATGCCGCTGTGCATCCGGATAGGCACTTCCATGGGAATTCTCAAGCTACTTTTCATTGAATAAGAAAGTGCTTTTCCCTTTACAAGCACAATAACCAGGGGCTCTAGCGTGGATTTTTTTTTTCGGAGAAGGGGGGGGATATGCGCACCCATATTCAGAAAGTTTTTATAATAATGATTTATAAAATAATTGTTCAAAATACTCTTAAAATAAATACCCTTAATTAAGTGATTAATTAGTTAACTAATTAAATATACGGGGCTATTGACCGACTTATAATTTCTTAGTAGAAAAAAAATCTAAATTTTATTTACTTTCACACACAACATTTGCAGAAAGTTTACTTACATATGTTGCTTTCTGCTATTGCTTTTTCTGAGGGAAAACTTTTACTTGCAACAAGACATCCCTATTTTCTTAAAAGTTAAAATATATTTTCTAGAAGGGATATATCCCTCCCTAACTAAGTGTCTGCGATAAATCCCACCTCCCCCACAGCAAAACTGAACCTCGCTTAAACAATCACCCTTGTTGAAAGGATCATTGCTGCTTAAATAAGCAAGCATCACTCATAATATATATCTTGCAAACCCTATTTCTTAAAAGTTAAAACATATTTTCGGTTATAGGATATATCCCCCAACCTCTCCCGCAAACATATATAATTTTTTCAATTGCTACTGCTTTTTCTGAGATAAAACTTTTACTTACAACAAAACATCCTAAATTTGTAAAAGTTAAAAGATATTTTGGGATTTTGGGAGTGCGGGAGATATATCCTGACAACGCGCCTGACAATAACGATTGCAGAGTTAAGATTTTCATAGATTAAAATATATTAAGATGTATTAGAAAAAATTTTAATTCTCGAAACTGATTTGCCTGAATCAAAATATTTTATAACGGGAGAAAATTTTGTAAATGACGCAAAAATAATTGCAATTTTATGATCGATTTTTCTTTCGTTATTTTATTTATAATTCCTAAAAAATCTAGGAATCCAGTACAGATAATTCGAATATTTTTAAGGTTTATTAGTAAAATTAAAACATGCATATATAAAGCTATCTTGAAAACACTCTCTTTATCATGTTCTAACTCTTCGTTGCTTTATCATGTAATTAAATTCATGTTCAGAAAGATACAATTGTCTAATGTCCAATTCATTTTTAAAACCTAAGTTGGCCAATTCACCGCCTTTCTCTTATACGGTAAAATACATAAGACATATTAGACTTCACTTTCTTTTTTTTTTTTTTCTTCTTTTTTTTTCTTTCTCTAAATTATAATTTAAAGCACTTTATTGAGGCCAAGATAGACATAGTTGACATTGTGATGTGTTCTATGTCTAAATATAAACTTAAAAAATATTTAAATATCACTTAGACACTCATCATTTAATCAACTGTACTCTCGCTTGTCTATTCTTTCTTATTTCTCACTATTTATTCATTACTTCAAGACAAGGTTAAATTTATAAAAGAGTGTTTTATGGAAGTTAAGCTTTTGGATGTTCAAAAATTCTATTATAACCACAAATAGGCATTTGAGTTGCAATATTGGGTACTAAAAAGTAGTAAACCAAATAATTATTTTAAGAAAAGGTTTTCAAATACACGTTTATAATAAATGCTCTAAAAAGTTAAAAGTATATGTTTTTTTCATATAAAATATTTTGAAGTATATTTTGAATATACTGTTGTAACAGACAAAAATAAAAACGTTGGAGTGAATAAAGAATTTCAAAAAATTTCTTAGTTACAATAACTAAGAAACGTATAATTCAAAGTAATTCAAAAGAAAAATATATCCAAACAAAAATACCTCTACCAATAGCAGCAATAATAACAAATGATTAAAAAAAGAAATTAAGAAACTTTTGCTTTTATATATTAACAATGCCTGCGTAAGGTCAAAAGATGCTTACTCAATGTTTTATCTCCATTCACGTTTTGGTATATGTGGAAACGAGAAGTGAATACTCAATGATTAGTAAGCGATGCAATTTGATAACTGAAATAAATTTGGGATAAATTATTAATGGGCAAAAGTGGTCGATCATGTTAAATTACACATGTTTAAAAGCTTTTTTGGTCTTCTCTAAACTTTGACAAAATAAAGTTCGCAATATTTTGAAGTATATTTTGAATATAATGTTGTAACAGACAAAAATAAAAACGTTGGGGTAAATAAAGAATTTCAAAAAATTTCTTAGTTACAATAATTAAGAAACGTATAATTCAAAGTAATTCAAAAGAAAAATATCCAAACAAAAATACCTCTACCAATAGCAGCAATAATAACAAATGATTAAAAAAAGAAATTAAGAAACTTTTTTCTTTTATATATTAACAATGCCTGCGTAAGGTCAAAAGGTGCTTACTCAACGTTTTATCTCCATTCACGTTTTGGTATATATGGAAACGAGAAGTGAATACTCAATGATTAGTAAGCGATGCAATTTGATAACTGAAATAAATTTGGGATAAATTATTAATGGGCATAAGTGGTAGATCATGTTAAATTACACATGTTTAAAAGCTTTTTTGGTCTCCTGTTGTAAACTTTGACAAAATAAAGTTCGCAATATTTTGAAGTATATTTTGAATATACTGTTGTAACAGACAAAAATAAAAACGTTGGGGTAAATAAAGAATTTCAAAAAATTTCTTAGTTACAATAACTAAGAAACGTATAATTCAAAGTAATTCAAAAGAAAAATATATCCAAACAAAAATACCTCTACCAATAGCAGCAATAATAACAAATGATTAAAAAAAGAAATTAAGAAACTTTTGCTTTTATATATTAACAATGCCTGAGTAAGGTCAAAAGGTGCTTACTCAACGTTTTATCTCCATTCACGTTTTGGTATATATGGAAACGAGAAGTGAATACTCAATGATTAGTAAGCTATGCAATTTGATAACTGAAATAAATTTGGGATAAATTATTAATGGGCAAAAGTGGTAGATCATGTTAAATTACACATGTTTAAAAGCTTTTTTGGTCTCCTGTAAACTTTGACAAAATAAAGTTCGCAATATTTTGAAGTATATTTTGAATATACTGTTGTAACAGACAAAAATAAAAACGTTGGGGTAAATAAAGAATTTCAAAAAGTTTCTTGGTTACAATAACTAAGAAACGTATAATTCAAAGTAATTCAACAGAAAAATATATCCAAACAAAAACACCTCTGCCAATAGCAATAGTAACAAATAATAGACAAAATAAAGTTCGCACTTTTTCACTCTAAGTAGATGGTATGATGCAATGAAATAAAAGTACAATTTTTAGTAGTTATTATTAGTAGTTATTTTTAGCAATTCATTTAAATGACTCTTTGCAGAAAGGCTTAGTATAGATCTAACTTTTCATTTAAAAACGCATCAGGATTAATCCATTTATTCAGATCGATACCACGAAGATAAAAGGTTACTTATATACACATATACCACCATATACATTTACCATATATCAAAGAAACATTAAATTCGCCTATTATGAAAAAAAAAGAAGGGAGAAAAAAAGACAAATAACTTTCCTCAGTTCCGGTCATTTAAAAATAAATTTAAGTTTCATACTCAAAATTACCAACCACAAGCATTTAAAGTTTCAAAGGAGAAAAAAATTACTACAGTAAGAATAAAATATGAAAATTTTGCAGAAAATTTTTCCCTTTTCAAACTTTGGTGCATGCTAAGAGTACAATTGTTTTAGATTAAAGTTGATTATCCATTCAAAGTTCATATATATTTGAACTGCTATTTAGGACTTCTTAAATGCGATAATAACGCGCATTCGGATACATCGCGCCTTTGCCATGTCTCCCTTGATTTGTAATTTCCATGTGTTATATTTCTCTTTATTGAGCTTCTCAATATTGCTGACTTGCGACATTTTTATCTGGTTCGAGAAAAAAAATTAAAATATGCGAAAGGATAAATCACAAGATGGCTACGAAAAGCTTACTAAGCAGTTAGGTTTAACATGACTCATAGTTGTTCAATGTGAACACTAACTAAAAAAATGCGAGCAGAAAATTCCGGGGCCTGGGCCTATAACCTTTGTTAGGTTTAAATGAGCACGCAAGAGCAATCGCGAGGAAAGAAATAATATTTATTTAAGTAAAATTTAGTAGCCATCTAATAGTTCAGAATTTAAGTAAATATGAAAATGACTTCCATCTGGATGTTTCCTCACTGACTGACATTCGAAGTTAAAGAAGTTACACAAAATATATAGATGTCTCTGTGTAAAGAGCGCAAGTAGTTAGAAATTGGGCATCCGAAGCCATGGCGGTATGGGACGGGGGACGATGACGTCACCGGAAGGGGGCGTGACCGGATATGACGTCACAGGAAGTGATATCACAGGATATGACTTCACCGGAAGTCACGTGACCGGAAGTGGGGTTGAGTTGTTCCCCTCCTGCTGTTGTTTTAGTTTCGGTTTCGTTATAAGCTGTTTGTGTATGACGTCACAGTGAGTATGACGTCATAATGTGTTTTATATCAAAGTTTTGAGTGGTGGCAACACTTTTTAGTTTCGGTTTATCTAGCAGACGGAGTTGATTTGTTCTAGGACTGCTTCTTAGTGAATAAGTTAGAGTGATAGGTTCTTATTGCGTGACGTCACAGCGGGTATGACGTCATAATTTGTTTTATATCAAAGTTTTTGAGCGGTGGCAACACTTTTTAGTTTTTGTTTCCAGTTAACTGGAGTTGAGTTGTTCTAGGGCTGCTTCTTAACGAATAAGTTAGAGTTATAGATATTTTTACTAGTGACGTCACAGTGAGTATGACGTCATAACTTGTTTTATATCAAAGTTTTGAGCGGTGGCAACACTTTTTTAGTTTCGATTTACCTTTCAGGTGGAGTTGATGTTCTAGGGCTGCTTCTAAATGAATAAGTTAGAGTTATAGGTATTTTTGACTAGTGACGTCACAGTGGGTATGACGTCATTCATGATTTTACAAAATTTACTTTTAAGACGATGGCAGCAGTAGGAATATGCTAAGTTTTAGGCGGGATGGAGTTGAGTTGTTCTAGGGCTACTTTTAAGTGAATAACTTAGAGTGATAGGCTGTTTTACCAGTGACGTCACAGTGTTAATGTAGTGGGGATGACGTCACGATTTGCTTTATATCAAAGTTTAAGGAATGGCAACATCTTGTATCATGATATAGCTAAGTCTCCTTTGATTGGTTGAAATAAAAGCTCACTTCTGATTGGTTAGAATATGTCACGTGATTTCAAATGCTCTTCTCATTGACTATACAGTTTAGTAAGACAGTTTTCTACTAAGTTTAATGTAATTGCGGCGCCATCTAGTGGTAGGAAGGAATATAAATTGCATAGTTTATAACTTTTCATGCTTAACCATTAAAAACTTCAAATACATGCAAAGATAATATACTAACACAAATGCGTAAAGTTTCGGATTGAGTGGATTTTTTTTTTTCTGTAAGTGCTTAACACATTTAAACTAATGTTGAGAGATATAATCGCAAGACACTTTTAAGGAATCAGGTTTAATCAATGTTAGACACATAAAGTCTCATTATTTTCTCAATAACAGTATGAAATGTAAATATAAATTAAAATTTATGAGAAAAAAAAATTTTAACTTTGATATCTTAACCCTTTAAATCCCATGGAGTCAGCGTTGTGGGTTTCACAAAACCCCGATGACTTTCCATTCATAAAAACTGGAAATGAACTCGCCCGACTCGTTCTCCTGTCTGCCACTCCTGGGATTGCTGTGGGGGGTCACTGTCGACCATTAAAAGATCATTACTATATGTATACAGCCTGCAATAGGGGTGTGCGTTGGGTCATCTGCTTGATATGTCAGAGAATTTAGTTGGCGTCTTATCAATGAAACAAACGCCACCGCTAAGTACATGACAAGATTCGCATAAAAGAAGAGTCCCTGACTATCTTATTCCATGTCCAAAGGGTGGGGCAGTTTGACATTGAGTACTTTAAATCCATGTCTCCCCTCTACATGCCCCACAATAGCCTATTGTTGAGGACCGTCACGCTTTAAACAACTAAGGCAGGGCAGTTCCCCTCACTTGAAAATATACGTTTACCCCTGCAACCGCCCGAAAGGCGGTTAGCTGGGAAATTCTCTACAAGGCGGTATAGGGCGGGTTGGGATTTAAAGTGTTAACGTGAAAATTTCTTTTACAGAGCTTAACATGTCATTAAAAAGTTTTTTTCTTTTATTGTCATAGTTTTTGAGGGATTGAATACACAACAAAAGAACTTAGACTAGAAATAATTTTTAATATTCAGCAACTGAAACCCATTATGGAAGTTAAAGCAATGATTTTACAATTATTTTTAGGTTGAGTTAGTCTGACCCTGTTGAAGGAATTAGTAGTTGTAGTGTGTTCACACGTGAGTTTGCAATACAATATTAGTAATATACATTTCCAAAAAAACGAAATATTTATCACTTTGAATAGAAAAATGACGATTTTTTTTTTATTTATGTAAGAGTTATTCTCAATTTTGTAAATTTTAAATGTATTATCCATATTTTATTGAAGAATTTATATTTTGTTTCTTCTTCTTTCAGAATGGTTTAGGAAAAACATTTCATTTTAGTCAGAACAATGTTTTCAAAGAGATGGAAATACGCAACTTTTCGATATATCAACCTTCAAATACTTTGAAATTGATTCTATTTGTTACAACCGGTTGTAATTTAAAGCTATACTGTACTATGCGAGCGATATTATATATCTTAGCTACTTACTGTCTATGTTAAAATTTATATTACCATTAAACTTGTTAGAAATTAATATGTCTATGTTAGTTATATTAACCAAGATAGCTTTTATTGTACAATGATACTTACTTAAGTTGATGAATGGCAACACAGAACTAGCTGCTAATGCTGAATAGATATGTGATAACTAATTTTGGATACTCTAATGTTTAAATAAGAGAGAAAAAGTAACATACTTGAACACCTTACAACTAAGAATTCAAAAGTGAACATGAAAATTTACTTTACAAATAAATATCATGTCTTTAAAATGTGTACGAATATTACTAAATAAGAGAAAAAAGTAACATACTTAAACTCTTTACGACAAATAACTTTAAAATTAACGAAAAAAAACTTACTTTACACATAAAAATCACTTTAAAATGTGTAAAAATATCGCTAAATAAGAGAAAAAAAGTAACTTACTTAAAATTTCTAAGATAAATATTTAACCTTTACGCGAAAATTCCCTTCATGTATAAAAATCACGACTTTAAAATATAACATGCAAGAGAAAAGTAACGTACTTAAACTTTCTACGACAAATAACTTTAACATTAACGTAAAATTTTACTTTACACATAAAAATCTCGATATTAAAATATGTAGAAATATCGCTAAATAAAAGAAAAAAAAGTAACACACTTAAACTTTGTACGACAAATAACTTTGACATTAACGTAAAAAATGTTCTTCACATATAAAAATCACGACTTTAAATTTGAAATGTAGGATGAAAGTATAACATACCTATAATTTCTACGACAAAGAATTCAAACATTGCCGTTCATGTCTTTAAAATGTATAATGACAACTCTAACTTTTAGAAAAAAGAAACACTAAAAATTTACAAGGCAAAGAATTTAAAATTGAACGTTAAAATTAACATTACATGTACTATCATACTCTTATATCAACGATAAATAAGATATAAAAGAAACTCTAAAAATTTATAAGGCAAAGAATTCAAATAATACGCGAAAATTTACCTCACATATAAAAATTATGTCTTTCAAATGTGTAAGAATAACGCTAAATTAGAGAAAAAGAAATATTAAAAATTTATAAGGTAAGGAATTGAAACAATACGCGAAAATTTATTTCACACATAACATTTTTATCTTTAAAATGTGTAAGAATAATGCTAAATTAGAGAAGGAAAAAAAAATAACATACTTAAACTTTCTTCGACAACAATTTCAACAATACGCGAAAATTTCATACACAATTATTTTCTTAGGTTAATGTTAAATAATGGGAAATTTAACAGAATAAAAATTTCAAAGATAAAGAATTTTAACCTTTACACGAAAATTTACTTCACATATAAATATCATGTCTTTAAACTTTAACGTGACAATTTACTTCTCATATATAATTAAACTCTTAGGTTAATGTTAAATAAAAGAAAAAGTAACATACTCAAAAATTTCTAAGATAAGCATAACGTAAAAATTTCATATCATGTGTTTAAAATGTAACATATAAGAGAAAAAAAATAACATACTTGAACTTTCTATAGCAAAGAATTTAAGCGTTAGCGTAAAAATTTACTTTACATATAAAATTCACGTCTTTAAACGGGATGATAAGCATGTGACGGTAATTAGCCAATCAGGTTAGCGGTAGGTGATACGCCACTTGCCGGCATTTTTAGACCGGAGGATGAGTCACGCTAAAACTTGTTCAAACAGGTCGGGAGACTTGTACAGAAAGAACAACAGCATCGACGCGCAAGCAGCGGGTGATGCTGCGGTGTGTCAGCAGGTCTTCGAGATTATCGTTTTCCTACTTTTCCTTTTTCATAATGAAATGTTTGTGAAAACTTGGAATGAATGAAGTGGATTTCAAAGACACATTAGTAAATGAAGGTAGAATTCGCATGGACTTTCTTCCAAAAAGTATGATTCACTTGGAGAATTTAAGATCATTTCTAATTGAAAACTTTTCTATTGTCTAAAACATTGAATATTGTTCAAACTCAGTGAGATTATATGCTACAATACGGGTAAAACTTAACAAAATTGTTACATAGAAGAAAAATAGTAAGAGATTTAAAATAAATACTAGTTATAGATACTCCAAGGAAAAAAATTCACCTCTACTTTTCAATCGGAAAATCAATGCAAGTTGGAAATTTATGTTACTTCAAGAAAGACTTAGACAATTTACTTTGTAATAATATACGTTAAGGTGTCGTATTAACTCGTGCAATACATGCTGACTAAGGTTTATTTTACTTATCTAAGAAAGGTGAATTGGGGGGAAATATTAAATAAATTGTAGATATTAAATACATTGTAGATATGCATTTAAGTTTTGAAAATCACCTGCAAGACTTTTAAAACATCTTAAGATAAATTGAAAGAAACTTGCGAATTATATGTAAACTATATAACTTTTTATACTCTGAAAGGAAATCACAAGTAAATTAGTTAACTTTTTTCATGGTAACACTCATATTCAACGACATGTTTTTAAAATTTAACCTTCTTTACATGATAATAGTTATAAATTTTTTCAATCTCAGATGCGATATACTACTATTTCTAACATATATGTTACAAATTGTGTAAAGTTTTTAAAACTGTATATGCAAATCACCAATCAGAAACAAAAAAATCTAACATCAATCAAACAAACTAAAATAATAAGATATTTTCCTTAGTGGAAATAGTTAACTACTCATGTGATGGAATATACTTAGAAAATTTAAATACTGAAAAAAGTTTGCTAGGCAAACTTAAAGAATATTTTTTTTTTCTTGTGAAAAACTAGCATAAATTTGGAAAATGTAGAGTTTGTTACTACGTAAAATTGAACATCATCTGGACAAACTAAATTATACATGAATTTTTTTTTTATTTGAGAGGTGCTGACAATATATCATTAATATAGAGATTTTTAACTTCCACCCATAATTTCTAAATAACTTATACATAAATTTCAGAAAACTGAAACGGAATGTGTTTTACAAGACGCTTATTTTGTTAGATGAATATTCAATATTAATATAACTGAGCAAAGTTCATTCCGGAAAAAACATGTAAAAGATACTTATATTTTGAAAATAGTTTGAAATATCCTTTTAAATTTATGAATGCTCGCTTTCGAAAGGCACAAATAAAACTGATATTACACATGATAATTAACACATGCATAACATTAGTCAAACACAGTGGAATTTTTATTGCTTGTGACCGATAACTTTTAAGTGAAGTAGAATAACTTACATAGGAAATTTGTGCAAACTTTTTCAACTTTTAAACCAAGTATCATGTAAAATTATAAATTACGATAGGAAATAGCACACTTCAGAATCGGAACAAGCCTTCTAGTTAAGCTAAATTTATTTCTCAAGGAATTGAAAGCATACCAGAAAAGTCCTTATCATTTCACATCTTTTCTCATGTTGCAAGAAGACATACTTTGTAAAAGATCCTCGTAGCACTTAACAAAAATCAGTAAAAATAAATATATTTTCTAGGGCAAAGATAAAACTTCACAACTTAATACTGAAATTTAGCTAAGTTGCATATGGTTTATTCACATAACTCGCATATGCTTCGAATGTTGAAATATATTTGTCAGTTGAAATCAAACTCATCGAAAATAAATGCTATCTACATTTTCAAGTCGGAAATTACTATTAAATAAACTTTACATGTAAAACATTGTCATGTTAAAAAGAAAAATCTACAAAAATGTAAATGATAATTTTACTGTTGGTACATAAATGATGAATAATTTATGATTTTATTCTAGGCAAACGTTTTATTGTCTAACAGAGAACTTAAACTTTAGCAGAAAAACGAAAAAATACAATTTTTTAAATCCTATCATGCTTGTTGAAAATTGAGTTTATTAGCTGTTGTAATAGATTTTTATTGTCCAAATTTCTATAGTTTTTCTTCCCAGTGCAATAAAATTAAGTTCATGTGTAATGAGTAGGTTTTTTTTTATGAATCTTATAAATTTAATGAAATTATTATGACCTAAGAGATTGAGTGAACTGAATAAATCAATGATGTAAATTTAAACAGTGACTTGAACTGATACATACTATAACTGTAAAGAAGTATGACAAAGTGATAGATGAAGTGAAAATAGAAGTTGAGTGAAATGTGTTGAAAAAAAAATTGAAGACGACAAGAAATTCGTAAATGAGGATTATCATTGACTTATATTAACTTCGTTTTTCTTGCTTATGACAAGAAAATACACTCTTTCTTATTAAGAACCAACTTGATATCTTATCATAGAATGACAATGATGAAATATCTATACATTAAAAAAAAATACCAAACTTAGACATAACAAATTTCTTGAAATTCATGTATAATGTGAGAAGTTTTACTGGAAATATAGAAAATACTACATTGAAAGATGTGAATTTTTCGAAGTACTTTATCAGAAGAAAAGAAAAAAAATGCGCTGAGGTCCGCTACAAATATTTTTAGGAGAAAGTTTAAACAAAATTTAAAATCAAACATGCTTTTAAGTGGGAACACATATATTAAAACTATAGCACATTAAACAATTTATATTATGTCATCTCGGTATCAAACTGAATAACATGAAAAACAACGAGAAACTGAATAAACATGATAATTGTCAATATATGTGGAAAAGTTTCCTTTTTTCACATATAAAAAAATAACACATTGACATACGTTAAGATCACGAAACATGCATAATCATATGCCGATAAGAGCAACCAATGTTGCGGGGAGATATTCACTTGATGGTCAATATCCCATGAATAAATTGATTGATTGAATTTCTAATGCTAATTCCAATAGTATTCCATGTAACTTCAACTTGATATGTTACACTATAGATATATTTATTTTTCAAATATATTGACTTTCAAAAAATCATCCTTCAATATAAGAATGATCATAGTAAGAATAAAAGAAAAGATACTAAGCATTGATTTAAAGTGTATTTATTTCGACTTAGCAACAAATCATATGCTTGAAACGAAAATTGCTTCGAACCAAAGTATAACTATCCAATTTCACTGATTCCTACAAGAAAATTTTTCTCATCTAGTAATTGAATTTTTTTTCTCATACACATTATAAGTGTTGTCCAATCAGGTGTAGAATAGTTGAAGATATCCGACCTCTTTCTAAATATTAATAAGTCACTGTTGAAAAACTTATATAGAAAAGTTTTCAATTAGAAATGATCTTAAATTCTCCAAGTGAATCATACTTTTTGGAAGAAAGTCCATGCGAATTCTACCTTCATTTACTAATGTGTCTTTGAAATCCACTTCATTCATTCCAAGTTTTCACAAACATTTCATTATGAAAAAGGAAAAGTAGGAAAACGATAATCTCGAAGACCTGCTGACACACCGCAGCATCACCCGCTGCTTGCGCGTCGATGCTGTTGTTCTTGCTGTACAAGTCTCCCGACCTGTTTGAACAAGTTTTAGCGTGACTCATCCTCCGGTCTAAAAATGCCGGCAAGTGGCGTATCACCTACCGCTAACCTGATTGGCTAATTACCGTCACATGCTTATCATCCCGTTTAAAGACGTGAATTTTATATGTAAAGTAAATTTTTACGCTAACGCTTAAATTCTTTGCTATAGAAAGTTCAAGTATGTTATTTTTTTCTCTTATATGTTACATTTTAAACACATGATATGAAATTTTTACGTTATGCTTATCTTAGAAATTTTTGAGTATGTTACTTTTTCTTTTATTTAACATTAACCTAAGAGTTTAATTATATATGAGAAGTAAATTGTCACGTTAAAGTTTAAAGACATGATATTTATATGTGAAGTAGATTTTCGTGTAAAGGTTAAAATTCTTTATCTTTGAAATTTTTATTCTGTTAAATTTCCCATTATTTAACATTAATCTAAGAAAATAATTGTGTATGAAATTTTCGCGTATTGTTTAAATTGTTGTCGAAGAAAGTTTAAGTATGTTATTTTTTTTTTCTTCTCTAATTTAGCATTATTCTTACACATTTTAAAGATAAAAATGTTATGTGTGAAATAAATTTTCGCGTATTGTTTCAATTCCTTACCTTATAAATTTTTAATATTTCTTTTTCTCTAATTTAGCGTTATTCTTACACATTTGAAAGACATAATTTTTATATGTGAGGTAAATTTTCGCGTATTATTTGAATTCTTTGCCTTATAAATTTTTAGAGTTTCTTTTTTTATCTTATTTATCGTTGATATAAGAGTATGATAGTACATGTAAAGTTAATTTTAACGTTCAATTTTAAATTCTTTGCCTTGTAAATTTTTAGTGTTTCTTTTTTCTAAAAGTTAGAGTTGTCATTATACATTTTAAAGACATGAACGGCAATGTTTGAATTCTTTGTCGTAGAAATTATAGGTATGTTATACTTTCATCCTACATTTCAAATTTAAAGTCGTGATTTTTATATGTGAAGAACATTTTTTACGTTAATGTCAAAGTTATTTGTCGTACAAAGTTTAAGTGTGTTACTTTTTTTTCTTTTATTTAGCGATATTTCTACATATTTTAATATCGAGATTTTTATGTGTAAAGTAAAATTTTACGTTAATGTTAAAGTTATTTGTCGTAGAAAGTTTAAGTACGTTACTTTTCTCTTGCATGTTATATTTTAAAGTCGTGATTTTTATACATGAAGGGAATTTTCGCGTAAAGGTTAAATATTTATCTTAGAAATTTTAAGTAAGTTACTTTTTTTCTCTTATTTAGCGATATTTTTACACATTTTAAAGTGATTTTTATGTGTAAAGTAAGTTTTTTTTCGTTAATTTTAAAGTTATTTGTCGTAAAGAGTTTAAGTATGTTACTTTTTTCTCTTATTTAGTGATATTCGTACACATTTTAAAGACATGATATTTATTCGTAAAGTAAATTTTCATGTTCACTTTTGAATTCTTAGTTGTAAGATGTTCAAGTATGTTACTTTTTCTCTCTTATTTAAACATTAGAGTATCCAAAATTAGTTATCACATATCTATTCAGCATTAGCAGCTAGTTCTGCGTTGCCATTCATCAACTTAAGTAAGTATCATTGTACAATAAAAGCTATCTTGGTTAATATAACTAACATAGACATATTAATTTCTAACAAGTTTAATGGTAATATAAATTTTAACATAGACAGTAAGTAGCTAAGATATATAATATCGCTCGTATAGTACAGTATAGCTTTAAATTACAACTGTTATAAGAAATAGAATCAATTTCAATGTTTTTGAAGGTTGATATATCGAAAAATTATGTATTTCCATCTCTTTGAAAACATTGTTCTGACTAAAATGAAATGTTTTTCCTAAACCATTCTGAAAGAAGAAGAAAAAAAATATAAATTCTTCAATAAAATATGGATAATACATTTAAAATTTACAAAATTGAGAATAATACTTACATAAATAAAAAAAAAAATTTCATTTTTCTATTCAAAGTGATAAATATTTCGTTTTTTTTTGGAAATGTATATTACTAATATTGTATTGCAAACTCACGTGTGAACACAGTACAACTACTAATTCCTTCAACAGGGTCAGACTAACTCAACCTAAAAATAATTGTAAAATCATTGCTTTAACTTCCATAATGGGTTTCAGTTGCTGAATATTAAAAATTAATTCTAGTCTAAGTTCTTTTGTTGTGTATTCAATCCCTCAAAAACTATGACAATAAAAGAAAAAAACTTTTTAATGTCATGTTAAGCTCTGTAAAAGAAATTTTCACGTTAAGATATCAAAGTTTAAATTTTTTTTTTCTCATAAATTTTCATTTATATTTACATTTCATACTGTTATTGAGAAAATAATGAGACTTTATGTGTCTAACATTGATTAAACCTGATTCCTTAAAAGTGTCTTGCGATTATATCTCTCAACATTAGTTTAAATGTGTTAAGCACTTACAGAAAAAAAAAAAATCCACTCAATCCGAAACTTTACGCATTTGTGTTAGTATATTATCTTTGCATGTATTTGAAGTTTTTAATGGTTAAGCATGAAAAGTTATAAACTATGTAATTTATATTCCTTCCTACCACTAGATGGCGCCGCAATTACATTAAACTTAGTAGAAAACTGTCTTACTAAACTGTATAGTCAATGAGAAGAGCATTTGAAATCACGTGACATATTCTAACCAATCAGAAGTGAGCTTTTATTTCAACCAATCAAAGGAGACTTACCCTAATAACCATGTGACGAATATGTGACGAAAAGCGATATCGCATAGAGATCACGCGATGTCACGGCGATATCACACAGGGGTCACATAGTCGTCCAATGTCCGTTTTAGAGGGGGGTTTGCGACGTAACTTTGTGATATCGCTGCGATATCGCTTTTCGTCACATTGTGACATTGGGGACGAATTTGCGATTTTTGCGATATCGCATTGTGATCTGTATGTGATCTTAGTGATTTTGGCGACATCTATGTGATTTATGTGATCTTCGCAACGAAAGCTTTGTCACTGCGATATCGCTTTGTGACCTAAATGTGATCTTAGTGATTTTGGCGACATCCGTGTGATTTATGCGATCTTTGCAACGAAAGTTTTGTCACTGCGATATCGCTTTGTGACCTAAATGTGATCTTAGTGATTTTGGCGACATCCGTGTGATTTATGCGATTTTCGCAACGAAAGCTTTGTCGCTGCGATGTCACATTGTGACCTAAATGTGATCTTAGTGATTTTGGCGACATTCGTGTGATTTATGCGATCTTCGCAACGAAAGCTTTGTCACTGCGATATCGCTTTGTGACCTAAATGTGATCTTAGTGATTTTGGCGACATCCGTGTGATTTATGCGATTTTCGCAACGAAAGCTTTGTCGCTGCGATGTCACATTGTGACCTAAATGTGATCTTAGTGATTTTGGCGACATCCGTGTGATTTATGCGAACTTCGCAACGAAAGCTTTGTCACTGCGATATCGCTTTGTGACCTAAATGTGATCTTAGTGATTTTTGCGACATCCGTGTGATTTATGCGATTTTCGCAACGAAAGCTTTGTCGCTGCGATGTCACATTGTGACCTAAATGTGATCTTAGTGATTTTGGCGACATCCGTGTGATTTATGCGATCTTCGCAACGAAAGCTTTGTCACTGCGATATCGCTTTGTGACCTAAATGTGATCTTAGTGATTTTTGCGACATCCGTGTGATTTATGCGATTTTCGCAACGAAAGCTTTGTCGCTGCGATGTCACATTGTGACCTAAATGTGATCTTAGTGATTTTGGCGACATCCGTGTGATTTATGCGATTTTCGCAACGAAAGCTTTGTCACCGCGATGTCACATTGTGATCTGTATGTGATCTCAGTGATTTTGGCGACATCCGTGTGATTTATGCGATCTTCGCAACGAAAGCTTTGTCACTGCGATATCGCTTTGTGACCTAAATGTGATCTTAGTGATTTTGGCGACATCCGTGTGATTTATGCGATTTTCGCAACGAAAGCTTTGTCGCTGCGATGTCACATTGTGATCTGTATGTGATCTTAGTGATTTTGGCGACATCCTTGTGATTTATGCGATCTTCGCAACGAAAGCTTTGTCACTGCGATATCGCTTTGTGACCTAAATGTGATCTTAGTGATTTTGGCGACATCCGTGTGATTTATGCGATTTTCTCGACGAAAGCTTTGTCGCTGCGATATCGCTTTGTGACCTAAATGTGATCTTAGTGATTTTGGCGACATCCATGTGATTTATGCGATTTTCGCAACGAAAGCTTTGTCGCTGCGATATGGCTTTGTGACCTAAATGTGATCTTAGTGATTTTGGCGACATCCGTGTGATTTATGCGATTTTCGCAACAAAAGCTTTGTCACTGCGATGTCACATTGTGATCTGTATGTGATCTTAGTGATTTTGGCGACATCCATGTGATTTATGCGATTTTCGCAACGAAAGCTTTGTCACTGCGATATCGCTTTGTGACCTAAATGTGATCTTAGTGATTTTGGCGACATCCGTGTGATTTATGCGATCTTCGCAACGAAAGCTTTGTCACTGCGATATCGCTTTGTGACCTAAATGTGATCTTAGTGATTTTGGCGACATCCGTGTGATTTATGCGATTTTCGCAACGAAAGCTTTGTCGCTGCGATGTCACATTGTGATCTGTATGTGATCTTAGTGATTTTGGCGACATCCTTGTGATTTATGCGATCTTCGCAACGAAAGCTTTGTCACTGCGATATCGCTTTGTGACCTAAATGTGATCTTAGTGATTTTGGCGACATCCGTGTGATTTATGCGATTTTCTCGACGAAAGCTTTGTCGCTGCGATATCGCTTTGTGACCTAAATGTGATCTTAGTGATTTTGGCGACATCCATGTGATTTATGCGATTTTCGCAACGAAAGCTTTGTCGCTGCGATATGGCTTTGTGACCTAAATGTGATCTTAGTGATTTTGGCGACATCCGTGTGATTTATGCGATTTTCGCAACAAAAGCTTTGTCACTGCGATGTCACATTGTGATCTGTATGTGATCTTAGTGATTTTGGCGACATCCATGTGATTTATGCGATTTTCGCAACGAAAGCTTTGTCACTGCGATATCGCTTTGTGACCTAAATGTGATCTTAGTGATTTTGGCGACATCCGTGTGATTTATGCGATCTTCGCAACGAAAGCTTTGTCACTGCGATATCGCTTTGTGACCTAAATGTGATCTTAGTGATTTTGGCGACATCCGTGTGATTTATGCGATCTTCGCAACGAAAGCTTTGTCACTGCGATATCGCTTTGTGACCTAAATGTGATCTCAGTGATTTTGGCGACATCAGTGTGATTTATGCGATCTTCGCAACGAAAGCTTTGTTGCTGCGATGTCACATTGTGATCTGTATGTGATCTTAGTGATTTTGGCGACATCCGTGTGATTTATGCGACTTTCGCAAAGAAAGCTTTGTCGCTGCGATGTCACATTGTGATCTTAGTGATTTTGGCGACATCTATGTGATTTTCACAACAAAAGCCTTGTTCCTGCAACATAATTATACAAAAAATTCACAATTAATTTTTTTTATCAACTACCTATATCTGCTTCAAGTACCTACTCTCACTATGAAGAGGCTCAGTATCTTTTCTTTACGTCAAATATTTTCTAATACTATGGTAATATAATTTATACTATCAAGGCCAGTCATTACTTTAATGACTGGCCTTAATGGTATAATCATAGTATTAGAAAATATTTGAATATTTTCTAAAAGTATGAACTTTTCTAAACTTAATATACATGAACTTAATGGTATAATAAATTAAAGAATCATAGCATTAGAAAATATTTCTTCGTCTTCAACAAGACTTTGGGAAGTAAAAACTAGTCTCCTATATTAAAAACCAATGAAACAGTTAACTACCTAATTAGCCTTTAACCAAGAGAATTTATCCATTCCAATAGATTTCTCAGCTAAATATGTACCTTAAAAATAAGACAAAACATGACTAAATCTATTAAAGCACAATGTAATGTATCTCATACATCTCAATTTTTCTTTTAAACAGATTACAATGTTGTTTTGCCATTTTGTGCAAATCTTCTCCTTTTTAAGTTTAGCATAAAAGAAAAATACAAAACTAAAAACAGGTTGAACAAATCAAGCAAAAATGGAAATATGCAATCAAAATAAGAGTAAAAACATAAAAAGGTAATAAGTTTATTTTATTGAACACAAAGCAAACATATTCTTTGTTACACTAAATATTGCAGAATGCTTTTCTTTTCAGCAAGGTATCTGTCCATCTGACTGCCAGGAATTAAGCCACTTCCTTCAATGTAGCCTATTCTTTCTTCGTGTTTCAGAGCATTAGGTGTAGGCTTTGGACCTAGAAAATAAAAAATAGGTTATTCTTAAATTTTAGTTTAAAATACACCATTTTTAAAATTGCCACTCACAATACAATTTTAAAAATCTAATGCAATTATAGCACAAGATGCTAGTTAATAAAAATAAAAACAGAAATTCTGTGCCAACTTTAAGTATTCATAACAAGGTTATAATAGTAATTAAAATGTGTAATGCCAACATAAATAATTGATAATTACACTCAATTTTGATATTGTTACAAGTGATTATTTACAGCTTCCATCACTGTAATCCATTAATTGCTAAAAAATTAATTTGGAATATTATGACTTACTATTTTCTGATTTTTTTTTTTAATATTTTCCCCCTTACCTTTGTAAAACTAAAACTGATAAATGGTATACCAATTAAAAAGCTAAAACACCTCTGCTTCTGACAAATAGTTTATTTACAATTGCACATATTGCTATCTGTTTGACAAATAATTTATTGTTTTTGGCTTTCAATGAATATGCAGTAGGAAATATGTTAACTCGATCTGGAAATGATCCTCTTTTCAATTGTGAGACTTAAAACTACAAAAAAAAAAAAAAATTGTTTTAAAACAGTTTTTAATTTGAAACATTTCCCTCCATTATTTCTTAAAAAATATAACTTATATATTAAAAAAGTTCCATTGAATTGAATAATGGATTCATAAGATACAATTTATCACTAGACGACCAGATATCCGAGCCATGCCAAGTTCTGTCTTTCAAATCAAGGTTCAATACATATCTTAGTAAAAGAATACAATACCTAACGCTGATATTTATGTTTATCTATGACTCACTCTGATAACAGAGGTTTTATCAGACTAATACTTCCTAATTAGTGAAAAAAAAAAATTCCATTTTTAATTATTGCTAAAAAATTGACTTGTTACTGAAAGTTGTTACGTCCAACAACCATTTGGGACCTCTAATTCCCCAAAATTGATATTTAAGAACACTATTATTAAAAGCAATAAATTTGGCAACAGTAAGTGATTTTAAAAAAATAAGGCAATTTGAGGGGCTTCAAACGACTGTTCGAAGAAGATGCCTGCTATACTTTTAGAGTTTTGCAACAAAAGATAAAATAAAAAATTATAGAGTGCTTTTATTTTACTATCTAATTGTCTATCATTAGAAATTTTATACAAAAACTAGTTATATCACAGAATAACTAGACAACTGTTATAACTAATTATTTCACAATTTAACCTCTACGATATGTTGTTTCAAACTTTGCTTAAAGTACTTCAGTCCTTATATAGAAAAACTAATTTCACTTTCATACATTGACAATAACACACGCATAACATATATGGTCCAATTAGAGAATTCAAAAGCTAAAAAAAAAAAACATCCTCAGACTTAACTTTTTCCTTAGTGGCATTATTGTATTTCTTCTAAATCAATTACATTTTATAGAAGATTTATCTGAAGACTACAATTTCTTGAAATTTGAAAGAAATTAATGCTGTTATGTTCAATTAGTATTGCAAAATGTTGACAGCAGCCATACTTAACCATCTATGTAACACTGTTCTTGCTTCATGGATTACATAAATATTTTTAGGTATATATATATTTAGATATACAAACAAAATAAAATGAAAAACGGCAGAAATTTGGAATTTCATCAGGGGGCAACTTTCAGGGTGTTTAGCAACTTGGAACTTCAAAAAAAGGGACTAAGGGACCAAAAGTTTGAAAAAAAGGTACTTGTAAAAAAAAAAAGGGACTTTTACACAAAATTTGTTTTTATAGCATAGAAAAAAATGCCTAGTATTCAGTACTTACAATTTAAGGGGTGGAATTAAAAATTATTTGTCCAAGTGTAAACTTTGCACTCCAAACATTCATCTGGAATGCCTATTAAAAAGAAAAGAATTAATTATTGACTGTATATTACTAAAAAAAACACTGAAAATTATGATTACCACATTTTTAAAATTGTAAACAGACAGAACGCAAATAACAATTTTGGAGTGCAAATTTCACCTTTGCATCGGATTATTTCAACACATGATTGAACACTAGAATTCTTACGATCTGCAGAAAACCTATATTTAACACCAAAAAGTGCTTATTCATTCGAACTAAGAAGAGAGCTACTTAAAAACATGCACGACCATCTTTTTCATTGAGAGTTAAAAACATTCTCTCATTCCATCAGGTGGATAACCTTAGAGTTATTCCTCCAACTTTCCCCATTTCACCTTGGCATCATCATGAAACTACAATTTTTAACCCTTTCTCAAATTTTAAAAAGTCTGAAACCCCTGATACTGTTTTTAAAAGTATCTTTTATGATCATCGTAATAATTTTTCTCATTTCAAATCTATTTTTACTGATGTGATCCATGTTGAAACAACATTGACATTCAACGTGGAAACCACATGGGCAAAAATGAACACTCATGTGGAAACAATGTGACAAATCCACGTTGAACCAATATTGACATTCAACATTGAAACCACGTGGGCAATAGCTAGCATGTGGAAGCAGTGTGATATATCTACGTAGAAACAACGTTGGCACTCAACATTGTATCCACGCTCCTTTAAGTGAACACTTCCGCTTGAAAACAACGTTGCAGTTCCACGTTGAAACAACATTGTGCATGTTGGTATTGAACGTTGACACCACATTGAAACAACATGGTTGCGTTGCTTGGGATATATATACATACATAAATACATATAGTAATTTCAAAACAATAAAGAATTTAAATTGAAATATTTTTAGTTAAAAATTAATATTGTGCATGGATAGTCAATGGAATTGAAGTTAATGATTCAAATATATTTAAGAATCATAAGCAAATTGAAATTGTCTAGAGTTTTAGTCGAGAGTTTAGTGATTTTATAGACTTTTAGATATATAGATTTTATAGACATGTGAATTTATAGAATAGAGACCAGGTAGTCTCTATTCTATAAATTCTATTCGACTATTATGAAAAGAATGTTTTTTATGCACACTTTTCCTGCACAAAAATTATAAAATGTGTAAAACTACATGAACAATAATGGCATTTTTCATTTAAAAAATTTTAGCCAGAAAACTAGTTTTGCTATCAAAAGAGTAATTTACCTGTTGACTATTATAATCGTCTTCAGCTCCATGTTGTCTTTTCATTGTTCTTGCTTTATCCATCTGGTTTAGCAGGTACTTGTCCCATGTCAGATACTTCTCCATGAACCATCAACTAAATTCTCCCCAAAGGTGCTTTTGAGAAACTTTCTCTCAAATATGGCAAGGACCTATTGACTACAAAATAGTAAAAATTAGGTGACTGATTTTTTGGATAACAGATCATTTATATGATAAAATGTGGTACCAGCATCATAACAGCCATATGAAACCAGGAAAGAATGCTATTAAACACAAAACTATAGATATTTTATATCACAGGTTTTACAAATAACCTTACTTAAGAGTAATATTACACTAAAGTAGGTCTGAACCTAAAGTTTAGAAAAAGTTATACATTTTGAATTGATGATCATTAACACGAGATGAAACATTTTGAATAGTGAATTTTCATCATCGGTCATCACAGCTTCACATGTAGCTCGGATATCAGCAAGGCACTTTTACCAAAATACGATGATTGCTAAGATACATTCAAAAAGGAAATAAGATATATGTTTGAATTAAACTAGAGATGATGTCTTGACTAAGCTGCAGTATGCTTATCGGATAACAGAAGAAGAGGTAAAATTATGCCTTGTTTAATAAGAAGACACGTAAGACATAATAATGTAGAACCTCAAAAAACAATTACCATATTTTTTATGGCATCACAATGTAAAAAAAAAACAATCAAGCTATTTCAATATGTTGCAAAAAGATACTAATCAAAAATTGATTTTAGTAATAAGTTTTCTATAATTCAACAAGATGAGGTTTAAAGTACCCACTTGTAACAAAACCAGGTTATATTATATACAGCTTGTATATGCTACTTAGAAAAGGTACTTTGCTATGCTATTGTGCTTTATTCTATCCATCATGATAAATAGCAGAGCATTTTTGTAACTTCCTATTAATTGAGGAGACATACCAAGAAAGCATACAAAATTTTTCATCAACAAATTTCCTGATGGAGCAGGGCAACCTATAAACTGGCATTGTTTTGTGGCCTCTTGAGGGAAGGGAGTAGTAGATGATAGATAGTTTATGAATTATGATGTTTTTACGGATGCAAATACCTTTGTTAAATATATTATATCGGCGGAATTTGTCAAAAATACAAAAACTAATGTAATTTTTTTTACAAAGAAAAAGTAGAAAATGCCTTGAGGAATTGGATAAGATCTGGAATTTAGCGGAGTTTTGGATAAGATCTGTGATGCGCAACCAATTCCACTAATACGGAGAGTGCATTGTGTCGTATCAGTTTCTTCATAAACCATAAACTGCTTAGTGACTTTTAATTACCCTCAAGGTAAAGTTGTCTATACATCAAAGAAAATGGAGAGTGATATTGTACAACAAGTAAAAAATAAAGTTATTGTCACATGATGAATATTACCTCAGGAAAGTGGTATGCTGCATATTGGAAAGAATAATCACTAGTTTATTGGCCGGGCACTTAACGTTAGTCTTAATGAAGACAAATTCTCATACATCTACCAAACTAAGCCATCTAAAAATCAGTTTTAAGAGGCTTAAACCTTTATTATCCAGCCACACCCCTCAACTGTGTATTACCGCATGATTTTTAACACATTGAATCAAAAGTTTGAAATTTGTAACTGCATATAGTATTTTGTTTATTATCTTATTTTTAGTTTACTTTTCATAAATATTTAAATGCTTAAGTTCATGTTCTGTGCTTAGTCACCAGATTTATTTGATTGTAGACATATACTGTGGGTAAAAAAAGTCTCAGTACGGAAGCCAAAGTTACAAATAAATTAGCAAAATTTCTACTCTTTTGCTTCATATCTTCAGTAACTACTGAAATTATGTTTAATTTGGTTCTTTAAAATAAGTTTAAAATAAATGTCTGTTTTTACAAAACGCAGCAAGTATTTAAATTGAAATACTTGGGAGATATTGCTTAAGTCGCACATGGCTTAAAAATTTATAAAAATATTGAAGGGACATCTCAAACGGTGAGAAATATTATTAAAATAGCGGGTCTGAATGAACTTGCAGCCCGTAAGAATCCTTAAACAAGTACCTGTAACAGAAAAAAATGCCTTGAGTTTGCAAAAAAGCATGTAAGTTATCAGTTATCTTTCTGTGAATCAGTTCTTTTTAATGATGAATTAAAATTTAATATCCAAGGGTCAGATAATCGAGTTATGGTCTGGATAAAACCAAACCAACAAATGTTAATTTAGAATTTATGTGGAACTGTCAAACACAGTGGAGGAGGTGTTATAGTATGAGGGTGTATGAGAGCTGTTGGTGTGTCGCAATTTACGTTATGTAGAAGGAAACAAGTATAAATATGTGTATCTTGAAATTCTAACACAAAATGTCTTAACCAGTGCACAGAAATTGTCACTTGGGAAATTGTCTTCCATGCTTTTGTTAATTCTTAAGCCAAGTGCGACTTGAGGTGCACTTATTCGCGGATTAAATTGAACCTTGCAATAGGATATTTCTTTTATGAAAGCGTTTTAGCTTTGAAGATCTTCTGGATCAAACTCTATCCTCAAAAGTTTGAAGCTCACAGTGCCTTTCAATAATATATATTAAAGATTTTGCCAATTTTTTTCATAAATAATCCATCATTTCATAACTGGGTAAATTCCTAGTTCACATTTATGGGTTGGCGCACTTTTGAAAAGTTGGCGACAAAGCCAGAATGTCGCCAATTCGGAATTCCAATATGAAAAATTGAGAAACGAACCAGCTCTATGATTTGTGGTATAGAAATGTTGAAGCCAAAGCACGTCAATAAAAAAAATGAGGTTGCCAAATTTAGAACTGTATCGCCTACAAAACAGCGCCAAATCGGCTTGGCGATATTTTAACGTCAACTAGGAATAGACCCATAACTGAATTACCAACTCACAAATGGATTTAGGAACTCTATTTTAAGACAATCAGCTACAAGCTAAAATTAAACAATTGCTGCTATCATGTCTTCATAACACTTGCGTACACTTCAGCTTGGAAAATTTATTGCAAATCTGTTATGGAAGACATCAGAATTCATTTTCATATTGCATACGGAAACTTTTTTTGCATGGCACTTAGCAATATCTCCTAAATATTTCAATTTAAATACTTGCTGCGTTTTGTAAAAACAGACATTTATTATTAACTTATTTTAAAGAGTCAAATTAAACATATTTCAATAGTTACTAAAGATATGAAGCTAAAGATTAGAAATAATGCTAATTTATTTGCAACTTTGGCTATCGTACGGAGACTTTTTTTACCCACTGTAATTAACTCAGTTTGAGAACACATTTCTGATAAAGAAAAGTTTAATTGACTAAAAGTAATTTTAAGTTAAATAATAATAATAAAAAATAAAAAAACACTGATTACCATGCTTTGATTTGATTTGGTGGTGGTTTTGCTTGATTATGCTTCCCGGGAGACCGACCACCATGCTTTTTGAGCTGTGTTTTGGAGCAACAACGATTGTCAACTAGAGTATTGCCACTGCATATATCTAAAACTAATACAATTTATGTATGGTTACGTCATAGTCAATTGCTTATACAACGTATAAATAAAATGGATATTTTTGATTGGTTTAAAATTTGAATATGTTTTTAAATCTGTACTTTTCATTAGTTGGGTTTTGATACCATGTGCTTCAAAAATTTCTTTTGTCATGAAATGAAAAATTTTACTTCTTAATTAGTTTCCAAATTTTTGATTTCACGTACTTTCCTTTTCTTTTTAATTATGTGTTATTTTTTTATTGACATGCTGAGTTATATAACGAATTGAAAAACTCGTTTCAATCAAATGCATTCACGTGCATTATTAAATATAAATATGCTCAGCTTACAAATTTCCTAAGTTACATATAAGCACACACAATGAATTTATTTTCTGATTACAACACTATATGCTTATAAATATTCTAGAGCAGCGTTTGCCATTAACTTTTAGAGATGAGCGGTATAAGTTATGTTCCAGTTTTTTGTGGGCCGCAGATTTTTACAGAATATGCCAAAATGATTCCTATATATTTATTTATTTTTTATTTTTTTTTCATTTTTAGGAGTTAAAAAAAATATTCTCATTAGATTATTTTAGCTAAGATTATCAAGTTTTAGATTATTAAGAAAAAACTATTATAAACTATTCAAGTTTTAGATTATCAAGCATTAGATTATCAAGTCTAAAAAAATAAGCGAATCTTTAATTAAAACCTGTCTATTGTGTTTTTTTGTGACTTCTGACTTGACATAATATTCAATAAAGGTATTTAAATCATAATTTCCATATATTCTGCTGATTTATTCGATATCATCAATCTTACTGATCATGTTATTCATTTGCTTAAACTAATCATGGACGTATTTGTTAAAGTTTAAGCTGACTTATGATGGATTTTAGTGTATTTGTAATTTGGCAAGTAGCAAGGACTCTTTATCCGAATGATATACATTTTTGCAAGTAGTGTTTTTCATATTCATATAAATTGTGTGATCAGTTTACATCAGCATCATATGTCCAGAAAACACTCAAATCTAAACATGTTATTTTAATAAATTTTGTTTGCTTAATTGTATAAATATGGGGGGGGGGGGTAATAGATATTTTATTATCTATCCATAACATCCAGGATATATTTTTCAAAAGTCAGGTTTATACAGAATTCTGATATCCAAAAGATATGTCATATATGCATCGTTTATTGCATTAAAAATATATTCGTTTTCGGTATACAATGCAATTTATTTGTCTGGAATCCTTGTAAATCTATTACTTATTACTTTCAATTACCCATGTGTATACATAGGGTAATGAAAGTATAGTATTCAGTAAAAAAAATGTGGGCGTTTTTTTTTTTTTTTTTTTTTTTTTTTTTGCATTTCTCTATGATTTGGATTATCCTGAATTCAAAACTGTTATCTAGAAAAAATGTGTCTGTGTGTCTGTGGTCAGCATAACTCCCGAACAATTTGACTTACGATATTCAAATTTGGTGTGGAAGTTGATGATGGCACAGGGATCTACCATTAGGGTTTTCGTCAAAACCGCGCATGCAAATAAGGTAGTTGCCTTTGAAAAAATAGTATTTTTCAGTAATTGCTAAAAAACGTCTCAAACGATTTTGTTCAAAATTGCTGTGATAATTCCTCTTGAGGTGTTCTAATCATCCCCACCTCCGAAATTCCCGTAAAAATGTTTGAATGGCTTAAAAAGTTGAAGAATGAATGCCTTTAACACAGAGTTCTCTTTCCTTGAGCATACCTCATCAACGATTTTTTTTTCTTCTCTCCTCAGTTTCACTTATGGGAAACGATAATATACGAATTATAGAAAAGTAAATTGCCTAAATCATCATTTTGGCGAATTTTTTTTTTTTTAAAGACCCATGCAAGAATTATCGCAAAAAATATCACCTAACTGGCCATTTTTGCTAAATGAATGATGAAAATATAAAAACCGTAAATGACACAAATCCACATCAGTATTATAGGGTAATTGAAAGTTGTGCGATGTTCAACACGCCTAGTTTTTATTATAATTATAGTCTATATTAAAGAAACGTAACTTTACAATCGAAATTACATCTTCCACATTGAAAAACTGATTAATTCAAAATCGAAAATCTGACTAAAATTTTATAATGATTTGTTCGAAATTCCGATAAGATGATAATTTTTATCATTCATTCCAATATTCAACAAATTTATTTCAACAAATATGTTTATTGCTTTGAAAAGAAATTCATTTCCGGAATACATGCAGTTTGGATATCCGGAATCCAAATAAATTAATAGTTAACTTTTACTGTAATTATAGTAAAGAATGGTGAGTTTTTTCTTGAAATAACTTACTGAAAGGCATCCGGCCAATATTGATTATATTATTCAAAATCGGAAATTTGATTTTAAATTTTTGTAATGGTTTGACAATTCGGATAAAAGTAACCTGGAATTTGGTTTATAGGCCAAATTAAAATAACTTCGTGAATTTTACCAATTGTAAAATCGTATAAAACGAACAACTATGACATTTGATTCTTTTATAGCAAAATTCTAATTTCTCATGAACCAGAATAACATCTAATATCGCCTCTGTTTACATCTGTGCATGGAATGTATTTTCCTCTATAATCATGGCACATTCGCAATCTACCATTTTATGCACAAAATGGTGAACGCTCAAGTCAATGAGATTCTGACCGTTCAACTTTTACCCGGAATTTAATACTGGCACAATTAAACGATCACTATGAATTGTTGCAATTGAAATTATTAAAACCAAAATATATATATATATAAAAAAATTATTATTATCTGCTCTCGAAAAGCATACAAACATTAACTGAATTAAGAAAATTTAAAATAAATATGGTATCCTTTATTTTGTCCTTGCAAAAAGTAAGAATTAAATTTTGCTGAATACTATAAAGTAGTTTGCATTCTATTATTATTAAAAACTCTTTAACAATCAATCAAGTATTAAATCCGCAATACCAAAATAAATTTGTCGCATCAATAATTTTGTTTCAGTTTTATAATTGTGTTGTTTAGATTGACCAATAACCGAACGATCAAATTCAAAGGGAATTCTTTGACGATTTGCATTTCAATTCCTACATTATTTTCTATGTTTTATAAATTGTTACCGGCAATAATGTATTAAATCCGGCATTCTATAGAATACCTGCACCTAGGCATTTTAAATTATTCCAAAAATTAGCCGGCAAAGTATAAAACGATTAAACATTTCACGCATTGCTCAGGCATTCTAAAGAATGCCAAATGACAAACCGACCAAGTATAAAATACATCACCAATTTTTTGTATAGTTCATATAAATAACGATTTTACTTTTTATAAGAAATAAAGTTAAGTGAAATTGAAATTAAGTAAATTATCAACTTTCTTGGTACAACAAAAAGGTTCATATTTTATTTTGTTTCATTAATAAAATTCGTAATTTTTTTTTTTTTTATTACTTAAATTCTTTTTAAGTATTTTAAATAAAAGCTTTTTCAAGGGCTGTTTTTCATTATTTTTTCAAAATTACAAATGTATTGTTGAGGAAGAACATTTTTTTTTTTTTTCTTCAAAGTTTTATCATGGCTCTTTTTCATACTTTGCTAAAAATGCCGGTCATTATATAAGGTAGATCGGCATTTCGTACGTTGCCGGTCATGTGTTCTCAAACATACTTTTCTTGACGAGGGGCGGAGAATGAAGGTGGAAGGAACAAGGGACAAGAATGAACAATGAAATCCCCATCAGAGTTTTCAGAATCTGACCTTGAAAGGACCCACAGAAAGAGTGGCAGCAAATGATCAACGACACGTTCTGTCGAAAATCTGACCGGTTCGTGACGTCACTCCCCGTTTTCAAGTGAACGCTGGATCACGGGACGCTTTCCTAGGAAACCAGGGCTTTTAGACGCTTTCGTTTGAAACGGTTTATCATACTTTTTTTTACAATGCTCTGTTTTCTGAATGAATTTAAGTAGTGAAAATGATTTAATTTTTTTTTTAAATTTTTATATATATATATATATATATATATATATTACACATTTTTATTGACTGGAAGGTTAAAATATAACATACGTATCGTTATGTTATTTTATTAAAATATTTGTTACTTTTAATTTGTCTTCTGCTGGCTTTGTAAGTTTATACAATAACAGACTTACATAGTTTTCGTTTTTTTTTTTTTTTTTTTTTTTTTTTAACTATTTAATGTGAAACAGAATTCGGTGAATATATGTGATATGTGAGCATGATAGGAATTAGAAAAAAATTACAAATATAGTAAATAAATTATTCGATTGCATCATGCTTCTTAATAGTTACTGAAATAATAAAAGGAAATAATGTTTGCTTCCAAATCAAAATAAAGTATTTTAATTGTCAATATGTGTTTTTCATGGCTCTCTCAAGTTAATTAACTATTTTTAGAAATAATAATCTTGCGGTTAAAGTTGTATTATTTTTATATTTATCTACCATTTTCAACATCATTTCCAGATTGGTTGGTGCCCATCTGATGGCTGTGTGGTTAGTTCTCTGGTCACACATGCCAAAAGGTGCTGGATCCGAATCCCGGATTAAGCAGGGATGTTCGTTGTGGTTCGGAATCCACGTTAAGCTGTAGGTCCCGTCGTAATTAGCCGTCATTGTGCATAAAAATAGGTCATTGAGCGTATAAACCAACCAAACAGATTGGTAGTATTTCTTCCATTTGTACTGCTTCCTTTATTGAACAAAATCAAATTGAAAATAAATCATTATTTGCAGTTATTTATTATTCATTTTGTTAAGTTTTAAATGAAAAGCATTAGTAAATAACCAAAGAATATCTAAGAATATTTTTCAATATTATTTGGAACGTTAACCCAATTAATAGATAAAAATGGAAAAGAAAAAAGCCGAACCTAACAAATCATGTGAGAAAATAGAATCGGTTTCTGTCAAGATTGGATCAAGGGAAAGATACTAAACTTTTCATCCCCCCCCCCCCTCTCCTTCACCCGACAACGCGACCAGTCTTTTAACAAACGGAACAGATGTGCAATCTTGGTTCTTTGGTTCATTGAATTTTGCTTGCGAGACAAAAAAAAAAGGAGGAACTGGAGGCCAGAGGCCAAACTGACCTAAAGCGACCCTCTATAACCATTTCAATTAGTTATCCCGCCAATCGATCTTATTATTTGTTCGCGTCTCTTGAATTGATCTCGTATTTCATCGCCTGCTGGTTTTGTAAAGACTCTTGTCTCTTCAACACAAGCTTCACATTATCAGATTATCCAAAGAAATACTTCTTCCGTAATAAAATAAAATAAATAAATAAAAAATACACCATTTTTTTTAAAAAAATCCGCAAATACCCTCATTTTCAAATTATCTTCCAAAATACCAGCCAAACTTTGAAATACGGTAATTTTTGCAGGTAATTACCCGATTACCGGCTGCTTGTGTAAGTTGTTAATTTAACCTTTTCACATGGGCTCCTGTGAGAGGAAGGGGGCATGTGACAATTTCGGAATTGGGGTGAGAGGAAGAAATTTCGACAGCACACATGGCCAGCCCATTCAGTTGGGACACAAAGGGGTATTTTGAAGCTGCTTGACAGGGGGGCAATTTAGTAAATGATAAGTGACTTTTACCTGCTAGGCGGGTTTTCGCTAACTGCATTTCTACGATTTCCTTTGCTGAATGTTTATTCTTTTGGCTCTATGAAGTCTTGATATTTTTTTACTAAATTATTTTGCAAATGTTTAAAGTATCCAAACCATAAATAAAAACTTAACTTTAAGTTAACTTTAGTGAATTTTAAGAGCATTTAATATTCTGATTCCATAAATCTGTTAAAATTTGTCGTAAAACTCTTTTTAATATTTTTCAACTTTTAATTTAAATTTTTGTAGAATCAAATTATTTTAAAAGTGTTTATTTTAAACAAAATTTTTAAAATCAAAATTCCCTTTATTGCGTGTCGATAGTCATATGACCAATTGTTATCAATTTACAGGTTATGAAATAGAAATGTGGGATGTAAATTTGGTATATTATATTTTACACTTATGTTGTATTATTACTTTTATTTACTAAAGACAGATAGATAAATTTTCTATAATCTGAAGAATTATAGTATGAAAGGTGTAAAATTAAAATAATACAGACAAAAAGTACAATAATATAATTTATCGTATGAGTTTTCATCCTTTTATTAAAAAAATATATAAAAATAAAAAAATGTCTTCAATTTTGACGATATGTAGCAACACAAATATTGTTTAGTTGGTGAAATTCCCGATAAGAGGAGGTGTAAATTTCTGAAACATGATCTGAAGAAATTGAAAGACATAGGCCCTTGAAGAAAGTTATCTCCACAGTGTAATACAGGGGCTAAAATGACGTAGTTTTAAAAAAGAAGGTAAGGAAGATGAGAAGTGTACGCGAATCTTTTTTTATTTCAGTTCACATGTCATAAACATATTGTGAATAAAAACAGTCAGTAACTGTTGCAAAATAACTGTTTTATTTTACAATTTGGTTGATTACGTCTTCTGTAAATTTTTACGCGAATTTTAGTGGTGAGGATGTTGAAATTTTTTTTTAAAGTAATAAACAATAATTGGTATATTCACTATAAAAACAAAAGTAATAAATATAACATTAATAAGCAGTTTTTAAAATAAATCAATATATATCCTTTCACGCTTTTGTACAATTGCTTTACTTTTTTTATATATATAAATGGCAGGCTTTTATAGTTCTTCGCATATATGTATTTGAAATTCATTACAAGCAATAGGTACAGTTTCTATAACATATTTTTGAATAAAAAAAGGAAATAAACGTTTCACCTTTTACCTCTCTTGTCCAAAGTATTGAATCGTTATACCTTATTCTTGTACGTTGTTCTGTATTGGAGCATTTTGAATTTATAGTAAAATATTGCAGTTTCTTACTTTAGAAAATAGTTTATGTTTATATAAAAAATGCAATAATTTTCAACTATTGTGACATAATGGTTAAGTACTATTTAGAATATTTAAGAGAACTTAATAATTACACAGCAATCCAATCAATTATCCAATAATGATAAAATGTTTTATACGATCGTTCACTATTGAAACAAACTAAGATTTATACAAATAGTTAAAACTAATTGCATACAAGCAAAAAGAAAATAGTTAAAAGCACACTAAAAATGTCATTCTGATTTCAAATATTTCATACCGCATTGAGAAACATTTTTAAGGTGTATTTTTATATTTTGGAAATCTGAATAGAAATGAAAAACAGATTAAATTTTAACATTTATATTGAAAGTGTGCAAAATTTTTATTTTATATCTCATTTTTTATTAGCATCCTAAATTTTAATTGCGTCATTAGATTTCCAACAAAAAGTAGGCTACTAATATATGTACATTTTCTATTTCTACCACACAATCTTGAAATTCCAAATCTTCCACACCTGTGAGGGGCGTGAATGACTGTCTTCAAGGATGGACGACTGTATTGTACTACTACCAGTACCTTACAATGGCCAAGGAACACCCCTCTGGGTAGACTCCAATAGTGAAAATTTCTTTCCCCCCCTTCAAGAACGACCTTATGGTGAGCCCCTAGCTAATGTTGCATGCAAAATATATATATATATATATATATATATATATATATATATATATATATATATATATATATATATATATATATATATATATATATATATATATATATATATATATATATATATATATATATATATATATATAAAGGTTTCTGGGATAATTTTTCTTTTAATTTTTTTTTTTATTAATTAACAAATATTATAAATAAACGATTTCTAATAAAGCTACATCTCTGAAATTTTCTAGATAAGTATAGTTTCGGCCTTCTAATTGGATTTTTGCTAAACAGAATTTTAAAATTTTGATTTCTTTTTTTTTAAATTAATTTTTTTAATTAATTAACAAATATTTCATAAAACGATTTTTAATAGGACTACAGCTCTGAAATTTTCAACATAATTAGTTTTGGCCTTTTAATTGGTCTTTTGAAAAATAGAATTTCTTCTAATAGGCCTAGAGCTTTGAAAATTTCAACATAGTTATGGCCTTCTAATTTTGTTTTTTACAAATAAGTGTTAAAATATTCTCAAATGGGTGTTATATTATTGTATTACCAGGGATTTTTTTTTTTTTTTGCTTCTTGACAGGTTAGGGGCTTCTAATATTAAGGGTTTACGTAGCAATAACTTTTTAGGGAATGAAGCGAGCTTATGCTTGCATAGCAATGAACCTTTCAACGTGTGAAGTAAGCCTGTGCTTATGTGTCAATGAACTTTTCAGAAAGCAAAGCCAGCTTGGTTTTGGGTATCAATGAATCATCCTGCGAACAAAGCGTCAAAAGTTGGAACCTATACACCAATTACGGATCTCGGTCGGCAACGCAACTCTAACTAAAATATTGCACATAGCACAATTTCGCAGCGAAGCACGGGTACTATTCACCTAGTTGCGAATAAAAACGAAAACTAATTAACTTCTGAAGTAATTCAGGAGATCATGCCTTTAGTGGCGCCATCTAGTTATAACTGCGGGACTAAATAGGGGAAAATGCAAAATTTTAAAGTAATAAAGAGATGGGAAATAAATATCATCAATATATATATATATATAGTTTAAAAGACACGAGTCATATCTAATACGATCAGATTTTTCTGATTAAAAAATCAGGACATGTCTCTGCTATGGGAAAGGGATAATTTTTTTTACGTATTTATTTATGGAGTTCGGAACACACAATTCTAAAATCTTCAATGTTTGCTGTTTTTTCGGAAGATATACAATATACATTGTAATTCATAGGTTTATTTAACTTTTTTATTAGCTTTCAACCATACTTAATATATTTTTTTGAGGCTATAATCCAGAAACTCTGCAGAAATATGACAAGTTAATTTTAGTTATTAACAAAGATTTCAGAGTAATTGCAGAAAGTTGTGCCTTCTCAGAATTCCAAATTTTACTAACAATAGAAAATGTTCTTTCAATATCTGCAGTTTTCCCGACAAACTAAAGCTGAATTCCACAATTTTCATAATTTGGCAATTTCAATTGAATGCTGGTGGAAATGTAAATGGGTAATGTAAATGTCGTCAAAATCACTAAGATCACATACAGATCACAATGTGATATCGCAGTGACAAAACTTTCGTTGCGAAAATCGCATAAATCACATGGATGTCGCCAAAATCACTAAGATCACAATGTGATATCGCAGTGACAAAGCTTTCGTTGCGAAAATCGCATAAATCACATGGATGTCGCCAAAATCACTAAGATCACATACAGATCACAATGTGATATCGCAGTGACAAAGTTTTCGTTGCGAAAATCGCATAAATCACATGGATGTCGCCAAAGTCACTAAGATCACATACAGATCACAATGTGATATCGCAGTGACAAAGTTTTCGTTGCGAAAATCGCATAAATCACATGGATGTCGCCAAAGTCACTAAGATCACATACAGATCACAATGTGATATCGCAGTGACAAAGTTTTCGTTGCGAAAATCGCATAAATCACATGGATGTCGCCAAAATCACTAAGATCACATACAGATCACAATGTGATATCGCAGTGACAAAGCTTTCGTTGCGAAAATCGCATAAATCACATGGATGTCGCCAAAATCACTAAGATCACATACAGATCACAATGTGATATCGCAGTGACAAAGTTTTCGTTACGAAAATCGCATAAATCACATGGATGTCGCCAAAGTCACTAAGATCACATACAGATCACAATGTGACATCGCAGCGACAAAGCTTTCGTTGCTAAAATCGCATAAATCACATAGATGTCGCCAAAGTCACTAAGATCGCATACTGATCACAATGTGATATAGCAGTGACGTGAGATTCGTTGATAAAATCACATAGATGTCCCCAAAATCACATAGAGATCACACTGATACCACAAAAATAGCATAAATGTTAAAATGTGATATCCCTGTGTATCCCTGTGATATCGCAAAATTACGTCTTATATCACATACATGTCACAAAATGACTTATTTGTGATTTTCATTATATAAAATTATTTTGGGATATCACTGGATGTCGCTGCCATATCACAAAGTAACATCACGACTTCGTCACAGTGTGATGTCGCTGCGATATCACATGGAAGTCGAAAGTGACGTGAACTTTTGCGACATCGCTGCGATATCCCATGCAAGTCACATTGTGACCGTGATCTTTGCGACGAAAAACTTCGTTGCAGTGACGTAACTGTGACAAAGATGGTTAGTAGGGTAGCTATATCAGGATACAAGATGTTGCCATTCCTTAAACTCTGATATAAAGCAAATCGTGACGTCATCCCCACTACATTAACACTGTGACGTCACTGGTAAAGCAGCCTATCACTCTAAGTTATTCACTTAAAAGTAGCCCTAGAACAACTCAACTCCATCCCGCCTAAAACTTAGCATATTCCTACTGCTGCCATCGTCTTAAAAGTAAATTTTGTAAAATCATGAATGACGTCATACCCACTGTGACGTCACTAGTCAAAAATACCTATAACTCTAACTTATTCATTTAGAAGCAGCCCTAGAACATCAACTCCACCTGAAAGGTAAATCGAAACTAAAAAAGTGTTGCCACCGCTCAAAACTTTGATATAAAACAAGTTATGACGTCATACTCACTGTGACGTCACTAGTAAAAATATCTATAACTCTAACTTATTCGTTAAGAAGCAGCCCTAGAACAACTCAACTCCAGTTAACTGGAAACAAAAACTAAAAAGTGTTGCCACCGCTCAAAAACTTTGATATAAAACAAATTATGACGTCATACCTGCTGTGACGTCACGCAATAAAAACCTATCACTCTAACTTATTCACTAAGAAGCAGTCCTAGAACAAATCAACTCCGTCTGCTAGATAAACCGAAACTAAAAAGTGTTGCCACCACTCAAAACTTTGATATAAAACACATTATGACGTCATACTCACTGTGACGTCATACACAAACAGCTTATAACGAAACCGAAACTAAAACAACAGCAGGAGGGGGAAAACTCATCCCCACTTCCGGTCACGTGACTTCCGGTGAAGTCATATCCTTTGATGTCACTTCCTGTGACGTCATATCCGGTCACGCCATATCCGGTCACGCCCCCTTCCGGTGACGTTATCGTCCCCCGTCCCATACCGCATACCGCCATGGCTTCGGATGCCCAATTTCTAACTACTAGCGCAGCTCTACGACAGGTTATTCTATTATACACATGATGGGAAGTATGTATATGGTATATAAGATAGAAAATAAACATTGGAATACAACACAATATATTCACTTAAAAAAAAAAAAAAAAATAGCAATAATGGCACATTTTGGGAAATGAATATTCAATGTAATTTTTTTTTTATACAAACGAAATTGTAATCTAGCAAATATGTAAATAAATGCAATCAAAATGCCCCAAAAATATCACAATTTTTCTTCTTTTTTAAGTTTCCTTATCCTGAGAAATTCGGTAACACGATTCCAACCCTTTTATTAGTATGTCAAGATAAAGTGATACAAGAAATTAAATTTTTTTAATATTTTTTTAGCATTTCGATTTAAGGATTTCGGATCTTTTTGCAGTGTTTCATCAGTACGATTTTAGTAGAGACGACATCTAAACAGCCTAAAATATGAAACACAAATTTAGAAAGTCAAAAAAAAAAAAAAAAAAGCAAGAATGGCATTAAGTCACCCATCACATTTTTACTACTTACGTCATAACCCGTAAAAGATTTATTTATAAAAAGCTAAATTAAAGGGAAACTTCTCAGAAAATATAGGGATCTAGAAAACAAAAAAAATGCCTTTTATTCATAAATTAATTCAATAGGTGACACAGGTTAAATTTACATGAACTGTAAAAAAAAAACTTGCGTCCACAAAAAATCCCAGATTTTAGGTTTTTATGGTAACCATATACATTGTCGGAACATGATAGTTTACTTCTCTGATAGATTTATAATTGTTCTTGTTCTTGAACTGTCAGATTAAACACGCAAATCTTAAAAACGCGTGTGACACAAAGTTACCCTGCAAGGGCTAAGTCATCACATTTGACAGTTTTAAAAAAAAAGTTTCGCAAGTGATGATTTCACATATAAATTTTCAAAGATACCAATAGTTATTACGTTTCATAACATTTGTTATTTTAGTGTTTTGTGTTACTTCATGCGTGCTTGCTTTTAGCGTCACTATATAAAGCAGTATTCAGATAATATAATTGTGTTATAATTTCTTTAAAAACTTGTCTTTATACTAAAAGTATAATTGAAAAGAAATATCCCCCCCCCCCCCCGAAAATATATATCTATTTTCAGCAAATGCAAATTTTAGATTTGATAGTCATCACATCTATACGAATTGTCTTAAAACGAAAACTTCCAATTGAAAGAACAAGCTAGAACAATTTCTCTATTACTTTTCATATCCTAAGTACTTTTTCAGAAGAAATACATCCTTCAATTTTGCAGAAAAACATTGTACATGCGGTTTGTATACACATGAATAAAATATTTCAAATATACAGAAAACTTTTTGACAACTTGTATTGGGTGCAGCATCTCGAAAAGTAAGGAGAAAGTTTATATTGTACTTTTATTCAAATTTATTTGAAAATCTTCCATTTCGAGTTTACGAGGCAAGGGGAGAAACTTTTATATTCATTCCATATTAAAAGTTGAGCCAACGTACTAACTGAACAATATTGATGGTTGAGAAAATATGGGAAATGCAGGTTTTTATAATTGAATTGCAAATACAACATTTGACCTTAGGATTGAGACATGATGAGCACTCACTGTAATACGATGAAAATGGGCATAGTTTTCAATATATTCAACTTGGTAAAAAAAATTGGACAAAAAAATGGAAATAAAATGGAAGTCAAATACAACAAAATAACAAAAATTATAGGTACGGCCTCTTTATTAAAAATATGCCTGTAATTATTTACCAATAATAATATTACCAATACTTAATAATTACGGAACTGTCTACATGACAACTTTACATATATGGCTTATCTATGGAGTGTACTATATCAAACAATATCCATTTTAGACTATGAATATATGGTGACTTTGCTATGTTTGTTGGGTGCGCATTGTATAAGTATTATTACCCAATTAGTTTCATATTTCTAAAAGTCATCTTAAAAGTTTTGCCTTAAATGTATTCACCATGCCTTGCATCGATTTTTGCCGCCTTCGTAAATAATTGAAAGGCGTATTAATTTCTCGAAAAATACTGATGGAATGAGATCATTTAAATTTCAAATTCTATAACTTTTATAGAATAATAATTGCTAGTTGATATATTTCATGTATTATTCATCATCATTATAATAATTAAAATATTGGAATTTGTAATTAAGAAATGTTGTTTTCTGAGATGAATTGTCGGAAGGTGATAAGTTAGTTTTAAAAGATCGACATTTGACATTTTTTGAAAAAATGAAACAGGAACTAAAATGAAAGGGGATGAGTTATCGTAGTGGTATTTTTTAGGAGATCGGGGAGAAATGAAATTGTGTAACAGAAAGAATGAAGCATTTAAAATACACATAATTAAAAACCTTTTTGAATGTACATTGTGGATCTTAATTTTTAGTGGACTTACATACAGGCAAAAGTTCGATTTTAATATTAGTTAAACTTTTTATTCTTCCAACAAAAATAAAAATTTAAAAGGTTGACAAAAATTTTCAAATTATGAACGTATGAAGAGTTAACCATAAAAAAATATCCAATCCCAACAATTTTACAATGTAAAAAATTAAAAAATTATTAAGCTTATAAAAATATTCTTTTAAGTTAATATTTTCAAAGTTAGTAGTTCTGAGTAGGAATTTTTCTACAATTTCAAAGAGGCATCCCCTAGATCGCTTTTTACTTTATATCTAATATGTTGTTATGACACTTGTCCAACTTAACTTCAACATTTCATCTGGAATAGATTAGAAAATGGCATAAAATACTTCTTTATTTTATTGTACATTTCTATATTTTCAACACCTTAAATTCCTTACCTAAATATTTTGATAACCAGTAAATGTGTTGGTTTATCTTCATTTCTCTCAGGAGCGGAATCTTCTCGAAACATTTTTTGATATTTGAGTTATCCAAACACAGTTAAGTGACCACGTGCCAAGAATAAATTCTTCTGCAAATAAAATAAAGCAGGTATCACTTTTGGAAAAGTAAATATTTTGGATTAAAAGTTTCCAAAGCTTTAGGAGAGAGAATTTTGTGCTTGTAGTGGTTGGGTACGAAAATTAATAGTATATTACAACAGCTCTAACCTTACATTCACTTATTTTGCCTATTGCATAATTTTGTGTAGTAGATAATCCATCACTTTTTTTTTTTTAATTACCTGAAAAATAAAATTGAATATTCCGAAAGACTGACCAAAAAATGTGTTTTGTCAATGTTTATTAATTCTTATAAAATTTTCCCTAGTTCCCTTTTAATTTTATTGTATTATTTTCTATCATCCACTGTTCAAAACTTATGTTTTCTTTTCTTTACACACTAGATATGCGAACATGATTGTAAGAGATTTATTATAGAACTATTATACTTTATTCAATTTTCATTGGTTTGCTATAACTATGAGATTAGTATGTTATATGACCTTTATGTAAATGATGTACGGGGTAGGGAAGATTTCTTTACTAAAGGTACATTTTTACATTTTAGTTTTTCTAATTTTTTTATTATTCATAGAAACTTCATTATAATTATTTTTGAAGAGGAATTTATCTGACTACATAAATATATATGATGGTTGAATTTTCTAAAAAATAAGTATTATAAAAATAAGAAAATAAACTATAAATCTCTAAGAATGTCCCTATGTATAACATCCTTATTCCACCTCCGAACAGGGGTATTCGAAGCAAGAGATACGTATTTGGAGAAAGAAAGTATACATGAACTTTTATAAGAACTCTAATACAAAAAAAAGTTATACTTTCTCATCAGCCTTTTGAACGACAACTTGATAATAAACTTGGTAACAAAGGTATTTGAATATAAAGGTATCAAATAAACAGGACAATTTCTGAATAAACAAAATCAATGTTTATTAGCTTAAAATTATTACCAACACAATTCTGGTCTTACCAAATACTTTAAAACATAACAGAACACTTTCTGAGTAAAGTAAAAATAAAAACAAATTCTCAAATCGAAGGCAAACTGGGATCAAAGTTAAACCTAATTAAATTCAGCAGGCATAAAAAATTTTAAAGGAAAAGGTAAAAAGAACACTTATTTTGATTTCTGAAAGGGCTTTCAACCACTTTCGGAGTGGATAACCAAAATAATATCATTTTGCTTTCATTGATCGAAACAGAGCTTCCTCTTTTTCGTCATAAAAATAATGTAGACGCAGAGTATCAATCTCATTATAGGATTCATGGTTTGGAAGGAAATCCCCAGACTTCTCTCCCACTTCTGGAGGTCCCTCTCTCTCCTCTCTCTCTCTCTCTCTCTCGCTATCTATTTCTTCATTAGTCATACATGATAATTCACTTATCTTTAAATCTATTCAACTAAAAGAATTTCATAAATTTGTTACTTTACATGTCTTTGGAAGAAATTAAAACTAATAAGAAAAGAAGGAGAAATACAAAAAAAAAAAATTATAACAATAATGATAATAACAACTATAATAACAGAGCATGACAAAAAAAAATCTTTAATAATCACAAAAATAATACAAGGATAACAACAAAGAGTTACAAAAATATTTAAAGGGTACAAAAAATGTGTGTAACCAGAAGAAGGTCATAATGTGGCATACATTTTTCCATATTAATAAACAATTTGCTAAACTGTCATAAAAATTTATAAGTTATTCGAATAAAGTTTGACAGTAAAAAAATATCCAAACTATTCAATCTCTTTTAAACTTAAAATGTTTTCCATGTAAAATAATAATTTAATATATATTCAAACATTGTGTTTTGGTTTTTACGACATCTTAGAAAATTTAAGCAGATAAATCTATATCGAAAGATACTTATATTTTAAAATAATAAATCAATTTTCTCTTACGACAGTTTAAAGACCTTTTCAAGAAACTTAATAAGTTGTTTCCACTCTTGAATGTTCTAAGCATGGAATTAAATTATTGCCATAACTAGATTTTTCAAATTTCTTATACAATAAAAATGTACAAACAATTGAGTTATCTTTTATCAACTCAAAAAGTGGTGGGTAACGACGCATACTTAAAACATCGAGAAGTCGAGAATCGAATTATTTCCATTTTTCAAGCTGCCATGCATATTCAATTGCTAAGTGATAGATACTAAAAAAATACTAAAAAAAAAAAAGAGGGGGAAGAGGCAAAATATTAAAAAATTGACATCGAAATTACTAAATATTAAATAAAATTTAACAAAGGTAAGCATAACTTGAAATTCAATATTTTACCATCTAGTAATGATAAGGAACAATGGTAAAACTGTACAAGCTATATATAACATTCTAACCAAAGCGAATGGGAATTAAAAAGAGTTTAAATACAAAATATATATCTAGTCCAAACACAGTTAACCAATTTCTATTGAAATGTGCTCCTTCTCCCCTCATATATCCCCTCTCCTCTCATATCCCAAACATTATTATGAAATTCTTCAAATTATTTAAAAGTTTTTTGACTGTAGGAACCACTTGAAACCTAATGGCTTGCCATAACTCAAAATGTGCAGTTATAAAAAGTAATTATAACTGGATTGTTAAAATTTTGAAGGGGAAAAAAGAACATTTAGAAATACAATATCGTGAAAAATATGATCTGGTATATTTTACTCAATTTAGTTTTAATGAAGCTAAATGATATAAAACCTGTTTATAAATAATAGTTACCCTAAATTATTTTTCGGATGTTAACTGATCAGAATAAACATTCTCTGGATCAAAAAAGAGTAAAATAATGGCTCTGAAGCTTTTACATGTACTTTTAACAATAGCTTCTCTTTAAAAAGTAATTGTATGTTTTCCTGAAAATTTATTACGTTTTTTTAATACTAAAACGTCTTTTCAAATACTCCAAAAAGTAATAAAAAACAAATTTAGGATATTGAATATCTCTCTCCATCTCTATCAAATTCGTGAAACAAGAAAACAAATAAAATAGTTATAAGTAAAAGGAAAAGCTTTCAAGTTAGTGAGAACATGAAAAGTTTATTTCATGAAAACCATAAAAGATATCGATTCAAATGCAAGTAAAATCAAATTTGAAATACGGAATGGAAAATTTAATAGCAAGGGGTGTTTTTTGAAATCTCTGCTCTGCGTTACCGTTTCCCAACGTAATTAGATTTTGACTTTTGAGTAGAAATATTTTACGCCATGGGAAATTTTAAATTGATTTTTTAAATAATGGTTCTCAAGTTACTACTTCAATAGTTTCATTGCACATTTTATCTCCTTTTCGAAATAAATTAAGCGTTTTTGTTCAAATATTAATATTATCAATATCGGCTAGAATCTAAGTGAGTAATAGAAATTCTAAATAATAAAAGCTTTGTTTTAAAGAAATCGTTTCATAGTTTAATTTAATAAGGCATTCGAAAAATAAGTGAGCTTCCCAAACAATAAAAGTTGAATGACGTACACGATTGGTATAAAATTTAATACAAAGCCAGATCAAGCATAGCAAAAAAGTGTTAAACATGGAAGAAGAAAAAGAAAAAAAATTCTTTAACAATATTTTTTTTAATATGAAATCTAATAAGGAAAGAACGAGAATTACAAAAAATAATTATAAAGATAATGATAACAACTATAATAACAGATCATGACAAAAATATCTATAATAGTCAAAACAATAATAAAGTCAAGAAGGACAACAAAAATAATACATGGATAACAAAGACGAGTTATAAAAATAATGAAAATACAGAAGTACAGAGGTAATATGGCTTAACCCTTTGGGTACATTTGACGAATTATCTACTTTCTTGGGCGAAGTTACGGTGGACGAGTCGAACTCGTCAACCCTCCATCCAAATCCGTCCCATGGGCATAAAAATCTTCAAATAATTTAGTACTCAAAGGGTTAAATGAAAAATACAAAGAAGAGGATTTCAAAAATATATTAGTTCGCGCATGGTGGCTTGGTATAAATTCGTTTCACAAAACACCTTTGGAAAATACCTGACTACCTCCTCCTTAAATCCGAAATAACTGGAAGAGAAATTTGACGGAGAAAAATGTCAAAATAATTAGGAACAAAAGTCACGATAATTATGAACAGTTTCAATGAAAATTACTTTGTTTATCGGAATGTCTTAAATTCAAAGAAACAAATTTAAATGCTTAGCATTCAAGCTAATTGTTAATAGCTACCTTTTTAAAAATAAGGCTGTTTTTTCGCTTGAACATTCAGGCTTAGCTGATAATAAATAAATGCTGATAATGAATTAGGCATCTGTTATAGAGGATCGAGTCAAAATCCAAAATCTCGTTTAAAATCTTAGAGATCAGTTTTTATTATTTTTTCCCAATCCATATTTTTTTAAATTTCAAATATGCTTTTAAAAAGATATTGAGAAACATGTAAGTATCGGTTTCTATCACTAGATGCATTATTTGATAATCTATAATGATAAAACAAGCTGTCTGTCTGTCTGTCTGTGGCTCTGTGGATCTATAGAAACCTACTTAAAATTGCAGTAGAGCTCTGAAATTTTCAGCATAAGTAGTTTTGGCCTTCTAATTTTATGTATGACAAACAGAATGTTAAAAATTTAATTAGTTCTTTTTTAATTAATTAATAAATATGTTACGACTACGATATCTAATATGGCTACAGCTCTGAAATTTTCAACATAAGTAGTTTTGGCCTTTTAATCGGACTTTTAAAAAACAGAATTTAAAATTTTTATTTTGTTCTCTTTTAATTAATTTTTTTAATTAATTAATAAACATTTTACAAAACGACTACTATAATAGGGTTACAGCTCTGAAATTTTCAACATAAGTAGTTTTGGCCTTTTAATTGTATACATCACAAACAGAACGTTAAAATTTTAATTAGTTCTTTTTTAATTAATTTTTTTATTAATTAATAAATATGTTACAAAACGATATCTAATAGGGCTACAGATCTGAAATTTTCAACATAAGTAGTTTTGGCCTTTTAATTGGACTTTCAAAAAACAGAATTTTAAATTTTTATTTTGTTCTTTTTTAATTAATTTTTTTAATTAATTAATTAATTAATTAATTAATTTATATATAACAAAACGATTTCAAATAGGGCTACAGCTTTGAAATTTTCAACATAAATAGTTGTGGCCTTCTAACTGGACTTTTAAAAAACAGATTTTTTCTTCTTTTTTTCTTTTTTTTAATTAATTAACAAATATTTTACAAAATGATTTGTAATTGGGCTACATTTCTGAAATTTTCAACACAAAAGTAGTTTTGGCCTTCTAATTGGACTGACAAAAAGAATGTTAAAATTTTAATTTGTTTTTCAATTAACTTTTTCACAAAAAGCGACTTCGAATAGACCTAGATCTCTGAAAGTTTCAACATAAGTAGTTTTAGCCTCGAATTTTGCTTTCCACAAACACATGTTAAAATAATTTTAAAAAAGAGTTGTATTATTGTATTAACGGACAATTTTTTTTTTTTTTTTGACAAGGAAGAGGCTTCAATATGAAGTCTTTACGTAGCAATCAGATTTTAGTGAGTGGAGCGATCTTATGCTTACGCAGCAAGGAACCTTTTAACGAGTGAAATAAGCCAGTGTTTATGTGCCCATGAACTTTTCAGCGAACGAAGCGAGCTCGATTTTGCGTAGCGATGAACCTTCCTGCTAGCGAAGCGCCATAAAAACTGGGTTTTATACACGAATGACAGATTTCCGCTATGCGAGGCCTCAAAGCTATCTAAAATATTGCACATGTTAAAATTTCTTAGCGAAGCACGGGTATTTAGCTAGTTTCTTTATAAAACAATAACTTTTGAAAACAAAAGACTGCAAGCACGGAAATCGGGTATGGAGCACTCGGCGTGTGAGTATTCTTTTGTTGTTTAAGTATGGCAGGCATCCTAGTCAGGCAGTTGTTTTAAGAAAGGAAATTGATTTTACAAGGTGATCTAAGGGGAGGAGATAAACAAATGTTAATGTTCTTTTTTTATTATTATAATCGCATTGGAAGTAAATTTATTTAGTGTTTTTATATGAAGATGTTTTGTTTCAGGTAGTAATTTTGGTTAAAATAATAAAGAAATTTCAATGATTTATTTTTGGATGATAATTCTATAACTTGCTATAATTATTTTCCATCAATAGTAAACAACTTTTTATTGTGATTTTGAAAAGTCAATTCTATTCAAATACACTGTTAAAAAGTATATGAACAATAATTTGTAAGTAAAAAATTATGGTTCTTTTAGGCGCTCAGTAGATCTTCAGATATTGTCAAATTAGTTATCCTTCAATAACTTTTTACCATGAAGTCTGTATTTAGTAAATACTTGTATACAAAAGTGGCTTAAAAAGGCTTAACTGCAGCAGATAATAAAGAGTCTGTGTGGTTTTTGGAGAGGCTTTGGTGTGCATGAAAAGATTTCTATGTAAGAGTATTCGAGATATAAATATGAGGAGAACCATTGATGCGTTGTATATGAAGAGACTTTGTTAAGAAAAGTATTTCATGTTTATGAGAATTTGAAGTGTGTAGGAAGTGTCTTTGAGGAAAATGAAAATGTTTTCTTGATTTATATAAAAAGAAGTTTGCGATTATTGTGAAATTCATGAAAGTTAGAAGAGACTATCGATAATTATGAAAAAGACTTTTGAATTTTGTAAATGCTTTCTTGATGATTATTTGAAAACAATATTAAAAAAATTGAGATGGCTTCATTTAGCGAGGCTTCATGAAGCATATTGATTTCTTGAAAAACTATGAAGAAATTCTTTCGAATAATTGTGGTAATGAATAACTTGCAAATAAAGCTTCAATTAACTATATCAAATTGTACGCTATTACATTCCGTTTATTTTTAATATATAACGCTTGATCTTCCCAAGCAACGCAACCATGTTGTTTCAATGTGGTGTCAACGTTAAATACCAACATGCACAATGTTGTTTCAACGTGGAACTGCAACGTTGTTTTCAAGTGGAAGTGTTCACTTAAAGGAGCGTGGATGCAATGTTGTGTGCCAACGTTGTTTCAACGTAGATATATCACGTGGTTTCAATGTTGAATGTCAATATTGTTTCAACGTGGATTTGTCACATTGTTTCCACGTGAGTGTTCATTTTTGCCCATGTGGTTTCCACGTTGAATGTCAATGTTGTTTCAACATGGATGCATCCCATTGTTACCACCATGATAGTGTTCACTTTTACCAATGTTGTTTAAACATGAATCTTCCACATGAGTATTCAATATTGAATCTTACCAATGTTGTTTCAAGACACACATCCCATAATGCTGTTTTTACAGCACTGTAGTTCTTGAGCCCAAGAACTAGTGCTGTAGAAACAGTTTTTCTGGAAAGTATGTCTTGAAACAACATTGGCAAGAATCAAGATTGAACACTCGTGTGGAAGATTCATATTTAAACAACATTGGTAAAAGTGAACACTATCATGTGGTAACAATGTGGAACACCCATGTTAAAACAGTATTGCTCATATTTTTCATATTCACATTGCTTTTTCATATTGCTCATATTTTTCGGAAGGGGTTATGAAATTCAAATTCAAAATACCATTTAAAGTTGCAATTTTAAGCAAAACAAATTATTGATTTTTGTATTTTAATAGATAACAGAAAAAATTTGGAAGCGAATGTATCCTGCCTACTTTTCTAAGCGCTTGTTTTGACACATATTTTTTTTTTCACATGAATGTGTTTAGTTTTATTAACACTGTAAAGTTTAAGAGTATATGCATTATAGAAACTCATTTAATGAAAAGAAAAAGTTAAAACTAGAATATTTTCCAAGTATTGGCTTTACGAGTTTCCAACTACTGTTACACTATGTATCATCTTTTAGTAGGTAGAATATCATTTTGTGAAAAATTAAACTTTCCTTTTATATGCAGAGGATTATTCTGTACAAAAATTTAATTTTGCTCCAATGAACCACAATTAAAATTACTTATAATATCTGCTACTTAATTATCTCTGAACTAATCGAATTTGAATAAAAATTATATATATATATATATTTTAACTATAAAAATAAATCATTACATAATGTTCAAAATAATTTTATTTCAAAAATAGCACGCATAACATTAAAACAAATGTTAATAAAACAAATATTAATAATTACATGTAACAGTAACACACATGGTCCTAACACAATTACATAGGTACAAATACCTTTCAAATTGTTTTTAAGTTCACACTTTAAACCAGCAAATGAAAAATTATAAGATGATTAAATATATATGTGCTAATTTTTAATGACATATCCCATTCAGAGCAACAGTAGGATCTTAACTTCAAGACCCCATTTAATAACAGTAAAATAAGAAAGGAGATACAAAATAATTATTTAAGTTTATGAACCATATGTTATAAACCATGTTTACAATCCTCAATATCATTCCCAAAAATATTCCACATCTCTGTCACCATCAGCAGCCTTAATGTCACTCCACGAGCTTCTTTCGCCTCCTCATTGGTTGTTTTCATAATCTCTAAAATAAAATTACCTTTATTTAATACAAAAACCATTCAAACATATATTTATATAGATATAACTGTTTTCCAATTTTTAAAAGTAGACACCATGCCAAAAATAATAATAAAGAAATACGACGTGTAAAAATGCTCAAATCCAACTCTGCTACTTAAATCGCCAACCAAATTCAAAGATTGAATATATTAATCAAAATAATATCCCTTTTTTATGACTTAAAAAAATCCCTCTCTCGTGTTGAAAGCGATCCCCTTGTTTTGGATGGTTTTAAGTCAATGCCAGTATGCGGAAGCACCCTTCATATTATGGTGTGCACATTGGACTGACCAAAGATCACATGACCATTTAAGGCAATAACAGACTTATTTCAGAATATCATGCAATGACGATACACAATATAGTTTAATCAAAAGTAGATTATGTAAAAAAAATTCGAAGGCAGATGCAGAATACCAATGTTGCCTACTCCCACCCCAGTATTTGAAAACTAAAATGAAGAGTAGAAAAATTTACAGGAAAAATGTATAATATAGGTTTTTATTAATGTTATATTTCAATAGGAAACCAATTATAATTTTTGAAAATTCTAGATTCAAACAACTTAGTTGCCTTTTACTCTTCGGTATACTTTTAGAAAAATTTACTGTATCATACAAATTTTGCTTTAAATTCAAAAACACTCTTTACTACTTTGAGGATAAATTAAATGAGCTGCTGCAACCAAGTTGAAGCCATGCTCTCTATTGGTTTCCAGTTCAAAGTCAGGAACTCATTTTTCATTACATAGTCGCCTGGAGGTTAAAATAGTCAATTAGGAAATTTTGGTACCTACGTATTAACGCCACCACAGCTACAGATTTGGCGGTTTTTAATTACTTACAAGGAATTATAGTTTTATACTTACAAGGAATCCAAAAGATAACTGCGTGCGAACAACAAGATTGCTCTTTATTGGTGACACTGAAAAACCGTCAAATCTGTAGCTGCAGTGGCGTTAATACGTAAGTACCGATATTTTTCTTACCAAAAAAAGTTTTCTGGAGGCTAAAATAGTCACTTTAGTAAACGCCACTAGCAGCCTTGTTATAATACTGCCATAATTCAGACATGTTCACAACAGCAAAACTAATTTAAAAATAAAAAAATTATACTTAATATATAAATTATAGAGGATTATCAAAAGAACTATCAGTGTCATTTAACATGATGGCCACAAAATTTAGGTAAAAAGTTCCCTGACAGATTTAAAAAAAATTCCCTTCTTGCAAACTTTTTCCAAATTCCCCCAATTTTTCCAGATATGTTGACACATTTATCGAATAGAACTTGTATGCTAAAGAGATAATATGCCAATTTTTTAAAAATAGGTTTGGTGGTAGTTAAAAGTTAAAATTATTCCATAACATTAAAACTTCTAATGATTATCACAGCAAATCATCAGGAAAATGGTACCAAAATAGGGATAATGGAAAAACATACCCTAAACAGTAACAGTAAATTTTCCTATATATTAAAAAAATTCCCTGATTTTTTCCACAATCGAAAAGTTTCTTGATTTCCAGGTTCTGTAGCCACACTGTTTAAGTACAACAGCTGTATAAGCAAGTCCACTGAACACTGAAAAAAAAAAAGAAGAATGTTCAATTCTAATACAATAAGTAAATTTATTCTAAAAAGTATTCCCAAATCTAATTACAGTCAAACCCTGTTAATGCGAAATCCGTTAACCTGAACTCCAGTTTAACGCAAAGTAAAAGCAGTTCTCCGTACTTAAAACTTAGCGTTAATTTATTCAGTTAGCACAAACAATTTCAGCGGCCCCATCGACTTCGTGTTAATGAAGTTTAGCCGCAGAGTTGGACCCCCCCCCCCCCCAAAAATGGGGGTTTTTTTTGTTTAAAAGTTGTTGTTTTTTTTAAATCCTAATTTAAATGTATGCATATTTATAAATAAAATTTTACATTAACTAGAATAATAAATGTTTAAATAACAAATAATATTTCTTCTGAAAATCATTTACACTAAGTAAATAAACAATTGCTACTTATGTGAACAATTAAATCATTAAATTTTAATATTATATTTAGAGATATGTTTTTTTAAATCCAATGGAAACTATATAATACAATAGTAATTGTTTACTACTTCTACATGGAATGTTGCTCTTAGATTCATCAGTAATGGTGATAAGTTATACATAATTATATTTTTAAGGTTTAGAAATAAGTTATTTAAGCACAAAATCTCTATTTCACAAACAAGTTTAAAATGCAGCATATAATTTAATTTTAATTAATAATTTTGAATATTATTATAAAACAGTAATAAAACACTTAGATTAATATAAAAAGTTATTTTTGATACTTATAAAAAAAAAGTTCTATAGACTTTCACTATAAGATTTATTTAAAAAAGTTATTTACAACACTAATTATAAATAAACACACAAAAAAAGTGCAATTTTAAATTAATCTTTAAAAAGAGAAAAAACTATTTGGTTTAAACCATGCCAACCCTGTTCGACTGTATAACATAAAAGGGAGATTTAAAAAAAAATATATATATATATATTTTTTGCAAAAGAACAGAATTCCACTTTCTAATTTTAGTTTTTTAGAAAGTTCTTTTTGTAAATTTTTAAATAGCGAAATATCCTATACTGTACTGCATCTTTTCAATTTACCACAGTACCTGAAAAGGATAGGTTTCAGTTGTTAGGAGCCAGCGATCAGATTCCAGGCACTATACCTGTTCCGCATTCCACAGTGTTGTACATGGTGGCAGTAAACTGAAAATATGATAACTATTATAAAATGTATCATCCTTATGCACATGTATATATTTACACTGATGACGTCTTTTTTAAACCTTACTTTGAAATATCGATTTGATTACCAAGTGGGATAGGGAGAAATTCTCAATTTGTTATCCATCACTGCTTGAAAAAGAAAATTAACGAAAGAAATTCATTTTTTGCACACAAAACATCAGTTCATTTTGCAGCTATGTTTTTAAATAAACACTTAATTTTACATTAATTAAAACAACACATTACACAGAGTGGCCACAAAATTCAGGAAATAAAGTTTTCTGATAATACCCTGATAGATTTTTAAAAATTCTCTGATTTTACAGCAAGTTTTCTTCAAATTTCCTGAACTTTTCCAGATGTGTGATCGAATTAAACATGTTAACCTTTAACTGCTGTGGTTGGGTGGTTTTGAGGTTTTTTGGCCAAGGGCTACACATGGTCCATACTGCGTCAAACAAATTGGTGAATATCAATTTAAAGTTTAAGAAACATAGAACCAGAAAAATTAATATAAATGTCAAAGATGCGATATTTTAGGGGGTGGAAGCATTCCACAAAAAATGACTCGCGGTCTGTCAGACCGCTTACAGCAGTTAAAGGTTAAAGAGACTACGGGTGTGGAAAATCACATAACTTTCAATTATATTATATAACATTAAGAAATATTCTATACTACATCTGTATTCCACCTGAAATAAATTCCCGGCCCTGTTGACAATTTATAATATTACGGTGGAGGTTTTTTTTAACTGAATTAGTTCATTTAATTACCGCAAAAATTCTTTCAACAAGTATAGAAATAATATTTATACAGCATGTTTAATTCTCAGTGATCAATCGTTTTAGAAAAACATACTTCTACAAGATAGCCCATTCAGTTTTATAGTTCATAAAAATACGTGAAATATACAATAGGTTTTTTTATTTATGTCACACGTGTGTCCCAAAAATCAACAAACCTCACTGATAAGAACATCATTATCTAATTTCATTTATAAATAGAAATACATCTAATTTAGAAAACCGGCAAATAATAGAGTATAATTTAATAATGTAATGAAGAAAACTTACCAGAAAAGGCATAAATCCAATCGTCAACAGACATCGTCAAGTTTCAAATCAACTTCAAAAGTGATGCCAACTACGTCATCACTGAAGGTAAAAGCGTATTGCGCATGCGTAGGATGATACAAATCGTGGATCAGTGGTGTAATGTTGAATTATCACATTGAAGCCATATTAAAAAACCACATTGAGTAAACGGATTTTTATTTTTTGCTTTTATAAATTGCTTTTACCAAAGTTTTCAATTAATATGATTCTTGGACAGGATTGCGGCTTTCCAAAAACCAAAGAAGACACTTGTTTCATGTCTGGTTGAAATATCACATTGAAACAACATTGTGATATCACATTAGAAAAGTAAAGAAAACGAAATTCTGACTTTATTCGTACTACATAATTAAAACCCCTAAAAATTATACGAAATAAATTGATTTCTTCTAATATCTGTTATAAAATATCAGCTTCCTTAAAAATGCATTGGAATTGCACATTGATACAATGTGGTTACAATGTGCCTTTCTCACTTTCAACGTATCCACCAAAAAACCACATAGAAACAACATGAGTGTGTTGCTTGGGTTTATGTCAACCCTCTGACCCAGAGATCAGAAATGTGAAACTCATCCTTCCGTTCTCTTCAAACGGAGAGCCCGCATTCCCTGACTACGATATTGCATGTAAGGAATGCAGGGGTCCACCAGCATTCGGTTATGAACACCTTCACCTCTTCCATCGCGTGACAAGGCTTTCCTTTTATTTTGAAGCCTCTGATGCTCTCGAAATCGATGCGTATGATGCGGCTTCAGAACCCTCCAATATATATGAAGTTTTGTGTGGTTCTTCCTACTCTGAAATACGCTTCAACCTCTTTGCATGTCATTATTTCGTTTTAAAGTAAATGTTAATAAATCTATATACTTTCAGATTTTTGAGGCACCTCTAACAAAACGCGTAGCCAGCAAAGGGTGTAGAGAACAAACGCATGGGAACAGCGTGCGTTTTTCATTAATACAGGGAATTACTCCAGGAGGCAAGAGGTGCTGCTTCCACGGCTATTGCCAACATTTATTTAATCCAATTTGAAAAACATATAGTAAAGAACACTTTTTTAATTTTCAGGTAAGTACCTCTCGGACATTTACTTCTGTGCCTGAAAAAAAAAATTAGATTTCAATGGTGATTATAACCACTTCAATTTTCCATGGAGAACGACGCTCCATGCAAAACAAAACAACAACAATAAAAATCACTTTGACACTTAATAACTTAAAAACTAAAATTTGCATTTCTAAATTTTTCTTATCAGCAGATTTCCAAAACATTTCTCTCAAACAATGCAACTTTTTTTAATCCTTATATAAATACTTTTTTTAGCATAGAGAAATTTTATTTCTCAAAAATTGCAGTGATCATTCGCGTTTGTAATGACCGATGGGGGTGCTGCAAATATAACTGTTGCTTTTGTTTTGTTTACAATTTACCTTACACGTGATAGGTTCCAATCTCGAAGCACGACAGAGAAGATTAAATCGCAGCAGCAATCATTCTTAGTGTTAATGATTTAATACGTGTTTTTGAATGATTTTTAAATTTATTTCAATCTTTTAAAGTGTGTATTTTTTGTAAATAGCCTTTCTCGATGGAAGAACGTTTAGAAATTTCGGCAATTTTAATTTTCGTGAAAATTTCCCATACCAGTAACTCTGTGTTCGAGAAGCCGAAAGCAATTCTTGTTGCTAATTTAGTATAAATTTTTTTACTACAAAATTTTTCTTCTGGCAGAACACCCATGTAGTCTAGTTGATATGACTACTTTTCAAACAGTTTCATGTAAAATTGAAGTAAATTATTATTATTATTATTTCTACAAACGTGGACTTTTCTCAATTTTTTTGTAATAAATCCCTTTTTACGTTCATATAACACTGTGTTGGATAATTTCTTCTTGACTGGTTTTGAATTCTATTTTCTTGTTTGAAACATTTTATTACATACTAAACAGTTAAATGGAATAAATATAATATATTAGCCATACATAGAATACATTTAGTACTATTACGATAATATATGATCAATTTTAGAATACTTTTTGTTGATTCTGTACGACAATAAAAAAAAAATATTTTATACGAAAATTTTTAAAGAATAAATAGATTATATTAAATAGAGAAAGCAAATATTACAGGCAATCGATTGTTAAAAAGTCACCACATTGAAAAAATTAGAAAAAAGCATAAAATAAATTTTATTAAGGAAATTATATAAAAAAAATTTATGGTGTACGAACACTTTTGTGGAATTTTTTTCTCTTGTTCTTTTAATTTATATTTGTATAAAATAAAACAAATCAATACTTCTTTTTAAAATGTTAGGTTTCATTCAAAATTAAATTAACATTCTAAAAAAAAAAAAAAAAAAAAAAAAAAAAAACTTTGAAGTTAATATTCGAATTCAATTTCAAACTACAGCACTTTTTCTACAAATTTTTAAAGTATACGAAGACTTTTGGGAGCCGCTGTTTAACATTACCCTAGTCTATTTTACTAATATCGACTAATCATAATGCTATGCAGTAAAGTTATAAAATAAAATGTACTTACTTGGGGCACGAAACTTAACAGCATTAAAATGCATGGGCAAAAACTCAGTCTTGCCGATACAGCTTTTCCAATACAGAATAACCTAATCGATTCATCTCTTCTGAGAGAGCTGGGGCAACTTGCTGTTCAACGATGGAAACACAACAAAAGGTATTGTCTTTTTTCGATATTTTAAATTTTTTTGGAGTTTACTTACGCACGTTGTTTTCAATGCAAGTCTACGGATGAAATATCACGCAACAGGAATAATAATTTTTTAAATAAATCCGCTAGATAGCGAGCATTTCGTTACAAACGCAAATTGCGAATACGGAAGGTTAGCTTTAGGGTGATTTCAACCGCAGGTGATCAAAATAGTTCTTTCATTAAGTCCAGACCCATCAATCCCACTCCTATAAATTTAGCAAAACATATTTTTCACTAAATGGGTATGACATTTATCATCGAAATTGCGTATATTGTTCTGTCAGTCAGTTCAAATCATCTATATCGATGGTTCAAATAAAGGCATAGCTTATTTTCTTCGCTTATAGCAGGTGACTATGACGCCAAATAAATAACCACTAATCATCAGTGGTTTACCACATCTCAACTCAACTTTAAATCCCATATTGTTTTTGTTTTTATGTGAATTATACTCTAAACGCTGGTAGAGTTTTTAAATATGTAACTCCTAAAAATATAAGAATGTGACATAAGGAATTCGTCCCATTGTAACATTTCAGAAGATCTCGTTGCATATTCCTAGTAAAAAGAGACATATTTGGAAGCAAATTGTCTTTGAAACATGCTCAAGCATGTAAAGCAAGTCAAAGGATTATAAGTAAGAATATTTTATTTATTTGAACGCTTTTTAATTTCTCTAAATTTCATCGGTCATTTAATTTTTTTTTTAATTTTTTATTTCTGGATATTTTTTTATTTTAGGTATTCTTAATGCTGTAATAAATACGCTAGTTTCTTAGAATATATCTCACTGACTGTCGTTAATTATTTCATATTAAAACCATTCAACAACACTACACAGTTAAAATACAATACTATAGCTTATGAGTTAGTATAGTAATTCAGATACTAATGTCATTCACTTATATTTTTGTCTATAAGTATTCAATATATCATCGTGTTTGGATAATATTTCACTATTTTAAAAATCTCCTTTTATACTATAACAACATACCCTAAGCTCACACAATAGCCTACAACAATGGGAGAACCAGTTCCTACAGCATATTCAGTGGATATGTTGTCATCTATAGTATGGGAACCTAAATGAAAAACTATTCTGTACTGTGTGTCAACATAAGAAGTTCATTCTAGTCATTGATTACTAAAGCAGAGGATTTCTTAACTACTAAACAAATTTATTTCTTATTTATTAGTACATTGAATGCAAAAACTTAGTTTTATTTTAACTGCTTTTGAATGTTTTTAGGGTAAGACTTCCAACTTTGGTGTGGAATTTCGAAAATTTCTAAGGTGATATGTTATAGAACTGAAAAATATAACCCATTATTTCCCCAAAACACATGCCCAACTAATAGCTATATGGTTAACGCTCTGGCTTCCCATGCCAAAGGTGCAATGTTCGAATCCTGGGTCAGACATGAATGTTTGTTGTGGCTCAGAATCCATGTTAAGCACAAACTAATCTTGGTGTGAATTTTTCAGCAAGTAATGAAGCTAAAACCGGTGGCAAGTTATAACTACCTTAAGCACTTTCCAGCACAGCACTAGCTAGTAAAATATTGTGGTGTTATTAATTACTTTGATGTTGCTATTAATTGCTAATTTTTTCAATACGTACCATAGTTGAAATACAGTAGAGTATCTCAAATTCGGAATTGCCGGGACTTCGGCAATTCCGGATTTTGGAAAATTCTGTATTTTAGAAGATATCATTGTTCATACAAAAAGTCAATGGAATAAACTAGGAAAAATCTTTATATAACTTGATGTGGTTTTGAAAAACATTTATTTTAAGGTTGTTTTAAGTTTTGACTTTTGGGTAAACTTTTCCCTGTGAATCCCCATTATTTTCGATTCTGAAATTGTGTCTTTATCTAACCCTGTAATTGCAGTACCTAATACTTCCAAGTAATTGCTCCTAGGTAATTTTATCCTTAACCACTTTGTTTTTGCTGTCATCACTCTCAGGTTAAGGAAACAATTTCTTAATTTTTTTTTTTATTTTTTTTGTAAGGTAGTTGTGCTGGAAAGGGTTCAGATCTTAGATATTTCGGAATTCCGTATTTTAGATATTTTACTCTATAGCTTTTTTTGACAGCATTATATGTGTTTTTTTTTTTAAATAGGAGGCATTTTAACTGAAATTTACTTTTTTACAGATCCTCTAATCCTTTCTAATTTTACATTCTAGAAATCACCATTTTTGGAGGTCACTCTAAAACCACCATCATATCATGAATTTAAATTCTTATGGATCAAATATGAAGTATTTTGGTCTAACTGTCATCTTCATAGTCAATATTCTATCAGCAGGTATTGTCTACATTATATTAAATTATGACAAAAAGTTTTTTTTATTTTAACCGTACAGTGTTTGATGTTTTATATGTTTCAAACTGTTTCAGAAACTGCTCATCTTAGTTTGAGTATTTTGCCTTTCGGAAAAGATGTTGTTTTGGAAGAGAATGCAGATTTAAACCTGACATGCAGGGTAATTTCCAAAGAGCGGATAAATTCACGGTAATTTTTTATTCTTAACATGTATTTAATATACATTCTAGTCTAGTAAAGTTAAATTTGTTAATGTGTTTTATTGTTTACCCAGTTTATATTATGTAATATTCACATTATATTTATGGCAAAATAAAACCTGTCTATAATGATACTATAAAGACGCAGAAGAAATATTGTTATATACATGTTATTGATGCATATAAAAACCTGTCTATAATAATATTGTAAGAATTTAAAAAAATATATATATTGTTACCTATAAACAGGTTTCACTAGACAGTGAGCATTTGCACATCCAATGTGAGTAGTATTATGTGCATGAACATGTTGGATTACATTTTGAGATAAAAAATTTACCTTATTTTAATAAATTAAAAGGTAAATATTTTTAAACAATAATTAATGAAATAGAATTAGCAATTTAACTACTTGAGGATTTTAAGATTTTCTTAACAATAAAGATAAAATATGTTTTTTTCATCCTGGGTTAATGTGGATATGGTACTTTTTCAACATATTTGAAATATTAGTTAATTTTTACTATACATAAGTAGTAGGTATAAGCTTTATTTTATTTTGTTCAAAAAAAATTGTGTTTTTCAGAAAAAAAATCTATGAATTTTGTTTGTTAATTTGTTGGTGTAACTGATACACTTGCATTATCATATTATTGAGTTCATCTAATGAGTTCAAATACACGTCCAAACATTTGTTAGTAATTTTGAAACAAAACCTGCTGAATTGAATTAGAACGTTAGGTATCATTTCATTTTCCAGGATGCAACAAAATCAGGATATACCTAGATATACCACCTGCTTTGTAAACTGGTAAAATTATTAATACAGACAGGTGCATCTTAAAAGTGATGATCACTGTAGGCAGATTCAAAATATATTGAGTAAATAGGAATTATGCTAGGATCTGATACACAGGTTTCGCTTTATTAAGCTTTTACCATACTCAATATTTCCTCTGGTTTGGCCTCTGTCTGAACCAAACCTAACCTCCGAGGAGGTAGTTAAAAAATTTTTGCGGCAAACAAAAAAGTAATCGGCTGTTAACTGAATAATATGCAAGTTGCGAAAAAAAATTATCCAGTAAGATCCAATCAGAAAAGAAAATAATGTCTCGGAATAGTATGTTACTGCCTATGTGTTGTTGGGAATCATATTACATTGTATTACCATGATTTAACAATTAAACAATATTTAATTTATTAATGCACACATAATTTTATCATCAGTAACAGTATTCAATTAGCTACAATGGCTTTGTGTGAATTATTTCTACAGTATATCATCCCTATGATTTTGCTCATTAATCCCTTGCCTGTGGAATATATTTGAAAACGCATTTATGTTTCTTGAACTGAGTTAGAGCGTCACATGCAAGAGGCTAAATGAAAACAGATTTTCAAAGTATTTTTCCAAGATTTATGTGTGTTTATTAATTCCTGATTGTGTTGAAAAAAATATTTGTTTAAAAACTTTTTTAGAAATGTAGCCCTTGAGTAAATTATTGTTTCGAAATTTATACCTATCCATGGATTAGATACTGTAAGATTTGTTTGTTTCTCTTATGCTAGCCTTTTTTAATATTTCAAGGTATGAATTGTCATGGAAGTTACCTACAAGGTCTAATTCCCCTGCCAGAACTAACGGCAATGGGGATCGTATTACTGTATACCAAAGAAACGATCAACTTACTGTTACCATTCACAACATGCAAGAAGAGGATACCGGTTTATATGTATGCAAGTTGCAAGATCAAGGGATAATATGGACAAGGAAAATTTCTGTTTTTGTTAGATCTAGTAAGTTAAGGAAGAAAAGTTTATCTTGATGTATAATTTCTATAATCTTTATTCCTGATTTTATTCCTTAAAAAACTTAAGTAAAGACTGTATACTGTAAAAATATGGGAATCAACACTGCTTGAAAGTTGTTATACTTCAGTTAAAAAAAGATTAATTTTAAGGCTCGGTGCCTATGTTTTTACATTTTGATAAATTAAAATGCTTAAATTGATTTTGAATATTAGTTCTCCTTGATACTGTTGTTGTTAGTCAAATAAGTAAATAAAACCTGAAAATTCAAAGATTTCAGGTATGTTGAGATGAAATATATATTTCATTTTCTCAGATAGATTTTGGAAACTTGTGAACAATATCTGTAGTTGACAAAACTACTAGCAAATTTTAATACTGCTAATTTTCATTTCAAATTTGTATTAAGTAAGTTTTATAAAGTACTAGCTGAATACCAGTGCCTCGCTACAAAATTTTAACATGTACAATATTTTAGCTAGCTGTGAGGCCTCGCATTATAGAAGTCCGTTAATGGTGTATTTTTGGCGCTTCACTCGCAGGAAGATTCATCGCTAAGCAAAATCGAGCTCGCTTCGTTCGTTAAAAAGTTCATTGTCGCATAAGCACAGGCTTACTTCATTCGTTGAAAGTTTCATTGCTATGTAAGCATAGGCTCGCTTTGCTCGCTGAAAGGTTCATTGCTGCGTAAGCATAACCTTGCTTCTCTCACAAAAATCTAATTGTTACGTAAAGCCTTAATAATAGAAGCCTCTTCCCTGTCAAGAAATAAAAAAAAAATCCCTGTTAATACAGTAATACAACACCCCTTTAAGATTATTTTAACACGTGTTTGTGGAAAGAAATATTAGAAGGCCAAAACTACTTATGTTGAAACTTTCAGATCTCTAGCCCTATTAGAAGTCGCTTTTTGTGAAAAATAATTAATTAAAAAACAAATTAAAATTTTAACATTCTTTTTGTCAAAAGTCCAAAACTATGTGTATTTAAAATTTCAGAACTGTAGCCCAATTAGAAATTGTTTTGTAAAATATTTGTTATAATAATAAAAAATAAAAAAAAAAACTTGAACATTCTGTTTTTCAAAAGTCTAATTAGAAGGCCACAACTATTCATGTTGAAAATTTCATAACTGTAGCCCTGTTAGAAATCATTTTGTAAAATATATATTAATTAAAAAAGAACTAAATAAAAATTTAAAAATCTGTTTTTCAAAAGTTCAATTAAAAGGGCAAAACTACTTATGTTGAAAACTTTAGAGCTGTAGTCCTATTAGGTTATGCATCAGACTTCTTTTTTGTACTATCATGTTTTGAATACTTTATATTATAAATGATGTCTGTTTGCCTATTTAGAAAAATGTGTTGACCCTTTTTTTGACTGTGGAAGTGGACTGTGTATTTCTAAGCACTATGTTTGTGATGGATATGTAGACTGCCCTAGTGGTTATGATGAGGCATTTAAGTATTGTGGTAAGTGATTTTATTTCATTTATAAGAGTTTTGAAGCTCATTAACATTTGATATAGGAGTTAATCTCAATGCCAATTTTTATCATTAACTTTATATCTTTACATTAAATTGAAGGCAAATTATCAGGGCAGCATTTTATACATTTAGTTTTGCTTCAAATAGAAATTATCAACCACTCTTGAGTAAAATTTTTATTTAGTTTTTGAAAATGGGTTCTAAGATGTTGGTCTTGTCCATCATTCAAATTTTGTTAATCTTCCACAAAAATGTTTTAAGAAGATATCTTAGTATTTCAGTTTAACTAGCTTTGCGACTTTTTTGTTAGGAGAAGGAAGCTAATTTTAGATGACGTTATCAAATCATGTGGATGCTCTGTAGATTCAGCAACAACCTCAATTTTCTTGCGTCACAGACATAACGATAAAATTCTCAAAACAAAACTTTCCCATTACTGAAGGAACATTTCAGTTAGTATTTGTATACAGACTAAAGTTTTCAATTCTAAAAGAAGATGTTAAACAAAATCATGTATGGTATTTTATTCTCATGTTCACTGCAAATTTCACAGTCCTTTCTTTTCAGATAAAAACAAATAACAATAGTTGATATCTGAGATGATTATAGCGTAGAACCGTGAAACTTACAACCTAACCGATAAACAAAAATAACCAAGTTTGCAGATCAATAATGACCATCATGTGCATGGTTACCTTTAAAATATTAGTGTCAGGTTAAAAATGTATGCTAGTGATTTGCATATATAAACTAAAATTAACTCCTATTTTGTCGTCCTCCAGTCATAACATAATGAAGAAGCTTTTTCAGAAAAAATACACCCTTAAATTAGTTGTCTCCCCCAAATTACCACTGCCAAACAAAACTTACAATTACGCATCCGGACATTGAACTAACAGAATTTGGCATGCTTTCCCACTTTGGCAACTTTCCTCAAGGTAGTTCTGTTTCTACTCAAGTACTGAATTCCTGAGTTTTGCTGAAAAGTGTTCAGTCCTCAATCAAAGACAAGCCTTCCAAGATTCTGTCTTCTATATATATATATAAGATATCTTAAGATCTTCTCACTACTTGAAATAGTCGCTTAATAGAATAAAAATCCTATTGCTGCACATATATTGAAATATGTTTATTATAATTGGGTTTTCATTAAAGGACAAGATGCTTGTCATGGAAAGATTTTATGTGATGGCCGCTGCATTCCAAAAGAACTCTGCTGTGATCCAAATGTGGACCCAAACTGTACAGCTAATTATGTGATGCCCTGTTGCCACAATGTGCTCCATACAAGTAATGTGTCATAGACATCCTATTTTAAAAGCTTGTTGAAACAAACTTAAACAAGAAATCTTAGCTGTCTGAATCAAATTCTTCTTTTAAAATAGAAATTTTTTATTTATGTTCTCTGTATAACATAAGAAAAATGACCAAATTAAGGTTATTGTTTAAGAGGTTTAAAAAAAAAGTTGATGCCTTTAACATAACTATTGATACCTTTAACCAAAATGTCTTTTCCTTGATTCCTTATGTAAATTGTTGAATAAGAATAAAAAAAATATCAACTTTAGAGAATATACTTTTCTGTAGAAGCCTGAATCTATCAATCATTTCTAATCCTTCAGAATTATTACTTATGTATAAAAAATCAGTACTAAATATTTGTAAAACTTCGATAAGAAATAAGTCAGTCATATTAGTTTTTATAAGTAGTATTCTAAGTTTTTAAACCAGTAGTCTAAATTTTTATGTATTTAAATTGTTTTGGAAATTTTACTACTCATATTTTACCCTTAAAATTGTCTTTTCTTGTATAATATCTTGTATAGATAATATTTGTTTACTTGTATATAAAACTGGCAATATATAAATGTTTAGGTCTGTACCAATATGGGGCTTATCATGGTAAGACATTTAACTGTTCATTTGATCATGCTTCATTATTATGGTGTCAGAAAACGAACAATATTTTACACTGCAGACATATAAAATTTCTCTAAAGATAGTGTGAGTAGGATTTTTTAATCAAATGGGTTTTACTTTTATCTTGGATAAATGAATTTTTTCAATACAAATTATTTTTTAAACTTTGTGATACAAATTAAAAACTTTTCCTCACATAAAATTAGAAATAAAGAACTTGGATTATCACATTCTGTTCTTTGCAGCACCATTCAACACAACTTTTGTTTATTGTGCAATTACTTGTGGCTTCTATTCATCAAATAATAAAACTTTTGTTAAAATAAACAACTTATAACTAGGAATTTCCTTTTGATAAAGCATTTTCTACATCCAGTTATACTCTAATTATAACACACAATTATTGCTGGTTAAGTTTTTGTACAATTTTCTCACAATTATTACTGGACAAAAATTTTTTGTTAGAGGCAATCTAAAAATTTGAATGCCAGTACTAAAATTCTTTTGCAACTAAAAAGTTTTATTAATTGTAATGTCTGAGTAGAAAATAGAATAGGAACTTAATAATTAGTAGAAATCGAAGCTCTAAAACAACCCTTAAATATTTTTAGAGGTGTTAGCTTATATTTCTTCAGTGTTAGGTTGTGTTAAATCGTTTTGCTTTAGCAGCAGTGCTCTAAAAACTGTTACCACCCAATAAATAACCCTGAAGCATTGCATTAAAGTTGCAACAAAAACTAAGACAGTCAATTATGTGTGATTTTACCAGCTATTTACCATGCTTGTTTTATCACATTTATTCAAATATAATGTTGGAAACCCTGCATACACATTACTTCTGCACTACTTACAACTAGTTTCCAAGTTCTTTATCCAATATTCTTCTTTCAGGGGAATCCAACCCTCCCCCTTGCTCCACTTCGGAGGACTGTCACTATGGCCACTACCTTGGTTTCGGAAACTCCATCCTGTACATTGTGGCCAGCTGTGCTGGGGTTGTGATGGTGGTATCCACCATTATCATGTTCCTGGCATGCAGATTATGCTCCAAGCACTCTGGGGAAATGCAGAGGTGGGCAAGGGTGCCTGCTAGCGGAATGCACAGGCAGTATTTGCAGGGAGTCACTGCACTGAGGGTGAGTGGATTTTTCATGGCAAAAAACGTAATGTGAAAAAACATTGTTATGACACAGTTCCTTATTGAGTCTTTAGATGTAAAGTTAACTTATATTTGCACCTAGAATTTTATAAACCTCTATGAAACTCTTATTGGTTGGTCTGACACACAAACAGGGTTCATACAGCTTTTGATAAGTAGTTGTTGAGGACTTTTTAATGACCTTTTGAAGTTTTTATAGGACCTCTTTTAAATTGGTAGCTACAAAAATTCATTGGTTGCAAGAAGCACATAAATTCAAAATATTATGTTAAAAGAACCAAATATGTTAGTGATACTTGGGCAACTTTTTTTCTATGTGTAGCAAAAGTCCATCTATACTTGAAGTAGTCTTCCTGAAAAATAAAACTGTCCCACCAATAAAAGAGGAGTCCAAGCTTGTAGAAGGTACAAATCAAATTTGGGATAGTTAAAAAAAAAGTTTTAAGAAAATAAAATCGAAAATTGTACGATGAATAATAAGGACTATAAGGGCCATTTTATAAAGACCTACCAAAAATAAGAAATGAGTGAACCCTGACAATGTATGACAAGTTCCAACTATTTTTTTTTTTTTAAAAAGTTGCTAAGTGAAATTTTGGAATTGATGGTGAGGCTTTTTGTTTTCTAGGTGAATTTTTATTCAAATCACCTTGAAAACCTGATAAAACCATCCTGAATTCAATATCTTTCCATACAGGACTCCGACTCTACTGACAACATTGACATCCTGTTTGATGACCTCACTAGCGATGTATACCAGGCCAATAGCGGATCAGAGTCACCAGATGATTTCGTGCTTCTCAACTTTGTCCCAGGATTGGGATTCGAGATAGCAGACTGCGGCCCCAAGCCCCCTCCCTACACTGAGAATGTAGTTGGCATTCCACCCCCACCTTACCAAAGTTCACCTGACCTTTCCGAACCAAATAATAAGAATGAAGAGAGCAATCTTGTTTCTCCACAAAATGATTCCAACCAGTAATTAAGGTATATTTTTCTCTTCGGGGAAGTACTTAAGTTTGACATTATTCCGACTAAAATTATATTAAATGTAATTGTAGTTGAAAAGACCAATTGTGATTTTTCTCATATACCTTTTTAAAAATTAATGTTTAAATTTTAAAGTTGACCATAAAAGGGTTATTTTAGATTTTAATAAAATGAACTATTTTTCAAATTTTACTAAAAAATTCATTTGGTTATGAAAGTCAAAATTTACCCATCTCTGATTTATCACTTTGTTTAAATAACTGGCTATACATTTTTATACTGTGAACAACACTATTTTATAAGAATTCACTGAATTCTCTGCAAGAAACACTAAAACTTTGGTTGTATCAATACATATCCTTCTTTTAAAACAAATAAAATGGGTTGAAAGTATGAAAATATGGTGCAGATTTTACTGGTACCTTTATAAGACATCACGTAACAAAATCGATGTTCTTGAAACCGAATTAATATTCTATATGTGCAATAAATAATAAATGAACTTCCCATCAATATGTTTCACAATGGAACACCAAATACAGCTAGCTCATTTACAGCTTATGGGTGTCTACCAGCCAGCAACATTGTTTGAGAGCTGTAATTTTACTTTCATTTGTAGTTCCTATTGTTTAGTCATTTGTAGTTGCTATAGTTTTATTTTCCTTGGAAGTTATTTCTTGTTTTTAATCAAATTATCATAAATGAAGCATAGTTTAAAAAAAATAACTAGGATTTATTTTTTGTTACGATTTTTTTTTTTTTTTTTTTTAATTTAATTTTTGCAATAATTTTTAAAATTTATTAAAAATAGGGTTGTTAATGTTGGATTTTAATTAATTGTAGAAATTTTGTATGAGAGTTATAGTAATACTTTCTTTTACTGTAGGTAAACATCTTTCTTTAAATGTACCATTTATCAGAGTGCAAAAGACTATCAATACTAGATTGATTTGATTGAAATAATATTTTTCCTTCCATCAAATTAAACAAACTTAGAAATGGGAAATGAAAATTCTGAATTTTTTGAAAATAACTGGTCTTGCATTATCTTTAAAAAGATGACATTCATAGCCGATAATCTTTTACGTTAATTCTTATTGGATCTCTTTTATAATTAGCAGATAACTGCTATATATTGAAATTAGTTATCAAACAATATGATTTTATAGGTTCTTTATTATTTTCATTTATGTGTGGTAGACACCTATAAGCTTTTAAATGAAAGCAAGTTATATTTGATTGAAATGACATCAAGGTATTCCAAAAATAAATTTAATATTGTAGAAATAGAATCTTACTAAGCAGAAAACATTTTGAATGAAGTCTTATTTTGTTGTAACATTTATATTTCTTCTGAGAAGTAAAAATTTTGTTGATAATCTTTATAGTAGTACTTTTTTTTATGCAAATGACCAAAGCAATTGTTGCTATTGTTTTTAACTCTACGTTTCAATCACTTGCAACTTTAAACAGAATCTTATCATTTAAGATATTTTTGTCATCCCAACAAAAATATAAAAACATTATTAACGATAATTATTTATTAAAAATTGGTACAAATGTATAAAACTAGTTTAAAAAATCAAAATTATATTCTCGTTATACTGATTGCAAGAAAGTAATTTATGTCAGAGCTTTTAATGTGCCATTATAATATTAAAGAATGTTTACAAATTTTATCTGTATATTATTAGATGTTTTAAAAATTTGGTTATTCTAGAATTCGTAATTCAGACTAACAATTTATTATTTTGCATTTTATGAAGTTAAAGTTATCTAAGTAAAATCTCTTAGCATCTTTCATCTTCATTCTAATGCAAGCTGTTCATTTAAACGCTGTGGCAGTGTATTAATTTACAACTTGATATATAATGTGTATGTATTTCAATATTCACTTCTATTTTAGTATATTATTTGTGAAAGGTTTTTTTTTATCTACATGTACTCATGTTATCAACCACTTCTATGTTTAGGTGTAAATATGTGATAAATATTTGCTTGCTGTTGGAATATTCAAAATATTTATCTTGCCCTTTGAAGTTTATGGAAACTCGTGCTTTTTGTTTTTACATCCTAAAAATGTTAGTTAAACTTGCTTTCACTTTATAAAGGATCAAAATATGTGTACTGTTAGGTTATTCTTAGACTATATCTTTAGAAAGCATTGTTTTATTTCTGTATTCTATATTTTTATATTCATCTCATTATTTGTGAATATTTACATTCCCCATTGGTTTTCATTGTCATTTTTTTTTATTTGTCCCAGTATTTTAAATGTGCCAAAAATGGTTCAAAAAATAAATTTGTGTGTAAATCAAAAATTGTATCTTTTTGTTCAAATGTGTCGTCTATTATTTTTTCCAGAGATGTCAACCTTTAGGAAGTGTCATCAGTAAAAAAAAAAAATGTTTTCCATAGTTTTCAGTAAAATCGAAATTTCAATTAAAAAAGTAACAGTGTATAGAAATGTACCTCTTGAAAGGTTGATTCCTAGTGTATTTAGTGACAATAAATATTACAGCTATGAAGCAAAAAATTAAAAAAAAAGTGTGAAAGTAACGAAAACCGTCACAAAATAAAATATATGGAAAATGGCATGTGTCAAATAGCTTTTGGTACAAAAATAATACATATTCAAATAATTATATTTATATAATAAACAGGTGAATCTAATTAAACCCACTTTGATGATTCTGTTAATCATATTCATACATCAGTGAAACCCTCGCTATAAGGTAAATATACCATCACTACAAGGAGATGGAGCCTAGCATATTTCAATCTCAGAAATCGGCATTAGAGAGAAGATCGGTTAATTTCAAGAGTATTAGCAAAGTATGAAGAAAGAGATTTGGTGTAAAACTTTTTTCCGTAGATTTTAAAGAACGTCCTTAAAAGTTGGCATCTCTGATACTCATAACAAGTAAATATAAAGCAGATGCTCCATCATTGACCACTTTAGATTAATTCAATTCAATTTTGCTAATTCATATTTTAATTCAATTTTACTACTTAACTCATTATGAAACAAAACAGAATTTTCATATTTGAAAAATGGGTTTTTGATCAAAAACTTCAGCCGCCTTGCAATAGCCATACAAATTCGCCTATAAATCTCCTTTTGAAGTTTGATATTTATGTTGAGATATGAACTACCTTTCATAGATTTTCAAACTGTAAACAATAAACAAATATGATACAAAATTATACTAGATATATTTCCAAGGCATGCAAATGAGTATTTTAATTATCACATATTATGCTAATTCTTGGAAAAGATGTTGTGTCCTATTAAGGTTTGTGGGGACCTCAACAAAAGGGGAAAAACAAGACCTAAAAAATATTTTAAAGGGTGTTATTAGTAAAACATAACAGCTTTTTTCCCCTGAAATATGTATTGAAGTCAAGGTTTCGGCACCTATGGAAATGTCATCAATTTGCACAAACGGTTAATTTTATCGTGAATTTGAGCAAAAAACAACCATAAGTCATGGATTCCTAAACATTTGAATTAAAATCACATGACTATGACATCGTAAACACCATGATCGCTATTCATCTACTTTTTTATTTACATTTTGACAGAAACAATGGTTACATTTAAAAAACACAGCCGATGAAAACAAACTCCAAACTTGTGGCAGCACGAGTAAGGTCTCATTGGTGACAAAAATTCATATAAGAACTAAAATTAACTAATTTGATAAACTTGTGTTTACATTTTGATTTTTTACTTTCAATTCCCCATAGGATAATGAAAGTGTTTATTGTAAAAAAAAATTTTTCTTTTTGCAATTTTCCACATTTCAGAATATTCCGATTTAAAAAAATTGGTAGCAAAAATGTCTGCCAGTGTGTACATGGTCATGGTCAGCATGACTACCAAACAAATTGACCTATGATATTCAAATTCGGTGAATGGGTTAGTGGTGGCCATGGCCTGCCATTAAGGTTTTCATTAAAATTGATTATGCTCATAAGGTAACTGCTTTTTTAAAAAAATCATGTTTTTCAGCAATAACTAAAAAACAGCTCTAACAATTTTGATTAAAATCGCTGCGCTAAAGCCATTTAATACCCCCATCTCCAAAATTCCTGCGGGAATACAATTAAAAGTATAAATTGTTGAAAAACGAATATCTTTAACACAGAGTTTGTATGATCAAAGACAAGCCAAAGAGCTCAAACCACAGTTACCCTGGGCTAGATCGAGAGAACTACCAGTTCTCGCTACTTAAATATTTCCAAAGGGTATTTCACCCCCTCTCTAAATTTTAAGGAGTATTTTTTAAATCCTAAGGGTTATTTAACTAAAAAAAATTTAAACTAAAACAAAATAAGATTTTTCTTAACAAAATTAATAACTCTAGCAATAACAGTGATGTGCAATTTCAAGTATCAGAGTTGAAATATGCTTTTTAAATGCTTACTAAAAACACTTAATGGTTACGAACCTTAAGCTAACAATTACAATTAATCTATGTTTTCTATCACCTTTTTCTCTATATTGTGCAAGAAGAGATGGTAAAAAGCCAGCGAAATGTTCTTAATCAAGGAACGTATGAAATGGCCATTCATGAAATGGTGATCTGCATATTGTATTCCATTGGAAAATAAATACAAGTTTTGCATTTTTTCAGAAAAGGACGCTATTTTACAAGAAAAAGAGCTAGTATGATCTCTGATTTTATAAAATGGAGATTTTTTTTTTTAAAAAAATTTAACCATGATGTGCCGATGCATGAATTCCCGCATGGGGTTAATTCCATGGGGTGAAATTGATTTTCAATGAGTGTTCACGCATTTTGGCAATCTCTTGGAACTGCTAAAATTGAGCAGAAGAGAAATCAAGGTTGCTGTAGGCTTTCTAACTGGACACTGCACCCTAAATAGACATCTTAACCTGTTAGGTGTTGTTGATGACCCACTATGTAGAGGTTACCTTGTGACAGAGGAGAGCTCTATGCATGTCTTGTGTGAATGTGACTACTACTCTGCCCAACGATTTGAATATCAGGGATACCACTGTATCGATCCCTGGGAACTGTCTAATGTTCCAATCAGGTCTATTCTGAAATTTATTTTGGCAATCACTCTTTTTTAGATCATATAGGGAGTTTCAGTACAATAGACCTATAGTCACGGTGCTGGTACTCAGTAGTCAGGCCATTCTAAGTCATAAAACAGAGTTCTCAGCCCTTGAGTATCACCCATCAACATGATTGCATTTCCTCTGTTTCTAGTAAATGAAAGGAAATCTATCGAATAACACGTCACTTTTTTTTTGTCGCATGTAAAAATTACCAAAAATATCATCAAACTGATTATTTTTATTTCCACAAGTGAAAAAATTGAAACGGTAAATAACACCATTCCATGTTAAATGTGACTGCAATAGCCAGTATTATAGTGTAATTAAAAGTTGTATTATGTTCTACACCCCTATTTTTTTTATTTTTTTTTTTATTTTTTTTTTCTTAACTCCATGCATTGCTATTTTGCATTGCTGATATCAAATCATTTGATTTTTGATTATATAATTTAATTTCTTATTATTGACTTATTCCTTCTCAAAATATTTCCTTATTATTAAAAATTAATCAGCTATTTTAACACTGAAATATCAAAGAATAGAAAATTGTTAATCCCTTTTTCTTCTGATTTCGAGAGATCTACGTTACTGAAACAAGGATTTTTTACTCAATATCAAATAAAACTTTTAGAAATCACTTTAGGGTCAAATAATTTACTTAATATATATTCATATTAATAAAATTCATAAAGGGTTGGATTTTTTGAGTCATGGAAATTTATTTGCTTCAGTTTTGGAAAGTCATGGATTCGGGATATTTTATTTTGGCAGAAACCCTATAAACCCTTACAAAGGTACCTTTCCACCTTTTTTCTATATGCAAATTTGGTATTCAACTGTTGTTATTGCAAGTTAAAACAATTGTACAGTTTATCTCAAAACTAAAAAACAAGCAAAAAATTGCAATTGTAAAAGCAACATATTAAGTTCATCAATGAAAGAAAATCTGCATTATAAAATATTTTATTTATATAAGTTCTAGTGCAACAAATTATGAATAAATTTCAGAGTTTTTAAATTGAAATTCAAATTTAGTCGCATAACTATAGACAATTTTATTCAAATTCTGTTAAAATATGATTTATTTACAATTAAACGCAAATTTTAATACCTACTTTTGTTAATAATACTTTGATATAAAATTGCTTGCCTTTATAATATATTTCGTTTGAGAATTCTTATCTGTTAGTGTTTTTTTAATTCATGTTTGCAAGGGCTAATGACATTTCCAAAGATGAAATGATAAAAAAGTTTAAGATTAAAAGCAGACGGAAAGTCAGCAAACGAAATTGTAAAAAGATCTGCGCACAATATTTATGGAGTTTTATCATCCAAAACTGAGTGGTAGAGGGGAGAAATATTAAGGCGACCAAGAAAACCTCCAATCGTGCATATAGAGGTATATTAAAAATGGTGTCAACCAAAAATATGTCTTGACGACAAATTGCCTCAAATGCTATTTTCATAATATGCTGATAATTAGAGATACTAAAGAAATAAAACTCACAGGTATATTGTCTAAACTAAAATAGCATGAAAACCATTTTTGAAGGAAATATATAAAACATTATGTTTAAAATGAGTAAAAAGCCTTATGTTTTATGGTGAAAGGGGGTTCCAAGATATTTTAAATGATGAAAAAAATCGAACTTGGATGGACTCGATGGATATGCATGAATGTTATTCACACAACTTAAGAAAGGAACCAAAGAGTTTTTTCAGCAGGCAACGAGGTGGAGGATCAATGATGTTCTGAATTTAATAGTCAATCTGGATATTTCAAGTGGAACAATAAAATATAAGGAGTATCAAGAAATACTCATAGGCAATTTAATTCTTTTCTGAACTTAGACGAATTTTTGAATAATATTTCCCAGTACAATGTAGCATCAGACCATACTTCACTCTCGACGAAAGCTGGGTTTGCAGCAAAAAAATCTGATAAACTGACCAGCAGAAATTGTCTTAACTTAAACCCTGTGGAAAATATGTGGGCCATGTTAACTCGGAAAGTTTACAAAATTGGAACACTGTATTTCTCTAAAAACAATTTGTGAGCCACCACAGATAAAGAATGGTATGAAATACCACCAAAATTCATGCAAAAATTAATTTATCCTATGCAAGATCATGTATTTAAAGTCATTCTTAAAAAGGAATGTACCATTAAGAATTAATTAGTTTTTGGTAATTGATGTATATATATATATAAATAAAATGTCAAAATTGTATGCGAGATACTAAAAATTATTATTATTATTATTTTTTTTTTAATTTAATTATTGTAATTTTTTTAGTAGAACTTGTATAAATATAAAATGCTATAATGCAGACTGTTTTTTGTTGTTGAATTTGCAACATTGATTTACAATTACAGTTTTTTGGCTGTGACAATAGTTTTGGACTGTAGCACAAATAATAGCTAGTTGTCAGTTATTAATTAAAATTGGGCCCTGGGTTGGGGTCTTGTCTGCCCTTTAGGAAATTATGCCTGAAAACATGCATATGATACCATTGTTTATTTACATTTAAATTCTGGCTAAAAACAAATTAATCAATTTCAGTCCCTGCTCATGATTAAAATGTATTTTTATGAAAATTTTGTTATGAGAGTCGAGTGTATAAGTTAAAAATGATGCAAATTAAAATAGTTTAAAAGAAAAGCTAAGAAAATGAAAGTTGGTATAGACCATGTCCCAACCTTGTAGTAAAGTATCTATTTTAGTAATGAATATAATTTCAGTGGTTAAAAATTCAAAACAATTTATTAAACCTAAGAAATTATTTGAATAAATTACAAATGAACTTTTAGTTATATACAGTGAATTTGATTGTAAAACAAACATTAACAAAGATAAACTACATATTCCCTCTAATTTTTTCCCCCAAGATTATGCGTTGTCGGGATTTAAAATGTGCAATATACAAATATAAATTATTGCTCGTAGTATCTTTTAATGGCTTCCATGACATCTGCTTTCTTTGAACCACAACGAATTCCATTTCGTTTGCAAAATTCTTTCAGAGTGTTAACCTTATGTCGTTGTAACTAAAAGAGGAGAGGGACATTGTAGAAAATTACATATTAAAACAATAATTTGGCTATGATTTCAAACAATCATAAAAACAACTATATATAAAAGTCAAGAAAAACTAAAAATTTGTATTTTTCAACTGAATCTTAAGAGAGACCATCAGTCTGTGCTGGGCTCCTAGAGTTAATGCGTCATTTATTAAAAATATTTTTTTGTCACAATATTTGCCGATGTAATGCTTTAAAACATTATTTTATCAGATATAACATGAATAAAAGTTCATTAACAAAATGTGAAAGTAAAAAAAATAATAACAATAAACACTACTTGTTATAAGTTTTTATAAGCTGCCTGATAAAAACTTTTAAAGTAAAATGAAAAAAAAACAAAAAAAAAACATCCAGCCAAATTTAATAATAATCCAGATTTGCAAATTTGATTTCAAACTCTGTAAGTGAAATGTGTGGATGTGTTATGTTATGCATATATCTATGAGCTTAATATACACTTTTATATTCTATGAATATCAAAGCTGTATAAAGAAAGCTCATAGTATATTATTGCACCATTGTAAAAGTAGACACAACAATGTAACTAGATTTACCTGTCCAGCAGCAACATCTTGCTGTAAACACACAGGAACAGTTTCTTCTATCTTAGGCCTCTTTGGAGAGGTACCACATAAAGACCCAGACTACAATAAAGCAAATTAATGTACATTGAAGGGTTTGAGAATTTAAAAGAAAAATTTTAATTATTTTTTTACTTTATTTACATAATAGTGAAAAAAAATAAACCCATCATACTGTTTGCCATGTTAAATTTATCTGCTTTTATCTCTTAAACAAACAGTTAATGGATTTTTATTACATGCAGTTTATGAAATGCAAAAATTAAAATTCAATCCTAAATCAAGTGGTGTTAGGAATACCAAAAGGGAAACAAAAGTATGGTTTGCACTAAAATACTACTCCCAGTGAATCTTGAACTATGTTAAGTATTTGATGCATTGTTTGGCAATTTTAATTTTGAATGTACAGCACCATTTATGTGCAACATTTGAATTTTATGTTTGTTTAAAGAAACTTTTTATCACAAGAAGCATTTCAATGCAAAATCCTACGCCATTTAATTTAATGTTAGAATTTAAAATTTTTTAAATGGAATAGCGCGGCAATGCTAAAACAATTAAACTAGGGATAACGGAACAACACACAATTTTCGAATACACTTAATATTGGTCACTGCATGTAACTTTGCAATGGAATGGTATATTTTACCATTTTCGTTTTCATATTTTCATTAATTTTTTTAAAAAATGGTCCTTTTGGCAATAAGATTGCATCGGCCAAAAAAAGAAAAGAAAAACAGCCAAAATGGTAAAATGGACAATATATATTTCTCAATAATTATTACTTTATCCTTTTTTTTTAAGTGAAACAGAGGATAACACTTGTTGATGGGCGATGCTCAAGGTAAGAGACTGTGTTAAATAAATTCGTTTTCCAACATTTTACGCCGTTAAATTGCATTTCTATAAAAATTTCGGAGGTGGAGATTTTAGAGCACCTTAAAAGGCATTACCACAGAGTATTAGAGCAGTTTTTTGGCAATTGCTGAAAACAAATTTTTCGATAGTAGCTGCCTTATGCACATGCACAATTTTGACAAAAACCTTAATGACACGTCCCATAGACACCACTTGCCCATATACAAATGGTGAACATCATAGGTTAATCAGTTAGGAAGTTACGCTGACCACAGACAGACACACATAGACATTTTTTCGATAGTACTTCTTAATTCTCTGCACATTCTAAAACATGTACAAAAAAAAATCAAAATTTCTTTTTTTACCAAATGCTATTTTCATTACCCTATGTTAATATATAGATAAGTGAAAGTAAAATATAAAATACACACATTGTCACAAATAAGAAAAAAAGATAAAATGCAGCTATATATAATATTTACCATTGCACCAGGGTCTGGATTGCCAGGACAGAGTAATGCTTTAAATTCATCAATTAATTTTCCTGCTCTTTTCTCAATTACATCTTTTGTTGGCACTGTTCAAGTACAGATATCAAATGATTACCAAATGATCACAATAAAAAATATATTCACACTTAAAATATTTGAAGGTGACACAGAAAAAGCAATGGGAAATACATCAGTATAAAATTATCTAAGCACACTGTAAGTTAATGAACAAAACATTAATAAATTTATCACAATTTAGGTGAATAATTAATGAACTTACGAGTATAATCTATTATTTCTTCAGGTGCATCTCTGTTCAGAGCTAAAGCTTCAATATTCCTCCAATGTTTCTGTAGAACTGTAAAAAAAAAGAGCACATGGTATATAAACAATGAGGAACTGAGAATAAACACAAGATTTCAATATGATAATTTCTAACAAACAAAGACAGTATTTCAAAAACCATTCATTATTTTGGCCAAGTTATAAGTCAATGTCTTAATCAGGGTACCCAAAGACATGAAAAACAAGGAACTATAAAAAAATTTACAACTCTAGATAAATCAGACATACCAAGGAAACAGTGAAATATTATAATAAATAAAATAGAATAATTCAAAGCTTTTTAGTTTCAAAACTCTTAAATAAACACAAATTGCATGAGATTAAGAATTCAAAATTATTTCACTTCACTTTCCATTGTTTTTCTTATAATACAATTCACATCACACATTTTTTCTCCTTTTAATTTGGTTATATGAATCAATAACTTCAATATTTTGCAAGTAATTACATTTCTCTGACTTCAGGGTATAATATTTTACTTTTACTCAGGACTTTACTTCCCACAGGTCATGCTGCTTGAATGTCTTTGAGTTACATATTCTGTATTAAAATACTGTATGAACTGAAATATATTTTACTGTAAAATGTACCAAAAATACTTACTGACTTTTAAACACACCATCAAACAATTTTACATGTCAATCAGCCACAAAAAAATAACTTTCATTCATGATTTTAAACTATACCTTCACTTTTACAAAAACTAAGAATTATACAAAAAAATTATTAAACGTTTAAAATTTTAATCACACGGATTAGGCACAATAAATGTATATGGAGTTGTACATTTTTAGAGGAATGTAGAAAAGCTCTATAAATTAAATTTTAGCAATACTTTTCCCTTAATGTTATTTTTCTACAACCAGTTTTATGGTTTTCACTTTCTTGTGGTCATGATAATATATTTTTATTGATTATCTGAATATAAAACCATACCAGGATTTTCAAATGGCCCCACCTTTTCAGATTCAAACATTAGAGTTTTGTCTGAATAAAAAAAAAGAGGAGAAAAAGAGGTTTTATAGAAAAGAAAATTAATATAATATGCAGACAATTAAGAGGAAAAATAAAAGGCTTTATATTATTAAGATTAATAAGAGCATAACAGAAATTATCTGAATGTAGATGATCTACTTGTGTAAGAGAGTTAGAAATTGTTTATGAAGTAAATAATAGAAGCTATAAATTAAAACAAAAATAGTTCAAGCAGGAGGTTACAAAATATTTTTTTATATATATTTATTTTCTAACAATCATTATTATTACAAGGCAAACCTACCAGGATTTTCAAATGATTCTGGGTGAAATGCAAATTGTAACTTTTTGATTATTTCTTTAGACTTTTCTACTAAAGCTTCAGAAGGAGTGTGTTTACTTTCTACTTTCACGTTCCGTATGTCCTCCATAAATGGAAGAAAAACTACATGAAATCCAGGAGGAACAGTCTGAACTCCTCGCTCATCCACCTGCTCCTCCTTTAAATAAAGAATCAATAAGTTCTAGTTTTATCTTAATTTCAAACTCATAGTTTTGGTTCCCACTTTAGATTAAGAAAGATTAAAAATGAATTTCAAATATCCACCAAATATGCTGAAATGAATAATTTAGTAGAACCAAACTTCAAAGTTAAAAGCACCATGTTTAAATACAGTTGCCACTTCAAATAATTAGTTATAATAAGAGGTATCCATTTCATAAAAGGAATAAGTTTATTTTAGTACAACCCCTACATATTAAAAATTAATTTGTTTAATAAAATTCCTGTCATTACGATTAGTACAAAGAGAAGGTTTAATAATGCTGTAAATTTGCCGTAACTAATAACATAAATTTCAAAGAGAGTATATCTAATAATATATGCAATTTCAACAAATAAACGCATAAAACATACTTTTGCTTCATTGAAATAAACTAATAGAGTACATAGTGTACAAAAAAAAAATTATCCAATTCTAAATCCTATATTTATGAAATAAAAAAGATCTTGTGAATGAAAGTTTACCTCTGGAAGAGGTCTGCCTTGGAGTTTTAAGAAATTGCAACTAGATGGCTCTCTATGTGTTAAAGACAGGGAAAATATCATGAACAATCTGTTGAGAAGATGAGATTCCAGGGTGGCCACAAAATTCAGGAAAAAAAGTTCCCTGATAGATTTCTAAAAAATTCCCTGATTTTAGGGCAATTTTTTTTTTTTTAATTTCTTCAATTTTCTTATGTTTTCCATGTGTCTAGACATCCTGATCAAATAGAACATGTATGCTAAAGAGATAATATGCAATTTTTAAAAAATAGTTTTGCTGGTAATGAAAAGTCCCGTAACATTAAACTTCTAATGGCTTACCACTACAAATCTCCAAATAGCACCAAAATATGGATGAAAGTGCTTTAAACAATACAAAATTTCCCTGATTTTCATGAAATTTTAAAAAGTTCCCTGACATTCCCGATTTCCAGGTTTTCCCGGTCCTGTGGCCACAGTGGATTCATTATTTTTGACATGCCCTGCATTACAAAATTCAAAGAAAAGAAGTTTGAATTAGCGATTTCAAGTCCTTATTTAAGAAAAAGTCAACTTTTTATGCTATAAAACCTCCCAAACAAAGAAAAAAATACAAGAAGCATAAAAAAGAGTGACATCTCAACAGTTTGTGTTCATGGCAATTTCTCCGTCTTTCACATATAGAATCTAATGACAATCCCTAAAATTCTAGGCCACGCCTCATCCAACAACATAACTTTCATTCACGAGATCTTTGTTGCTTCAAAAATATAACAATTTAGAATTGAGTCGTTCCTTTTAATATACCCTATATTTTACTATAGTTGAACATGTCTTGGCTCATTTGTACGTAACAAATCTCACTTGAGAGTAGCCATGTGTTTTATTCCAATAACTTTTTAAATGACAAGAAAAGGCACTTCTAAACAAAAGCATGGAACAGCAGAATGCTCAGAGTGTGAGAGATTTCAATATCGAGCTCGCTGGTGCTCCACAGTACCCCTTTTAAAATGAGTGCATAAAGCAGTGATTCGGACAATCTCGTGTTAGTTAACGACAAGACTATTCTCGACTTGGTACAAGTTTTCTTTGTCTTTCTCAAAACACAGATGTAGGGAAGTTTCTCCTTGAAAGATCTCATGGAAGTCGCTTCCTTAGACAGATTTTGATCTAAAATTGTTCTGGTTCAAAATTGCTCTTGTGAAGTTCTTGCGATACAAAATCTCCAACTCAACTCAAACAGGAAAAAAAAATCTCTTCTTTTCAGATTGTTCTAAAAACACACTATCAGGATTTTAAATAATTCAATGAAATTTTGTAGGTGAAAACTATTCTTCCTTTAGGTCTAAATATTTGTTAAGTTAATAAAAAAATCTTCACATTGCTGCTAAACCTCACTTAGAAATACATAGATATACCGCCCTCGAGCATAAAGATCACAGCATTTATGTATTATTTCTATTCTTCTATATTCAGCAGTACATTAGAGTAAAAATATCACATATCTCACCACTCATAATGTAAATTTCTCAATACATTTTAAGAAAGCATGCAGATATCTTCAATTTATTTAAGAATCACAACCAAACATTCTGATCTAATCCACTAACAGAAGAGATAACACAAAGTAATATATACCTGAGGCAAAAGAGCTACAAATTTAGGAGGGTCATTCTGCCTTGAAATCATGCGACAGATAGGGACGCAGCCTCGCTTCTGACACTGGATGAGAAAAGCAAATGTTAAACGAGTGCTGCCTTCAATTGATTTCTCATCAGGATACAGGAAGAGGCATGACTTAATATGATAATGAGGTTTGAGGAACGTTATCGGCTTGAAGCCCATCAACAGAAGACCTAAAAGAAATTAATACTTATTTAAATCTAATTCATTTAGTTTATTTAAAACATATTGATAGATACAGATACATGTGGAAGATGAAGTAACAATGTTTTAAATTTCATTTCAATTTTAACCTGTCTCTGTTTCAGAAATAAAACATTTCAGCCAGTCTAAGTATTTTTGGATTTTTTTTTTTTTCATTTCAAGAATATCTTACAGTATAACATACAAAATTATAAATTAATAGTTTTCAGACTAATCAACACACCAGGGTCATCAAAGTACCGAATCTGTTTTGCTTCATCGTCAGTCACGTAGATTTTTTTCCCTCCATATTCCTGGAACTTTTTTAAATCAGATGGAAGCAAAATTTCACCAGTATCCTAAATAAAAAAAAAAGTTTTTCAATTAATTTTTTAATTATTAAATTAATACACAGTGTTGAAACAAATTTTTAAACTACCTAAGTTTTGCTATTAAAAATTTTCTTAATATTTAAGATTAGTTGCAGAAAAAAAAATATTTCCTCAATTTGGCACAGTTATAAATTATTTTATAGGCTTAAACATTCATTGTTTTGGAAAACAAACACAGTGTGATAATTTTGACATAAATCAACTTAAAAACAGTTAAAATTTATTTCTTTTACTTGAAGTCTTTTAGATAACGTACTGGAATGGAGAGAATTAACTTGGCCAAAGCTAATACAAAAAAAATTTCAAATTAGATTTAAAAAAAAAAAAAATACTCTAATTTTATATTAAATTAGTAGAATATTCTAAACCATACGCAAAGCAGGGAAGTAATTATAGTTTAATCTATAAGGATTTTTACATCTTTAATTTAATGGTGAAAAAAGTAAATTCTCCAGTGTATTGCATAACATACTATTTATACTAATTAGCCTAAAAACAAGGTATTAAATATTTTATAGTCTCACATTTTTTTAAGTCTCTAGAGTTAGAATCAAGAATTATTAGGAATACATGAGACACTGGACAGCGACGATACAAGTAGTGTCTGTCTTTTGTAATTGCGGAATTCAAATATGAATGCTTTTTTCAGATATCCTCAAAAACTTAGTCATTACTATTTGGTCTTTGAACAAGACATTTGAATTATAATTATTTGAGATTTGAACAAAACATGCATAAATTAATATTGAACTTTCTAAATCAGAAAAATGTTATTATTGAATGTTACAACTTTAAGATAATGTAGTAAACTACTTTCAAAACAAGCATAACAAAATCTTTAATGAAGAAATATAAGTTATGTGAAAAATAAAAGTAAACAGATTGCATATTTTTTACTTTTAATATAATAAAAATAGATATATTATATTCAATAAATTCTGGCAGTTTTAAATTTTCTATTTCACTAACTATTGATTATCTGCCACAACACAACTTTCAGGGTTCTCACTCAAATCACAGTATGAAAATCAATGGCATTTCAATGACTTTTAAAAATTTGTTTGCAGGCATCAGGTCTATATATACATTTTTAATTAAGTATATTCTACCAAAAAAGTTACAAGTTGGCACACGCATAATACAAATATACCAAAGAATGACGATACAGTGCGAATAAGTGGCGGTCATGCGGGGATAGCAAGTCCGAGTTGTATTTTTATAAATTTTGGAGTTTGGCACACAACATCTGCAAACGTTAAGGACTTTTAAGGACTTGAAAACAAGTTCAAAAATATTAAACACTTTTAATGACAGTGAAAACCCTGACTTACCATATAAAGAGCTCGATTTGAAATTAAACAATACCACATAGATATTACAATAAAATAAATTCCTTACACCTAAAAAGGTATTTGAAACTGTAGATAAGATATTACAATAAAATAAATTCCTTACACCTAAAAAGGTATTTGAAACTGTAGATAATTCTACATTGTTCTCCTTTGCTAACTTGACTGGAATTGGTTTCGTAGTAGGGGCAACCAATTTGAACATTTTAAATGATACTTTTACATCCTTTCCGATTGTGAATTCTAAATTTCCAAGTGGTCGCTTTCTATGCTCTTTACATCGCACCCTGAAATAAATATTCAGCAATACAAGTCAATAAAATAAGGATTTAAAATAACTTTATAAATATTAAATAATGTTTCTAAATTACCTTTTCATGACAGTGTTATTAATTGTACAAAATTATGCCTTAAGTTTTTAAATTACAATACTTCATCACTGTATTGGGGGACATTAAAAAAATTATTGACACTATTGTGAAAAGCCCCATAATAGCCTATAATTAGAGTCTGACTTGTCATATAAATAAAGTAAAACAGTATTTTACTGTTAAGGATTATAAATGCCAACATATCAATTAAAGATAACAAAAATTAATAGTTATAGTAACATATTTGATATCATTTGATCTTGATGATATAAGATATATTATTTGCAATTGCTATATTGAGAAATTCGTACCTAGTTAAAAGATCATCAAATCGATCTGAAGCAGTGGGCAACTTATAATACTCATCTTCTGCTGTCAACGAAATGTCCTGGAAAAGTTGATAAAATTGCATTACAAAACTATAACAGTTGGTTGCATTTTTTTTTTTTTTAAAGATATATATAAATATAAAGCTAATTCTGAATATAACTTTCAAAATGTAAATTCTGAGTAACAACAAACCATAAGTAAGGTGCACACACTGTACCTTTTAAATACAAGCAGAGTTCATTATAGTCGTTTTTCGAGGGGCGGCCTACCCTGCCTGCCCCTTTTCTTTAATAATAGCGCCCTTCCTGCCCTTTTTCAGAAAAAATATCATCCTGCAAGAATTCGAAAAACTTTTGTTTTTCCCCCCATGCAATATGTAGATCACTCCTACTGAAATCGCCTGCCGCGCATGCATATTCATTTTCAAATGTGCAACATATAGATCAGGGACTAAAATCATTGTGTAGATGCCCACATAACGTGCGTCGTTAGTAGGTGAATTGTAGGGGGCAGTCTTACAATTTCCCAAGTGCTCATTAGTAAATCCAGATGGCCATTTCGTAGGTGTTTTGATTAAGCATATTTTGCCGGACTTTTACCATGCCTCCTTTAAAATAGAGAAGAAAGGAATTTGAAAGGCTCGATTAACTTAGTTAAAGGTGGAAAACCATCAAATGTTTACACTAAGAATTTAAAAAGAATATTTCCGTTTGGACATGCGTAATCGCGAAGCCTTCTTTTTAAATTTAGGGGGTGTTTTTAATTATTTGCCTGTTACCAATTAATTTCTAAACATCCGTTTTGTATTTAAAATTAAACATCACAGGAATGCAATCAAAATCCCTGATTATTTCCGATTTAAAAAAAATAAAACTTCTATTACAGCCTACACAATAGCAGCATGCACGGCAAAGAATCGCCGTTTTAACGCTGAATTTGATTCGATTTGGAGGAGGGGGGGGGGGGGGAATGCACATATTTTAGGACATAGTCCAAGTTCTTTAGTTAGAAAACTCCTTTTTGATATCCCACAATAAATAATATTAAAATTGGAGAAACTCTATTCTTTGTCTGACAATGGCAAACCTAAGAAATAAAGTTTAAGGTTGATTCATTTAAACTGTAAAAAATTTGTAAGGGGATACATTGTGAAAAGTTCTTATCTTAACATTCATTACATCAAAACATTCTTATCTTAATTTCAATGCATTGTTACGAATTTTTGTATGTTTGTAAATATTTCATAGTGTTAATTTTGTAAATAGTAAAATTTATGTTCATCTCGCGTAAGGCAGTGCAATGGTTCGTCTTGGTTTGTTTCCCAGCAATGAATCTCTCAATGCTTGATAACGAGTTTTACAGAGGTAACTCTGGGAAGCGAGTTTCAAGGGGCAGGGCATTTAACATTATGGTAATGGGAATCTCGCCAAATTGGCGATGGTTTTGGCAACTAATTTTTGTCGCCAAATTTGGCGAGAAGTCGCCAAATTTGGCGAGAAATCGCCAAATGTCGCCAAACGTGGCGACCATTTGGAGACATTTTCGGTACATGTATCCCATGTATGTACATGTATAGGATTTTTCGACTACTGTCTGGAAAGTTCTCCAAATGTCCATCTCTGGAAGGTTCAAGTATGTTCGCAGCCACTCCTATATAAGCGCGACCAAGTTGGTTAGTAGTTAGTTGTCTCTCAACGTTCATTGTGAGAGCTGTATTCCTGACTTGAGATACTGAGCATTCTAAAGCGAACTGTTTTGCATTGTCTTTTGCGGCGATTTAGCAGTTGTTTGTCAAGTTTTTAACTGCTGTTTTATGCTCTGTTGAGGTGAAAAGAGCTGTATTGTGTCTACTAGAACGAGAAGTTCTGGAGCTGTAAGAGAACTGTGAAGAGTTATTTTGGAATAAATTTCTGCAAGTTTTGATCTGCTTTGGCGTCAAATCTATCGAACCTGTACAACGCAACAGTATTATAAATTGATATTTTTATAAAAAATTAATATTAGATGAAAATTTTACTGTGTAGATGGTTCTTTAATTTTAATAATTTTCTCATTCCCATTCCAGCAGAAGTAGGACTGAAGCATTTTATCAGTATTTTGATATCTTTTGAGTTTCTGAGCAAGTCTTTTGCATTATTATTATTTTTATTTATTTATTTTTATTTTTTTCAAACAATCGAAAATTTAAAATTATTTATTTTGGTGGAAAAGTAAAACAATATTGAAATTGTGGCAGAAAATCCGCGTAAAATTTCTTACGATTTGCTAGAAAAGTGCCCTCGCAGACAGGAGTTGCCCTTTTTTGGAAAATAGCACCCTGCCCTTTTTCATTTCTAGGATAAACTCTGATACAAGCACAAACCTCACAGACATTAAATAGGCATACACATCATTGGACAGGGTTCCCACTCAAATCACAGAATTAAAATCACTGACTTTTCAATGACTTTCAAGGACCTAAATAATGTCTTTAAGGACCTTTGAAATTTTTTTTAGGCATCATGTCTATAAATAAATTTTTAATAAAATATATTCTACCAGAAAATGTACAAGTTGGCGAATGTGTAATAAAATACATCACAGAATTCTGATACAGTGCGGATAAGTGGTGGTCACGCAGGGATAGCAAGTCTGAGTAGCCTTTTTATAAAATTTGCGGTTGGCACAACAGCCGCAAAAATTAAGGGCTTTTAAGGACCTCTAAGCATTTTCAAGGACTTTTTAGCACCTCTAAGTATTTTCAAGCACTTTCAAGGCCTTGAAAACATGATTAAAAATATTAAGCACTTTTAATGACTTTCAATGACCATGGGAACCCTGTTGGAGCATCCAACAGAATGTTTATAATAAATGAAATAATGGAATTATTAAAATTTAAAATCATTGGATGTATTAGAAAATTTTGCCGCATATAAATTTTTTGAAAGGCAGATACCAAGCCAAAGGGGACGTTTAAATATAATAGCACTCAATTATTAAAATTATTGACAGCAAAAAAGTTCAATTTCAATATAAATTTAAAAATTTTCAAGAATTTCTCAAATAAAATTTCATACAGTAATTATGAATGAGCAGTTAAAATATATAAAAGTCAAGGTAATTATTTTTAAGTTAAATTCTAATCACTTGAAATTACTTGCCTGAACCACATTTTAAGAATACTTTTAATAATGTCTAGTAACAATCATATTCTTTATTGTCTTTTTATGGTAATTGCACCACTTTTAAAATTTATTTTTTAAATGACCTTACTGGACTGATACTAAATACAGAAAATGTAGAATATCGTGGTTGAAAAATTATGAAAAGATGTTGCATGAACATATATTTGTAAAATTAAACTAAGCACACAAAATCGTGGGAAAATTCACTAAGCTCCAAAGCCCATTTCACATCTGTATTATTAAGCTGCAACAGTTGGAGTATGCATACTTTGGGTTCTGCACATTTTCTGGAAATATATAAATTTAGCATCTTCTCCAATAAGTATTTATTGCTCGTTTTCCCTACTAATAATCTAACTTGCAGTTACAGAACAGACGATACAGGTGTGAAATAGTCTTAATGCGTACTACTCTTTGATGTCTTTTTTATTAAAAAAAACTGTCATAGTATTTTTGGAATTATAATAATCTCGCAAAGGTCCTCCTGGACTACCTTAAGTACGTCACTTTAAAATGTGGTGAAGTGGTTTTCTATTTAAGTGGACATTGTGGCTTACAATAGCAATAAAAAGGCTTTTCTTCACAAATTTTTTATGATTTATGGACATCTTTTACTGTAATTTTTCAAATAATAAAAAATAGCATTTCTCTCTCCCCCCCCCCCCCCCTCCATCTTTGGAAAAATTTTGGGCTTATTTCTAAAAATATATAAATAAAAAATATACGAGCAGTAAGATATGTAGATTTGATCTTGAATGTTAATCTTAAACCTACAGTAATATGGAGTAAACATACTTACAAAAGTAATATGGGAGATAAAAAACACATTTGAAGAATTATGCTCAGAATGGGACGCATTTGTGACAATATGCCATTAAAAAGCTAATAAAATAGCTTTTACTGAAAGGAAATCTCACAGTACCTTATAAAATTTTGAGGTGTCAAAGTCTTGATTGGGTCTCTGAATATGCATTAAATCAATGTCAATGTTGCTCTCGTGTAAGTCTTTTGCTTTCACACGTGCTTGATTTTGCAAATGACTGCTCGCCTCATGCGGATTATCAGTAGTGGTGAAGAGTAGTATTCTTCTGTGAGCCAAAGTATATTTACTGCAAAAGTAAAAGAGGTTTTTTTTTACAACAAATGCATGAAATAAATTTCAAGACTGCTTGAGGAAGGCAACCACTAAAAAAAAAAAATTTCTATAGTGTATGAAAATATTTGATAAACATTAACACCTCATGTTCACAAAGATACATTAGATACACAAAGATACAGCTCGTGTACTACAGCCAGTGCAGCAGGGCTGCATCTAAATTTATTAGTTCAAAACTAAAATTATACATTTTACAATTTTCTATAATGAAGATCAGTTACCTACGATAAGGGTAAAAAAAAATCCGATAAACAGCAAACTTGTTGTCTCAATATTCAACCAAACTGATAGAACCCAACAGATCCTTTCCCTTCACTCCACGTAATATGTAGCTTGACTGCTAGGGAGATCTTTTCCAACTATGGCTGACCTTGAGAATTTGATGACCTGATTGGCACCGCATATGAGAATCAGAGAGGGTGGGATGAGTGTGTTACCAAAACAACGCCATTTTATTACATCATTGTCTGATTTGCAAGTTTAAAAGAAAGGAGGATTGATTTGGTTTTCAAAAAATAAGTGTTTTCTTCCTCATCTTATTCATTTTATAAAAACTGAAAGGAAACTTTGATTTGAGTTTGAGTATTAAAGATGCTTTTGCACCTCCTGGCTCTTGAAAATTTAAAAAAACTAGGGGAAAAGGTAAAAGTTCCAAGATAAAAAAAGCATATATGCATCATTTCCTGGGGAGTTCTCAAAATTCTAGGAAAATGTTTTGCTTTTTAAGTTAACAGATATACAATCTTGAAATCTATTTTTAGAATTCAATTGAACATATCCAACACCACATTTGTTTCATTTTGATTTTTTTTAAAATTATTTCCGAAACTTGGAAGAAATAAAATGTTACTCTTCTGTATTTTTACATCTTTGTGTCCCTCTGTTCTAAATATTGTCTCTTGGATGTTGTGAAAATATGTGTGTGGATAAATAAATCATCAAAAATATATTTTTAATACTTTTACTATTTTTTATTTTTTCTCTTTAACAGGGTTGCGCTTTTAAAAATATAAACCATGAATTTTTTTTAACTATTCTCAAAGAATAGTTATAACGCATAATTATTAACATTTCTAAAATATTAGCGATTTTGATAAAAATCTAGACTTGCACCCTCCTGCAAATATTCCATGAAGATTAAAGACTTTGCATTCATGAATGATTGTGAAAAGTGTGTGGTGGTGGGGGATGAATTGCATGTTTCCGGCTGCACTAGTATTTTCGATCAAGGGCAGCCACTGAGATACATTTAAAACAAAAGTCAACTGAATAACTTAGCAACTTATTATGTTCGAATATAACATTGAGAAACTTATATTTTATGACCAAAGAGAGAAGTGCCATATAAGGCCTTTTACATTGCACATTAAGTATCAATATACAAAAAACAGTGTACAAAAAATAGTCAAATATGAATACTCGCAAGTCACATGTTCCTTACCCTAAACACTGGACTTTTAATTTTGATACTTATTATGTTAGTAAATTTTAAGTGATCGAATTCTTATTTTGATAAAAAATTAAGAATGGTTTGTTTTCGTCACTTTCTAAATGTAGACTTAGGCGATTTAAAATAATTAGTAGTTTTATTCACACTGTGAGGGCGACAGTTATTTTGTTTTTCGATTAATAATTTTGGAGTTATCTACATTTTCTGTCCAGCAGAATTATCAAATCAACATCATGGCACAACGAGCTATTTATTACATATAAGGTACCTTTAAATTTCAAATACTTCTTTTGCATTTAAAGTATTTTGTGAATGTAAAGTATAATTTCCAGATAAATGATAAGTTATATGAAGCAGAATTAAATAATAGAACCAAGATTTAAAACGAGAAAGGTGTAGCACTATCAGGGAATTTCTTACGATACTTTGCATCTCAAACATAGTTTCATGTTCAGCTGCGTTTTTGAAAAAAAAAGGCTGAACAAAACCATAAAACTCTTTTGTGTTGATAATTAGATTGATTTAAATACAGTAAACCCAGCACATTTAAAATATATACATCTTCTTTAATTGTGTCATGAATTGTATTACTTCCAAAGTGTTTTATAGCATAATATTTTTCAATAAATTGCTTTCTCAATATAATCTATTTAAGCTCCACTTTTATTACATAATAATAAATTCAAGATAATAATTACTCTGCTGTTTATTTTTTTAATTTTTTTTAATTAATCCCTACTTTTACTTATACAGATAATATTCCAATTTTAAGAGTAGAATCTCAGCCATTTATTAGTGATTATTTTTAGTAATTAGAATAATATCCAGTGAAAGGAGTCAAAATCTTGCATGATAAATAAAACATTGCATTAGTATCCTGATTTTCCAGAATGAAAATTATCTAATGAGCACTTATCAATAATCTTATGAACACAGAAATTTGCCTAAGTAAAGGGAAGCACTTTATTAAGTAAAATACTAAGTTTACATTACTTTTTTGTTTATTTCTCCTCAAACAAGGGAAAAATAATACTAAATGTTAAATTAAAAAATAAATATCACTTTTTTTATTCAATTGTCTGGTTTGACCCTATTGCAGTATATTACGATAGTTATACTGTAGTGACTGACCACTAAAAAGGAAAATTTTGGAAGAGAAATTATACATTCAAAAATTAGTATTTGAGTAAGAAAAAATTAATAAAAGGGAAAATAACAATAATGTTAAAACTACACAACCACAAAACAGGTAATATATGAAAGATTCATAAAAGCAATCTCCTATTAAAAAAAATTAATAATATCCTCACCAATTTGAAAACAGAATGCTGCAGACCCAAAGTGCATCAGCCAAAGAAAAATCTGTAGAATGCCCATACTTATCTGTAAAATCAGGTACATCCACTAGGGGAAAAAAGTTATATTTGTACAAATTAAAAAAGGATAACATTAATCAGAAATGTAATTTAGTGATTTCTTACTTGAATAAACGGGGAGGGTCAATAATTACAAAAACACATCAACTGCATTTTTGTACAATTAATGGTAACATTTAATTAAAGTAACTATATTGTATAATAAGGATCTGCAGGGGTCATTCATCTGAAAAGTATTTGATAATTTTATCTATTTTTATATGGGGAGTGGGGGGGGGGGGGTAAGAATTTTTACAGGGGCCTACAGTATTTTTGACAAAACTTAATTTTTTGTGTGAAAAACTTTTAATTTCCAAATCGTTTTAAGAAAAATCTAAAATTTACTTCTATTGCCAAAATATATAAACCAAAACTTTTTCACACAAAAAACATGCAACTCCTTAAATTTTTCAATAGTTTTACAGGATATATTTTTGTAAAGGGTCCTTTTTTCCAGAAATTTATTTTTTAAGAGTTCATTTTACAGACACTTTTTGTGAAGGGACCTTTTTCTTAAATTGGACCTTTGTGAAGGGTCAGTAAAAGGACCAAAATTTCTCCTAAATGAATCCCTAATCTACATTATAAAATGTTGATTGATAGGCAGACAAACAATTGTTAAAAGCATAATTTAAGAAGGTATTCTGCATCTAATTGAATCAGGGGAATAGCCAGGATTTTTTGGGGGGAGGTTTTTTTTTGGAGAGATGCTCTCCCGTATTCAAGAATTGCTGGTAATGGTGGTATATGTACAACTCGAAGATAGTACTTTTAAATTAAATACCCTTATTTACTTAGTCAATTAAATCTTCGGCACAATTGAGCAACAAATAATTTCTTAGTAAATAAAAAAATATAAATTTTATTAATTAATTCCACACACAAAATTTGCAGAAAATTAGGTTAAGTACATATTTTGTCTCGTAATTTATAATAGAATATTAATAAAATTTATAGCTGAGGCTTTTGGGAAAGTTTATTAAAGACTTCTTTGTCAATGTCAATTTCTCTATGGATGGATATGAAATTCAAAAAATTTAAACGAGTTAGGGAAGTAGAATTCCTTAGGTAATTTTTCAATTGCCTCAAAAATTAGAAGGGCATTTCCGCAGTGGCAATTGTAAGAGACAATGTTGCTGATTACAACCGCTTACTATCCGTTTTTTAGATGAGAAGGGTATATGCATTAAGAATAGGTAAAACTAAATAAATAAATAGTCATTCATATTCTCAGTATGGTTATAGAGTTTGCGAAGCCCAGGGCAAACTTATCTTTGACCAATCAGTTGCGCATTAAAATGAAGTAGTCAAAATGTGTTCATATCAAAATGACTAAAAGGTTTAACAGGAATGAAACGCAAATATTAAATAATTGAATATATCATAAAATTAGTTCATTTTTATTTGTGATAAATAAAACAAAATCTAAAAGATATCTAGAATGTAAAAGGTATCTAGATGTAGAATACATGTAAATTCATCTGCAGACATCTATCATAAATACTCTAATATTTGTTTAGTTCCTATTGCATTTATTTTTACTTCAACTATAAATACGAAAGAAAATATGCATGACAAAAATCAATATTTTTATTACAACTAAAACAAATTTGAGAAGATAAAAAAAAAAAAAAAAAAAAAAATCTGAAATTACATTTAAAATTGTTTGGAAATAAATTTCATCAAATTACTGACTATTTAGACAATTTATTGAAGTTTATGATATTACAGTAGTGTCAAGCATTGTATTTTATACGTAAATAAAATCAAATTATCACAATTGAGTTATTTTAGTTAGATAATTAGCTAATTAAAATATAATTAGTTAAACGTCTCTTACACATTGTATGATTCAGTTTAGCACTTGTAAAGAATGCAATATATTTTACAATGTCGATACCAAAATTGAAGCCTCAATGGTGTATAAAATAATTTCTTATATTGAACCAATATTAGTTCGGTTCTCTTTTTTAATAAGCTAATACTTAAAATCAATATTCAATAATATTTTCCCAGTACTTACAGACAATATTTAAACAGGGATGACAAATACTAATGGATGGTGCATACTTTAAATTAATCATTATTTTTTAAGAAGGATTTAACTAACACAGTGTCATGCTCTTTTTTTAAAAAATAAATAAATATTGGTACTTACTTTAATATTAAGAAATATATAGCTAGTTTTCTAAGCAAAGCCTTGAGTGCAATGCAACACATTACGCAATTCGCAGTACTACACTTTCTGTAGGAAAATATGCAACTGTCGATTAGGAACTTTCTGGATCAGGTCAGAGGTCAATATAGTGCCAAGTGTCAAGCCCAGACAGACATAGTATTGTACCACTAAAAGCCTGTAGGCAACAGACAGAGGAGGAAAGACAACAGGCAGATGGAATTGCCAGTCAAAAAAAAAGGTGGAAGGGGGCAGGGGAAAGAGGTTTTTTACCTCCAATTCCTGGAAAGTCCTCCCCCTCCCCCGAAAATTAGGGGTTCTCAACATAGAAGCAGACGATTTCACTACTTTATAGTATGAAAATTTGGGGGAGGGGGGATTGGTTAATTTTATTTGGGTTTTTAATTTTCTACTGCTTTTTCTATAATTTAAAAACTACCCCCTTGGCTACGTGCATTAATTGAATTACTACTAAATGTAAAAGGGGATCACGGTCTTTTAAGTTTTCAATGAGATATGACCCCTTTTTACAGTTAGAAATTCTTTTATTAAAGAATAATTTACTTACTGCTCATTAATTCCTCTGTTTCCAATACTCTCTCAGCCCCTGGTTCACACAAATCATGAAAAACATATATATGTTTAAAGTCAGAATCATTTCGAGTATTTTTGGTTTTACCCTAGGGATATAAAGAAAATACTAATTAGTTGTTTTCAGATTATCTGGCGCCGTCAACAACACGAGGGCTATAATGCACCGAAACATTCGTCATTAGATAAACCAACATACATTTACAAACACCCACGCTTAACACGGGACTCGAACCCGCAACCTAGCGGTCTAGAAGCTAGCACGCTAACCACTATACCGTTTGGTCGGCAAAATACCAAGTAGAAAAAGTTGTTTTGTAAAATACTCAGATTAAATTATATTACAAAATTATCGATACTATAATGTTGATAAAAAAATTTTAATATAGTAAAATTAGAATATGTAATGAAGCAAACAATATTTTAAAAACTATTAAAAAAGTACCATTTAAAAAAACTATTTAAGTAAAACCATTTAAAAAAGTATGTACAGTAAAAGCCCGATTATCCGGCATTCAATTAGCCAGAATTGTTTTAAAAGCAAGTTTGTGAGAAATTGACACTATTTTGCCAAAAAAATGGGAATAAGTCACCTAATGTTTTTTTTTTTTATTATTATTTCATTTGAGATGTTAAAGTTGAGTGTTTTTTTTTTTCTTCCTTTATTTTGATAGTATTTAATTCGTAACGGCAAAATAGCTGAATTTGCACTTATTAGAAATTAATATATTATAAAGAGCGATTTTTTTTATTCAGGTTTATCCAAAACGCTGAAGTTCTTATTCAATCTACTGTGAATTCTCAGCAAAAAGCCTTAATATTTGTAATGCAAATCCTGTGTTTAGTTTTTTCCGGAACATATCCGGAAAACATGCAAGTATAAATATGCTATGGTTATTCGTTGAATTTATAAACAAATCTAGCTTTTTTACATTGCATAAGAAAGAGGATTTCACAATCGAAATTCCATTATCCACAGATTTCGGAAAACATTCTCCAGCAAATAATTTCGTTTAACCGGAATTCTAATAAAAACGAACTATACACATCTTGCATCTATTTATTCTTGCATCGTTTATTGCATAAAAAATTTATATTTGTTTTCGGAATTTGTAAATGCGGAATCTATATAAATCTATGGACTACTTTTATTGTAATTGTAGCAAAGAAAGGTGATTTTCCACTTGAAATTAGGTTCTCAACCACATCCGGCAAAGAGTAATTAGGAAATTCTAAATTTATTAATGGTTTGACCAAAATCCGGATAAAATCAATCATTCGGTTTCTAAGCTAGATCTATACATATGAAACATGCATTTCACAAAATTTAAAGTCATGTATAACGAATACATTCTATTCCATATAATATCGATGCATCCGTAATTCACTTATACTCGTTATTTAATTTGTAAATTTTCAGCCGCAACCGGAAAATGTACATTTCTGCCGAATTCATCTATTCTAAACATTTTATTCTTTTATTACAAAATATCAGTTTCTCATGATCAATCAGAATAAAACCTAATTGCATCCATTTAAATGCATTTCTCCCTATAATCCCAATCAAAGTTTCGATCTGTAAGATAGTCAACCATTTTGTGCGCAAAACGGCGAATGTTTATTTTATTTTTTTGTGTGCAATAAGTATGGGTTACATTTTATTGCATACTATTAATAGTATTATGCAATCAATTAAGAAATAAATCCATAAAAAATATATTTTAAAACAAAGAAAAAATTAACCTCTTCAGAAACAAGTTAAAACAGTCAGAAAAAATTATTTCAGGGAAAATGATGTTTTACAGCATTTATGAAATATTATTGACTAAATTAACTACACAAAGCTTTTTTTAGAAACAATTATTCTGTTACAATTTATTGCTAGATAAATAACTTTTTTATCAAGTTGTATACTTACAGTACCAAACAAAACTATGGCAGTAAGGTCTTTGTTATTTGATATAATTTTGTTCGTCAAAGTTGTTCGGGCACACTGAAAAACAAAAAAAGAATCTAATGAATAAAATATATATTTGACCAAGTACAAATATTGATGAGAAAATATATGTTTATATTAAAACCATGATCCTTTAAAACAATGCCTTCTTCCTTTTGTTTTTTCCAAAAAACAGAAACAATTATTTATTATTCATAAGGATCACTTAAAATAAATATTTTTTAGATAAAAATCTGATTAAAACAAAGCAATAAACATAAAAATTTTTTTAAAAAAAACGAACGTTTAACCCTTGTCTGTGGAATATATTTGAAAACCCATTTGCGTTGCCCGAACTGAGTTGGGGCGTCACAGGCAAGGTGTTAATGAAGAAGGAGTTAATTAAATATATATATATATGTATCACATGATACACCAAAATAAAGACCTACATGATAAACAAACATTATTTTCCAGTTATTCTATTCCTATATATTAACAAGAAGACACTGGCCAAGTATTTTTATGTATGAAGATATTCTATATTTCAAATTACTTGCTCACCCAAGTACAGAATCCCTTTTTTGAAAATTAATTCTTTTTCTACATAAGATTTTTTTAAAAATACTACTGTAAAGGACCCTTTAACCAGTAAACTCTGGGCCAACATTATCCCAGTTTTTGTGTCTCTTCCAGAAAAAAAATGCGAATAATGGTGTAGCTGTTATAGCATAACGAAAATATGTGCTTCCCCTACCCACCGACATTTCCCATTTCACGAAAGATGAATAATTATAAGCATTCCCTATTCTGAACTATATGAAGAGAAATTTAAACATTGCCTACTTCCTCCATGAAAGTCAAAGCATTCACTTTTAAGAAAATAATTGATGGACAAAGATTGTGCCATCCACAATAAAAGAGTTCTGGGACACCGAACCCCAGGAATTAGCAGCGTTAAAGAAGGGTAATCTTTAAGTATTCCTTGTTCTTTTGTAAACTGCTTAATGTCAGTGCCGAAATTGCAAGAACTTTGTAGCCTCCTTGTATTCGACTATGAAATCCGATTAGTACAAGCTTTTTAATTTGGCTGTAAAAATACAAGGCTGAAGTCTTTTTGCAAAATCTAGCTCGGCATCAGAATGCCGAAAACCAGTTTGTGAAGTCAGAGGAAAAGCAAAATACACTCTTTAGTTGCAGAGGTTCACCGACCTTGCTATCAATCTTGGAAGGTAGGGTTGGAGAATTTTTTGTCTCGACTTGCATACAGAACTGACCGCAATGTGACATCGCAGAATGAAAAAATCGTTCACTTCAACACCAAATTCAAAATAAAAAAATTTAAAAACGTGCTGGTTTTTGGATGATTCCGGACTTTGGATTGCCGGATGAAGGGTCCGTTACTGTATAAACAATAAAAGATATTACGACTGTATGCTTATAAGCGTAGATGACTTTTTCCCCTTCATAAATGACTAAATTAAATTGTACTTCATGTAAATTAATATTACTTTCAACCTGATAAGAATTATCAAATTCAAACTCTTAATAGACATATTCTATATAAATATTTTAATTAATACAAAATTAAAATACCTTTACAATCGAAACAATCACACAATTAGGTAACATTGCTTTAAAGACTTAATTGAAAGCACAGTATGAAAATCTTCCTCCCTAGCTACTTATTTCTAAATATATAGTTTTTACCTTTAAACACAATTGAAAAGGAGATTCTTCACCATCTTCAGCTTCAAACATATCCCAAGTGGCATCAATCAAAAAAATTACGGCATCTCGACCACGCAAAAAACCTTTCTGAATTACCAAAAAACAAAAACATGCAGTTTTAAATATAAAAGAAACAAAGCATAAAAACCATTTAAGTACATATTTTTAAAATCAACTAACACATCCCTAATTTACTACACACTGTAAAGGACTTTTATGATAACATATATGTAATACATTTTCATTAGTACTTCTCTTTTTGTATTTGCCTTTCCTAGGGTTTTTCGGACTTTAATGAGATATGCATTGGATCTGGTTGGATCTTGCTAGACTAAACCAGCTCAAACCAGTTCACACCAGATCTTTTGCGCATGTCAGTTATCCAATCGATAAAAACTCCCAAGATTCTGTTGAGCTTTGCATTTTGATTTCCTCTTGCCAAAAGTCACAACGCAACGGCCCTCCTTGTCTCCGAGAATAAATTCTTGTTACCATGACAACCGACTGCTTACTGACTCGAACACTAACTTGCTCCTCAAGACGGCTACGTCATCTACACTGATGCACCGTTTTATATATTCAGATTTCCGATGGAAATATTTAAGGGAATAATTAAAAAATGGCAATTATAAAATGAATCAATAGAATAAGACTATATATAGAAAGTTTACAAAACACTGTGCAATTACTTTTTAATAATTAAAAAAAATTCACATTTTCTGACTTCACATTAAGTTCTTTTAGTAGCTTAATGTAATAAAGGCAACTCGACCAAAATAATCCAGTTCTCAAATAACGGAAGCTGAATAATTTCAAATGACATGTTTGAAAGTGAGAACAGTTTACAGTAGGTACTCTTACTCTTTGCAGCCTTGATGCAGCTTCCAAGCAAACAAAGCTGAACTTCCCGCAAAAGCAATAAAAACTAGCAAAAAACATTGAATTCTACAAAACATTTTTAAAGTCAAACAACTTTAAACAACCATACTACATTTAAAAACATGTGAATCTAATTAAGTCCAGATTTCTAAATTTTTGAAATTTCATTCAAAGTGTTGAAATTTGGGTTAAAAAAGCTGAAATCAGTGTTTTTGCTGAACTGTACAATGCCTGCTTACATGTCTAAAACTCAAAAAGTTTTTTTTTTTTACTTAATTAAGCATTTTTTACAAAATGACTTCTAATAGTGTAACAGCTCTGAAATTTTAAACATAGTTTTAGTCTTTTAATTTGACTTTTGGAAAACAGAATTTTAAAATTGTGACGATAAGTTTTTATTAATTAACAACTATTTTACAAACAAATTTTAATAGAGCTACAGCTCTGAAATTTTCCACATAAGTAGTTTTAGCCTTCGAATTTTGCTCTTCACAAACACGTGTTAAAATATTCTCAAAGAGGTGAGGGGTGTTGTATTATTGTATTAACTGAGTTTTTTTTTTTTTTTTTTTTGGTTTCTCGACACGGAAAGGGGATCTAAGATTAGGGGTTAACGTCGCAATTAATTTTTAATGAGTGAAGCGAGCCCATGTGAAACAATGAACCTTCCATCGAACGAAACGAGCTTGTGCTTGCATAGGAATGAACCTTTCAATGAGTGAAATGAGCCTGAGCTTAACTATCAATAAAACTTTTAGTGAGCGAAGCAAATTGTGTTTGTGTTACAATTAAACTTTTCGGAGCCAAATGAGCTCTGCTTGTTACAAGGAAACTTTTATAGAACGAAGCAAGCCCATTTGCGAAGTGCCAAGAGATGGGACCTATATACCAAAGATGGGTCTCCGCAACGCGGGGTCACACAGTTAGTTACTTAATAATATGGATAAAAACATGCTGATTTAAAATTGATAAAATATTTCTGAGTGAATCTGTGCAAGTAATTCTTGTTCAAAGCCAGGTATTAATGTTAGTTCAATGATATAAAGCTAAATTCATACCGATTTACTTAAAAAGAAGTAAGAGAATTGTGTTTTTTTTAATACTATTTTCTTTTTATCATACCTCATAGGCATTCTCATCATCATCTTCATCAGGAATAGGATCTTCCCAAGTAGGATTCATAATATCTGAAAATTCAAACTATATATATTCAGCAGAAAACCCATATTTTCTAATTATCAACTTTTCATTTGGCACTAGTATAGCTGACGATTTTAGGAAATTCTGCTTGGAGTTACATGAAAACAGCTAAGAGCTCATTTTTGCTGCTATTAAGTTGGACTGATAGTGAAATTAAGGAGGTAAAATTTTGTAAATAACTATCTTTAAAATAAATCCAAGAAAAATTAGATACCTCATATTCAAAATGGGTGAATTTCTAGTTAATGTGGATGGGTTGGCGAGATTTTAAAAAGTCGGCGTCTACGCCAAAACGTTGATAATTCAACATGGCAGCTGATTCAAAATCTAAAATATGGAAATCTGAAGGGGCCGTTAATTTCAAACGATGTCTGAAAAGTTTAGGAATATGCAAGTAATCAATCAGCAATAATGAAAATTATTCAATTAAAAAGGCAAATTGTAAAAAAAGGCCACAAGAAATAAGGTTGTGAAATACGAAACTTTATCATCACTAATTGCTGCCAAATTCGCTCTGCGATCTTTCCACAACAACTAGGAATAGACTCCAAAATGTATTTGTACGCCAACGAATTCTAAATTTCATGCGGAAGTTATTTTACCAATTGAAAATACTGCCTTTCCACTATGAGAAAAGTCTTGAACAGGGGGCCTTTTGCAGTATATATATTAAAGATAAGGATAATTGAAATCATAGCTACTTGTCAGTAAATAAAACCTTGTGGAAGTAAGTTAAGCAATTTCTAAAGCAACTAACACAAAAACAACGTCTGATACCATACTTGTGGTGCTGAGACTTGCTCTGCAATTGCAACATCAATGGGAAAAAATCCAAAAAACTCCCAAGAGACAGTTCAAAATGAAAATTTATGCCATGATCTCAATAATGAGAATTGATTTTTAAATCAAATATTACAGAACGCTCTTTTGAGATATCTATCGCGAAAGCTCCCGCATACAAGTCTTTTACTTCTTTGGAGGCGTAAGTTAGGTCTGTATTTCCCAAAATCAAAAATTTTAACAAAAAACTCACTATGAAACTATTAAGAAGAAAAAAAAAATTTATTACTACCAAAAAATTTAAAATAAAAAAGTTAACATCTTCGAATAAACTTACTAAGTTCTAGAAATATTTCTTAACTAAATAAAAACAGTGTAATGTTTACCTTCCCTCGACGATCCGGCGCGGAGAAAGAGGAGCTGCCGTATGGTTACTAAAATATTATATTTTTTTTAATATTTAATAAATCAAACTTTTTATTTACTATTAATGGATTCTAGAATATTTATAACACAAAACAACAACTTCACAGTGACTTTTCTCAGTTTTTATGTCACCATTATTAACTTTTTAAAAACATTTGGCATTCCAAACCATTGATTATTTTAAGAATAAAAATACACGCAATTTTGATTGGTGAAAGGTTTCAACTTTTATTTAATAGTCTATTATAATTGGCTAAACTATTTGATCTGAGATTGCCAAATGTGATAGATAATTTCATACTGAATTACCATAACCCATGAAGTGAGATGAATTGACGTTTGTGTATTAGTTTACGCGCCATCGGCGTGGTTCTTGAATTTTCCTTTTTTATATTTAGAATGATACATAAAACAAAAACAAAGCTTGTCATAAGTTAAAATTCAAGTGTTTTGAATCGCCGAGAATTCTTTCAATCATAGTTAATTCATCTTTTTTTATTAATTTTAAAACTGCATGTGAACTATTTGAAACAACCTTCTAAATTTAATATTCATAGATTAATGAAATTAACTGTTTTAGTTTTATTACAAAATGACAATCTTCCAAAAACTACTTTACAACAAGGTGATTTTAAACCCATTCACTTATAGAAAATACAGCTACTGTAAAAGCAATTACTTGAAACAAATGTTTAAATTGAATGGTAAGCCCCCAAAATTCATCTTTGAGTTATTTCGCATTGTAGTCGTTCAAATATATTTTTCACAAATCCATATAATTAATATTTTGTGGAAATCCTTACTGTAGAGATATAATACGGACAACTGGACATTTTTGGTAACTTCAGGGAATGCACGCCTGAGACAAACTACACCAATTTTAATTTTTGATACAACCTGATATGAAACGCGATTCTTGACGCCACTTCTTGATTAAAAAAAAAAAATTGCTGTATGTGTCTGTTGGCCGAAAACAGCCTGCTTTTCTGTGACTATTCATCGGCCGTTGTTACTTCATTGTTTCTGTACCGCTTATCAGCTATTTCCAGGAATGAGATTCTTCCGCCGATCCCCGTTTATTTTGTTATAATTTTTCATTTTCATACAATTCCGTTTTTTTTCACAAATTTAGAAAAAAAAACACCTTTTTTCTGCAATTTTTCTCGCGGAAAGAGTAGTTTTATCTTTCCCAATTACTTTTTCTCTCTTATTTCGGATTGGTACAATTCTGCGAATTTCAGGTTTGTGAAATTAAATTTCGATCATGGATGAGCCGATCAGCCCGATTCATGCTTCGTGTAAGCCTCATTATTTACGTGGGTATGATGGACATTTTACTGAAGAGTTACGCTTAAATAATGGGCAATATTGCCGAGATTCGCATCTCTATGGCGATCGCTATTGCCGAAATTTACATTGTAATGTTATTATAATTTTCGTTGAGTACTGCTCCGATATAATAGGAGACTTGCATTTCAAGAGGAGTTTACATTCGATGCTATTTATGTTGATGTGATGACCGTTTTCAGCAGATGTTACTCTGTTGTTGATATCCGATTTTACACTGTTTTTAAGTTTAACCACGGAACTTGCGTACATTCAGATTTCTCTAAGCCTCCGATGTAATGACTACTTTTTTTGCTGTTGCTTCCTCTAATGTTACAGCCTCTGCAGCCATTATTTGCGTTGGTGTTTGATGTCTGTTACGTTGATGTTTTGGCTGTTATTTCCGTGATTTGGCAAATGCCATCTCCGAGATTATGTTGTGTGATGATCATTTTTGTCGGTCAGATGTGACGATGTAATAGCCGCTATTGCTGACATTTGCTCCTATGTATTGGGCATTTAAACTGATTTTTGTATTGATGTGAAGTCATTTTGGTTGAGTGCTGTTGTAATATACGATATTATCGGGATTTGCGCCGATGTTATCCAATAATATTACCGAAATTTGCTCTGACATGGTGGGCGCTATTACCGGTATATATGTTGCTGTGATTGTCATTTTCGCCAAGATTTATCCTGAAGTAATATCAACTATTGCTGAAATGTGCCATGTAATTTTGGTGGCATTCGCCTAGGTTTTTTCTGATGTGATAGCTATGTCTGTGGTTAGTGCTTGTGTATGAGGTCTCTATTTAATTTATATCGATTCAGAATAGTTGAAATTTTAATATATTGCGCAAGAAAATTCTTACTGATAGTAAAATTTTTATTTATAGATCATGTTTCAAATTATAATTTTTACTATAATTGTATGTAAAATTGTTTGTCTATTTTAGCTTTGCAAACAATTTTACATTTTCGCTATGACTAAATAATAGTTGAAAAGTTTTTTTTATATAACTGTCTAACTTGTGTACCATATAATTGTGCATTAATTATTTATATTTACAAATGCGCAATATTTTAACTTTTTATGGACATTATCATTTGTTTACTGTTTGAGTAGTAGTAATTGACATGAATATTACTGTAACATAATTTAAGGAATTAAATGTTTTTATAAAAATAGATCCATATATTAGTTATGCAGTAAATATATTAAATAATTGCAATAAATGTAGTATCCTTCTAAAAAAAACGATCATTCTTAACGTAATACAAATCTTGATTTAAACTTATTATAAAAACCTATTTCAATTGATTCAAATTTTGATTTTAACTTATACAAGGCAGAAACGAAATATGATTTTTCCTGTCAAGAATTTGATAAAAATTCGATTTCAACTGATACAAAATTGAATTTCAGCTGATACAAAATTGGATTTCGGCTGATACAAAATTGGATTTTGGCTGATACGAAGCTGATACAAAATCGGATATCAACTTATACGAAGGGGATAGTGGGACGTTAAGCTGTGCGATCCCTGTAACTTTGTTTGAAGCTTAAAAAAATTAGTTTAACATATTTGTGGTTGCTATGAAAATTTTAAAATATGTAGTAGCTTTTAAATAAAGCAAATATATGTTACCATAACTGCCATATCCCTACAATTTCACCCTTAATTTTTAAGATTGTGAAACCTGATATGGATGACTTTTTATCAAATATGAATATATTTGTTTTTAAAATATATTTTGTAACTAAATAGTGTCTTGTTGGAAAAGTACAATCAGTCAACAGGGCTTTTATTTATCTAATTGATGATTGTTCTGGTTTGGAATTAGTTTAAATATTTTTTTAGTTAATTAAAATCTGGTTATTTCATTTGAGGATTTTTCATAGAGTTATTGTTAATAATATTAAGGGGTTATAGTTATTGGTTGTTAGTTAGATTATCAGGGATTATTTTACAGAGAAACCATAAATAAAATCTCTAGTATAGAAAACAACACTTTATTAGTTTCTAAATGCATTTTTCAAAATGAGTTTGAAGTAACTAAAGTGACAAAAACTAATAAAAAGTGGGACAGATGTCATTTATCATCACTGGTCCCACAAAGTTAAATTAATTTGAACACTATGCCAACCAGTGATGATTAATGATCTTCTGAAAATTCCGCCAGTGAGAGGCTAAATTATCTGAACCAGTGCGAATGGAATAGTGTTAACTTCCTTCGGATGATAAATGAATAATTTAATCTGATTTTTGTGAACTACCCTCCGGAAAAGTAAAAACTTCAGAAAAACCAATAAAAATTATTTCAGAATGAGTTGAAATTAATGATTTTTTTTTTTTTTTGGTGCTTTTTATCAATCCTAACCAGCTTAATTATCCTAATGAGTTAATTAATAATAAACAATGAGTGGAATAACCAAATGATTTAATTTAAAAGCAAGATCTATAAAGTTCTATTATGTAGAAATGGCAATATATTTCATAATTCATCATGGCAAGTGATTTAGTGCAAATATTTTATTAGATGATAGAGTGCAGCTATGAGCTAATATTAATAATTTGTGATTTTGCTTTGTATTTACCATACTAGGGGGCTACGCTTGTGAAATGCTTGTGCAATCCCTTTGATTTGTCACATAGTCCAGAGAGATTAATTCACAATCTCAAAGTTGCCCTTGTTAAATTGTATTCCTTTCATCATGATTTTAACCATCTGTGTGTACACTTAAAAAGATCCTCCAAACATTGATTCAGTGTGCAAAATTACGTAGTCTCTGTATGTCTCTCCAAGAATGAACACTTAAAAATAGCAAACACAATGGACTATCAAACAACGAAGGGACTATTTTAAAAGAAATCATGACATGAAAAGTACTGCAAACAAAAAGATCAATAGAAACTCGCCTAGAATACTACATTGAATATTGACACGTACAGTGATCACGTAAAATAGTATTTTTTGTAGACTCAGAATGAGTTCTATATTTACTCTCCAGTTTCATCTAGTCAACTTTTTTTTTAACATGTGAAGAGAATTCTTTATCTTGTACCCTATTATTGTACCTTTGCTAGAGGTTCGTTTGTATTCGGCTGTTTCCTGTCACTTCCAACAGTGTCTGCAATGAGGATTTTTGGAATTTGCATGTGTTATTCAACCAACTGACGGACTAGGGATTGGGCGAAATTCTACAGTTGTTTTCCCTGCAATAATTTTTAAATTATATTTCTAATTAAAATATATAATTTTTTTTAATTATTTTTTATTCATTTGTTTTAGATAGGTTATAAAGTATCATCCTAATAAAAATATTTCATTTAAAATTTTGTTTAAAAATGTTGTGTATCGCTGAAAAAACTGAGGATCAAATGATGCATATATACGTGCATGACTGCGAGTGGGTTAAAGAAAAGACTAATTAAAATATTGGCATTCTGGTGCATAATTTGTTTATCATTTATGTTTAGAATTTCAGAGATTTATGTAAATTGGAAAATACTTTCTATAGATCCATCCACTAAATGACCAGTTATTGTTCTCATAAGAGTTGCATTATGTTCACATTTTAAAACTTAATTAAAAAGCAATTGTGTTTCCATCTTCCCTCCTATTGGTTGTAATGCTGTCCCAAAGCTAATGTCTACTGAGTTTGCATTTAATTTTTTAAAAATCTGGTATAGTCATTATCATTGCTTGCAATTGCAAACTAATTCCTCACCACAAATCGTGCTGCAGGCAAATTTTATTGCATACTGATAAAATGTTTTCTGGTAGTGGTAACTATCATACTAACTGGTTTCATTATAATTGAGGTGTTCTTTTTTCTTCTTCTTTTTTCAGAACTATCAAGACTTTTCACTGTACATTCCTGTTATACCCTTGAACTCAAAAGGTGTGTTGACTTTTCTGTATTTAGACTTATTATTATAAACAAAATGCTCTTGTCACCTATTGAGAATTAAATATCTGACAGATTTTGTTTTTCAATAGGTTGTGTTCAGGAATAGCTCAAAATAAATTGGAAGACAAATTCCTTTGCCAGAATCTTTCTCGTAGCTTTGATCAAGCGATTCTACTCGATAATTTAGATTCAACAGACCTTGTTTCTGTTTCAGAAAAGTTTAATTTAAAGGTAACTTGCTGAATTTGTGCACTAGTTTTTATCTTGTTTACGTTTTTAGTTATGGTATGGTTCTCTTTCTCAACGTAATTTCAATGTTTGTGTGGTAATAGTAAAAATATTGATACCTATTCCTTTATTTTTGGTATAATTCAGTATTTTTTCAAGTATTTCATAAATAGATAACCCAAAAATGTATAGTCTGCTAGAAGTTAGTTAAAAGCACTTGAAGAGTATTGTTAGTAAATTTATATTAATTGAAATTTGTTCTTTTTTTTTTTTCTTTTTTTTTTGGCATGAAATGTGTCTGGCACATATTCTGGGATTAAATGTGTTTATGTTTAATAGACTTTGAGGTGCATAACAAATTCTGATAGTCTAGCATTAAAAATAAATTAAATCTAGCATATCCTTTACTTGCCTATAATATTTCATACATGAAAGCTAGTCTATTGTAAATTACATTTTATAAATTTTTAGAAATGTCAATAAATAATTGAATTGAATAAAATCATGCATGTTATTTTATTCATAAAATGTATATTACATAGTATATGCTGTTAATACTTTAAAATTATTAGCTGTTATGATACTTAGGAATTCATGGATATTAAATTGCCATTTGAGATGCTACAAATAATTACATCAAAAATTCAAATTAGAAATTTATACTTTTCTTAATTTCTACTTTTTTGTTAATAAATGCCCACCAAGCTCAATTTCTTTGTTAATACTTTATGAATTATTTTAAAGTGTTGGATATTTTTTATGTTGACAGGGTTTGGACATTAAGTACATTCATAAGTACAATGTCAAAGTTTCTGATGATTTAAATACTATGCTGTGTCCATTTGATTCGATAAACAAGGAATTTTCTTCAATCCAATTTGTGTCTTATAAAAAGGACATTGTAGGAGAGCGACTAGTTTTTGATTCTACACCCAAGTATGTTATAACCTTTATTATTATTACTAAAATTAACTTTTTACTTATTCCTGCAATGGATGTTCTTATTTATAATTTTATATTACTGTAGAACAATTTCTTATCTATAAAGTTAGAGTTTATTAGTTATTTATGAAAACAGTCCTTGCACTTGCATAAATAGAACAAATTAATATAGCAATTGTACTCTGCAGCTTTCTATTAATCATGAGACAAATTTAGTTGTATGTTAACACTATATTTCATCTTACAGATCAAGTAATGACATTCTATTTGGATGGTCTTTAGTGGGACTAAATCAAAGATCATTGGTAGTCACATCAGATCCTTTGGATGCTATTGCTGTAAATCAAGCAACAGATATTCCTGCTGTCTCTCTACCTTTTGACTTCATCAAATTTTCTCCCGAAGTAAGACTGTTGATATGATTATTGTATTACAATTTGTTGATTAATAATTTTCTTAGAATGTGTACAAAATTAAATACACATTCATAACTAACTTATTGCATCACAAGTCAAGTTAACATATTGTACTTTCTTTAATGAAAGAAAAGTAGTCACTCGATTAATATTGGAAATCAGATGATCTGCTAAAAGGTTGGGATATAATATTACCTGACAAATATGAATTATTTTAAAGATTTGATGGCAAAAGTATTTTGGTCATGGGATGTAATATGTTAGGTTACCATTCTGAGCTCTTCATAGATGCCAAAGATAATTAAACTACAAATTATTACTGTAATTGCGTTTCCTAGCTTCATGCAAGTCTTAGAATGTAATGTGTCAGGTTACCATACTGAGCTCTCCATACACGTCAAAGATAATTAAACTACAAACTATTACTGTAATTGCGTTTCCTACCTCCATACAAATCTAAAATAAGGAAAAAAGTTTTGAATTAATGTTTATTGACAATTATGGCAAATTTTATCAGACTGTTGCTTTGGATGAGTGGTTAAAATATGTAAACATTACTCTTGTGTCTGCACCAGACTACTACTTGTTTTCTTCTTTCATCAACCCTTTGTGTGACACTCCAAAGAGATGCCTTGTGGCACAATTCAATATATTGGATACTTTTCGTCACTTGAAAACAGCTCTAAAAGTGGATGGACAATTTAGCCACCAGTGTTTATAAAGAACCTTGTATTAAATATGAAAATATAATGCAAAATAAGCAATGATGTCAAGGGGAAATTATATCTGCTATTAAAGGGCAATTTGATTTTTTGAAAGGATACATCTTCTGCTCACTAATGATATTCTCTTCTTTTATGTAGGTACCTGCTATACATTGATTTTTAATTTATGAATATTTAATTTGTACTTTAGCAATACATAAAGATGTATCTCTTGATTATGAGTTTCATATTTTTAAGCTACTCCATTGAAAAGTTATGTATAAAAAATATAATTTAAATTTATACAGAAGTATATATCTTTGTTATTGAATAATTTGCATTTTTATTTCAGGTATTTGATGCTTTTAAATCATTTAAAAAAGTTATATTTTGGTTAAAACCTGAAGTACATGATTGGGCCACTCATAAAATTATTAGAAATTACCTAGGGAAATCAGCATTTTTTATCAGGTAAGTTTTCTTACTACTAGTTTACATTAAACAGAGTTCCCATGGTCATTAAAAGTGCTTAATATTTTTAACTAGTTTTCCAAGCCTTAAAAGTATTTGAAAATTCTTATAGGTCCTCAATACTACTTGAAAATGCTTTATGGTCTTTAATTTTTGTCACCTATTTGTCTACACTAAAATTTTCTGGTATATTTGTATTCTTCTTCTTCTTTGTATTGGGTTAGTCAGATATGTGGCACCTCTGCTTTAGGGTAGCATTTTGTACCATACTCCAAACCCAATGTTTCTTAGCTCCATGTGTTCGGATCTCCCACTTTAGCAATAAAGTCCGACAAACCCCTAATGGAACTAAGGTGTGATTCTTTAGTGTTGGTGGTTCCTAAAGTAGTTAATCGAGTGAGGGCAAGAACATCACATTCATATATAACATGATGTGCCGTTTCCTCGTTTTTGTGACATTTCCTGCATATGGGGTCTTGTTGACAGAGTCCCATTGTATGGAGGTGTTTTCTGAAATGGTAATGCCCTGTGATGAAGCCCACAATTGCTTGCATCTTCAGTCTTGGGTATCTTAGAATTTCAGAAGCAATCTTCGCAGATGATCTGATAATCATGCTTTTAGCGTGTTTTTGTCCAGAAGAACTTTGCCACGTTTTATTCATCTTCTGTTTTTCCCATTTATGAAGAACACCTTTTGCAGTCTTCAAATTGATCCCGCAGAAGGGCTCCGCACCTATTGGATTATAAGATGATCCCCGTTTTGCAAGTTCATCAGCTTTTTCGTTACCTTCTATACGCTTGTGTCCTGGCACCCATATAAGAGTAACCTCATTTTCTAATGCCAGTTCTTCTAGAAGGTTTCTACATTCCAATACAGCCTTTGAATTGATTTGGAATGAATTAAGTGCCTTTAAGGCTGCTTGACTGTCACTATAAATGAGAATCCGCTTACCTCGGTAGCCTTTTCTCATATTAATCCGTAGACAGTCAGTGATTGCAAGGACCTCTGCCTGGAACACAGTGGCATACTTTCCAAGACCTCTAAAGAAGTTAGTTCTTGGTGATACGCCATGTACTCCCAGTCCTGAGAGGTTGTCTTTCTTTGATCCATCTGTGAACCAGATAAGATCATTGTTTGTTTGGTTAAACATGTAATCATTCCATTCATCTCTGGTGGGTATTACTACCTTGAATGGTCTTTCAAACATGTATTTCTTCTCCAAGGTGTCTGAAGGCATCAGAAGAGTAGGTTCATGAATTTTTCTGGTGATGCTGATATGCCCTTTAGCCGTAGGCTTGTCATACCATTGTTGTTTTAACATCATTCTGTATGCAGTCATTCTTGCAGTGCTGCAAATGAAGATGTCTAATGGGGTCAGATCTAATATGGTCTCTAATGCTCTGGTGGGCGCCGAGGACATTGCACCTGTGATACACAAGCAGGCTAGTCTTTGCAGACTACCCAGCCTGTCCTTCACAGTTCTCTGTTCCACTTTACACCACCAGATCACAGAGGCATAAGTGATCATAGGTCTGATGACTGCTGAGTACATCCAAAACATCATTTTTGGTTGTAGACCCCAGTTTTTTCCAAGCATGCGCCTACATGTCATAATGCATTTTTTTGCTTGATTTATTTTGTAGTCAACATGTTTATTCCATGTGAGTTTTTGGTCAAGATATAAGCCTAAATACTTCACCTCAGAAGCCGCATTGATTTCAACGTCAAAAAGTTTAGGGATGAAAAAACCATCCCATTTTCTTTTGCGAGTGAATGGTACAAGATTGGTTTTCTGCGGACTAACCTTCAGATCCCTCTCTGTACACCATTTGCTAACATAACTTAGTGCATTCTGCATAAGTGAACAAGTTATGTTGAAATCTTTACCAAGGATAAGGATGACAATGTTATCCGTATAACCTTGCGGATAATAACCTATATTATTCAGGTGCTTAATAAGGTTATTTACTACCAGGTTCCAAAGTAATGGTGATAAGACACCTCCTTGAGGGCAACCTCTGGTAGCCTTTTTTTCAAGAGATTCATCAAAGATGTTCATTTGAATAGTTCTATCTGATAGCAGGTTCTCAATCCATGTACATAGTATATGGTTTATCCCTGTGTCCCTTAAGGAATTAAGGATAGATAGATGTGGGGTATTATCAAATGCACCCTGTATGTCAAGAAAAGTAGCAAGAGCAATTTCCTTTCTTTCCAGGGTGTCTTCTATCTTGGAAACAAGCTGATGAAGTGCTGTTTCTGTAGATTTTCCAGGTTGATAGGCAAACTGTAGATCATGCAAGGGACAATTGCTTCCCATGTATTCTCTAATATGCCTGTCAATTTTCTCCATGATTTTAAGAAAGAATGAAGATAAGCTGATTGGTCTGAAGGACTTTGCCTGGTCATAACTATTTTTTCCAGGCTTAGGGATGAATACAACCCTTGTCTTCTGCCATATCTTTGGGATATATCCCAGGGCTAGACTAGCTCTATAAATTCTAGTAAGTACTGGGATAATTAGTTCTTCTGCCTTCTGTATCATGATGGGCATTATTCCATCTGGTCCAGGGCTTTTGAGTGGTTTAAAAGTGGATATAGCCCATCTAACGTTATTGTGATTAAGAATGTTCTTCGCATAGGCCCATTGACTTCTACCAACTCTATTATTTGAGCCAATGAAGTGTTGGCCATCATCACTATGAATATCCCTAGATCCTGGAAAGTGTTTTTTTGCCATGATTTCCATGACTTCTTTCCCAGTATTAGCAAAGTTACCATCATCATCCTTTAAGGTGCCTCTACCATTATTGGTTCATCCCTTCTAAGGATTCTTTGGATTCTAGCTCCTTCAGAGATAGATTCAATCTCTTCACAGAACTTTCTCCAAGAGTCTTCTTTGCTTTTTCTTACATTTTTGTTATACTTGGTGAGGGATTTCCTATAGTTATCCCATTCACCATTTTTCTTAGCTCTATTGAAGAGTTTTCTGACTTCTGCTTTTTAGGTTGCTAGAGAGTTGTTCCACCATGGACATTGGTGTTTTGCTCTCTTAGTCCGAACTGGGCAGTTGTTATTATATGATTCAAAAATATTACTATGCAGATTCTCTGCTGCAATTTCTAGATCATATGTATCTCTAATTAGTTTGTTCCCTAGCTCAGTTAGCCCCTTAAGCTCCTCCTGGAACTTTTTCCAGTCTGTGCTCAAAGGGTCTCTGAAGCTTCGATCAAGTTTAACATTAGAGTTAATTTCAAAATGGATGTTCTGATGGTCTGAGCCTGATGGTCTATTATCTACTTTCCATTTATTGATATTTTTACTAATAGTCTGTGTAGCAATAGTAATATCAATTACTTCAGATCTGTTAGAAGTAATAAAAGTCGGATCGTTGCCTTTATTTAGAATATCAAGGTTATAATTAAGAATGAATTCTAAAAGACACTCACCTCTTTTGTTCGTGTCTGTACTATTCCAGACTACGTGGTGCGCATTGCAGTCTAGTCCAAGGACTGCCTGCAATTTGTTGGCTGCACAAAATTGCATTAGTTTGTGCAGGGATTGGTCAGGTGGTGTCTTCTCTTCATAGGGCAAGTAGACAGAGCCTATAACAATTTCTCGGTCTCTTCCCTCTATGTTGAGTCTGACCTTCACTGCTGTTAGATCCTTATTAATGAATTCAGTAAGGGGTAAAACTTCGATGTTTTTGTCTATAAGGATACAGGTTCTAGCGTTACTATTATAATCATAGATTAACTTACCTTTTAGGCCGCTGATTCTACCCCTGACGAGCCAGGGTTCTTGAATCAGGGCCAAGTGTATGTCCTCAGTAAGAAATTTCTTACTGAGGTTAGTTGTACCACTTCTACTGTGGTGGAGGTTGGCTTTGAAGAAGCTTCACCATCAATCTTTGTGAATTTTTCTAGGACTTTGGCTTGTACTTGGTGAAGTCCGATATAGAATTTATATCCTCTTCTACCAAGCGTAGCCGCGTCCAATTCAGGGACATTGAGGACGATCGTACGTCCGGATGGGTCTTTCTTCATATTCAATATGTTCCACTCTGTTGGAGTGAGCCCACCGTTCTGCACCTCAATTTTTTTCAAAATGTCCTTTGCAAACTTTCGGAAGCTTAGCAATAATTTTGGTGGTTCTGACAAGTTTTCTTGCCTCACCCACCAAAAGTTTTTGATCTTGCCAGGGGGTTATACCACTGACAGTCTGTTCCAGCCACTTAGAGCTCTCCAGATCTGCGCAGTTGATGATAAGAGCCCCATTCTCAAGTCTACACGATAGAAAGGTAGGGGCGGGGTGTTCCTCATTCCTTTCTATCTTGTTTGTTATCAAGAGTTCTAGGTCAATAGCCTGCTCCTCTGAAAAACGTTTTTCAGGATGTCCATCAAGGAGTATAGCCATCTTGACCGCCGTAAGAGCCTCCCTGTAGGTTTCACCCACAGGTCTGTCTCTCTTGGCAGTCTTTTTGGCTACATCCTGATCCATCCTGTCACTCTGTCTTTTTTCGCTTTTCCTTTGGGGTTTTTCAACCCAAGTGCCAGCAGCGATCTTTTTTTCCCGGCTGAGCTTTTTCTTTTGCGCTCCGGAAATTCTTTTTTTCAATTTTATCTTGTCCAGAGAGGCAGTCATGCTAGTTATAGCTTCCTGTCCTTCTCTGGATGTTGATGATTGACTGGAGGTCATTTCTACCTCCATTGAAGGATTCATTTCTACTCCTTCGGTTGGCTCCTTCTGGGTTTCCTTGTCTACCGAAGGGTCTACCTCAGAAGTTTTATCTGTAAAAACAGAGGGTTTTGAATTATTGTTGATTTCTTCCATAAAATTCATATACAAAAAACTCAGGAAAAAAGGTCCACCCAGTATTGCCTGAGTTACTGGGTAAGGCAATTACTCTAGAAGTTTGCCAGGCTTACTAGAGGCTCCGTTAAGACACTATAACCGCAGTGTCATTCACCCTGGGCACGGGTCGCATAACACCAGGGTTACGGGAGTTGGTTCGCGGCCACTTATTTAATATTCGTAGCTATCCCATTACAGGACGTTCGGCTATCCACCACCTGCCGACGCGCCTGGTAGCCACTCAAGACTCAGGATATTTGTATTACACATGCATCAACTTTGTATATCATTTGGTTCGTATTTCCTAATTGGTGGAATAGAAATCAAATGGGTTTGGTTACACTGTACTCTGTGAGGTGAACACATGAGATTAGTGTTTACGTTTTGCGAGGAAAAAGATCTAAGACCATCACCAAAGTCTGTTATAAAAGCACAAATTGTGCATGAAAGATTTTGATATTAACTCTCTGGGTAAAGCAGCTGTAAAATTACACATTAAAGATATGATGCGTGAAAACAAATTTTCGAAAGTTCTTAAAAGTGTTGTTTTGGTCCTTAAAAGTCATTGATTTTCATTCTATAATTTCAGTGGGAACCCTGTTAAAAAACCAGTGAACCCATGCTCAGACTGTTTATTTAAGGTTTCTTAGAGGACTTTTTTTTTTTTAAAGGTTATCAGAGTTAGATAGTGATTTCTATATGATCTATACATTAATATGAACATATGCTGCAATTTCAATTTTGGTGTACAAAATTTGTTTTTTAAAAATTATGAGTTGTAATTTTCCCTAAACCTACTATGACCATTTTTACTTCTTCCTCTAATATAATAGTAGCTTCTATCAACATTATTTACATTGATATGTGATAGTTGTTTTCCCAGAGCATTAATTCCCCTATTACAGAGAGTTACATTGTTACGATGGCCTCTTTCAATGAGTGCTACACTGTTGTAATATTCAAGATTTACAACAATATTTCCATTTTTTATTGACATCTAAAAAATATTTTTTAATGCAATATAAATTAGATTTATTTTAAATTTAAAGTTTAGTATTTTCACCAATGAGGAAAATATATGTTTATTCTGCAGCAGCTAACTAACCATTTTTAAAACTTCCAATTACATTATAATTGGTTAAAAAAAAGTTTTGTAATTTTTTTATATTGAGAAATTTAAGATTATAATTAATAGTTCTATTTAATGTAGCAACATGTATATTATTCATTAATTAGTTTAGTATCAATGACATTTTTATAATTAGTTTTATAAGCAGAAATAATTTGTTGGGAAATTTTAAATTACAACAATTTAATTGTTAAATTTGGCAATACTATAAATGTACCATGGTTTGGATTTCAGAATATTTAAAAAGCCATTTGGGGGGGGGGGGGGTGGAGGGCTAATTTTTAAAAAAAAATATTTTTCCCCCACAATACTTTTTTTTTTATCATCATTTAAATTTAATATTAGTAATCTACTAAATTTTGAAAGATTAGTTCACTTACTAAAAAAGCAATTATTTTACCTCTAAAATGATATTTTCATTAAAGATAAGTTCTATTAAACGTTCTTCTACAATTTTCCCCATGGTACAAAATTTATTTTTTCTGCTGCAAAACTGCTTAAATTAATCCCTGTAAGGGTGAAGTATGTAAGGGTGAAGTGGTTATATGAGTTACTACCAGTTTTCACTAAAGAAAAGTAACATTTGATCTATGCAATAGATATCTATAAAACATGCAGATAATTCATCTCTTTCTTTGAGAATCATTCGTATTTTTCTAGATACAAAGGAATCAAATCTTCTGTTTGAAATAACATGGCAAATCTTTCCTTTTAAGGACTTTCAAACTTCCTGCAAATATACTTACTCTGCATTTTGAATCCTAATGTGTTGTTATTTATTTCAATTTTTTAACTTTACAGGCCAAAAGATTTTCCAAATGCATTATGTAGCTTACAGTTCGGTTCCAATTTAAAACACATTTTATCAGAATCTTTTTCTCTCTATGATGCGAATTTAGAGACTTTTGATTCATATGTAGATGTTATACTTGATGAAATAAAAGGCTACGAGAAAAACTCGGGGATCAAGGTAATTTGTTATCTTTCTTTAGATTAATAAAGGATGTGTTTAATATGATGTTATCAATATGTAAGAGAATATTTTAATGTTAATAAATATATAATTATTACCTATAAGTTTTCTATTTGTCTAACGAACATCTGTTAAAATGATAGAGAAGTTGTCGAGATCTCCACATAAATTACGCTTTCTTTTTTTCTTAATTATTTTTATATGGAAATTGTATAAATATGAACTTATTAACTCTGCTCAACTGTAATAATAGTGTTGCTTTTAATTATTCATGATTTTTATTTTGTCAAGTATTTAACACCATTAATTTCAAAAGTGGTTATTCTTCCCATTTTTTCAATTTCAAAATTAAATTTTTCATGAAAACAGCAAGTACCTGTTTTAGGACTGAGATTTTTAATGTATTTATAGCATAAATGTATTTTTTCATTGCTTGACGACCTCCCCCCCCCCCCTCTCCCCTCCCTTTATTTTTTAATTTTAAATCTTTATTTGTAAAGTTAATAGCATATCAGAGTAACTTTGCCCCCTAGATGCTTTTTAATTCAAACAACCAGCAAAATGATCTTCATCCATCCATGGGGGGCGAGCCTTAGCGAGTTGGAAGCATAACCCCCTATACGAACTCCTGCATAGCTTGACATCAGTGGGAGGTGTAAGCCGATTTCAGTGCGCTCTGATCGGTAGCGTAAGATTCCTTCCCTTGTGACATCATTGAATTGTGCTGAGATAAAGGAACGGTGTTGGCAGATTTGGTGTGATTATCGGCAAAATTTCCTGCCTAATTAAATAAACGTACGAAAAAAGAAACTATATTTTTTGTGGGGGCGGAAGAGAGAAGATGCATTTTTTTCTCCGTTTTTTACTTTTGTATTTCGAAAAAGTATTTGTCGAAAAAAAGTTACTTCTTTGAAAGAAAATTAGTAAAAAAATATAGGTAATTTTTAAAGTGTTTTATTTTATCATAATAATTCAATTGAAACTTAAATATTCGAAATCTACTTTTCAGCAAATATTTTAAGCTCTATTTTTTCACTAAATCTGCAAATTGTAATGTCGAAATTATGAATCAAATACTTTGTGTTGGTTAAGTATTTTTTCTCCAAACAATAAAAGTTATCACTTTTATTTAAAAAAAAAAATGTTAAAAATAATCGTTATTTATAAATTTTATGGTATTGTGTTCTTATATTATTTGATATACAATAGTTTTAAAGTAGAGTTATATAATATGCTTTTTTTTTTATTTTTACTTTAAAAAATATCACTTTTAGGCAATTCTCTGGATGTCACACAGGACATATTCGCTCTTCTTTCTTCTTGTAAATGAATTAGAATTGCAAAATTATTATGAATCTAAGTTATGCTTTTGTTTTATATAATGTTAGTTTGTTGCGAAGTTTCATGGAAAAATTATTTAACTAGGTCAAACAGACATGTCCTGTGCATCAGTGTTATAAGTTGCATATTTGACCTAATTAAAAACATCTGTACTGACATGATTCTTTAATTAACTATTGATATGTAATCCATCTCATCTCAGTGTCTTATCAACATCACCATTAATTACTATAGCCTCTCACATTGAATTCCCCTGATCTCTCACACTGGTCTTTTAAGTGAGTACTTATGACTAACAAATAATTTTTTTAACTAATCAAAGTAAGGCCAGTTTATAAACTTCATCACATAGTTATTCCTATTCCTCATTATTATCATACTTATATTATTTATTTTATTAGTATGGTCCTTGTAATATTTCTAAAATGTCATAATTTATTTTTTCAGTGGAAGAGATTTACTGTTCTGAATGATCTCCTAAAAGGACTTCGAAAAGGAGAATTAACTATTTTTTCAGGGCAAACTGGCACAGGCAAAACAACGTTTATGAGTGAATACAGTCTTGATTTGTGTATCCAGGGTGTGAGTATATGCACTTGAACTAATTTATTGTATTTTGATATATAAATTGGATCTTGCAATTTAACCTATTTTAGCTTCCAACTTTATGGGCAAGCTTCGAGATTTCAACTACTCGACTAATGAAAACCATGCTATCTCAATTTTCTCGGTAAGTTTTGATGCTTATTTCTTGCTGATTTCTAAACAATAAAACAATTTTTTGTTGAATAGTTTTTAAAAATTAATTTAAATTTATTCAATGTATTTTATATTTGGAATGTATTAGTTTATTGTAATTATGTACTTACTTTTAGGTGTTCATTTGTGGACAATATAGAAACATATAGTCATTGGGCTGAAGAATTTCGTAAAATACCTATGTTTTTTCTTAACTTCCATGGCCCAAGAAACTTAAAAACAATTTTAAAGGTATTATTGTATTTAGAATTTTTACTCATTGCTTGACTTATAAATTATCTATAGTGACTTGGCTTCTTAATTGTTGAAATAGATTTTTTTTTTAATATATATGCATATTTTTTATTAAATAGGACTTTTTTTTTCCAAATCTAGAAAATTTATTAATTACCTCTTATTTTTATTTATACAAATATTTCTTTAAATTGTATATAGGAGGTATAATTCTTTACGTTTATCTCTACATTTGCTATTTTATTTTAGGCCATGACTAATGCTGTAATAGTGTACAATGTTCAACACATAGTCATTGATAATCTTCAATTTATGATGAACATGGAAGATTATAATGCTTCTTTAGATCAATTACGCAGACAAGATCAAGTGTTTGGGGTTTTTCGTGAGTTTGCTAATGAATGGAACTGTCATATAACTCTTGTGATGCATCCCCGAAAAGTAAGAGTTTGTATGAAATTTTAGCCTCTCAAGTACTTCTGATAAATTATTTAATTAATGATAATTTTATAACTGATTATGATTTTCTCATTCCTTATTTTTATATAAATGTTTTGTATTGTTCTAAGATATGTTGATAATGTTCTCCCTATTCATTTTAAATCAGTTGCAATTAAAAAATCTTTTTCCAAAGTTTGGCAAAAATGGAAAGTATTAAAAAAAATAGTGACTGAACAAATACAAATTATAATAACCTTCTTCAATTTATTTTGATTCTGTCATTTTCATAACCAAATCATGAAACAAATTTAAATTTCTTTGGCAATCTGATGCGTATTAAAAATTGTTTTCCTGTGATTTTCATGCTCAGTGCCTTATAAAACAGCTGCATCTCAGAGCCATGAAAAGTACAATTAATATAAAAAATAAAGAGAAAAACTAAATTCTCTTATTGTTGGTATAAATCTCAAAATTAACACTTGTCAACAGTAGCAGTTCTCAACTTGACAGTGGTTATACCTAATTCACTTTTTTAATTTATTGTCTTTTTATATTTCAATTATATTTGTAGAGACAAATTTGTGTATTTCAAAATATGTGTATTGATGGTTTAGTTCTAATTAATTAATCTGCTTAATTACTATTTTATTATATTACTATATGTTTACTATGTTACATAGCTAATTAAAATACTTTTTTATTAAATATGCAAATTAAAAAAATTGTAAATTATATTTTTGTTATAAATTAAAATATTATAATTATCAAATTAATAAAGTTTGGGTGGGAAGGAACTTACATGCTAATGTAACTACTTTGGCAAAATCTGACAATTCTTTTAACAGGAATAATAACATTAATTTTCATGTATTTGTTGCTTACATTTATAACCAAGGTAATCAGTTAAGTCCTTTTAAGCGCTTTAAATCTTAAACAATATCTCATAGCCAGGTAAGTAGCATATACCTATAATAAAGGACTCATGCTAAATTGTTTGAGATACCCTGCAGTACTCCTTGTGGTGAATTAAGAAAATTCCAAAGGTTATCTCGAAACTAAAGGAAATCGCCTAAAAAAGTGCTGTTAGAAAAATATGTACAATACTATAATAAAGCACAGAAAAACTTTATAGAGTTATCAATGAGTGGAGATTTGTTAAGGAAATTATTAACTGTTTGTGACTTGAAAAAAGAGTCATTCTGAAATGGAAAAATGTGTTCTCTGGTGTCATCACAAAGCTTTCTAAAAAAAGCAATGAAGGAAATAAATTCAAACAAGGAAGAAAGTAATAAACAAAAACAAATAAGAATCTGAAAAACACCCTAAAAGAATTTTTTTTTAAGTAATTTAAATCTGAGGTTTCGAACTCGCAGCCATCTAATCAATTTCGAAAATACAATTAGAACCACTTGGCTATCCAACCATTTAGTTCCATTGAAACAGAATGATGAACCAATACAAGACTCATTACTGAGCACTAAAAAACACCTCATGAAGAGATTACAGTATGTGGTGGTCCATAAATGTGTGGTGCGATATTTGGAAAGATTGCTCTAAGGTATGTTACCTGACTTTATTGATGATATTCCTCTGGCAATTTTGTCGGCATAATGGTGTGCTATGCAGTGCAACAGTATCACATAAAAAAACATTTGCTCAACAACATTCGGTTGATAATCATCTATGTTGGTTGTTTTGCATGGCTTACACAATCACCAGATATAACCCTGTTCGATTTCTTCCTCTGGCTTTAGATGAAAGTTCAGATTTATGTCAACAAGTTAGAAGGAATGCAGCTACAATTCAACAATACCTTTACCAGAGTCCGATAAAATGGACGTACGTGCGCATGATGTACTCAGGAAATAAAAATCAAATGGTTTTTTTTTTTTTTTAAATGCGCCAAGCAGATCGAGCGATCTGCTTTCTGGCAAGAGTGACATCATTCAGCTGGGTTGATATTCTCCATATAGTTCCCCACCAGTTACTTTTAGGAAGACGAAGGAGAAATTCCAGTTAGGTTGGGTGGGGAAGAGGGAAGTGTTGACTCTCCTAACTCCGGGAGGAAGGGAGAGCTTAAAGGGGGTGTGACTTCGTTTCCTGATTTTGGAATCTGAACCTATTGAAACATGTAGTTACAAGTTTTTCTTTTACTGTAACTTTTTCAATCCATTTGCATCTTGAGTTTTTGGCACTTGAGAGTTAATTTCCTTCAATCTTCTTTTAAATATGAAAGAATTCTTGGATATTTCATTATAATTTAAAAGAAACTATATTTTTCTTTAAAGTGAAAAGTAGCTATCCGAGCTAGACGAGGCAGATAAAATGATGTATTTGCAATAAAGAAATGTTGGAGCAAAACTATTCCCAACGTTTGAATCGAAAGAACAAAAATGAAAATAGTTCTGAAAGGAGGCATGCTGGACAAGCATCAGTGTTTGCTTTTGTTTCACAAGCTCAACCTTCAAGCCAACCCAGTACTTATGCTCTTCATATTGAAACTGAAAATGCGCCATTGAAAGCCAATGTTTATCCTGCAGAGTCTGGTGCTTCCTCTTCTAATGCTGAAAATGAAAATGTAAGCAATAAATTGAATGCTATTCTAGAACACATAAAATTTCTAGAAAAAGAAGTAGCTCAACTAAAAAAGAAAAATCCCGATATTCAATCCACTGGAAAAGAAGATTCAATTCAACTGAAAAGTGATATAGCATATCTATTCCAAAGCTGTCATTCAATTCACGATATAACCACCGCTTTTGACGAATTTGAGTATTACAAGAAGCATTCCTTTATTATATGCCGGACTTGTGTACCGCATGGCCATCACTTGCCTTCAGTTAGATGGGGTGATCAATTGCCACCCAGCTATATTTGTGTATACATCACAAAAATGTTACATCATTTCCATTGGGGAATTCTTTACCTCAAAAGTTCCGAAGCCTTAAGCAACATCTGAAGGGCCATTTGTTCAGTGTCACACATTTAAAAAGTGTAGACGAACGAGAAAGAAATGAAAAAGAAGAGCAACATCATGACAGAAGAGAGAGGAAATTGGTATAGGCATTTATCGCATAGTATATAAGCTTTTCTATCTTGGACGACCATATCAAGATGTTGAAGGAGAAATTGCTCTTAGTGTCACCAATGGATGTGACATGGGTGACATTAATTATTTTGAAGCCTTTCCCTCAAAAATGTTGCCATTTGTATCGGATTGCGTTGCATCCTGTGTTAAAACATTTCTTAACAATAGGCTCCCCCAAACAGGTTTTTTGCCGCCCATTAAATTCATTGCAGATAAAGCTACATGGAAGCATCACACCAGACAGTTTGTTATAGTGGTGATTGTGGCTCCTGATTCCAAAGAACTCATCAATTCCATATATTTGGCTCATCCTGTAGTTAAATCCCATACAGGAAGAGCAGTAGCTGATAGCATGATATCAATTTTGAAATGGGATAGCAGCGGACCAATACCTTGGAGGATCTTTTGATGGTCAATATTTTCAGTTAGGCATACCACAGCTTATGAATGCCTATTTTGGTTGTGGGTCTTCCAAACTTTTAATAAATGACTGGGACTCAATGTATAAAGCAGGTCTTGTGGATGAACACATTCATAAGAATTCAAAATTTAAATAGGTTACTAAAATGACAGAGGTGATAGGTTCTATATTTACATTGTTCAACTGTGTAAAGGAATGTGAAAATTTGATTGATGCCATGAAGCAGATTGTTGATGATAATGATGAATCTGAAATTACTTTTGCAAATCCTTGTTTCTTCAGTCAGACAAGGTTTGCAAACTCAGTGTGCCTTGTATACTCCAGTTTTATTGATGATTTCAAGGGGATCATCTCGTTCTAGAAGAAGAAAAAAGCAGTGTTGTTCAGGTGTGATGTGAATTTGAAGCTCGAGAAGCTAATCTGTACATGACTTCTATTCACAACAAAAAAATTTGTGTAAGACTATCAGGCCTCTGTGACATTTAAGAGAAGTTTGGTATTTTAATAAACTGCATTAAAAAAGTCAGTATTCTGCCTCATGAACGGTTTGAAAGCTTTTCTGAGATAGTAGAAGATTTGGTAGAAGCTGCAAGAAAACTTGATCCTTCTACATGTACATGCACTAATAAAGAATTAGTTGGCACAGAAGGTAAGCCAAGTTGAGTTTGGCCATTCTATAATGCCGATATAATTTCTATTGAAAGTGGTACAGGATATCAAGGAGTTTCCCTTTGTGATTCACATCCTGAAGAAGTACGTTTTACACGAGCTTCAATTATTACTAGAAAAATTAAAAATATACAAGATTTGGGAAAGAATGTAGAAAAAGAACTTGAAGAATTTGCTCTGCAATTAGCCAATAGATTCAAGGAAAGTGCTAAGGATCAAGACATACTAAATCCCATTAAGATATTAACTGATCTTAAATCCTTGGCTACAAAACTTAGAATTAAAGGAGTAATTTTCACAGCCACACTTAAAGTTAACCAATTCTTGGAATCAGCTAAGAAACTTGTTTATGAAATAAAAGAATTCCAGAGATTGAAATTAAAGTTCAATACAGAATTTTTTTACAGAAGCTCCATGAAATGGCCCAAAGAAGATTTTAAATTTCTTACAAGTATTCAAATCATTCAAAAATTTCTAAACAGCAATGATTGTTTATTAAAAAATATAAAAGTAATCATGCACTGCGTTTATAGTGGTGCTGTCATGATTTCCGTAGAATCTTTGGTTTCTAAATATGAGTACTATAATAACAAAAGAAGATAATGCAGCCAGCGAAATTATGATTTCCATCAATGGTCCAATTCCAACCAAATGTGATGCTATTATTCTTGAGGCTTCAGGAAAGTATTTTGCTAAGAATGGAAAAAGTGATTTCCATTTCTTAAGACGAGATCATAGTTTAAAAGACTAGATGACTTCAAAAACAGTGGTTAGACTAATGCAACAAAATTCAGTTCTCTGTTTTATGGACATATAATTTAGCAATTTGTATACGTTAACTGCACATTAGTTTTAATTAAATATCTTAATTAATATTATATGACCTAAATATTATATGTTTAATCAATAACTTGTAATACAGTATATTGTAAACAAAATCACTGCCAAAGCGGTTTTGAATTAAACAACTTTTAATCCTTAATACTATGTAAATTTTAATTTTCTTCATCAGTAAAATTTAAAGCGCACAAACTCGCAGGAAATTTTTGGTAATGGCATTTGTGTACGGAGGAAGAACATATTTTTTTGGGGCACTGACTTGTGCTACTGTTACACTGCAAATTATAAGTAATATGCATTCCGGTATGCTTGATCGATTACAAATGCGTATTGTGGCTAATAGTGACCTTTTTAAACACACTCGCTATGTTTTTGTTAGGCAATAAATTTCTTGCTTCTGCTCATCTATGTCGTACACTTTTCCAATGTGCGTACGTAATGACACGCATTTGTATCTGTCATTTTCCCTGCACAAAGTTAACCATGATAAACAGATTAAATAGTGAGTGTTTTTAATTATCTGCTCCAAGTTATGAATAATTCGTAATTTTCTTCTACATTTATGAATACCTCCACAAATATACAATTTCTTCTAGTGGAATAATTTTTGTCTAGAAAATTATGCAGACACACAATTAAATTTCTTTGCAATTAAATTAATCATATTTTTTGCCTTAATGCTTTAAAAAGCCAATTCTTCCTACAAGTAGTTGTTTAGATGCCCCACCCCTCAAAAATCACAGTTTTCCCAAATAAAACTGATAATTGCACGAAACAGATAACATTGGAAAAACAGAAATTTGTGTTTTCTCTAACTTTTGGTGACTTTCTCTATGGTAGTTACATTAAGAGAAAGTGAAAGGTCTACCGAAATCTATGCAATTTTAAGGGATAATTGAACGATTCTCCTGATTTTAATTTTCAACATTTTTGATGGCGATTTTTTGCATTATGCAATCTAAAAGGTTTTCTACAACTTTATTATTTTATATTTGGATTTTACTTAGACAGTTTTTTTAGAAAAGTAATTAAAAAACGACCAAAGTTTACTACATATTTAAAAATATATATATAAGAGAAATTAACTAAATTCTATTATATATAAACTTGAAATACTATTTTTATCGTTTAAAACAAAAAATATCTCAAAAACTTTATTTGGAACCAAGAAATAACAAAATAATTCAAGAGAGATATTTCATTGATTGCCGGTTTATTCCGAAGATATTTCGCTCTGGACAAAGCTCCATCTACATTTCTTCCCTTTCAGAGGGAAAATTCGACCAGTTAATTATAGAGCACTTCCCTTCAGTCACCATTGAATAGGGACCCCCCGCTATTATAGGAATGGTCCCCGTTTGCGGTTAGCATCCCTCTCCCCCCAAAAGAAACTCTCCAAAAACTGTTCTTCCTCTACAATTTTAACTGTGGAGTGTTTTGGATTATTTCAGTAATTTTGCAGCTATTTACTTCACAGCGTTTTAAATCTAATATCAGTGTTTGTTATTAGAATTGACTCTTTATTTGTTCCTGAATTATTTTTTATTTTTCAAAACCTATTTAAAATTTTACTTAGCAGGAAGTTCTTTTGCCCATAAATTTTGCAATTAAGAGGGAAGGGAAGTAAGAAGTCAGATATTTTCCATCATTTTCTTTGAACATTTAAACAAAAGTATAATAAGACACTTATATCACTGCTTATATACTGTCATATTTTTGATAGGCTGTCATCAGTTGCTTTCATTTCATACCGAACAGAATGTTATTTTATTGATTTTTTCATATTTGAGTTTTTTATAGACAGGCGTCGAAATAATTTTATGTGCTCCGTTTTGTACATTGACATACGAAACAATCGATTTATATAAGGAATGCAGGGAAACGTTTAATTTAATAACATATTTTCATACCTACCAACTGTTACGGATTAGCCGTAAATATATGGTTTTCGACCATTTTTGTATGATTGTACGAATAGATCTAAATTATCCGAATTTCGCTTTTTTAGGGGCGCAGCCAGCGGGAGGGGGGGGGGAGTGTCAGAACCCACTCTGGTGGCGCTCCTAAAAGAAGCGAAGTTCCGATAATTTAGTGAGCTACTCGTACAACCTTACAAAAATGGTCGAAAGCCATACAGAGGTGGGGGGGGGGGAAGTATCAGAAACCCCTCACTAGGGCCCTAAAATTCCCATATTTTCTGATGTATGACTAACAATCACATAATAATCGTAAATAATTTTAAAAAATAATACGTTTCTAATTTACCATCATTCAGATAGCATAATCGCACTAAAGTAGCTATAAGGTCCTAGATCTTTGAAACAACGTATTTGTAAATATCATAACACTAAAAACTCGTTATACAACAGTTTTGATCTACTTAGGTCTAACATAAACTGGAAAGAAAAAAAAAAAAGTTTGTTTTCTAAGTGTTATAATAGTGTTTCAATGCTACATTGTCTTTATATTTCAAGCGGCATACATATCTGATAAAATCAGTCTGATATGATAATGGTATTTATCTGTTCTCCTAAAAATATTACTCTTTCGCCAATTGAATATAAACAAAACAAAAATTCAGATTACTCTATAATCTAGACAGACAAAATGGATAAAACAGGATATATATAAAATAAAGTCCCTCGTTGGGGTATTTTGTATAACTCGAATACTGGACTATTTTGCAATATAGGTAGCATATTACGAAACTGCAATAATATTGCAACTTGTGACAAATATGGGTTGAGAAAGTTCTACATAGATTCCCCTCCCCCCTTCTTTTATAGAGAAATAAAGGTTGAACTAATTGCTTGATTGAAAACTCCCAAAGAAATAATTTAAACGCGCCCCTGCTTCTTTTACGGGAGACAAGTATTCGAGCATGTTCATTCAGAATTGTGGAGGACTTTTTGATTTGAATTGGTTTAGTTGGGTAGAGTAATAATTTTACAGCTATACACGCTCCATAACATTTAAAAAATAAAGTAATAATCACCTCATTCAAAATTCCAATGTTTGGTGTTGTACGAGCTTTTGGTTGTTGAAAATGAGGGCCTGCAAAGCAAAGGGGTTCAAGTGACTTTTCTTAACTTTTGAGGAAATACAGTGCGACTCATAATTAAAAGGACAATCATAGTTTCTCCCAAAATAGCAACAAAGAACTTCGAATGAGCAACACGAAAACGATAAGATAAGTTATTGTAATTTGCAACACTTTTAGCATACTTTTCAGCAAAACACATAAATAAATTATTCTGATATTTAAACAGTTCTATATTTTTGTCATTTTGTATTGGCTCATAATTGTAAGGACAGCTGATGTATTTTGCCACAGCTCCTCTGAGGGTTAAATTGTAGGTTAATAAGGATTTTATTATACTGTGGGTCGGAGATTGTTCTTCGTTCAGAACCATTTTTGACCTGACTTGTTTTAGAATGCCTCGTGGAAAAAACTTAGTGAAATTCCAAATATATAGAATTTCTTGAAAATAGTATATCTTGAAAGTAGTAAGTCTAAAGATATATTAGTAAAGTTATTGAAAGATCGAAAGGTTCTATTAAAAATGTATCAAAAGAGGAATTAATGGTTCAGGACAATGGTTCGAACAAGAGCGAAACCCAAATTGTTTCAAAGGGATCGGAGACGAATCGTCCGCATGGCTGCCCCCGAAAAACATGCTTGCTCTCCGAATTGCCGATGATTTGAGTAAGAAAGTTTCAAAGACAACTGTTTCGCAGGGTTTTGAATAAATGAAATAAAGTGAAATACATAAAAATGTATAAAAAAAACTATACTTGATGAAACGGACATCATCAGCTTTTGCGAAAAGATGCTGTATTAAGATGGATGAAAAAAAATGTGAAATGATAAAATTTCCTATTTTCTGATAAAAACGGTTCAATTTGGATGGCCCTGACGGTCCAAAATAGTATTGGCACAATTTAAGGCCCGAGAAAACTTTCATATGGAGCAGGCGTTTTCAGAGTATGTCTTTAATGTTTTGAGGTACTATTTCTTCAAGTGGAAAGACAGTTTTAAGTATTTGTTACTTCAACTAATCTTGAAATCCTACACATACAGTTTTTAGCATATGTTTACCTATGGGTGGGGAAAACTTCCTATTTCAAAAAGATGGTGCATTATGCCTCACTTCTAATACTTAAAAAATGATTTGAAGAAATAAACATTGAGCACTTAACATGGCCTGCGTATTCTCCAGATTTATATATTATAGAAAACGTTTAGGGATATCTGGCAAGAAAGGTTTATGTAAACGGAAAGAAAAATTACTCATTGGCAGAGCTTGAAGAGAAAGTTTACGATGTATGAAGTGAACTTGTCAGAACAACTTTTTTCAAGTTGAACTGGTCAGCTATATTCCAGAAAGAATGACTAACTATCTAGAAAGAAAAGACATGCCAAAGAAATATTGATTTCACGAATAATTTTCATTTTTCCCAAAAAACTAAACTGTCCTTATACTTATCCACATGCTAAAAAATCTTATTTTTCGTGTTATTTTATTTAATTCCAAAGACAAGTTTCTGATTTCCATTTTAAACAATATATATATTGTTAAGTTCATCTTTTCTATTTAGCTTTATTATAAAAATAAAATATCTGTTGTCCTTATAATTATGAGTTGCAGAGTACACTATAAAGTTTCTTATTACATTAATATTCTATGAAAATTATTTGCTGTTCAAATACTAAACTCCGGAATAAAGATATCATTTTTCATAGAATTAAATATAAATAAGATACTTTAAAGTGTATATTCTCAAAACTTAAGAAAAGTCACTTAGACCCCTTTCCTTCTCAATCCTTCAATTAAATTAAACACACAACTTTTTCCATTATTTTTGGTCTTTTCTTAAAGATTCTACAATTTCATTCAAGGCTCTTTATTTTCTTGTGCCAGAATTATATTATAAAGGATTTAACTTGTTTTCTTTAAATTCGCACAGTTCGTTTTGTAGTCATATCATGAAATAGACAATGTGATGAGACTAGTTTTGACCAGTATGATATGCGTTTTTTAATGCATAAATAATTATTCAAAATTTGGTAGGGTTTAACATTAGAAACATAACAATCAAATACATCAAGTTCAATTGAGTTTCTCAAATAGGAAAGAGTGCTTTTATGTTGCATGGTTCCTCAATGTCGTAAAAGTTACTCTGGTAAAAAAATAATCTGAATCTAAAGTATTTAAATGGAAGAATACTGGAGCACGTTAGTTCCAAATTGCAAAAATTTACATTAAATGCATGCATCAGGAGCTATTAATATAGGAAATAACGTCTAACAATGCAACAAAACATAAGTTGTTATATATAATTATATATTATTATTTCTTCATTTATACTTTATGATGAATGCAAACTTTTTATCATAAGTTCTAAAATTTCTAGTTTATTATTATTTTATAAATTTTATAAATTCTCAAACTTTTTTTATTTAGCCTCTCTAATTGGCAATTTTCTTGGATACCTTGGATTTATTAACTCCCGAAGAATGCATTCTAAGTAAAACTTCCTCAACTTTGGAACTAATGCATTCCAAAATTCCGCGTACCGTTTGACTCGAACTACTTTTATATCATTTGAACACCACACAACAAAATCGCACCATTTTCTGTCTGTGATGTTCAACTGTCCTTGAACCTGAACCACCTTGGAGGTGCAAGGAAGTGCACTTGCACACCCCTAGACTCAAAATAATGTAGAAAAAGTGGTATGATTCACTGGAAATATAAGTATGGTATAGGCTTTATAATTTTCAATGATAAGAAATGTAATACAAAACTATTTATTGAAATTTTATTAATATAGCCAATTGAAAAACCGAGATTAAAACAATGAATTTCTCCCCTTGCACCCCATTGGATGCCATGTGATGGACCCTTCTGAAAATAATTCTACCAGCTTTCACAACTTCATTAATTGAATAATTTGTTTTCAAGAGACACATGACAATCCTTTTTGTTGTATTTTTATTCAAGTAAAATAAGATATTGTCAATGGATGTTTTTGGTTGAATAATCAAATCGTTTCTCAAAACACGATGTGGTGTAAGAAACTACTCTTGCTATTGAGAACAACTACAAATACGTGTTACGTTATACAGAGCTTTAGGTTTGTAAAACACACCCAGTTAATTTCTTTTAAATAGGAATCTCCTTATCACACCCAGGAGAAAATATTTTCTTTTAAATTAAATATGTACCAACAATTTTTTTAAATTTTCTTGAGTAAATAGACTTGCAAATACATACTAAAAAAAAAAAATACTAATTGAAAGTATGACAATATTTGAAAAATAAGTACTTGCTTTTTATCCAAAATAATTGAGGATTGCTAGCTTCACATACTTATATATATTAAAAAAGCGTTTGAAAAACAACTACTGATTAAAGTTTTAAAAAAAATATTTGTTATTATTTCGAGAAAAGTCTAAGCGATCTTCGGTGAATCAGGTTAGTGATCAAGCCAAGCCGTATTAAAAGTTTGATTTTAAAATGCAAGTGGTTGTCTGTCTCAAAGTTGAAACACATGCTTTTAGAGCTTTTATAAACATGTAATTTAATTGAAAAATAAGTAAATTTTACTTTTTTCTTATCATAATGTTTTAATATTTCAACTTTAAGATATCAGTATAATTTCATTACGTTGAGTAAAAGAAGAATATCCAAAATCTTTCGACCCGCTTTAGTCAGTCATTACCATCGCTAAAGTTCACACAATTCCGTGATCATTTCTGGGGGAAACCGACCCTCGTGAATATTAAATCATATAAAAGGTTCTTCAAATAATAAAAAATGCCCTTCCTCTGATCGGTTTAGAAGAATGAAAAAAGAATGATCAAAATTCATCGAACCGTCTTAAGAGTAGCTATAAATATCTTAAAAATGAACATAAATAATGGCATTATGTGTATATTAATACATTAATAAAATACACACCTGCCACATTGATTCACATCAATTAGTAGAAAACAAAATTCCGAACAAGGAACAACCTTTTTTTGCAAGACAAAGAGGCTGGTAATTTTTAAACAGCACACATTTCTTATAGTCCTCCAATTTGAATCCCGAAAAAAAAAGAGCATATTTTATGTCAATATTTCATGTTATTGTGATAAAAGTTTCACAAACGTAACGTTTCAGTAAAATTAAGGTCATTTGAAATGTCGCCAAATATACATCCATCTAAACAATTCTGACAAAAGATTTATTTTTATTACAGATTGCTTTGTATGTATTTTTTAATTTGAGTCTCGTGTAAAATCGAAATTTTGTCATTGCATCATTTTCATTTCGTGATTTTTAAGTTAAATTACTGTTTCTTTCATATTATCTAGTCCAACCATTATCTTATATATTTTTGGCATTAGATTTAAAATGGATCTGTGGTCGGCTAAAAGAGATCAGGAAACCTGGTCCCCTCCTTCTTTTTCTAAGAACTGTAGGAAATGTTTAGGGGGCCTTTTAGGGGTGTATTGATGGACAATTTGCCCTCCACTGGACATGTGAACCCCTGTTGAGAGGGGTGGGAAAGGAAGATAACATCTCACATGACCCCCTTTGCCACCCCTAAGAAAGATAAGGGAAAAGATAGGGGAAAGTTTCCCTTACTGGTGGATTTTCCCCATTAATTAATCCCTCACTCAATCAGCTCGCACTGCCATCTATTGGATTACTTTCAAGAATTTTTCTTCTTTGATAGTCTGTTAATTCATAAATACTGATAACAATACCTTAATATCATATTAAATACTTTTTTTAAGGAGCCTGAATTTGCTGAGTTGAGCAACACATCTATATCAGGTACTGCTAAAGCTACACAGGAAGCTGATAACATTATTATATTACAGACTACAAAAAACAGACAATATTTACAAGTAAGCTAACATTTTAGATTACTTATTCACACAACATTATTTTTTTTTTTTTTTTTTTTTTTTTTACTTCCTCAGTGAATCTCCACAATTCTTTAATTTCTGCTATGTTTCTTTTTCTAAAGTTTTTTTTATTATTATTATTATTTATTTATTTATTTGTGAAAATACAACTGCAAAAACTACTTATATATTGTTTTTATTTTTTTAATTCATAAGCTGTTTTGTTTCTAACAAACTTTTACAATTATATCTTCAAGTAATTAAAATTCGATCGATTGTTCCTAGTTTGATTTGAACTCTCGATTTTAAACAGATTACATTAGTCTTTAAATTTTTTAACATTCTGCTTTAGGTAACTAAAAATCGTTTTGATGGCCATAAAGGGTGTGTAATTGTAGAATTTGACAAAAGAACACAAACATTTAGTGTGAAAAATATGAATACCAATTCAAAAGATCAAGAAAAGACTACAATTTTATGATGATAATTCAATTTTAATGTATCTGTATGCATGTATTTGTTAAAGTTATACTTAAAATCTAATAGATTATTTTTGTACTTTTGCACAAAATAGATCTCTTTTAAATACGTTCAAGCGATATGCCTATGCAATTAGTTTTTGTCCATTTAAGTGCTCAAAGTTATATGATTGGTGTATTTTTTTATATACTACTGAATCTCTTTTGAAATATATAATTTTAACAATAAAACTTTGGTAAAATGTTACCGAATTCAATTACTAAATAGTATTTTGGAATTGGTGTAGTAAATTGAATTTGGTATTAAAAACAATTTAGTATTGAATACCAAATTTAATTACTAAATTGTATTTTTCTGCAACACTGTGTCTGGTAAAAGATAATTGAGGTTTATAATGTAACTCTACACTTGACATAATTTACATAATCAGTATTGATTAAATTGTTATATTTTCAATGTAATTTTTTTTTTAACCAATGTTGTTAATTTCTAACTGTAAGTTGTACTATAATTCTATATATACATTATTTGTCCATTGAATTTTGCATTTGTTTTTATGTCAGCATTTACATTGGAAAGTTTTATGTCTCCTCTATTACTTCCAATTTTTATTTTCATTACTGTAGTTGTTTTGTCATATTGTGGTATTTAAAATTCCAAAATCTCTCTCTCTCTTTTTTTTTTTTTTTTTTTTTTTTTTCTTTTTTTTTTTTTTTTTGCTGCTGCATTAACAGTTCTTATAAACACTGTTGTTTTAAATAGAATTACCATTAAGAATAGATTTAAATATTTTATAAAACAATTTCTCCTGTGGTGGTAGACTAAGTGAATGAGAATACTAAGGGAGTAATCCCCTGACTAAGTTATCCTGTATAAACCACTTATCAATTTTGTTTACTGTTGCCAAACACAATTTTTTACCGAAATTTTTAATCCATCGAAAAATTTTCCATGGCTTTAAGAAAAATTAAAATTTGAGTTTCTTCTCAACAATTGACACCAGGATACTATCTCCATTGATTATTTCATTTTGGCTTCACAATGGATCAGACATCATGACTTAATTTATTTTTTAAAATTTAATAAATTGTAGAATCCTAAGTTAATTAACACTGAACTTTTATATATATATTTCATTACTCTTATTGTATACTTAAATTTAACTGTTTTGATCGATTGACATTTATTTCTTAGATTTTTGTATTCACGAAATGAAGAATTGCTCTTATTTATAAAAGCCTTTTTGGCTGAATTTTTTTTAATTGAAAAATACATATTGTCGTTATTGCTAGAAAATAAACATTGTTACTTATACAATTTGCTGGATATTCAAAGTATGTAGATATATTTTGAAAATTTAATACATGAGGAAGAGATTAATCTAAGAGCCTATTTTTCCAAGATTTTTACTAATAACAAGATAAAAGGACACACATTTTAATTGATAATCTAAGCTGTTTATCTTATTGAATTTAATTAAATAAGTAACATTGTTTTTAAATTATCCAAAGGCAGCTGTAAAGCAATGTTTGTATTATATTAAAAATAAACTACAACATTTTAAATTCTAAACAATAAAATTATAGTCAACCCCCGTTAACACGAAGTCAATGAAACTGTCGATATTTTTGTAAGAAATTTATTATCAATTTATAATATTTTTTGCTTCGTTTCTAGCGACATTGATTGCTGCTTTTGACATATTGATAAGATTCAACGTGCAAATGCGACTGAGTTTAGTTTTTAAACTTACTGTTGGATATAGAAGGGGTATGTGACGTGAAAAAACCAGCTTAGGGAAGGACGCTATTTAAATGTGTGCCGAAATCAGTTCATTTCGCAGCAATTTCCTTGAAATTTGATCACTTAATCATTTTTCCTGTTGAGGAATGTTTGGTAACACCTTTAAATTTCTTCTCAAATACGGAAAATTTCATCTAAAAAAGGAGTTTAAAAAACAAAATTTTTTCATTTTAAATGGGATGTGATGCGCTTAAATGGAATGCTACGCAATTTCATGTTAATTGAATAAATTAATTTTAAGTTTAAGCTTCATCGTACTGAAAACTGTATGTATTTTGCATGAAATGGAATTATGTGTTAAGCAATATCATGTTAACAGGATTTGACTGCAATACCTATTATATATACCATAGAATTTTTTTATGGAAATTATTTTGGAATAGACATTTATAAAATTTAATGAAAAAGTAAGTTGTAATATTAATCCCCTTTTCTTGGAACCGTAATCTATATCCCTTTTTCTTGGAACCATAATATATATGTTCATTTACTTCATATTCCTGATGTTTCAAATTGCATAGTTTATTATCAGTATTATTTGAATCAATGAATTGTTATTTTGATCAATTTCAGTATACTTGGGTATGCTTTCAAATCAACCAAATATTATAGTTTTTGTGTTAATCATAAAATCAATTATTGTACCACCCATTTTCTAAAGCTAAGTTTAGTTTAATGTTCTTGATAGATACCTTTCAAACCGTATTACATTGTAGAATTCAAATAAAGGTTTGTGAAAATAAGTTTGTGTAATTGTCTTGTTGATTTAGCACAATAAAAATTGAAGTACAAAAATTGGACGCTTTAGTAGCAAATTACTACGAAATTTCGTTTTCAGTTGTTGATCTAATTATTGATTATGGTTGATCTAGTTATTGAAGTATTGTTTTAATTATCTTTATTTAAAAAATAAGGGTTTTTTTTTTTTTTTTTTTTATGTAAAGCATTTATAATTTTAACCTTCTGCTATGCTTTAAAAATAATTAGTATTAAATGTTGTACTATAAAAGCAATTTTTCTAGAAGGTGCTTTTCATAAATGAGTACTAATGTCAGGCAAACTATCCATCTTGTGTCTATGTATTTCAACAAATAATAATAAAAATATTATTGCTGTGTTAAAAGCTATAAAATTTTGCATTTCTATTCATATTAGTCTCATAAATCTTATTAATAATTATTTTCTATGTTAAACTGTTTTAATGCAATATTCTATGAATTTTATCTGTTGAAACTACTAAAAATGTTTTTAACTATTCAAATCAATTGGGATATTTCCTGCTTTACTTCTTTTGCCAAATTTGTGACAACTTTAACAGCATATTAAATCTTTTTTAAGATTTAATCGAAAAACATTATTATTCTTTAGAAATGTCATCTAGTGTGTTGTTATTGTCATAATTTTTTATTACTGAAGTAAATCACAAAATTCTATTCTGCGATTTACTTTATACCGAGTCTGCTACCATTTCTACTTTAAAATACATTTTTTTTTTCCACCAAATTGTTCTAAAACGAATCCATTTTAACAATTTTGCAGTAATGTATAAATACTTTTAAAAATCTCAGTAATTCTGCAAAAATTTAAAACAGTTTGACAGGTCAGGTGGCAATTACATTTAACTGTATTTTCTTTTACTTTATTATTAAATATTTTTTTTTACTACTGGTTAATTTACGATATGATGATCTGTAATTTAGTTAGTTTGTTCGAAAATTGATCTAATTTTGCTGTTTGACTCTGCCAAAACTATAACATTGCTCCAAATTGGCTTTTTTTTTCTGCTCCAAAAATCGTTTATAATGCTGAAAATTTTAACTTTTTGCTATTTGGTTTAATTCATGCTCCAAAACCTTTGAAGCCAAACAACACCCCTCTGCTCATGTTTTTCTTCTCCTGATAAAAATGTTTTAATGTGAACATTTAGTGATTTTTCAAATATGTTCAAAAACATTATTGTCTTTCAGTCATTTTATTTATACCTATGTACTTTTTACTCCCATTCATTTTGTTGTGCAAGTACTTTTTTCCTACTTAATTTAGTGCAATAATTTTAGTAACATGTAAATATTTTATAGCTGAATTTAGGTTATGAAATCCAGGCTAGTTTATTTTTAAACATGTTAACAGTAAAAATAGATACTTTGAGATTATTACAGGGATGAGAGTGATCAGAGCAAAAAGGAGAAAATCCAAAAAATTCGTTAAAAAAGCTCGCGAAAGGAATACACAAAAATTCAACAAAAAAAGTAAGCAGAAAGGATGATTCAATAATTTTAAAGATACAATGAAACTTCTCATACTAAATTATAATTACATTTCAAATATTAAGAGTTAGTTAAGTAATTTATAAGGAAAGGGGAGCTAAGAGGGAAAATCTTTTGCTTAGACATGAGGAAAAGTATACTTTTTGCATTAAAAACTGGTTCAGATCAGAAAAATGCGGATCCTCGAAACAGGGACAAAGAGAAGGAAAATGTTACATAAAAAAACAAAAAGGAGGGAAACTGTCATCCCTGTTATTAGGAACAAAATTATTGTAATCCCAAGATAAAAAAAAAAATATTGCTAGTTTTAGTATTTTAAATAAAAACTTGTTTACTTTATCTGCACCGGATTCAATATAATTACTTAATTCTCACGAAATTGGATTAGAAATTTAAGCAAGCAATAAATTATGACAAGCAATTTGTTTATTAAATCCTAAGTTCATTGAATGTTCATTGATATTTATGATTCATTTAAACAATGCTTTTTAGAACAGTTGCTATTCTTTCTACATCCTCTTTGTTCGACAGCTGAGAATATGAAAATACTCTATGGATGCGTACTTTTCCATTGCATATCTGAAAGTAAAAGAAACAAGAAAATAAACAGCAAATTCAAACCAATACTTAGCATATGTTAAGCAAAATGATATTCAATAGAAAAATTAAGCAGTGTATTTTTTATTTTTTTTATTCTCGACATAAAGTATCCTATACATTGAGCGAGTGGAACTATAATTGAAAAAGATTTTTTTTTTCTATTATCAGAAGTTATTTTGTTTCATATTTAAGTGGAATAATTATTTTTTTATACAAGTGTTGCACAATTTTTAATCTGAATTTGAATGTTGTATAAAAATGGATTTGTTTAAAAGGTTTGAATTATATTAAATAAAAAACATAAATAAATATGTGCTATTATTTATTTATATTCCAAAAAAAAAAAAAAATATTGTTACATTTTAATTTTCTGTTCTCTTTTGCAGAGAAATGCATAATAAGTTATAAGCCCAATTCATTTTGTTATACAGTCAAACCCGGTTAAAGCGAAATCACCTAACGGGAAATTTCGTTTAACGCGAATTAAAAGCAGTTCTCTGTACTGAAAACTTATCATTAATTTATTCGGTTAACATGACCAATTTCGGTGGCCCCATCGACTTTGATTATCAGAGTTTGACTGTACATGTTCCTTATAGTGTTCATTCATTGTACATACTAGACTAGCGAAGTTATACTTTAGTAGAGTTCTCTTCCCCCTCCCTTACCAATTCACTCTTTACAAGCTCTAGGAACTACAAAGAGATTAAACTATTTGCTTCCGTAAAATATTGTTTGGTAATTTCACTGCTTCAAATTTTTAGAAAGCAACGGATACATTTTAATATATTCTTAATGGTGAGGGCCATCTGCATACCAACGTAAAATATTTTTGTCCTCACTTAAAAATGATTTCAGCCTCTCGACGTCTAGTCTATGCTGCTACAGCTATTACAAAAGTGTAATATTTGTTGAAAAATTATGCTTTAAAAAATAGAGTTTTACCTTTATAGAATCTAATCAATAAAATTCACAAAACTAGAGGTGTGTAACATCGCACAACTTTCAATTACACTATATTGCTGATATAGATTTGTGTAATATATCATTTTTATATTTTCATCAGTCGCTTAGAAAAAATTGCCAGTTTGACAATATTTTTTGTGATAATTCTTGTATGGGTCTTTTATTAAAATAAAAAAATTTAAAAATGGGAATTTCGGCGTTATGCTTATCGATGATTCTTATATTATCCTTTCTTGTAAGTAAAACTGAGCAGGGATAAAAAAAACAGGTAAAAAAAAAATCGTTGATGAGGTATGCTCAAGGAAAGAGAACTGTGTGTTAAAGGCATTCGTTTTTCAACTTTGTACGCCATTAAAGCATTTTTGCGATAATTTCGGTGGTGGGGATGTTTAGAACACCTTAAGAGGCATTACCACAGAGATTTTGAACAAAATCGTTAGAGCTGCTTTTTAGCAATTACTGAAAAACATGATTTTTTCAATGTCATCTACCTTACGCACATGCGCGATTTTGACGAAAATCTTAACGGTAGGTCCCATGGCTACCACCAACTCGCACACCAAATTTGAATATCGTAGGTCAATTTGTTCATGAGTTATGTTGACCACATACACACAGACAGACAATTTTTCTAAATCATTTTTTTGAAATCAGGATGTTCTGAAACGTAAAGAAATGCAAAAGAAAAATCAAATTTTTTTTTGACCGAACGCTATAGTTTGACCTTATGTATACTTATGAGTAGATAGAAAAGGAGAGTCCGAGGCCATGGCGTTATGCGGGAAGGGACGATGACGTAATCGGAAGGGGCGTGGTCGTGACTTTACCGGAAGTCACGTGATCGGAAGTGAGGTTGTGTTGTTCTCCTGCTGTTGGGTAGTTTCCCTCCTGCTGCTGTTAGTTTCGGTTTCGTTATAGGCTTTTAGTGTGGGACGTCACAGTGGGAATGACGTCATAATTTGTTTTATATCAAAGCTTTGAGCGGTGACAACACTTTTTAGTTTCGGTTTTCCAGTCAGATGGAGTTGAGTTGTTCTAGGGCTGCTTCTAAACGAATAAGTTATAGTTAAAGGATTTTTTAGTTGTGACGTCACTGTAGGTATGACGTCATTCGTGATTTTACAAAGCTTACCTTTCAGACGATGGCAACACTTTTTATTTTTGATTTTCCAGTAAGATGGAGTTGAGTTGTTAGAGTCCTTCTTCTAAACGAAAACATTATGGTGATAGGCTTTTTTCATATGACGTCACATTGTTAATGTAGTGGGAATGACTTCATGACATGCTTTACGTTAAAAGTTTAAGGTGGTGGCAACAGTGGGAATATGTCAACATAAGGAGGGATGGAGTTCAGTTGTTCTAGGGCTGCTTCTAAACGAATAAGTTAGCGTTATAGGCTTTTTTATGTGTGACGTAACAGTGTGAATGACGTCATAACTTGTTTTATGTTAATGGTCGATAAAATACTCTCCATTCATTGGTTGAAATAAAAGCTCGCTTCTGATTTGTTAAAATATGTCACGTGGTTTCAAATGCTCTTCTCATTGACTATACAGTTTAGTAAGACAGTTTTCTACTAAGTTTAATGTAATTGTGGCGCCATCTAGTAGTAGGAATGAATATAAATTACACAGTTTATAACTTTTTATGCTTCACCATTAAAAACTTCAAATACATGAAAAGATAATAAATTAACACAAATGCGTAAAGTTTCGGATTGAGTTGAATTTTTTCTATAAGTGCCTAACACCTTTAAACTAATTTTGAGAGATATAATCGCAAGACACTTTTTAAGGAATCAGGTTTAATCAATGTTAGACTCATAAAGTCTCATTGTTTTCTCAATAACAGTATGAAATGTAAACATAAATTAAAATTTATGAGATAAAAAAAAATTAAACTTTGCAATCTTAACGTGAAAATTTCTTTACAGAGTTTAACATGTCATTAAAAAGTATTATTATTATTTTTTTTTCTTCATAGTTTTTGAGGGATTGAATACACAACAAAAGAACTAAATAGATTAGAATTAATTTTTAATATTCAGCAACTGAAACCCATTAGAGAAATTAAAGCAATGATTTTACAATTATTTTTAGGTTGAGTTAGTCTGACCCTGTTGAAAGAATTAGTAGCTGTAGTGTGTTCACACGTGAGTTTGTAAATTACAATATTAGTGATATACATTTCTAAAAACGGAATATTTATCACTTTGAATAGAAAAATGACGATTTTTATTTATGTTAGTATTATTCTCAATTTTGTGAATTTTAAATGTATTATCCATATTTTATTGAGGAATCTATATATATATATATATATATATATATATATATATATATATATATATATATATATATATATATATATATATATATTCCTTCTTCTTTCAGAATGGTTTAGGAAAAACATTTCATTTTAATCAGAACAATGTTTTCAAAGAGATGGAAATACATAACTTTTCGATATATCAACCTTCAAAAACATTGAAATTGATTCTATTTCTTATAACAGTTGTAATTTAAAGCTATACTGTACTATACGAGCGATATTATATATCTTAGCTGCTTACTGTCTATGTTAAAATTGATATTACCAATAAACTTGTTAGAAATGAATCTGTCTATGTTAGTTATATTAATCAAGATAGTTTTTATTGTACAATGATACTTACTTAAGTTGATGAATGGTAACACAGAACTAGCTGCTAATGCTGAATAGAAATGTAATAACGGTACTTACGTATTAACGCAACCAGGCCAAAATTCGCATAAATCGACAAATTTGGCGACCCTACTTACGGCAACCAAAATTTCCAAAAATCGACAAATTTGGCGACCCTACTTACGTATTAACGCAACCAGGCCAAAATTCGCATAAATCGACAAATTTGGCGACCCTACTTACGGCAACCAAAATTTCCAAAAATCGACAAATTTGGCGACCCTACTTACGGCAACCCTACGTGTTATACGTGGTTTTTCGTAAAGAAATTATTTTGCTTACTGGTTAGATTGAATGCCGTCAAATCGCGCCAACCTGGTTGCGATAATACGTAAGTACCGTAATAACTGATTTTGGATACTCTAATGCTTAAATAAGAAGAGAAAAAGTAACATACTCTTGAACATCTTACAACTAAGAATTCAAAAGTGAACGTGAAAATTTACTTTACGAATAAACATATCTTTAAAATGTGTAAAAATATCACTAAATAAGAGAAAAAAGTAACATACTTAAACTCTCTACGACAAAAAACTTTAACATTAGCATAAAAATTTACTTTACACATAAAAATCACTTTAAAATGTGTAAAAATATCGCTAAATAAGAGAAAAAAGTAACTTACTTAAAATTTCTAAGACAAATATTTAACCTTAAAGCGAAAATTCACTTCACATATAAAAATCATGACTTTAAAATATGACATGCAAGAGAAAAGTGACATACTTAAACTTTCTACATCCAATAAATTTAATATTAACGTAAAAATTTAATTTACACATAAAAATCCCGACTTTAAAATATGTAGAAATATCGCTAAATAAAAGAAAAATGTAACATACTTAAACTGTGTACGACAAATAACTTTAACATTAACGTAAAAAATTAACTTCACAAATAAAAATCACGACTTTAAAATGTGGCATGTAAGAAGAATTAGCATTCTTAAAATTTCTACGACCAATAATTTTAACCTTTACGTGAAAATTTACTACATACATAAAAATCATGTCTTTAAAATATGTAAAAAATATTGCTAAATAAAAGAAAAAAGTAACATATCGGACTTGACCAGAAAATTGTTTTTAACTTGCTTTTTGGAGGTTCCTTGAATAAAGAAACAATTGCCAAGTAATTTACTCCCATAATGCCTGTTCATTTAAAGAGGCTCAAAGAGATTTGACTTATTTCACCAACATCTTGAAAGACAGCGAGTTACAAAATTTCGTCGAAGACAACGGTATCCAGTGGAAATTCATAGTTGAACGTGACCCTTGGTGGAGTGGCCTCTACGAACGTCTTGTTAAGACTCTAAAGGAACCACTGCGTAAAATACTTGGCAAGGCACTTGTAACATTTGAAGAACTTCCAACAATTCTTTCAGAGGTTGAAGTCATCGTCAACAATCGACCTCTAACCTACAGAGGGTAAAAAAAGTCTCCGTACTGAAGCCAAAGTTACAAATAAATTACCATAGTTTCTAATATTTTGCTTCATATCTTCAGTCTATTGTTACGAATTTTTCCACTGAGGTAATGATGGCACAGTTTTCACGGTATAAAAATATTTATTCTCTCTTCAGAAAACTCACAAAATTTATTCACAGGCAACAGTTTAATTACTCTCAAGCTTCAACACAAGCTTCAACAAAAATAACTTCGAATTCAGCGATTATACAAGCTCACTCCAATAGGTAAACAAAGCGATCAGCTTTCAACGAAGTCCGAAGTCAATCTGAAAACTTTCCCGTTTTCCAGTCTTTTATATACAAGCGCGTGAGACATTCTCGAAATTTCCAGCCAATTCATCCGAAAAGAAATATCTCGAAACTTCTCGATTGCTTCAGGTGTTGCCACCTTTTTCTAACTTGTATAATCGCTATTAATTAATAAATAAAATAAGATAAAAATAAATTACAATAGAATTTTGAAATAATACGTCACTATTTACAATATATACAGACAATTTGTGCAACATTTCCCCCTTCTTAAAGACTGCACGTCCCGGGCAGTGAAGTCCTTAAGATGAAAGGCAATTCAATCACTTCTACTATAATATGGGGCTAGTCTATTGTTATGTACAACTCTAGGTTTACAGGAGGGTGTCCGTTGAATCCTTACCACGACGTCGTTGATCTTCTTAAGGACCACATACGGCCCTTCCCAGTTCGTCTGGAGCTTAGGGGAGAGTCCTTTCCGACGTTTAGGATTCCATAACCACACCTTGTCACCTTCCTGGAATGAACGTTCCGTGGCCTTGGCATCGTAGCGGACCTTCATGCGCTCTGTCATAAAGTTGATTCTTTCTCTGGCGAACCGATGTACGGCTTCCAAACGTGCCTGGAGATCATCTAGATACTGGACAGGCGAGGAAGAGGTGTCCGGTGGTCGTCCAAAGAGGAGGTCGCAGGGTAGTCTAAGGTCTCTTCCGAAAATCATTTGAGATGGTGTATATCCGGTAGTCTCGTGAGTAGCACTTCTGTAGGCCAAAAGGAACAATGGAAGTTTCTGATCCCAATCTTGCTGGTTCTTGGAAACAAACAAGGAGAGATGATTCAGAATCGTTCTATTAAATCGTTCAACCATTCCATCGAATTGTGGGTGCAGGGGAGTTGTACGAGTCTTTTCCATGTCGAGCAAGTCACACAGCCCAGTGAAGACGGCAGAGTTGAAGTTCGTCCCCTGATCGGAATGTATCAGCAGGGGTACGCCAAATCGGGAGATCCAATTCCATACGAGGACTTCTGCTACGGTTGTGGCTTCCTGATCCGGAATCGCGTATGCTTCTGGCCACTTGCTAAAGTTGTCCATGACAACTAGGATGTATTTGTTGCCATTAGTTGTGTGAGGTAGGGGGCCTAAGACGTCTAAAGCAATTCTTTCGAATGGTGCTCCTACGTTGTAACGTTGCAACTTTCCACGAGTTTGGGTCTTCGGTCCCTTTCGTGAATTGCATGCATCACAGGACTTGCACCACTTCTCCACGTCGGATTTTGCTTTGTCCCAGAAGAATCTCTCCCTGACTTTCTGAAGAGTTTTCGTGACACCAAAATGTCCTCCAGTAGAACTGCTGTGAAGTTCTTCTAGAACGTTGGTAACTCTAGAACTTGGAAGGATTAATTGCCACCGGAAGCTTTTGCCATCATCGGACTCCCATCGACGGTAGAGTACTCCATTCTTCAAGTGCAAAGAGTCCCACATAGCCCAATATCTCTTCATTATTGGGCTATAGCATGCAATTTCCTGCCAACTGGGTTTTCCGGTAGCTGCTTCCATGAATTCAATTAGAGGTTTCAAGTCCTGATCTTCGACTTGACTTTTCCGGACATTCTGGTCACTCCAAGGGTCCACGTCTGAAGTAGTTGACTTGGTAGTTATTTTCCGAACGGCCAATGTGTTAACCCCAAACTTAGACTCGGCATTGGAACAAAATCGACAGTTCTCCGGACATGGTCTTCTGGAAAGAGCAATGGCGGATTCAGCCAGGGGGCGCGGGGGGCGCGCGCCCCCTCCTCAGATTATTATTTTTTTTATTTTTTAGAATTTGCACACAAAAAATTTAAATTTGTTTTTTTAATAAGTTCACTTAACGAGTATCATTCGACCTTCGTCTAATTTCCGAAAAAAGCTTCCCCCCCCCCCCCACAAAAAAAGAGCTTATTTTTGGTTCAAGGTTCTTTTTATAGCCCTCTCCCTTCCCATTCAAACGGACGTTAGATGACTGTACAAGTATTCAAACCTCCACCCCCTTGACTTTGAAGACATCTCTACAACACTTTACCATAGGAGTTGAGTTGAGTTAGGTAAAAACTCTTTTACAAAATAATAATTGTTTACTTTTATTTTGTAACAATAAGGAGCCGAAACCAAAGCGAATTTTCCTCTATAAACTTCTAACTTAGACGATCACAAGAGGGGGAAGGGAGGGGGAATACACCGGATGTCGTCTTCCTCTCCTGATTTCGCACAAGGGATGGACGTGGGGACGAGTATCACTGGACACTGAATGAGATAACATCTCCACCCCTCTGGGTCTTTGTCCTTGAAGCCCTCTTTTAAATGGTTGTGGTGTGGTTTACTAGTTAGCACAAGGAGAAGAAATTTTTGAACGCGTGGTGAGAGTGTTGAGACTTATGTTCGGTTTACAAACTGTACACTTCCGAAATTAACCAAAGAGTAGAGTAGGTTGTAATACATAAATGCATCCAAGCGACAAAAAGTAAGTGGGAACAAATTTTTTTAGCGTTTCTTTTTCTATTCTGAAATTATAAATACTATTTATTTGATTTAAAAATGAAAGCAATTGTTACGAGAAGTCAGAAAGAACGCTTTACTGGTGTGGAGGACTTTTTAAAAAGAAATGCTTTGTGTTTGGCTTTCAAAAAATAGTTTAAAAAAGTTATTCTATAGCGATTTTCGGTTAGTTGTATTCAGATTATCTGGCGCCGTCAGCAACACGAGGGCTATAATGCGCCTAAACATTCGTCATTAGACAAGCCAACATACACTTACAAACACCCATGCCAACACGGGACTCGAACCCGCAACCTCGCGGTCTAGAAGCTAGCACGCTAACCACTATACCGTTTGGTCGGCATAGCGATTTTTGGAAATGTACCTGTCATTACCCATTTTTGTCATATGTTTGGGAATACTTTTCTACGAGAAAAGTAAGTTAATCTTTGTTGTCTAGTGGCTTAATTTTTAAACCCTTTTTTAAATTAACTTCGATTTTTTGTGTCTGTGAGGAATAAATCCGTGGAGGACTAATTAATCCTCTTGTTATCCAATCGAGCTAAAATAACTTGTTGTCAATAACAATAACCATATTTTCGGACAAAAAAAAAAAAAAATTTAAAAAAAAAAAAAAAAAATTAGCCAAAGAGACGGAATTGATGATTTTCTTCGCAGTGGTCATCAAACACCATGAAAATTGAATCTCAGATCAAAATAGCTTAAGTAAATTGCAATTGTACATAAAAATTGGAAAGGAATATAAAGAATACCATAAAAACTTTGTATTTATGGATTCATTTTTTTAACATGAACTATTTGACCTACCACACTGGATCTCACTGACTTGCATTCCTTTAACTTAAAAAATTAACATAAAATTTTGCTACTCCTGGTTTCTATCGTTTGCTTTTTACTTTATCCTTTATATTTACTTTTGATTTTGTTTATTTGTGGCGCGAAAATCTGTGGAAGGATAATTAACCCACTAGCCGTCATCCAATCAAGCTAAAACTTGGCAGATAGTCAATGAGAATGCATTCAATCAAGTTTCGGAGATTTTCACTAAAAGAAACTTTTACTCATGCTTCTATTAACACTATAAATCTTGTGTATGTATTAAATGATTTATATAAAAATTTTACTTTTATGAATTAATTATTTATACACGTAGGTGACAAATTTTTTTTCACTGGACTACATAAGTGTAACATTGTATCTATGTAAAAAATGCTCTGATTGGCTGAAATAAAAGCCAGGAATTGGAAAAAAAGGATTTTGTATCAGAAAAGTGGAAAATTAAATTAAATTTTGAAGAACAAGAGTAGAAAATATGAAAATGAACTGTCAACAAGTGAGATTTATCAAGAAATATAAAACAATTTATATTCGATGCTATAGAGAACTTCTACCTATTAAAAAAATATTAGACTTTGACATATTTAAGCTAAATAATAAAGCAAGATTCGGCTCTTCTTAATACACTAACATTTACATCGTGTAGTTTTTTTTTTCTTTAACTACTCTATTATAATTATCCATAGATGGATAAGTATAAGATAACTAAGTATAGTTTGCTAAATCAAAAAAAGGAAGACTGGAATTTGTTTTGTGCTAATTATTCAATGTTTAAATTGTATTTTTTTTCTATTGCCTTCTTAAAACTAATACTCATAATTATTAGTAAAACGTTCTCTTTGAAACACAATTTTTTCCCTGATTACTTTAGATTACTTGTGTAGCAATGGATTATCCAGTAAAACAAGGTATTTTTACTTACTAAGCTCACTGCATAAATATGTTATGAATATGTTAAATTTTGATATACAATTACTGATTTCCCAGTTTGATGTAAGTATAGTATAGAATTTATACTTAGTCAGTTAGTCACAAATAATAGACGCAAGTTCCCACTTTCATTGGAATTTCTTCAGTATAATCTATACTTCTGCATGGGGATGTAGCTTACAAAAATGTTTAAAATGCACGATACATTTTTAATACAATTTCTTTTTAAAATAAAACAGATAATGAAAAAACAAAAGGGTAGTGTTAACGCGCTAAGATACCTAACCGCTACCACGCTAACCTTACGCTAAAATAACAAGTCAGAAATGTGACGAAAGAGATTGGGGGTCAATCAATGGCTATGGATTAACTTAAAATATATTTCTTGAACACTGCCTAGCTTTCTTCCCCCCCCCCTTTTTTTTTTTTTTTTTTAATATTCAATTCTGTACTGGCTAAGGCACAATCTTGCGCCCCCCCCTCAGGAAAATCCTAGATCCGCCACTGGGAAAGAGCGTCTGCATTCCCATGGGACGTTCCTTTTCTGTGATGGATATCCATGTCGTATTCCTGTAGGTGCTGAATCCACCTTGCTATTTGTCCATCTGTATTCTTGAAATTCAGCAACCAAGTCAGAGACGCATGATCAGTTCTTAGAAGGAATTTTCGCCCGTACAAGTAATGATGAAAGTGCTCAACGGCTTTTATTATTGCCAGTAACTCCTTTCTTGTGACGCAGTAGTTCCGCTCGGATTTTGACAGGCTCTTACTAAAATAAGCGATGACTTTCTCCTGTCCTTCAATTTCCTGGGAAAGAACGGTGCCCACTTCCTCGTTGCTGGCATCTGTATCCAAAATAAAGTCCTTGTTAACATCGGGAAAAGCCAAAACAGGCGCGGATGTTAAAGCGCTCTTCAGTTGATTGAAGGAATCGTCACAGTCGGCAGTCCACAGGAACTTCTGCTTGCTCTCTGTTAGTCGATGCAGGGGTCTGGCGATCTTGGAAAACCTTTCACGAATCTACGGTAATACGTGCACAGGCCTAGGAAGCTTCGCAATTGATGAACGTCTTGCGGTCGAGACCAAATTTACACAGCATGGATTTTGGCTGGATCTGTGCTCACTCCCTCGGATGAGATGATGTGTCCGAGATAACTAACTTTCCTCCTAAAGAGCTTACATTTTGATGGGCTAAGTTTCAGGTGGGCTTCCCTAAGCTTCAAGAACACGTTCTTCACGTTTTGCAGGTGTTGATCAAAACTCCGACCGGTGATAATGATATCGTCCAAATATACCAGACAGGTCTCGTAGGAAAGTCCTCTAAGCACAGTCTCCATTAGTCGCTCGAACGTAGCCGGTGCATTACACAAGCCAAACGGCATAACTTGAAACTGCCATAATCCTTGGCCGGTAGTGAAGGCAGTCTTCTCACGATCGTCGGGATGTATCTCCACTTGCCAGTATCCACTCTTCAAATCCAAAGTCGAAAACCACTGGTTCCCCGATAGAGTGTCCAAAGTGTCATCGATTCTTGGCAGAGGGTAGCTGTCCTTTTTCGTAATTTCGTTCAGCTTCCGGTAATCCACACAAAACCTGGTGGAACCATCCTTCTTTCGAACGAGTACGATTGGAGAGGCCCATGGACTTGAGGAGGGTTCGATAACTCTATTATCTTCCATTTCCTGTAACAGTTTCCCGACCTCCTCTTGTTTTGCGAAAGGAAGTCTTCGAGGATGTTGTTTAATAGGTAAATGGGTCCCAGTATCGATTCGATGTTGAGTAAGCTCTGTTCTTCCTACATCTTTCGATGACATGGAGAAAATGTCTTGAAATTCTTTTATAAGGTTTCCGACAATCTTCTCTTGCCTTCTTTCCAACCGAGAGTCATCGAGAAGCTGGTCCACTAAATCCGCGGGTGGTGCTGTCGGAAGCTCCTTCGATCCTCGTTCGATGCTTGTAACAGGTGTGCAAGTGGCAATTTCTTCTCCTTTCTTGATAACTCTCTTAGAATCACCGATGTTGGCCATTCTCACATGCACCACCTCTTGAGAGAGATCCACAAGCGTCGCTCCTACTACCACTCCTTTCGGGACGCTATTCGATGATGGGAAGTCCGTTACTCCAAATCGGAAGGCCTTCGGGAGCTCTGGTGAACCTTTTACAACCAAATCTGTCATGGAGGGGATGGTGATGTCTTCAAGAGCTACTATTCGATATGCACACGGCTTTTCCGAGTCCAAACCGAACAATGGAACTTCTTCCTTCCCCGTTTGAAGCTCGCCTTTCTCGAAATTCAAAGTAATTCCATTTCTCTTTAAAAAGTCCAATCCAAGAATACATGGGTCAATAATTTCAGCGACGTAAACGGTGTGAGTGTAGGTGTGAAATTCAAAAGAGATGTTGACATTTAATTTCCCATGCACAGAAATTTTGTCACCAGTCACAGTCTGTAGTGAAACTGAAGGCAACGTGTAAAGAGGTTGGCTGTCCAGGCGCCGGGCTACATCCGTCCGTAAGATGGTTACATTTGCCCCTGAGTCAACTAGTCAACTATTAGACGACAGGGAGTTCCATTGATCTTGCCCTCCACGAATAAACCATGGTTTCCTCCTTGAAGGGATGAGATGTGATAGAGGCTGAGTGGGGCACCACCTGCTCTACACGGCGACCTCCGCCTCGCGAGATAGTTTAACTGCTGAGGCTCGGACGAGGGTCTGTCCCCTCTCATGTCCAATTCAGGGCAACCACGTCTGAAATGTCCTTCCCGGTTGCAGAGCCAACAAACCACTCTAGTTTTTCGATCCCTCGAGCCAGGAATATTTCTTATAATTCGCTCCATCTTGTTTTCCAGTTCTTGAAACTTTTTCGTGAAAAGTTCAGAGGAATCGTCTGCCAATGTTCCACGTACGAAACGCCGATCTTTTCTAGAAGCTTGCTGTGCGGCTTCTACTCTCATGGCATAGACGAGGGTGGACTTCAGATCTTTGCTGTCTGACATCCTGGTAGCTTGCTGTATGTCGTGATCTTTGATGGCATCCACGAAATATTGAAGAGACAGGTTATCTCGTACGTCCGAGGGACAGTCTGGGAAAGCGAGGAGCGACAGTCTTTCTATATCCGACGCCAATTTTTGAAGAGTTTCATTGGCCTTCTGCTGTCTCACTTTTAATTGCAGTCTGTTGTAATCCTTTAGATGCTGCTCCCCAAACCTTAACTCCAACGCACTTGCCAGCGCTACGAATTCTCCCCGCTTCCCTTCAGGTAGTGTCTGTAAAATGTCAGCAGCTTCACTTCGAAGAGATGCTGCGAGATGGAATGCCTTCGAAGTATCGTCCCAACCATTCGCAGAAGCAATAATTTCAAACTGCGTTTGATAAACGCGCCAAGACGACCTCCCATCAAAAGTGGCCACTTTGATGTTGGAACGTGGCGCAATAAAAGGAGTGGAAACATTATCCCAATTAGGCGTTGCAATGGTCACAGCTTCGCGAGTTTCCATTTTTCGCAGCCTTTCTTCTACAACGTCAATGAATTTGGCTTGCTCTTCCTTTAAGGTGGAAACTTTTTCTTCGATTTCATTCCTCACAGTCACATCTTCTTTGACTTCCAAAATATCAGCCTTCATTGACTGAAGCACATTTTCCGTGCGCTCTATAAATCCGTCAACGGACGCAGCAGTCGATTCCTGTTTGGAGGCTAAAATTTTAATGTCCGACGACGTTGCTTCTTGACTGGCGGCGATTGCGGCGGCGAGTTCGACGTTAGTCGTTTCTTGGCGGGCTTGACCGGCGGATATGGTAGCGGCAAGTTCGGCGTTAGTCGTTTCTTGACGGGCTTGTCCGGCGGCAATCGTAGCGAAAAGTTCGGCTTTCATTTCGGCTGCGGTGGTTTCTTGGCAGGCTTTCATTTCGGCTGCGGTGCTTTCTTGGCAGGCTTTCATTTCGGCTGCGGTGCTTTCTTGGCAGGCTTACATTTCGGCTGCGGCGGTTTCTTGGCAGGCTTTCATTTCGGATTTTATTTCGGCAGCAGTGGATTCTTGTTGGGCCTTCATTCCAGCAATCATTTCCATCAACTGCTTCATTTGGTCTTCCATCATTCCTCTAGTTGTCGGCATTCAAAATTACGAAACCCCACTTCTGACACCACTGTTACGAATTTTTCCACTGAGGCAATGATGGCACAGTTTTCACGGTATAAAAATATTTATTCTCTCTTCAGAAAACTCACAAAATTTATTCACAGGCAACAGTTTAATTACTCTCAAGCTTCAACACAAGCTTCAACAAAAATAACTTTGAATTCAGCGATTATACAAGCTCACTCCAATAGGTAAACAAAGCGATCAGCTTTCAACGAAGTCCGAAGTCAACCTGAAAACTTTCCCGTTCTCCAGTCTTTTATATACAAGCGCGTGAGACATTCTCGAAATTTCCAGCCAATTCATCCGAAAAGAAATATCTCGAAACTTCTCGATTGCTTCAGGTGTTGCCACCTTTTTCGAACTTGTAAAATCGCTATTAATTAATAAATAAAATAAGATAAAAATAAATTACAATAGAATTTTGAAATAATACGTCACTATTTACAATATACACAGACAATTTGTGCAACAATATACTGAAATATGTTTAATTTGATTCTTTAAAATAGGTTTAAAATAAATGTCTATTTTTACAAAAAGAAGGAAGTATTTAAATTGAAATATTTAGAAGATGTTGCTAAGTGCCATGCAAAAAAAGTTTCCGTACGCCATATAAAAATTAATTCTGATGTCTTCCACAACAGACTTGCAGTAAATTTTCAAAACTGAAGTACAAGCAAGTGTCATGAAGACATGATAGCAGCTATTGTTTAATTTTAGATTGTTGCTGAATATCTTAAAAAGAGTTCCTAAACCCATTTGTGAGTTGGTGATTCATTTATGAAATGTTGGATTATCTATGAAAAAAATTGGCGAAATCTTTATTATATTGAAGTCTATTGTACAATATTGTTGCACAAATTGTCTGTATATAGTGTAAATAGTGACGTATTATTTTAAAATTCTATTGTAATTTATTTTTATCTTATTTTATATATTAACAGCGATTATACAGGTTAGAAAAAGGTGGCAACACCTAAAGCAATCGAGAAATTTCGAGATGTTTCTTTTTTCAATGAATTGGCTGGAAATTTCGGGAATGCTCTCACGCGCCTGCTATATAAAGACCGGAGATCGGGAAAGTTTTCAGATTGACTTCGGACTTCGATGAAAGCTGTTCGCTTTGTTTACCTATTGGAGTGAGCTTGTATAATCGCTGTATTCGAAGTTGTTTTTGTTGAAGCTTGAGATTGATTATACTGTTGTCTTTGAATAAGTTTTGCGTCTGTGAAGAGTGAATAAATAGTAGTTTCATCTTAAAAACTGTGCCATCATTGCCTCAGTGGAAAAATTCATAACAGTGGTGTCAGAAGTGGGGTCAAGTCATCTTGAATGCCGACTACTAGAGGAATGATGGAAGACCAAATGAAGCAGTTGATGGAAATGATTGCTGGAATGAAAGCCCAACAAGAAACTGCTGCAACCGAAATGAAAGCCTGCCAAGAAACTGCCGCAGCCGAAATGAAAGCCTGCCAAGAAACAGCCGCAACCGAAATGAAAGAAATAAAAGCCGGCCAAGAGTCCACCGCCGCTGCAATTGCCGCTACATCATCGGAGATTGGAGCTTTAGCCGCCAAGTGTGAAACAATATCTGCAGCAGTGAATGAAATCAAGGAAGAAATGAAGATAGAGCTAGCCTCAATGGTGGAATCAACCATAATAGAAACTACCTCAAATGTTCTGCAATCCGTGAAAGAAGAAGTATTCAATGCAGTAAGTAAGGAAGTTGATGAAAAGTTTGAGGAGTTTAACGGAAAAGTGAACAACTTAGGAGACAAAGTTTCCACCATGAAAGAGGAGCAGGAAAAGTTTCAAGACGCTGTTGAAGAAAGGTTTGAAAAGTTTCATAACGCTGTAGAAGAAAGACTACGGGAAATGGAAACTCGCGAAGCTGCGACCATTGCAACGCCTAAATGGAATAATGTTTCCACCCCTTCATAGCGCCACGTTCCAACCTCAAAGTGGCCACGTTTGATGGAAAGACTTCCTGACGTGTTCATCAAACGCAGTTTGAGATGATTGCATCTGCAAATAAATGGGATGACCTCACGAAAGCATTCCATCTGGCAGCATCTCTTCGAGGTGAAGCTGCTGACATTTTACAGACACTACCTGAAGAGAAGCGGGGAGAATTCGTGTCGCTGGCAAGTGCGTTAGAGTTAAAGTTTGGGGAGCTGCATCTAAAGGATTACAACAGACTGCAATTGAAAGTGAGAAAGCAGAAGGCCAATGAAACTCTTCAAGAATTGGCGTCGGATATAGAAAGACTGTCGCTCCTCGCTTTCCCTGACTGTCCCCCGGATGTACGAGACGATCTTTCTCTGCAGTATTTCCTAGACGCTATTCAAGATCCCAATGTGCAGCAGGCGGTAAGGTTGTCTCAAAACAAAAACCTGAAGTCGGCCCTCGTGTACGCCATGAGAGTGGAAGCCGCGCAGCTAGCTTCTGGAAAAGACCGACGATATGTGTGTGGTGCATTAGCCGAGGATTCTTCTGACTTTGTCACCAGTAAGCTTCGAGAACTGGAAAGCAAAATTGATGGAATGATGAGAAGCTATCCCGGAGTCAGGGATCGAAGGACCAGAGTCATTTGCTGGCACTGCAAACGGGAACAGCACCTACGACGTAACTGCCTTGATTTGAAAAAGAGAAGGGATAACACTACCACGGAATCTCAACAACTGAATCTAAGAAGATGCCATCTCGCAGGGCAGAATCTGCAATGTAGAACAGGTGAAGCCACGTCGTTTCCACGTTTCATCCCGACAAGTAGGAAACCAGGGTTTATTCGTGAAGGGGGTGATCAACGGAACTCCATGTCGTCTAATCGTCGATTCCTGAGCGAACGTAACGATCGTAAGGACGGACATGGCTCGTCGCCTGAACAGCCGACTCCTCTACACAGCGCCCTCTGTTTTACTACAAACTGTGTCTGGTGGTAATATCTCTGTGCATGGGAAATTGGAAGTGGACATTGCCCTTGGATTTAACACCTACAAGCACACCGTTTATGTTGCCGAAATTGTAGATCCGTGCATTCTCGGACTAGACTTTTTGAAGAAAAGTGGAATTACGCTGAATTTTGAGAAAAGCAAGCTGCAAACATGGAGAGGCGAAGTTCCTTTGCACGATCTAGACATGAAAGAGCTGTGCGTATATCGGATTATGGCTTATGAAGACAATGTCATAGAGAATGCTGAAGAGTCCACATCTATGAAAAGTACCTCTCCAACCCCGGAAAGAGAACCGAAGAAAGCAACGTTGATGAAACCCTCCCAGGAAATGGTTCGTGTGGGAATGGACAAAGTTAGTGAAGAGGGAAATGACATCCGTGCTCCTGTTACAAGTATCGAACGGAGGTCCCGGGATCTATCAGCTGCACCCGCGGATGATTCGGACGCAATCACAGAAAATCTTACTGAAGATGATGTTCGGTTGAATGGGAATGGGAATGCTTTTTCCGGAAGTTCATGTCCGGAGAGCAGACGACGTTCATCTAAAACGGAGTTCAAATCTGGAACACCGGCGTTCTCTCATCAACAACCAATCTCAAAATCATGTAAACCAGCAAGATGGGGATCAGAAACTTTCACCGCTTCTGTTGGCATACGAGAGTGCAACTCACGAGACCACCGGATTTTCTCCATCTCTAAAGATGTTTGTAAGAGACCTTAGGCTCCCCTGCAACCTCCTCTTTGGACGACCACCGGACACTCCTTCCTCGCCTGTCCAGTATCTAGATGATCTGCAGGAACGTTTGGAAGACGTATATCGGTTCTCCAGAGAAAGAATCAACATCATGACGGAGCGCATGAAGATCCGGTACGATGACAAGGCCACGGACCGTTCATTCCAGGAAGGGGACAAGGTGTGGTTATGCAACCCTAAACGTCGGAAAGGACTCTCCCCTAAGCTCCAGACGAACTGGGAAGGGCCGTATGGGGTCCTTAAGAAGATCAACGACGTCGTGGTGAGGATTCAACGGACACCTTCCTGTAAACCTAGAGTTGTACACTACAATAGGCTAGCCCCATATTATGCTAGAAATCATTGAATGGCTTAAGGACTTCACTGCCCGGGACGTGCAGTCTTTAAGAAGGGGGAAATGTTGCACAAATTGTCTGTATATAGTGTAAATAGTGACGTATTATTTTAAAATTCTATTGTAATTTATTTTTATTATTTTATTTATTAACAGCGATTATACAGGTTAGAAAAAGGTGGCAACACCTAAAGCAATCGAGAAATTTTGAGATGTTTCTTTTTCAATGAATTGGCTGGAAATTTCGGGAATGTGCTCACGCGCCTGCTATATAAAGACCGGAGATCGGGAAAGTTTTCAGATTGACTTCGGACTTCGATGAAAGCTGTTCGCTTTGTTTACCTATCGGAGTGAGCTTGTATAATCGCTGTATTCGAAGTTGTTTTTGTTGAAGCTTGAGATTGATTATACTGTTGTCTTTGAATAAATTTTGTGCCTGTGAAGAGTGAATAAATAGTAGTTTCATCTTAAAAACTGTGCCATCATTGCCTCAGTGGAAAAATTCATAACAATATATTATTGAAAGACACCGTGAGCTTCAAACTTTTGAAGATAGAGTTTGATCCGGAAGATCTTCAAAGCTAAAACGCTTGCATAAATAAAATATTCTATTGTAAGGGTCAATATAATCCTCGAATAAGTGCACCTCAAGTCGCACATGTGACTTAAGATTTGATAAAAACATTGAAGGCCAATCCCAATTGACAGTTTATGTGAACTAGTTAAGTCATTTTACGTTGGAATTTTAAGATACACATACCTATACTTAACTCCTTCTACTTAAATTATCGACAGCAGCTGCTCTCATACACCCCCAAACCATAACGTCACCGTGTTTGACAATTCCACATAAATTATAAGTTAACATTTTTTAATTTCGTTTTCTCCTGACCATAACTCGATTATCTGACCCTTGAATATTTTATTATAATTCATCACTTAAAATGACTTTGCAAAATCGATGCGCTTTTTTCTGTTACATGTACTTATACAAGGTTTCTCACGGGCAGCAAATCCATTCAGACCCTCTTTTTTAATAACATTTCTCCCCATTCGAGATGTCCCTTCAATGTTTTTATCAATTTTTAAGCCATGTGCGACTTAAGGTGCACTTATTCGCGAACTCTCTTGAACCTTACTATTCGATATTTCTTTTATACAAGCGTTTTAGCTTCAAAAAATTTCTGGATATATTTCTATTCTCAAAAGTTTGAAGCTCATCGGTGTCTTTCAATAGTATATTGTACTATAGAATTCAATATATTAAATATTTCGTCAATTTTTTTCATAGATAATCCATCATTTCCTAACTGAATCGCCAACTCACGAATAGATTTAGGAACTCCATTTTAAGACAATCAACTACAAGCTAAAATGAAACAGTTGTTGCTATTGTTGCACAAATTGTCTGTATATAGTGTAAATAGTGACGTATTATTTTAAAATTCTATTGTAATTTATTTTTATCTTATTTTATTTTTTTAACAGCGATTATACAGGTTAGAAAAAGGTGGCAACACCTAAAGCAATCGAGAAATTTCGAGACGTTTCTTTTTCGATGAATTGGCTGGAAATTTCGGGAATGTTCTCACGTGCCTGCTATATAAAGATCGGCGATCGGGAAAGTTTTTAGATTGACTTCGGACTTCGTTGAAAGCTGATCGCATTGTTGACCTATTGGAGTGAGCTTGTATAATCGCTGTATTCGAAGCTGTTCTTGTGGAAGCTTGTATTGAAGATTAATAGTGATTGCACTGTTATCTGTGAATAAATTTTGTGAGTTTTCTGAAGAGAATAAATACTAGTTTTTGTCTGAAAAACTGTGCCACCATTGCCTCAGTGGAAAAATTCATAACACTATCATGTCTTCATAACACTTGCGTACACTTCTGTTTAGAAAATTTACTGCAAGTCTGTTGTGGAAGACGTCAGAATAAATTTTCATATAGCGTACGGAAACCTTTTTTGCATGAGACTTAGCAACATTTCCTAAATATTTCAATTTAAAGACTTGTTGCGTATTGTAAAAAGAGACATTTACTATAAACTTATTTTAAAGAATCAAATTAAACATATTTCAATAGTTACTTGGCCGACCAAACGGTATAGTGGTTAGTGTGCTAGCTTCTAGACCGCGAGGTTGCGGGTTCGAGTCCCGTGTTAGACATGGGTGTTTGTAAATGTATGTTGGCTTGTCTAATGGCGAATGTTTCGGCGCATAATAGCCCTCGTGTTGCTGACGTCGCCAGATAATCTGAAAACAACCAACCAACCAATAGTTACTGGAGATATGAAGCAAAAGATTAGAAATCATGCTAGTTTATTTGTAACTTTGGCTTCCGTACGGAGACTTTTTTTACCCACTGTATGTAGAGAAGGATTCAGGGGAGCCAGAACCTCTTATACCGGCTCTCACTTCCTCGAATTAGGTTATAGTGACTCTAAATACACTGTCCTATCTCTTAGCAAAAATTTGTGATAAAATGATGTAGTAATTGTTGAAAGGAATGTTAAATCAAAATTATTGTGGAAACTTTGAGTAATCAAAGAGATATATACTGGAAGAGACAATAATGTTAGATCTTGCTTAGTTAAAACTTTTAAGTCTCTTCAAAAAAACAATCCAATTGTTTTATCCTTTAGAAATCACATGATATTCTTCAACTAATGTGTTCTTATTTTTCAGATTTATGTTAAGGAAGAGTACATTATTAATTATTTTCTTAAATTTATTTGTTGCGAGATCATTCATTGTTTTGATTTTCATTACATATTTGTGTTTTAAGCGTATATTTAATATTTTATTATGCGATTTATAAGTTTTAAATTTCATTATTAGTATTGCGTCAGTATTAAGTGCTTTGTTACAATTGTATTTGAATAGGAATTATTTGTCTTGATTTGGGTCATATATTTTACTGGGTGAACATTCTGTTCACCGGTGGGGTGTGGGGCGAATCTTTGGCGACAAAAAGGCGTTTCTGCGCACGCCAGTGCACGTGCACTAAGAAAAGAAAACATAACGGTTGTTTTTCGAGACAAGATGCATTGCTCATGTGGTCGCTCATAATAAAATAATATATAAATCGCAAAAAAAATCATGTTTGAATTAGAAGCCCTAATGTAATTTTGGATATTGGCTTACGAGGAGGATGTTTGGTGGTTGTGTGGTTTTGGATTGACATTGTTGGACATTTGAATTTCGGAACCACTAAAGAGGATCGTTCGTCATAAATTCGCGTTTCGCTACACCGTATGTTTCTATTCATTCCACGGACACCCAACAGGTTGAATTGAGCTTTCCCGGGTTTTTTTCAACGTGTGATATTGCCAGTAGCTCTAATGCATGATTTAGTAAAGAGAGTAACTTACCACTCAATTCTTATTTACTGACACTTCCAGAGATATAAAGGCAAACCCTGTGTTTTACGTGCTATCACACATATTTTATCTAACGTTGAGCATGGATAGGATTTCACTTGGAAATAGAATTGGAATGTCAATTAGTCTCAAATGAAAGCCATTTTACCAGAAAATGGCAATGCTTTAAAAATGGTAAGCAAAAACGGCTATATGCAAGTATTTAAAAACCAGGGTTGAGACTCCAATCCGACATGTTAAGCAGAACTCCCGTCTGACACATCATCTCTGGACTGTAAAACTTAAAAGAAAAGATCCGAAGCCTTTCTAGCGACCTTAGAGATTTTTCGCTCGTAGAGGTAAATGTGCTAAACTGAACTGACAATGGAAAACAATTTGTAGGAGCAAATAATGAAATTAAAAGACTGTTGAGGCTGGTAAATAAGAGAGATGACTAACTTGCAGGCTATTTAACTGCTGAGGGAATTGAATGGAAATGCATCCCTCCGCGGGAACCTTCCTTCGGTGGTTTGAGAGAAGCTGCTGTAAAGTCCCTTAAGTATCACTTCGAAAGGGTTATGAGTGGTGCGAATTTAACCTATGAAGAGTTTGTGACCGTAAGCTTTCAAATTGAAGGAATTATAAATTACAGACCCCTAAGTCCTCTATCGTGTAATGAATATAATCTAGGTGCATTAACTCCAGAACATTTTCTAATAGGTAAGTCAACCAATTCATTGTTGAACCTGATCTAACGACTTTAAACGGAAATTGCTTAAAAAAGTGGCAAAAGCCACTCAATTGGTGCAATTTATCCGGAAAAGTGGAACCGTAACTATATAAGTGGGTTACCGAAAAGAAATAAATGGTGCTTCAAGAAAAATAATGTAAAGGTCGGTGACCTAGTGATATTGATAGAAGATGGCACACTTACCTTTAAATGGTGTTTAGCACGAATTCTTCATTGCATCGTGGTAATGATGGTTTGGTTCGAGTCGTAAGTGTTAAAACCCAAACAGGAATGTGCAAAAGAGCTATAGTAGTCGAATGTGTGTCTTACCTCTGAAAGATTATGATATTTATGCCATGTATTTCTTGTGTTACCAGATTGTCTAAAATAATGTAAGGTTTTCGAAAATTGTATACTGATGGCTGTTGAATGTTTCCAACATTGCAACGGGGGGGGGGGGGGGGACTTTTTACTCGTCGTCAAAATTTTGCAAATTCTTATATAATTATCGTTTGGTATATGTTTCATTATCATAGTTACAAAATTTATTATTTGCAAGTGGCAATTAAATAATATTAGTTTTTTTGATGTTCTGTTTTTGTTCTGGTTGATAAAAACGAGTTAAAAGACGCTCTAAAAACCTTCTCTTCCCGCTACATAAAAGAATTACAGTAAAAAATTTTACAGAAAAAAACATGAGTGACGTCTTTTAGGAATGTAGTTGTAATATTCTTTAAAAGCTATCGACAAGTGATAGTCCGTCGGAAGTGAAATATCAATAAGAAAATAAGTTATAAACCTCTAAGATTGTCCTTAGCTAGAACAACCTTATTTCATCTTCGAACATGGGTATTAGAAGCAAGGGATACGTATTTAGGGTATAGAAAAAATATACATGAACTTTTATAAGAACTTTACTACAAAAATATCTAACATTTTCTCATCAATCTTTTGAACGACAATTTGACAATAAACATGGTAACAAAGGTATTTCATACCTTTGTTACCAAGTAACATAATTGTTTCTGTAAAAACAAAATTAATATTTAATAACTTAAAATTATTACCAATGCAATTCTGGTATTGCCAAATACTTTGAAACATAACAGAACACTTTCATGGTAAAATAAAAACAAATCCTCAAATCGAAGGCAAACTTAAATTAAAGTTGAACCTAATTAAATTCAGCAGGCATCAAACTTTTTAAAGGAAAGGGTAAAAGAACTCTTATTTTGATTTCTGAAAGAGCATCTAACCACTGTATGAGTGGATAACAGAAATAATGACATTTTCGTCAACCTCTAACTCATGCATGTTCTTACTTACCCATGTTCTAATACAAACATTTTGGATGTCATATCCTATCAATTGCATATAACAGACATTGAATGTAGCAGTGTTACTTTTTTTGGTAATTATTGCTTTAACTTTTTATCGTTCTTTTTCCAGTTACCTTTAGAAGTACAAAATCTCCAACATGCAACTTCTTACAGTTTTTTCTTGCTTCCATTGGTTGAACCATTGCTTCCTCTTTTTTTCTCATAAAAATACTGTAGACACAGAGTATTGTTGCGAATTTTTTTTCTCAGCGGAAATGATGACGCAGTTTTTACTAAATAAAAATTATAAAAATTTATTCTTCCTTCAAAGGCTCATAAAACTTCTCCGAACAACAGAACAATTGCTATCAAGCTTAAATACAAGCTTCAATAACTACAACTTCGAACACAGCGATAATTCAGTCACAGTGATAAACTAAACAAACATCCGATCCTTTCCGATCAGCAAACGATACTCAACTTTACCGATTCCATTTTTTTCGTCTCCTTTTATAGGCTACGGCAGAAATTTCTAGCAAAATCCACTTAGCCAATCGCGTGATCGAAATGACTAGAAATTTCTCGATTGATTTAGGTGCTGCCACCTTTTTTCTAATCTGTATTATCGCTGTTAACAAATAAAATAAAATAGAACATTAAAAGAAATACGTCACTATTTACAATTATATACAAAATAAAATGAGATAAAATAGAACTTTAAAATAATTTCGTCACTATTTACAATTTTATACTGACGATTTTTGTAACTTCCCTCTTCTTAAAGACTGCACTTCCCGGGCAGTGAAGTCCTTAAGAAGAACTTCTAAAATATGGGGCTAGCCTATTATAATGAACAACTTTAGGTTTACAGGAAAGTGTCAGTTTAATCCCAACGTCGTTGATCTTTTTAAGAACAACATACGACCTTTCCCAGCTCGTCCGGAGCTTAGGTGACAGTTTTTCCGACGATTAAAGTTCCCATAACCACACCTTATCACCTTCCAGGAGTGATTGTTCCTTGGCTTTGGCATCGTACCGGATCTTCATGCGGTCCGTCATGATGCTGATTCTCTCTCGGGCGAACCGTTGTACGTCTTCCAAACGTCCCTGGAAGATCATACATATAGATACTTGACAGGCAAGGAAGGAGGGTCCGGTGGTCGTCTAAAAAGGTGGTTGCAGGGTAGCCTAAGGTCTCTTCCAAACATCATTTAAGATAGTGTAAATCCGGTGGTATCGGTGAGTTGCACTCCTGAAGGCCAACAGGAACAGTGGAAGTTTCTAATACCAATCTTGCTGGTTCTTTGAAACGAACAAAGAGAGGTTATTCAAAATCGTTGTATTAAACCTCTCGACCATTCTGTCAAATTGTGGGTGCAAGGGAGTTGTACGAGTCTTTTCCATGCTGAGCAAGTCACAAAGTTCAGTGAAAACTTCAGAATTGAATATTTTCCCCTGGTCGAAATATATCAGCGTACGCCAAATCGGGAGATCCAATTCTGTACGAGTTCTTCCACTACGGTCGTGGCTTCTTAGTCTGGATTCGCGTATGCTTCTGTCCACTTGCTGAAATACTCCATGACAACTAAGATATATTTGTGGTCATTAATTGTGTGAGGCAGGGGGCCTACAACTTTCAACGCAATTCTTTCGAATGGAGATCCAACGTTGTAACATTACAACCTTCCACTAGTTCGGATCTTTGATCCCATCCGTGATTTGCTTGCATCGCAAGACTTGCACCACTTCTTCACATCGGACTTCGTTTTATCCCAGAAGAACCTTTCCTTGACTTTCTGAAGAGTTTTCACTACACCGAAATGTCCTCTAGGAGGACTGCTGTGAAGTTCTCCTAGAACGTAACTCTAACATTTTAACCTTTTAAATATCTTGTGTAAACCTCTCAAACGAAAAGGGTGAAAGGTTTACAGAGAAGAAGATTTCAAAAATAAATTAGTTCATGTGGGGCCTAGTATAAATTCGTTTAACAAAACACCTTCTGAAAATACTTAACTACTTCCTCTCCTTCTTAAATCCGAAATTACTGGAAGAGAAATTTGACGTAAAAAAGTTAAAATATATATATATATCAAGATAATTATGAACAATTTCAATGGAAACCACTTCGTTTATCATAATATCTCGACTTCAAAAAAAAACACTTTTAAATGCTTAGCATTCAAGCTAATCGTTATTACAGCTACCATCTAAAAATAAGGCAGTTAGTTGCATTTTACTCTTGAACATTCAGGTTTAGCTGATAATAAATAAACGCTGATAACGAATTAGACATCTGTTCCAGAGAATCAAGTCAAAATCCCGTATCTCGTTTAAAATCTTAGAGATAGGTTTTTATTATTTTTCAAATCCGCATTTTTTTTTTTTGAAGTTAAAAAAATGCTTTTAAAAAGACATTGAGAAACATGTCAGTATCGGTTTCTATCACTTGATACATTACTTGATAGTTTCTTTATAAAACAATAACTTTTGAATAGCGGAATCTATCACTCGCCGTGTGAGTATTCTCTTGTGTTTAAGTAAGGCAGGCATCCTAGCCAAATAGTTGTTTTAAAAAAGGAAATTGATTTTTCAAGTTGGTCAAGGGGGTGGGAATACAACAAATATTAATGTTCTTTTTCTTTTTCCATAATAGCATTGAAAATAAATTTATTTAGGGTATTTATATGAAGATATTTCGTTTCGGATAATTATTATTATTAAGAAGTTACGGGAGAATAAATCGAGCTGTTGTCATTACGAGAAAATATTTTATTCTGAACAAGAGCACATGGAAGGCTCCTTTCACATTACCGACTTTAGTCGATCGACAAAAAGTAGGAAGACGAAATTCTTTTAGTGGGGTGAAGAAGTGAATTGCTTCTTTCACATTATCCGACAGAGTAAAAAAGTCGGAAGAAAGCATGTTTGCAGTATCGATGGTTTGCAGACGTCGGGTGCCATTTAAACATCCGGCGTTAGGCCGACTGCGGATGATTCAGTAGTCCACATAACCAAATGGGCGCTTTCACATTAGCCGACTTTATGTCGGATAACGAGTTGGCCTTGAGCCACTGAAATTGCAATTTGATTACTTATTAGTTTGGTTATTCATCAATTATTAATAAATAAGAAATACTAATAACTTTGACATAATTACGCACATAAAAACACAGCTACCACTGATGTTTTCGATGTATCTACTCTAGTAGTTATAAAATCAAGTGCACCAAAACCTAGGAAGCGAAAGGTACCTGATGAAATTAGACTGAGATTTTTAAAAGCAATAGAAGGAGAATAACCTTTTAGTAAAATGGCGTTTTTACGAAGTCTCATGTCTCATCTGCAAAAATTTGAGGACGAGCAATTCTTAGAATTTCAAATGGGAGTTTTAAAAGTTATAGGAAATATCAAAGAAAAAAAGAAAGCAATATACTCTCAGCCACCTCATATTTCTCATCGGCAATTCTCAACTTATCCTCAACCCTATTTTGTACATCCTTCAACTACAACTCAATATCAGCCACCACAATATATTTACGCCCCCAATCAGCCACCTTTTCAACGAGAAAAATTAAACTTGCATGACCAAACTTCATCAATTTACGTGCAAATGCCTATACCTAACCAATTCCATCCATCTACATGTGGGAATAGCCAAAATATAACTATTCGTATCATTGTCAAGAAAATCAAAAACATCATCGATGTTTTCAAGTGTCAAAATATTTTTAGAGCTAGAACATTTGCTGAATTTCACAATGGAATGGTCACAATAACCGGCACTGTAAATTAGTAATTGCAATAAAATCTTCTTCGGAAAGTGTAATTTCTTCAAAACAAGATATGTCGACTTTTTTAAATTGACCACATTCTTTTATATCCGTCAATGGCGCATTTCAATCCTTTAGAGTCCGTTGGATAGCTTTGCTGATATTTTGTTCATTCGCTATTATCATCTTTTCTGCAGGACTTGGGTCTTGATACTGTTGCTTTAGACATGTAGCTAGGATAGCTTTCAAAAATTGAAGGAACCACTCCATCTCTCAGCTTACCCTTGAACTAGAAGTAACTATAAAAACTTTTCTAGAAACAGCAGTTATCCATCTTCTTTTAAGTTAATTATCTGTGGGAAATATAAATACCGGAACTCTTGGCCCATGTTTAAAATTTCCTTTGCAGTTTACCACAGAGCATTGAAATGGCATTTAATATAATTTATAGCTCTCTTAATGCAGTAGTCTTTACGTTTTTGGAACAGATTGGTTGGTTGTTTTCAGATTATCTGGCACCGTCAGCAACACGAAGGCTATAATGCGCCGAAACATTCGTCATTAGACAAGCCAACATACATTTACAAACACCCATGCCTAACACGGGACTCGAACCCGCAAACTCGCGGTCTAGAAGCTAGCACGTTAACCACTATACCGTTTGGTTGGCGTTTTTGGAACAGAAAATACATCAAATTATACGCGTTTGAAACAGAAAATGCAGCAGACTTAACGTATTCGGTAAACAAAATGGCGATGTTGATTTTTGCTATCGTCCGTCGTACGCCAGAGTTATGCGCCAAAATAGATCTTGACGAATCACAAGCTTTCAAGACGTCGCCAAACCATATCTTCACGAATCACAAGCACGTAAAACGTCGCCAAACCATTTATCGCCAAATCGAAAAGATATCTTCTTCGAAATGGTACCCCGTACGGAAGAAGTTCGTAGTTTTCAAGTTTGACTATTTTAATGACGTCATATTTAAAAGTCGTAACCCATGCAGAGGCTTTCTTATATAGGAGGTGTTGGCTCAACTGATATGTTTGTCAGTAAACAACAATACCAGCAACCGGCAGGTCGTACGAATGCGGTTGCAGTTACAATGGATTTCGCAGTTAACAGTTTATGAATAAACAGTATATTTTTTACAAAGGGTTCTAACACTTTAACAGCATGATAAAATCTTTTTTAAGATTTAATTAAAAAACATTATTATTCTTCAAAAATGCCATCTAGTGTGTGTGTTTATGCAAAAAATCTTGTTACTGTAGTACATCACAAAATTCTATTCTGATATTTGTTTTATGCTGATGCTGCTACCATTTCTGCTTTAAAATACCTTTTTTCTCTACCAAATTGTTCCAAAACTGATCCATTTGAACAATTTTGCATTATATGTATAAAATATGCAAAAATTTTAAACAGTTTGACAAGTTAGGCGGCAATTACATTTAACTGTATTTTTCTATTTTAACTTTATTATTAAATGATTTCTTTTTACTGGTCAATTTACGATATGATGATCAGTAATTTAGTTAGTTTGTTTGAAAATTGCCAATCGAATTCGAAAATTGATCAAATTTCGCTCTTTAACTCCTCCAAAACTATAATATTGCACCAAATTGTCTTTTTCTTCTGCTACAAAAATCGTTTCTTTTTTATTATTAAATTAATTTTGGTCACATGTAAATATTTTATAGCCTAATTTAGAGGTTGTGTTATCCATCTAGTTTATTTTTAAACATGATAACAGTAAAAAAAAAAAAAAAAAATAGATACTTTGAGCTTATCTATATAAATAAAACTGACTTTCTGTCACACGGATTTGGGGACCGTTTCACGTAAAAACTACCAAACGGATTAGGATGAAATTTGGTATATCGCTTAATTAAACGACCAGGAGTAAAATAGGCGATATATTTTTAATTTTAATTGAGTTTTAAAATTTCCGAAATAATTTTTTTGGTGTTTTTAAGCAGACACAATTTAGTATTTCCTGAATGGCAACTGAATGACAATCTTCGTTTGGTTTGTTTTGAAAATCGCAAATGATATTCTACATTCACAATGCCTAGAAAAAAACGCCCATCATTAAGCAAAATCGACAATAAAGTTTTTCAAAAACGTTTAAAGAGGAACGAATTACAAAATGACAACCAAGAAGCTTCGACTTCGCGGCAGCCGGACATTTCCCCAGAGGACAGATTAGCGTCGCAACGGCGACGCCAGGAGTCTGTAAGAAGTAGAGAAACATCAGAGAGGCGTGCCGTTCGTTTAGAAGCCGATCGGCTAAGACATGCCGAACTAAACGAACAAAGAATGAATTTACAATGGGGTGATAAACTTTTATATTACTTTTATTTAGTACCAAAAACTGAGTTTATCCGTCAACGACGGGCCACGCAGCTAGTTAGGAATAAAATTATAGTAATCCCAAGATTAAAAAAAAAAAAAAAAAAACCGGCTAGTTTTATTATTTTAAATAAAAACTTGTTCACTTTATCTGCACCGGATTTAATATAATTTCTTAATTCTCACGAAATTGGATTAGAAATTAAAGCAAGCAACAAATTATGACAAGCAATTTGTTTATTAAATCCTAAGTTCATTGAATGTTAGATATTTATGATTCATTTAAATAATGCTTTGGAGTACAGTTGCTATTCTTTCTACATCCTCTTTATTCGAGAGCTGAGAATACGAAAATACTCTATGGATGCCCACTTTTCCATTGCATATCTGAAAGTAAAAGAAACAAAAAGCAAATAAACATCAAATTCAAACCAATACTTTGCATAAGTTAAGCAAAGTGATATTCAAAGGAAAACTAAGCTGCGTATTTTTTTTATTCTTTACATAAAGCCTCCTATACATTGAGCGAGTGGAACTATAATTAAAAAAGATTTATTATTATTATTATTATTATTATCAGAAGTTATTTTGTTTCGAAATTAAGGGGAGTAATTATTTTTTAATAAAAATGTTACACAATTTTTAGTCTGAATTTTAATGTTGTTTAAAAATTTAAAATGGATATATTTAATACGTTTGAATTATTTTAAATGAAAAACACATAAATATAAATATGTGCTGTAATTTATTTATATTAAAAAAAAAAAAAAAAAAAAAAAAAAAAAACACTTGTTATATTTTAATTTTCTGTACTCTTTTGCTGAGAAATGTTATAATCCCAATTCATTTTATTATACAGTCAAATCCGGTTGACGCGAAATTGCTTAACATGAAATCTCGTTTAACGTGAAGTAAAAGCAGTCCTCTGTACTGGAAACTTAACGTTAATTTATTCGTTTAACATGAAATTAGGGTTAACGCGAACAATTTCGGCGGCCCCCATCGACTTCGCGTTATCGGAGTTTGACTGTACTTGTTCCTTATAGTGTCCATTCATTGTACATACTAACGAAGTTATACTTTAGTACAGTTCTCTCCCTTACCCATTTACTCTTTACAAGCTCGAAGAACTACAAAGATATTGCTTTAAACTATTTGCTTCCGTAAAGTATTGTTTGGTAATTTCACTGCAACAAATTTTAAGAAAGCAACGGATACATTTTAATGATTCTGAATGGTGAGGGCCATCTGAATACCGAAGTAAAATATTTTTATCCTCACCCAATAATGATTTCGGCCTCTAAACGCCTAGTCTATGCTGTTACAGCTATTTCAAAAATGTAATATTTGTTGAAAAGTATGCTTTAAAAAATAGGGCTTAACCTTTTTAGAATCTAATCAATATAATTTGCAAAAAAAGTAATATGTTATTACACTTATAATTATTATTGTTAAAATGCTTTAGCAATTTAAATGTTGTTGAAAACTCAATGAAAACAATTTTGTTTTATTTGCTTTTGAATTTTTCAAAAATTGTAATATTTGAATCAATTTTTTTTTTAATGTTTACTACATTACTTTTTTATATCAAGTAAAAATTTTATATTACTTAAGCAATAGTTTAATTGATATTTTGTTTCACTAATTAAAGTGATAATTAACCTTCTTGTTAGGGTTAAAGTGAAATAGCTTTACGATCGCTGGGGATCGATCTCGTGAAACCTTAGGTTTCCCAGCCAGATACTCTATCCACCAGGGTTAAGCCACTGCGCGGGCCGAATTTAGCCAGCAACAGAATTTTCTGCGGCCCGCCGACCGCACAGAAGATTAAAAAATCAAATTTCACGATACGGACTTTTTTTTTTAATAATTGTAATCTGTCCGAAATAGTATGTGTTAACTATGTAGAACCGAATTTTCCACTACGTGTCAAAAGGAACTATAGGAAGAAGCATTCAGAGAAGTGGTTTTCATCATGAATAATATAGGAATAACTTAACTGATTCTTATTTGGACAATTTATCAAGACTGGTTGCAACAAATATAGCGACATACATCGACTCTATCATAAAATAAACCGTATAATTTCAACCGACATCGTCTCACAAATGATATCGACTAAAATAGAGGAATCTGGAAGTAGTAGTAGTTACTTGCATTAAAAGTTAGATTAAGTCCCATTGTCATGTTGGAACGAAAGATTCACTTTTTTTTAGCCTTTAGTTTACTATTAATGAAAATTATTATTTTTTGATTATTTGAAGAAAAAAAAATATCAATTTTAATTTTATTAAGATAAAAAAATCAATATTTGTTTCAGTTTTAAGAAACGCTTTATAATGTTATATCAATAATAATTAAAGATATATATATTGGTGTATCCGGCCCGAGAAAAGCTCTAACTAAAGTCATACGTGCCACCTTAATAATGTGTGGTCAACGCTGCACTAGACAAAAGAGATCTCTGGTGTCTAGGAGTTGTATCTGTTATTTGTACACGAGACCGTCACATAGCACCTTCCCAGTGAGTCAGTCGTGAAGGGATTTACGATTGAGTTGCTTGCGCGTGTGGCAGTGAGTCACAGGAGATTGCTAGCTGTTTGGCAGTGAGTCACAGGAGATTGCTAGCTGTTTGGCAGTGAGCGCTAAAGATGCCGAGATGTTAATGTGGAAGTCGTGCAATATTTTTAGAACGTGCGGATAGATAGCACCATGATTCAGTTGTCCGATAGTCACCAATAAAGCGTTAGTAGCTTTTTTTTTGTTTGCGCTCGCTGGAGATCGATTGTAGGACCTTTGGTTTCCCACCTAGATACTCTATTCAGAAGACAAAATATATATCTGGTGTCTAGGAGTTGTATCTGTAATTTGTACACAAGACCACCACATGGTCCTATTAAACTTATTTTCTGATTGAGTATTTTTAATAATTATACTTTTACTTATTAACCTGCTTAATTTTATTTGTGAATCAAATATGGATTTCTATAGTTACCTGTCCAAACAGTTCTTTTAGGACAGTAACATCATTAGCTAACAGTAATGTTGGGTCTTCTATTAGGTTGATATCTTTGGACAATTTTTCACTAGGTGCATAAGTCTGTATGAGGTTGTATTTTATTAGGTAATTGGAAATGGCATCAGCTACATCATTTTTATTTACAGTTTGAGTGGAAGAACTTGTGAGGAAGGTGAGCACAGTTTTAATCCTTTGTTCCAAGTTTGTAACTTTTAGTAGTTCTTCTTCCAGCTGTAATGAGAAACAGAATAACGTGTAGTAGATTCATATTGGTAATTCACAAGGAGCAAAAATATTTTTTACTTTAATTTTCAAGTTTTTTTCAAATTATTTTACACTTTAATTCAATTTTTTTTAATAGTATAGTGTTTAACAAATTGCACCTTCAATTTCTAAATTTATGGCTATCTTAAGAAAACATATTTCAAATTTATAAATCTATTTTACTCTTCTCAAACAATGCAATTGCATTTGACATTTTTAAAACTTTTCCTATAAAATAAAAAAAATAAAAAAAAAAAAAAATTGAAAACACTCTTAGATGGTAAAAAGTTAATAGTTTCAGTGGTTAAACCTCTATAGTGTAAAAGCTAACTCACACTATAGTGAGTGGAAAATTTTATTTTTTTACCATTTTCCACCACAACAAAAGTTTTTAAATTGAACTGGTGAATCTGAAGGAAAAGAATAACCTGAAAAGTTAAAGAAAATAAGTTACTCACCCTGGAGGCACCACCAGATGACACAAACTGTGATACAAAGCTACAGAGTGCTGCGACTTCTGAATCTTTCGATTCTGTGTCTTCTTTACTCAGTGCGTTCGAGAGGTCGTCCGATCCATTGATGAGGGTGACTGTTTTGAGGTTTTTGTCCGTCTTTTCGCTCTGTACGGCCATTTCAAAAGCCACGCTACCGCTGAGAGCATGGCCTATTACATGGAAGGGACCACCGATCTTGCTTTTGATGAGCTAAGATGAGTCATAAAAAAATTCACTTAGATTAAATAGGTACAATTTTGTAACAGGTTACTTAAGAGATGTACTTATTTTTAACTATATTCTGTGCTCATAATAACTTTGAAAACACCCTTCATAAACTTAGAAATGTTTGATTGCTATGCTTCGAGAACTAAGTCCACGACCGGTATGAATCTAATATTTTATTATAAAATTAATGGAATGATGGGAACACTTTCAATGTACCAGCATCATTGCTGAAATTCTTCTCGCTGTAATAACAGCAGTTAGCCAAATTTATGCATTCTACCAGACGACCTCGCTTAAAAATTTAGAAGTTATAGTAAAGCACAAAGCTAACAAAATGCCAGCTTTTAATTCCCTCAGATTTGATAGTGGTGTTTATGAACTTTACAGTTTTTCCCCATTGTCCCACAAATGATCAATTGGGTTGAGACTGAGTTCTGAGCTCTTCAGGTCAGGCAATTTTCTTCCACTCATCAAGCATCCAATGTTGGCGTTCATTTGCGTGCCCACTAAACACTTGCGGTAAATTCTTAATTGACGGTGTTCCTTTACGCGATTATGGCGGTAGGACACACAGCCACGTAAAAATTGAAAGTAGTGTTCTGACCGTCGCCATTAGGATTGCTGCATGAAAAAGTTGGAATTTGAGTAAGGTTTATTCTTAATATTTTAGCCGTTTAGTACCCTTTATATTATGTTTATATTACCCATTATATTATGAAACTGTAAATACGAAAAACTGACTGACAAGGGGACCTTACGGTCTCGGAAATTCAGATCGGGATGAGACTCGGCAGATTAGTAGTATACCTTAAGGGTATCCACACAGTAAAGCAATAAAGCGCACTAGCCAGAAGATTCCATGAAAACCATATGAAAACAGGCTCTAAAGTGTTATGCACAGCTTATATACTAGTAGAGATTTTTGCTCTGCAACTCCCGGTGGCTAAGTGGTCAGCGTGCTGGGTTCCCTTACGAGCGATCCGGGTTCGATACCTCGTGTTGTATTTTTTTTTTTTTTTTTTTTTTTTTTTTTTAAATTTATAAAGTAAATTTATAAAGTGGGTTGAGTAGGGGTAGAACTTCGATAAGTACGGTTAGGGTTTTGAAAATTTCTGACTTCCTGCTTATGTACAATAGTACATTCCTACTCTTCCATATAGAAACTGGTTCTTCATGTTTATTGCGAAAATCCTTTATTTCTCAACAGCTTATAATATTTCAAAATTTATAATCACTTGTTTGTGTGAATAGTAAATAAAGTTTTAATGTACCTTCATTAAAACACATTACCATATTTAAAAATAAAATATTTAATTCAAATTTCAGTTAGCTGTAACAGTAACTCTATAAGTGGACAAAAAAAAATTATATATATATATATAAATGACCTCACGAGGTATCGAACCCAGATCGCCGGGACGGGAACCCAGCACGCTGACCACTTAGCCACCGGGAGTTGCAGAGCAAAAATCTCTACTAATATATAAGCTGCGTGTAACACTTTAGAGCCTGTTTTCTCTGAATCTTCTGGCTAGTGCGCTTTATTGCTTTACTGTGTGGATACCCTTAAAGTATACTATCAATCTTCCGAGTCTCATCCCGATTTGAATTTCCGAGACCGTAAGGTCCCCTTGTAAAACTCCGAAACCGAATAATATTATCCGTTATACTATGAAACTGGGTAATATTGCTCAATTAGCCTGTCTTATTTTTATTATTTAGAGCACAAATCGGAGTACGAACTACGTAATATTTGGTAATAAGTTGAAGTACTTCATTCTTAAAAATACAACTTTTGCTGATCGTGAATTTTTGAATAAGTCAAAATTTGAAAATATGATTAATCAATTTGATTACAATAGTATATGAAATGGGGGGGGGAAAAATCTTGGAAAATCTGGCTTTTAAGTCAACCAATTGAGTGTTGCTTTTAACTGCATCATCACTTGCTGTTTATAGAACTGCGGTCAAGTTAACCCTTTGGTCAGTTGGTTGGTTTGTATGCTCAACGACCTATATTTATGCACAATGACGGCAACGGCTAATCAGGCCGGAATCTACAGCTTAATTTGGGTTCCGAACCGCAACGAACACCTACGTACTGGTATGGTTCCCCTTACCTTTTGTTAACCCTTTGCACTCGATGCCTTTTTCGCGTGGAGGAACCAGGAATACGAGACATTCACAGCATTTTTGTTCCGGTTCGTGGTTGAGAATCCGCTTCAAAGGTACTAAACATAAACAGTCATTTCTTTGCATTGATCTTCCTCATCAAACCGTGAGCGAGAGACACCTCTCGAGTTACGGCATCAAATCATAAGGTGAGTGAGAGTCGCCACTCGAGTGCAAAGGGTTAAAAAAAGTACGGGAACATTTTCATTCTTGTAATATTTTTTTATAGCGTATAAACTGGTGGCAAAATTTAAAACTGCCATTTTGAACTTTGAGATTAGTTCTTACTTTAAGGTACCATGAGGCGAGGGATTCCACATCTGTCGTAGGGGCTTCTTTTGTCCAAACCAGTGCATATACCGGCCTTCCAACAGTTATAGCAAGAGTTTTAAAATCTTTCACCTCTGTATCTCCGATGTTGATGATGAATATGGGTGTGCCTGATGCATCTTTGTTGAGTTCAACTAGCGGTTCAGTGTGCACAAGTGAGGGAGGAAGTTTAACTACGGTGGTCGCTAACAACGCTGGGGCACCTGTAGTCTTCAATTCGGAATCGGCTTTTGCAATTAGGGCTTTGACATCGTCAATTTTCATTTCTTGAATCTCTTGCATTGAAACCGAGATATCACAGTAGGATTCGATCAGTTGTTTCAGCTCCACACCGACCATGGAGTCGATACCCATTTCACCGAAACTTCTGGTGGCATTGATTTCCGACATGTCGTTCACGCCTGAAAACGAAAATGTATATTAAAATGCTTCATTTAATTATAATATAAATTTGAAAGTCTGAATATGTGTTCTATAGTCATATACAGGGAGTGGAAAAAATAAATATGAATAATTGGTATTTATAGAACATAATTAATATGAATGACATAGTCGAGCATCTCATACTTCTGAAGATTTATGATAATGGAAGCATCCCAGAGTTAACCTTTTTTTATAAATATAGCAGAACTTGTGAATGTAAGAGTAACACTGTGCCAAGTGTTATGGAGCCTATGTGAAACTCGGAATAGAGTTATCATCAATTCTTTATTTTAACAAGTTAGCAGGACCTTATTGAGGTTTCTGTAGGTCCTGGATAAATGTGAATCAAATTGGGGAATCGAAACTAAAAAACTTATCCAACATATGTGGATCGTAGGCAGTAACAGTTTTTCTTCTCAATGTACCTATATTTTGTTAACAGTATTCAGAAACTATTCAAATGGTTAAGCAATTGAGACTTAAGTACTTTTCAGTCATAATTTCTGGTAATTTTCAATTACTCAATGCTTAATTAATAGAATATGATGTTGCATTTTACGACCTCTCCTTATAACAAGTAAAAAAATATCCTTTTCATGACAAGCTGTGTCTGAATTTCAATATTACTAACTGTGTACTATAGTAAACCATCCTGTATGATTGGTTTGGGGGATTCAAGTATCCATGAAATCTTAAACTATGTTCTTACCGAGAATTTTAACAATTTGAGCCAGTGTGTCTCCCTGTCCCGATTTCTTGGCTGCTGCAGCTGTCACGTAACTGGTGACCACTGGTGCGGACTGCTGACAGAATGCATCCATTGTATCCAGGCAGGATTTCACGCTCTGTGCCATGACACCAGCGATCATGGCGTCGTCTCCCATGTGTCGATGCACCACACCAACTTCTCCAATGATTCCCCACTGAATAGCCAGACCTATACAAGAAATAAGGTACTGCCATATAAAATGCAATTATGTTAATGGACACTTTAACACAAATTTAAAAACTAATATTTTGTACAATAATGTTCAATATAAATTAGAATTTATAGTTTAAATATTTTTCAGTATCTTAACATACGTGCTGCCTGGAATTTAAGTTTATTAATGGAAACAGATTTTGTGCCCGTGGAATTAACTATTGAATTAATTATGTAAATAATTTTAAATGCATGTATATAAGTGATGTTAATATCACTGTATTCTAAAAAGTAATAATATATTTATCTAGATGAAATAACAATTGATTCAAAATTCACCAGTGAGAAATATACTCTTTTTCTTCGTTGTTCAATCCCTTGTCAGAGAATCAGGTTTATTGTATCACCACACAAACTAATCTACCTATGTTCTATTGAATAGTAATCCTTTTCATAGTCTAAACCATTTATATCTTTCCAGAAAGATATATTAAATAAACCAATGTCTAATTTATAAGCATCAATAAAGGTTTCAATGGATGCCTAGAAATACGAATTTTTAATTGGGTTATTTTAATTCTTTAATCATTTCTTTGAAGAGGTCTTATTATACTTGTATGACACCTTGGTTAGAAATTGTAGATTACCTTTATTCATACTTGATATCTTCAACAAAATAAGTTTTTAAAAGATTGAGGTAAAATCTTTAAATTTCGACAGGGCCCGTTAGTGTGAATTCAACAAGACCCATAACTTTTTATTTCTTACTTTAGATTGTTCGTGGTTTCTTTTTTATATATATCACCGTCATTTAAACTCCTAATACGGTTAGAAGACTACTGTACCGTGCAGTCCGTCGCTCCTTCTCTCCTCGCATATCCTCTCCATGACAGAGTTAGCGTACCCGTAGTTGGTCTGCCCGGCGTTGCCTCTGCCGCAGCTGATGGACGAGAAGCAAACGAAGAAGTCGACAGATGGACAAAGCTTCCTCGATAACTCGTCTAAGTTCTTGGTGGCTGTGGCTTTCGGGGCACATACTTCCCTGTAATCGTCTGCACTCTGGCAGTCCATGAAGGCATCTTTCAGCACCTGCATACAATGATGTGGGATTCACCAAAAAATGGAATGTGTTTCATATACGAATGAATTTATGGTAATTAGGTCAGATTTAAAGTTTTTCTACAAGCTGGTTATATTTTTCTATGTTCCTGGTTTTCTTTTTTTTCCCTTCTACTGGAATAAAAGACTATCACTTTAAGATGTTTTATATCATTATAAATTAAACCCTTCTGCAAACATACAATGGCAATGGTTCGTATCAAAATCAACTTCATTTTTTCTATGTGTGCGTGTAATTACAACAGACTCAACAATATATGATAGACTTAAACACTTTAAAGCTGCTTTTTTTTCCCTTCATCATAAATGCTTTGAATTGAACTTTCTTTCTGAAGACATCATTTAAAGGTCTCAAAATTATAGCAGATTTAAGTCAATATGAAAAGCAAATTTAAAATTTCAATCTATAATATTCAGTTGCATTTTGAACTATAAAACTTTTGTATCAGTGAATAATAATTAGCTTAGTTCTCTGAAAAATATTTCCATTTACTTTTGCCAAATTTAAAAGATGGACAAAAAACTACTTAAGCTACCGAAATTTTGACCAAGAAAATAAACGAGTGTATCTTTTCAATGCAGAATATTCTGGAAGTGTGTTGAACCAGCTGCCTTCTAATTATAAAATCAGTAGAATACCGCATGATAAACTTACCACGGCTGAATTGAATATTCCTCCAATAGGACCAATCCTGATGGCTTCTTGCAGTAACTTCTCTGCCTCGCTCTTGTGCTCCACGTTCATGGTGGAAACGTGGACGTTGACTCCTTCTCTTTTCCACCTCTTGAGGCACAGGTAGTGGTAAGGTGTCCTTTCGCCATACCTCGATGTGAGGATAATGTTCCTTCCTCCTCTGCTGATAATCCACTTGGTCACCTCAATACCAAAACCTCCGAGTCCACCGATGATTATGTACACTTTGCCGGTATAGAAGTAAGTGTTTGGCACAGCTGGAAGCATTAGAGTTTTAGGGACTGTTAGTTTGCCTGGTTCTTCGTCTCGGATCTAGAAGATGCAAAAAGATTTTTTTTAAAAAGAAAGACTACTGAAATCGAGAATAATACCAAATTGAATAAACCGGACCTAAAGGGTTAAAACAAAGCAAAAAAAAAAAAACTTTTCATACTTGCACTAGTGATTTCAACCATTATGTTCTTAATAAAAATTAAAAAGAGCATCGTCTCTAATATTCAAGCAAAATAAAATGTATTTTAAATGCTTATGATATTGTTTCAAACTAATTTTTACTTTACATTTTTAAGATACATATTGTATAGATCTACTTTTCAAACTCCTGAAATGACACAAATTGATTATATTTATCTAAATTTGTCTAGCAATTCCTAAATGAGTCTTCAAATCAGTGTTATTTTCTCAAGGCAAATATAAGAAATATAAGATAACAAGACAAATATCTTATGATATATTTTAAAGACAAATACAAGAATTACTCATTTTGTTTTCAGCGCATAGAAGTATCACAACAACAGGCAATTTTAGGTGCTTTAAGCAGTTTGTCAAACACGTAATAAAATCGAGGCATACGTACATTACAAATGCTCGAATTATGCTTTTAATTGGAACTATAAGATTTCGATTTTCACTCACTTTGAGAAGCACTTTGCCGACGTGAACGCCCTTCGCCATGTACCTAAATGCTTCTTCGATGTCGTTTCTCCCGAACACAGTCCTGTCCAGGGGCTTGACAACACCCTTTTTGATGCCATCTTTGATTAAGCTCATGACTTCATCTAGATCTCGCAGATTGTTCGCTTTCATTTCGAACAACTGATCCACGAATACTGCATGAAAGGAGATGTTCTGGAGGAACATCTTCAAGCCTGCAACGTGCATGTGAATCATTTAGAAAGTTTAAGCAGAATTTAATTAAATGTTACTGGTAAATTTTTACTTAATGTAAACTTAGTATAACTTAAATGTAAATTTTTAACTGGGATTTTATTTTTTCATATTTCAAACACAATCAGCTAAAAAAAACTTTGTCCTAAAAAAAGACGATTGTGTACAAATTTTAAAATTGTTATTGCGTTAAATATTTAAACCAATATTCAGCATGGATATATTTAGAACAAATGTGAGTCTTTTTTTCACAGGGCTTCCTAAAATTTAACAAACCTGACAATTTAAACCTACTAGCTACTCAATCGACGTAGGCATGTTTCATCGTAATGCTAGTTTTGATTTCCCTTTCTTTCTTTGGCAAACACGTCAATTTTTTGTCAAAGTGAATTTTATATTTTTTTACAAAATGTTCAAATTTAACACTATTTTACAATCTTTTTTTAATAACAAGACTGGACTCTGTAACAGTTCTTACACTCGGTGTCTAAGTACTATGACAATGTATCCTTTCAGAATAAGCGGGATTACGTGTGTCGCATTTAAATAATATTGGACTAGAGTACTTGATGATGAAAAGTCATAACCACACACCTATTTGACGATCCAACGCCAAATCGTATTTGCCTATTTCTACAAATCGACCACTCCTGGCTACACAACGGAGACTTGCCTTGAATTTGTCATCAGCAAGAGAATTTAGTACAATGTCAACACCTAAAAGAAATCATACTATCATTATTTTATTGGTAATACAAATAAAGTTAAATTACTGGCTATGGTAATGATATTACTTTTAGTGAGTACAAAAAATATTAAGTTATAAAGCTATCAATTCTTGTATTCCATTTATTAGGAAAAGAATCTCTAGTTGAATAAACGACATTGACATCAAAATTGGGCTATTAATGCGTTATCGTTACTTATGGAAAGAAATCTTTAGATAAAAGTACTCTTTTTAGCTTATTGGAAATATTCATACCTTCGCCATTTGTTCCATTCATGACCATTGCGTAGAAAGTTATATTGCGGGAGCACCCTATATTTTCATCTTTGATCTGTGGAAATTTTTTCTTCAAGTATTTTCTTTTTTCTTCATTTCCTGAAAATTAAATCGCAAATAAAACCTTTTTTTATTCCGTATTAAATAATATAAAATACAGAGAATTTCTTAAGATACAGTTTCTTATAAAAACTTATTTTGTTTTAACGAACTAGGGGACTCCGCTCCCTGTTCGCTTACGCTTGCCAAATCCCAAGCTAGAAAAATACATAAAAACTGTCAAATTTATCCTTCAGAGAAAGCTTTGTGAAGCGATTCTGGTTATCAATATATTTTGAATTACTCTCCTTAAAATATCGAGCACATGGTGATTGTAAACAATGACATTCAAATCGAATCTAACTCAACTTTCGAAACTAAGATTGCCAAATTTTCAGGCAAAATATTTTTTTCTATTATCTGACAAAAAACTATTTTGCATATTAAATAAAAAAAAGTGTAAATTATTTACTATAAAAAAGTACCATAAATATACTGTGAAAATTAGGATTTTACATGATTACGTCACTGATAACTCCTGCGGAGTTTAACCAATCAAAGCACACATTTAAAAAAGTCCTGCAATTGTAAGGTTAGTTACAAGTCCTCATCACATGTCCATTCATAATCCTCATACTATCTACCTTGGAACACTACATTGGAAAGGTAGTATTCAAAATATTACTTTTCCAAAACTCGTTAAGTCCATTCTTCAGTTCTAAAACATATCCATTATATTTTTTTATTTTGTAAATAAACTGAAACTAATATTTTTGGCTGCAATCGTACAAAATTGAAAGAAAAAAAAAAAAAGTAAAATACACTAAAAAAAATTATAGACGATACCTACATTTGTAAGAAGTTCTTTTCATTTCCTGAAAAATTTCAGTGTTTGGACATAACGATTTTTTTAATCGGGTGACTCAAATGTCATCCATTATTTTCAAGATAATATATTGAACTTCAAATCTTAGTCATTTAAAACATTTTGAAATCTCTTTTAGCTAACACCCTATTCGATTAAAAGCTGTATTTTTAAGCGTTGCTCTTGACTAAGTTCAGTATCTTTCGGCATTTTCGATAGTAAAATCGATGCAGTTTATGATTCCAGTCAAGTTAACAAAACTCGAATGTATATATACGCCTTAAAAGCAGTATAAAAAGAAAAGCACTCATGCCAAAAAAAACTTGAATTTCGCATTAACATCCTGGTTGTATTTTATATGCTGTTGAATACAATGATGTTTGCTTATATTAATGTCTAAAGTCGGCATTAGTGTCGATAAACAAATTAGTGACTTAATATATAAAATCGATATTAATGTAGACGAACAAATTAAGTGATTTTGATGTAACACTTTCTCAGTTAATGTAAAAATATGAGACTCCCTAATTTTTATAGCCGTAGCTATATTATAAACACATTGTGTGCATACCACCGTCAAGACGTTTAAGGATGCTCAAGTAGAAGATTCCATAAAATATAAGCACAACACTTACACTAAAAGCACTTACCCACAGTGGTAAATATCTCGCAGTTCATGCTGAGTGCTATGCTAATGGCAGCCAGCCCGATTCCTCCGGTACCAGAGTGTATGAGCACCCTCTCCCCTTCTCTCAGATTGGCCCTCATGATAAGCGCGTAGTAGCAAGTGGCGTACACCACGGGTACAGTGGCGGCTTCCTCCAGTGTCCAACTATCCGGCACATCAAGCAGTTGAACGGGGTCTACCAGAGTGGAAGTGGCCATGCCACGACTTTTAACGAATCCGCACACCCGCTTACCGGAGGAATCCCTGCCACAGAACTCCAAACCGAGCACGGATTCGTCTCCCTGCGCGATGTCTAGAATGGAAACGGCCCATGTTTAAAAAGAATGTAGGTGTTAAATATTAACATTTTATTAAAAGAATAAATATACGTAATTATTAAAAAGCTTCCTGGTGTTCATTAGTATATCGCATAAGCTTTTTGAAAATTGCCACAATTTGAAAATTTCTATTTCATTATTTCATAGAAAAATAAATAGGATTATAATAGGTAACTGTAATCCAATTTAATAAAATGTTAGTTAATATGAAACAATATTCTTCATTAAGTTTTGATTTTATCTCTAAAGCTATTTCTAATATATCGAAATTTCAGTCTTTTTGTTCTTTTGCAGAATTGAAAATTTTTTAGTGTGATATTTCTTCACATAAAGAGTGATTACAGAATTAATATCTATTGAACATCTAATTTTGACAACAACAAAAATTTATGGAAACACGGCTTATTATTTTGAACCATTACTAGCTCATCGCTAACCCAACTCCTATTTCACGCTAAAGTGGATACTTTGGTGCTTCAAAAGATTCAACAAATAGTAGCACTATGATTACAAAAACAGTCTTTGACTGTTTGAAAATAATAATTTACCGGATTACGACTCAGATGCTTAAACGACAACCCGATCGTAGATCCTGAATTATTTAATTATTAATTCGCGGGCCGTATACAACAAAATATGTATCTTTAATTATTTTCGGTTCAGTAATATATTGCATTTCTGAAAACTGGAAAAAATAGAATTTTTTTTATTTTAATAAAATTACCATTGATATTTGATTACTTTTTTTCAAATAATTAAAAAGATAATAATTTTCATTATTAGTAAATCAAAAGTCTAAAAAAGAAGTGAATCTTTTGTTTCAAAGTGACAATGCAACTTGACCTAATTTTTAATAAAAGATTCAAACTGTACTTCAGAATTACTTAGTTTTAGTCGATATCAATTGAGAGACGATAGTGGTCGAAATCTTTCAGTTTTTTTTATGATAGAGTAAATGTGGAGTACTTGTTGCTATCAATTTTAATAATTTCTTAAAATGAGATTCAATAAGTTAAATCCTGTATTTATTCTTGATGAAAACCACCTTATTAAAAACTTCATATAGTTGCTTCTGGCACGTAGTGGAGTTCGTGTTTCTACATAGTTAACACGTATTATTTCAGATAAATTACAATTTTTTTTTTTAAAGTCCACATCGTGAAATTTAATTTTTTTTTCTGTAGTGCCGGCCGTCGAGTTTCTTTCGAGGGCCGAATCCGGCCCGCGGGCCGCGTAGTGGCTGACGCTAATTTAAATGATAAAAAAGTTCAATACAGCACCTATAAATATCGCATGTATGTTGTTTTATAAAATAGTAACTGCTATAAACATTGTTTCTTACAACATGTAGTAATTAGAGGACATCATTCTAAATTGTCAATCGGATTATTAAAAAAAAAAAAAAAAAAAAATTCAAGTACCTTTTGCTGTTCCAACTGATAGCTTTCCTGTAGCAAGCATAACATCTCGGAAATTCAAAGCAGAATAATAAATATGTATCAATTTTTGGTTCTTCTGGTTGGCATACTTGACTTGCGATTCAATCCATTCAAAGGTTGAGAGGTCACCATATTTTCGGCAGTGGATGTAACTGTGGTCCACGTTTCTTAATTGTTTCACTGTAAGGAAGTAGATAAACTTGTGTATTGTAAGATTCTTTTTTGAACTTTATAAATAAAAATCAAATTAGATTATTAATTAGTTGATCTTCTACTTGTTATCAATTAGTCATATTAAATTATACGTTAGTTCATGTTAAAATTGAACATTATTTTAAAACGCACTGAAAATTTAAAAGACTGTTCAGGAGTCCTACCGGTTTTCATAAGGACGTGTCTAAAGGATCCCCATGATCCATCTCTCCAGACGTTCATAACCAGGCTCTTTTCTTGCAGGTGTTTAAAAAAAGGATGATCAAAGTTGAAAGGAGCAAGCTTCGTCGCTTTTTCTTTTTGAGAAATGAAGACGCATCTGAGGTATGAAATGAAATTTAAAAAAAAAAATATTACATTTAAATATAGCGGTACGAAGGATTTCTTAAATATTCTGCATCTCACAATTTACTGCTGACTTGAAGAAGAAAAATTATTTTAATTAAACTTTAGTTACGATGTTTGCATCTGAATATTTTCTTCATTTGTCTTCATTGTTCAACAAGAAATTTGAAAAGCTCATCGGTGAGTGACATTTCCTTTGATAATATATTGTTATTAAATAGTTTACTGTTAAAAAGTTAATAAACCATTATATTCATTTTTACAAAAGCATGATATACTGGTAAAATATTAAAAAATTAAACAACTCAAGATGTATTAAAATGACTCCAGATTTTTACAGGTGTTTTAAAAGTTAATAATGAAAATTCAGATAATGTCATGGGTTAGTTTCTACATTAGGTTGCCATTTAATGATACGTTATTATTATTTGTTTCAGAAAAAAAAATTACAATAAAAAAGTACCTGATTCTTTCCCCTCCTGGTTCTTGCTTAAGGCAATTCATCATTCCAATTATCCCATTAATGGGGCTTCCTTGTGAAATGAGCCATATCAAATTATTAGCCTCTTTATCATCTCCCTTTTCCTTACTGTACAGTTCTTTCTTTAGTTCTTCCACCCAACCATAGCTGCTCTCTTCAATGTACAGGACCTTGTGAGGTGTGGGTGGGGTAGCGCTACGAAGCAAGTACGCAGAGTTTCCGAAAGGATCTAAGATCTTACTAAGGACGATCAGACCTTGATCCTGGATTGCCTTTTCCAGAGCTGCAGAGGATTGGATGTGCAGCTCCTCGCCACACAATGAAGACAGGAATCTCTCAGCGGGATTTATACTTTCTTTGTGGAATAACATGATGAAGCCACTAGACTTGACAATCGAGGACAGAGATCGCAGCAAGTTTTGTAGTTGAAGAATGGAACCACTAGTGAAGGAGCTGATGGCGACATCGTGGCCCTTTTCTTCTTCCATTGCCGGAAGGCTCTCTTCTGTCAGGAGTTGAATGCCTTGCTCATCTAAAACTTCCTTGTCCACCATGAAATTCTTGGGGGCTATCAAGGCGCTCTTTTTGAACTTCGAGTGCGAGTACTTCTGCAGCATTTCGATGAGGGGAATCAGAGTTATGGGGAAATTGCGATTCACTTCCACCACGTTCAGTTTTCTATATGTGTTCTCTGAGATGATTTCGAACAGGATCCTCAGGGAATCTTCGTTCAGCATTGCGCTGTTCATTAAGTCTTTGCCGATTGTGCGACTATAAGCAGTAAAATATTCCTTCCTACCGCCTTCTGCATTACTCGACTTTTCTAATATCTTTTGCATGATGTCAAGAAGAACGTGTTCCTCTGATATGTGTTCCAGGAACTCCTCCAAGTCTTCTTGACCTTCGGCTGGGAACTTGAACTGTCCGACTTCTTTTCCTGCGACTTTTCCTATCTTGGCCATAATTTCATTGAGCACTCCCATGTAATTCGAGAAAAGATCCTTCGACTCTTCCATTGGGAAATATTTGCTGACATAAGGAACGAACCTGTACTCTTCCAAAGTGGGAGCATCGTCTTTTCCACGATGAGGTGCTATGTCTACTCCCAAATCACTCACTTCTATTCCAATGGAACGGCAAATACGTGTTCTGGGATTGTAGCTAACAGGAAAATCTGAAATATTACACACACAAAAATCTGTTTAATTATCAAGCATTTTTAAAATAATGAAAAAAGTTTATGTAGATGATCATGGTCCTGCTTAATTAAAATTATTATGAACAAATATTTTAGTCTTTTTACTTTGTGAGATGGCAGGCTGTTCTGCACTGGGATCACTTAACTTAGGATCACTTGACTGTTCAACGTAATTTTTTAGAGAAATTGGGTCGATCTTAAAAGACAAAGCTCCTGTTGGCAGGAAGAATTCCTTGCCCTTGTTTATCATTCCAAAAAATAACAAAAGAGAATCCATATAAGATATCCATTTATCTCGCCAAAGGACAAGCCCAGCAGTTCCTAAAAAAAGAATTATGCAAAGATATAATATTTGATAACACTTAATACAATTCTTAAATGTATAAAAGACAATAATTATGTTCGATTACGCAAAAGCTGTTTATTTTATTTATGTTCTCTGTCATGTATTATCTACTCATGTATTTCCTCTCTTTCCTTCACTCAATGAAACATCGAGCATCATTACCCAACACGTAACTAGCACTGACATCTTTGAGCTTTCGTCTTATGTACTGGAAAAGTTCATTATGTGATAAATGATTATGCTTGAAATAGTTCGCATTGACAGGAATAATGCTCACAAAGCTAAGCTTCTATAATCTATAGCGTAAAAAAATTCGACTATATTTACTTTAGCCTCCAAATAAAATTCTCTCAGCAATGCATTAACTCACCATCCATGTTTGTTTCAACGAGTCCTTGGAACTCTGGTCCATACTCGTAGCCAGACATCTTGAGCTCATTGTAAAGGTCTTTTCCGGCAACTGCAGAGTAGTCTTCGCAACTGTAGGTGGGGACATCGACTTCGAAGTTGATGTTCTTGCACTCGTATACGATGCCACTGGCCACAAGCGATTTCCCTTCAGAAATCTCGAAGTGTCCGGTGGCATCCAGGATATTTACATTGAAGGTAAGTAATGCATCTGAAAATAAATTAAAATGCATCATAATTTAATGAGGATACATGCTTTATGAAATAGAAGATTCTCAAAATATAAAATTGTAAATAAATACAAAAATTAACTCTTAAGTTTCGGGATAAAAACACTGCATGGTTGACACAATGTAGCATCCCTCTACAATCTTACAATATTGATAAGTCACAATATAACATCAATAGACAGTATTTTTCCAATCACACTATTATAAAAACAGTGTTTACTCATTTCGAGATTAAACTGCGATTTGTATATTAATTATATCCCTAACCTTTTAAATAATGCACCATTTCGTATGCTACCTAGAACTACATGAAGAGTAAATTCTAGGGATGGAACGGATGTGAGTTTTGCCGGATACCGGATTTCGGATATCCGGGGTACCATGTCTACCGGATACGGATATCCGAAACGGATTTCCCCGGATATTTGGCCGGATATTCGGTCTATATACTAAAAACGATAGTTATACGATATGATATACGAAAAAAATGGTCATGATATGAAGTATTAAGTAAATTATAATTAGTGGTTAGCGCACCACACTGCATGCCACAGATCCATGGTTTGATTCGCGGACTGGGCAAGGTTGACTTAGCTGTTTATACCTGAAAGAAATAAACTGAGGAGGACCATGCATGCTTGGGAACTAAACACTGGGGTTCGGCGTCAGAATGACCATCTGACTGAAACATCTGCTATGTGACACACAAATGCCACAGTCGAGAAAGCTGAGCTGGGCCCAGCATGCCTTAGTCCACACGGACTGTCGCGCCACTGCCCTAATAGCACACATTCTCCCAGGGAGGTCCTTGGGAAGTCATTCGTAGTCCCGGCGATGACTGGGGACTTCCTAGGGACCTTCCTGGGAGGATGTGTGCTATTAGGGTGAGTTAATTTTTTTTATTTAAACTTTAGTTGATGAGTGAAAGAGATCTTTGTTGATTTTATATCTTGTAATATTGATACTTTTAGTTTTTCATATAGTTCTGGCAGGGCTTTATCACGAAAATAATTTCTATTGGAAGCGGATAACGAGGAGCTAGGTATTTTAATAACTGACCAAAGCCTTCTCTATTCACAATGGAGAATGGTTCAGCATCAAGAGCCATTAACTCACCTAAAATTATATTAAAATTTTTTTTTACAATGTTGAAGTGCAAAATATAGCTACTTTCAATTTACTTCATGCATTGTTTATAGTTGATAAATGATTACAAAATTATACCGGAGGCATTTGTTAATAACAAAAGATTTATTTTAAATATTTTATGAAATTGAAGTCTATTTTTTTTGTAATGCACCTAAAACATTACGGATTTAAAGAAATCTCGTAGAAAACTTAAATTGGATCTATCGGAATATTCCGTCTTTAAATATAAACTTAAAAAATTTCGAACCCAAAATTCATCAACATTATGTTATACCATATTCAAAATATATATTTAATATAAACAAACAAAATTAGTACTTACATATTTTTGTGGTTAAGGCTTTTGCTTTAGGATCATCTAAACTCCACAATTTTGGTATAAATAATTTCGATTCCAATGTTGTCTGCGTGCATTTCTTGTTTTGATGAATTTTTTTTTTCTTGTTAATCAATATTTGATGCATTTAGTGAGTCTTTAAAGCTTCGGTGAATTTCCTTATGCACACTCATTAAATGGTTCCATAAGGGTTTTGTGGAAAAGGATTTTCGGCTTTTGCCGCGCACATTTTTTAAACGATTCTGTGGAGCAAGTAACACATAGGGCTTTGCTTTCGTCATTTCCCATTAATTTTAAAATACTTCCAAATGGGTGATTTTAAATGAGCCATTATTAAAAATTATAAATTGGATTGTAATTGGAGAAAACTAAAATTCAAGGCATTCTAGAGAGCTAAATATAATTCCACATTGTGGCGCTGCTTTAAAGACCTAAAAATTACAATACTTCATTTTACGTCAAAAAAAAATATACCAGCTTTCAACTTCTGCCAATGAAAAATCAGAAATTAGACCATACCATTCACAGCATAAAGGGGTAGGGTATTATCGTCGATAGAACAAAAAAAAAGCATTGAGGATTGCGCATTGGCTATTTATTGCTTTTTACTCGCTAGCAAATGTCAGAAAAAAAGGAGGAAATGAGAATAACTATGTTATGGAAAAAAAGTACTATTTATTAGTATTTCGGTTCGAGTTTTACGGAGAAGCATTCAAATATAACATCTGGAATTAATCAGATCATAAACTTGGAATGAAAAGAACATATTGCAAAACACGTATGAAGGATGTGTATGGAAAAAGATTGGAGGAATGGTTTATGCTTATCAACTCGGCGTCAATAATACGGCGCCTCTTTCTGTTTTCGTTTTCTAATTTGACTGCAATTTATGTCCAAGAAAAAAAAAATTAAAAAAGTGTAGGATGCGGTGTTTCCCTTTGTCCGAAAAAGATCATTATTTTTTTCAAAAAATTATTTCTTGTGGATACCTGGTGGTCGGATATACAGCCGGATATCCGAATAAAATTATCGGATGTCCGGTATTTCAAATCGGATATCCGACGGGGTTTCGGATATTGAAAATCAGCCGGATATGCCGGATATCGGATATTTGCCGGATATCCGTTCCATCCCTAGTAAATTCCGATATCTATTTACAAGGATGGGAAAGTTTGGAGGTGAGAAGTGAGGAAGGTAGTGTTTAAAAAAGTAACATTTCAATACGAGCACCTCAAAATTTAATGAATTTTTCCAGAGCAGTTAATAATAGTGGGGAAAAGGAAAATTACCTTATATTATGTCTCTTTTCGTGAAGGGGTTCCAATAGAAAATGTACAGAGGTTACAAGGAATAGTTGTTGTCAGTCGTGATCTTGATTCACAAATAAAAAAACCAATTACTTCGAACAAACGCCATTTTAATAATCAATTTTTCAAACTAAGTTACAGTAGAAGTAGTTATAAAAATAGCCACGTGACCCTGACACCTTACCCCCAGAGTCATATTAGATCCTAAGATCAAAAATGACTAAAACAACTTAAGGGTCACCTGGTATACCAAAACCCACTGTGTACTCCATGTTTTAAAACTATACATATACAAAACTACTTCATGAACACAAAGTCTTAATTAAATATACTGCTTATCTACCATTAAAAAAAAAAAAAAACGAAAAATGTTTTAAAGTCCAATTAATCTAAAATGTCCTTAAAGTTCTTTGTTAACTGCGGTTTACATTTACAGTCTGGAAAGTGCATCTGCATTACTTAGTTTGGATCCTTTGACGTGGCTTGCCTCAATGTCATGGCTCTGAATGACCAACGCCCATCGCAGCAATCTCGGACATTGGGGTGCAGCACTCGTGAGAAACACTAAGGGATTATGATCCGTCAGTAAGAAAATCTTTGCACCACACAGTAAAGTTTCAAATCTCTGCAAAGCCCAAATAATCGCATAAGCTTCCCTTTCAATTGTGGACCACTTCTGTTGGGTTGGATTCAGTTTCTGGCTACCTAAAGCTATGGGACGAATGCTGCCTTCTCCATCCAACTGCCTAAGACAACATCCGACTGCAGTCTGAGATGCGTCCGTGTGTAAATAGTACGGTTTCTCTATGTCCGGGACCTGTAATTCTGTAATTCCACAGAGTGCTCTCTTCAACTCCTCGAGTGCATTTTGAGCTTCCTCGCTCCATGGAATGACATTAGGCACCTTCTTTTTAGTAAGCTCCGTTAATGGTAGAGCGATCTTTGCATAGTTCGGAATATACGGTCTGTAAAAATTACACAACCCTAGTGCACTCCTCAGTTGCTTCTTGTACTTGGGTGCTTCTAAGCTCTGAATTGCCTTTATTCTCTCTTTGTCAGGGGTATGTTGACCTGAACCAATGACATGTCCCAAGAATTTTACCTTTTGTCTTGCAAACTCACACTTCCCTAAATTCACGGAGAAATTGAAATGTTCTAATCTTTTAAAAACCTCTTCCAGATGCTTCAAATGTTCCTCCCACGTATCGGAGAATACTACTAGATCGTCGATGTATGCACATGCAAAGTCAGACATAGTCTGGACCACTTTAGACATAGCTCTCTGGTAGATTGCTGCAGCGTTTCTTAATCCAAATGGTAAAATATTCCATTGGTACTGGCCTCGATAAGTTCGGAAAGCTGTTAGATGTTTGCTACTGTCTTCCATGGGTATAGCCCAGCATCCTTTCAACATATCAAGTACAGTAATGAATGTCTTCTTCCCTACTAAGAAATTCAACTCTATCATATTCTGCATTGGATACGCGTCCGGCACAGTAAGAGCATTCAAACTTCTGAAATCTATACATAACCTTATTGTCCCATCTTTCTTATGAGCACATACTACCGGATGTGCTATTTCACTTACAACCGGTTCGACTAGTCCTAACTCTAACAACTCGTCTATCTATGCACCCCTTTCCTCTTTAAGTTCTCCGGTATCTTATAAGTTTTTGGTTTCATCGTCTCCTCCTCAGTCTTTAATTTTATCACATGTTCCCCCACTTTAGCTCTTTTTATTTTTCCAGAAAACAACGTTTTGTGTCGATTTAAAAGGTCCTTCAGTTGATCTTGTTGTTTCCTAGGTAGATAATCCAATTTCACTCTTTCCAATGCTTCCTCCTATTCTCCAGTTGGAAAAATTGTTGGTGTTTCATATATCTCACCAAACTCATCATCAATATCATAAACCACTCCAACCGTTTGAACTCTCGCTCTGTATTCTCTCATCTTGTTAACATGCAGTAATCTTAAATTACCTCCAGGCATCTGCAAATAATACGAATTTGGTTTTGCTCTTCTAACAACCCTAACTGGACCCGTCCACTTTGCGTATAGTTTGTTGGTTGAATCAGGCGACAACACAAGCACTTGATCCCCAGGTGCGAATTCTTGATACTTTTTCCTACTGTTGTAATATCGAGCGTAGTTACTTTGCTGCACATCACTTGTTAATTTTGCCTTTTGAGTTGCTGCTTCTAACTTCCTTTTAACTCCTTTAAATAATCCTCTACTGATCCTTTAATATTCAGTGGTAACACCATGTCCTCAGACCAAATTGACTTCAATATAGACAACGGGCCCTTTGGATCTCTTCCATACATTAGCAGAAAAGGTGGTACGCCGATAGTTGCATTTGGGACTTCCCGATAAGCCCACAGTAAGAACGGTATGTACAGATGCCAACTTCTTCCTTCTTCTCTAATAATGTGATGCAATATATTTTTAAAAGTTTGGTTCCATCTTTCAATCAACTCATTCCCTTCTGGATGGTATGGTGTTGGAAACCGCGGACAAGCTCCTAACATCTTCAAAAACTCTTGCGTTAAAGTAGCCGTAAAATTTGTCGCATTGTCCATTACTATCATTTCTGGAATCCCTGTCCTGCTGAATATTTCCAGCAGTGCTTCACATGTACTCTTAGCCGTTAATGACTTGAGCGGGACTGCTTCTGGCCATCTGGAATGCTGGTCCATCAAACAAAGTATGTATTTATGTCCTTGAGATGACGCTGGGTCTACAGGACCAATTAGATCTACGTTTACCACTTAGAATGGCAGTTCCGGACGAGACACAGGTGTTATCGGAATTTTGTCAACCGACCGAATTACTTTCCTGCACTGACAACCATGACAGGATCTACAATATGCTTTAATTTCCTTTACCATCCCTAAAAAGAAAATTTTATTCTCTGCATAGTTTTATGAGCTCCGAGATGTGCTCCAAACACCGATTCATGCGCGATTTCAAGTATTTTACTCTTCCTAACTTCAGGAATCACGAACTGCCTTATTCTATTCCCACACATTATCTCTTCATGGTACAGGATGTGGTTTTCTATCACATATCCTCCTTTGTTCCGCTTAGCCAAATTCCATGCTTCTTGATGAGTGTCGCAAATCTGTTGCTGTTTCTTGAATTTTTCTGTATTATTTCCGCACTTCCTGTCATCACACTCTCCTATTGTTGGCTCCACTCCTCCCTCTTCACTACTTACACTCCCTCCCGACAGCTCAATTCGGGAATCAGACCTTAACTTCATAGCAGCTGTAAAGCTGGGATTGTATATTCTTTCTTGTTCTAATAATGCTTCATACGTTTCAGTATCCAACAGTATATCAGCATTCAATCCATCTACAGTTGCCACCACCATTTTAATCACCGGCGTAATATACCCATTCGTTACCAAACCAATTTCTATTTCTTTTAGTTCGGCCTTCACAGAATCACCAAACGCAAGTTGTAGCATTATATGTTCTTTGTAATCCACTTCTTCTCCTACTACACTGCTTTTAAACATACTAATTTGTGCACCTGAATCTACCACTGCTTCATATTCAGCTCCACCATACGAAATTTTTACTATCTTGAGATCAGATATTCTTGGTTGAACTGCGTCACATTCCTTGGTTTCCCTTACATTTCCGCCGTTGAACCTCGCCGTAACTACTTTGCTTTCACCATCTCCTTCTTCAATTACCTTGACTTCAGCTATTTGCGCTTCCGCTACCTTTACCTCTGAAACTTTACCTTCCGTTCTTCCCCTCCCTGCTTTCTTGTCCCAACAAAATCTCGCCAAATGTTCTACTCGTCCACAGTTGAAACAAGTAACTGGCTTTTGGAAAGAATTTCGTTTATCGAATCCACCTCCACTGCGGTTGTTAGGCTCTTGTCTATATCCTTCACCAAACATATGATTCCTTCCATTGAACGTGGTAGAATTTTCCCGATAGGAATTTCTATACGGTTGAGACGACGTAGCTTTAGTGGCTTGATTATATTGCCTTGCATTTTCATACTCATCTAACTTCCCAGCAAGAGCGTAAACTGTAACAATCCTACCCCAATCATCAATAAAATGTTGTTGTATATCTGTTGATACATGTTCCTTCATCTTCTCTACAATGACCAGTTGCTTCAGACCGTCAAAATCATTGATTTTTAGCCCCGAAATCCACTCATTAAAATAGTTCACCGACTCAAATCCAAAATCTCGCCAAGTGTTCTCAGCCGATTTGCAATGCCTCTTAAATTTGATTTTAAATGCTTCTGTGTTCAATTTAAATCTTTTCAATAACATATTCTTCACGTGCTCATAGTCATTTGACTTTTCTTCAGGCTCCCTGGCAATCAAATTCGCCATTTCTAACGGCAATAGCCCAACAAGATTCGTTACCCAATCTTGTTCCTTAATTTGAACTCTTCGTGCTTGTCTTTCAAACAATATTAGGTAAAAACTTATATCGCCTTCTTTGGGATCAAAGGTACGCATTAATTTATGCAATCCCCTTGGTACTTGTTCTCTAATTCCTTCATTCGGTGCATCCGTCTCTCTTATATTACCATTATTCACCATCGTTGCTTCTATCTTCAACTTTTCTAATTCAAATTTCCTTTCCTGACGTCTAATTTCATCTTCTCGGCGTTTAATTTCATCTTCTCTTTCTTGGCGTTTAATTTCATCTTCTCTCTCTTGGCGTTTAAATTCCTTCCTTTCACCAACTATTCTATTCAATAATTCTTCCACAAACCCCTCTTCATACTCCGCACTTGCTAATATCATCCTTTTTAAACCGGCAACTTTCATGCCTTCCGTTACAGTTTCTCCTAATTCTTCCACTCGACACTTCAAGTCCACCTTTAAAGCTCTTCCTAAAAACGCCATTTCACATCCAATACTTTCCCAAAATAAACTTCCACAAATCTTAAAACTTCTTAACAGTTCCCAAGATATTCAAAGTGATGAACTTATACTCCCCAATACTGTATATTCCTAAATTCTCAATCTGCAAACAGCTCGTAATCCAAAATCTTTAACACGGCTCAAAATCCACAATCTAAACGACAATCGAAAATCCTTACTTTTCAAACAGCTTTGAAACCCTCAATCTCCAACCCGTCATCGAAATCCACCAAACAATCATAGAAATACACTAACCAGTCATCGAAATACACCAACTAGTGATTCGAAATCCATTGGGGTTTCCCCTCACATTATGTCAGTCGTGATCTTGATTCACAAATAAAAAAAACCAACCACTTCGAACAAACGCCATTTTTATAATCAATTTTTCAAACTAAGTTACAGTAGAAGTAGTTATAAAAATAGGCACGTGACCCTGACAGTTGTTAAAACATAATTTCTTGAAAAGAATAAAAATACCCTTTTTGAGATATTAGATGCCAAAAGTCAAATAGTTTGATTTTCATACTTAATACTCACGTGTGATACTTCAAATAATGTTGATACCAAATAAAAATCTGTTATAATTAGGAAGAAAATCATTTCAATAATCATTTTGTGTTGTGCAAGTAATTTCAAAACCTACCAAAACATTTTTTTTTTTTCCCGCATTTCTGTAATTCAAAATTCAAGTAATATTCAGACATAATATTGGAAGACTTATTTATTTATCCAATGAATATAACAATGCAGAAAAATATGCCACTAAATTTTGAATGGATCAGGTTAGAAACTGTATTAAATTAACTTGAAATGACCTATCGGTATTGTTGCTTGGATGGGTTCGAAAGACTTGAAGCCAAAGCAGATCGAAACTTGCAGAAATTTATTCCGATATAACTCTTCGCAGATTCTTTTACAACTCCAGAACTTCTCGTTCTAGTAGATTCAATACAGCTCTTTACACAAGAATAGAGCACAACAGCAGTTAAAAACTTGATACACAACTGAACGCTGTGGTTCGTAAGCAATCAGACTACTCAAATGCCATTTAATTTGATTTTATTGTATTAACATTAGAGAGCAAAACATACGTCTTGCTTCTTCAAGAATAGAACAAGAATGCGCTTTTGAGATAAGATACATAGAACTATATACACTAGCTACCTCTCACGAGAGGCCAACATTTAGGTGCTTTGGGTGCTCGGAACATGCTCCGAACAATTCTCCCACCCTATCAAGAATTTATTCTTGATACAAAGGCAATAGACAACTGACCGTTTAAAAATACCCTTAGAAGTTCTAACAGTAACAACACGTACAATACAGTCTTTTACCGGGTGAATTTCAATTACTCTCCCAAGTGGCCAACTAGCTGGTGGAGCATTATCTTCCTTTAAAATAACTAAATCATTTAATGCTAATGAGCGTTTTTGTTCTTCCACTTGTACCGTTGTTGAAGTGTATTTAAATACTCATGGTGCCATTTTTTCCAGAAACCTTGTTTCATTTTTTGCACTAGTTCCCAACGGGTACGATATTTAAAAGTGTCAGAATCAACTTTAACTTCTGGTGGAGAATTCATTGTTTCGCCTGTTAGGAAGTGTGAAGGCGTAAGAACCTCCAAACTATTAATATCATTTTCACTCGCCGACGTAATTGGTCTCGAATTTAGAACTGCCTCAATTTGAGTGAGGAGAGTTGATAATTCTTCGAACGTCAGAGAAGTCTCTCCAATGACACGAAGATGAAATTTCACGGAACGAATTCCCGATTCCCAAATTCCGCCCATATGGAGAAAAGCAGGAGCGATCATATGCCACTCGATTGAATTTTGATTTAAGTTATAAGAAACCGAATCATTTTTATTCATTTCATTGGTAATATTGGATATAACTGATAACTTATGCCTATCACCTACGAAGTTAGTGGCATTGTCACTGTAAATATGTTTCGGTGCATTTCTACGTGAACTGAAACGCCGAAGAGCGGCTATAAAAGCTTCGGCGGTAAGATCACTTACCGCTTCTATATGAACGGCTTTAGTGGCAAGGCAAACAAACAAAGCAATGTAACCCTTAATTGATTTTGCTCCACGACCTTTGTGTTGTTTAATATTGATTGTGCCAGCATAATCAATTCCACAAACTAAAAATGATCGATTCATAGTTACACGATATTCAGGTAGATTTCCCATTAACTGATGAGTAGTGCTAGCTCTAAATCTACAACATATAATGTATTTATGTACAGCACCCAAAAAAAAAAAAAAAAATCAGAACGATGGCTATATCTTTTATTCTAATTGTTGAAATAACAAACAAAAGGTACCGTTGTAAATCGTGGAAGGTTTTTAATAATTGTATGTAGTTTTTTTATCATGAGGGGTCATCTACATATTAAAACAGAACCAAACTTTAAAAAGTTCAATAGCAACCTCGTAATATTATTCCATATTTGGATTCAGCATTAAAAAAGAATGCGAAATGCAAAAATACGTAATTTTCTAATAAATGGTTTGTAATTTAAATGATAAAACGAAAATGATAAATTAATGTTAAATAAAAAAGTTGGTTTTTTGGCCATAAATACTTAAATAATTGATATATTTCAGTAATTTTTTTTTTTTTTTTCAAAAGATAGTTTGTAAATGGCCAAACGTAAATAGCAATCAACTTTTGCATCAATTTCTTTTTTAATAATTAATTATTAATTAATAAAACAATTTAATTTTTTTTTTTTTTTTTTAATAGAAACATATATTTTTTTTGCTTTCATTAGATTCGCCATGATCTGAAACTCCACCACAATTTTTTTCTTTTCATTTTGACTTTTAGTCCTTGATTTTTTAGCGAAAATGTAAAAAACGCTCACTTTAAGGGACCGTATAATAGACGACTTTTGAAAACTATCAAAGATTAATTCAAGGTAAACTAGAGGTGTGGAAAATCACACAACGTTCAATTATTGTAAAATAGGGTGAATAGGAACAGCGGGGTGAATCGGAACAGAATTCCTTGAGATTACAAAAAAAAAAATTAATTTATACAAACAAAGCAGTTTTATTTTTTGTATGTATATTTTTAATCTGTCTAACGTGTTTGGAATCGTGGAACATATGTTTTGTGTGGTTTTCAACAGTGTCCTTTTTTTAAAAAAAATTTACTTCCTTAAATTACATTTATTTAAAACCACATTTTTTAAGCAATTTCAATAAGTTATCCTTTAAAAATTTTCTGAATCGGGTGATTTTTTCATTGTATAAATAATTTCAACGATCAAGTTACATTTGTGTTTACAGTGAAATGTTTCTGTAAAATAATCACACTTTGCTGAATACTGTTTACTAATGCCTACATTTTATATTTATTAATTTCTAATTATCAGTAGTTATACGTTGTACTTCTGCAATTACAGTTTTTGATATTTTATTTATTTCGTGTGAAGAATGCACATCTTTAACGTTGTAAATAAATTATGTTACTTTTGCGTTTACTTGCTATTTTTGTATTAATCTTAAACATGTCACTATAAATCAAAGTAGTTTCTATGCAATTTTAGACTAATATTTGTATTTTATAACGTCGTGAAACGCCTCACTGACCGTTCGATTTCTCCCGCTGTGAAGTTGAACCTTAAAAATACCTTTCATTTTATGGAAATTCTCCCTGAAGATCGGTCAAAAAATGGCCGAAACATTTTCGCTCATAAGTGACGTGTTTTTCAACATAATGCATTGAAATTTGGTATATGGGGTAAATGATGTATTCTGAATCGAATGAAATGATAAAAAAAAAAGGGTTCGTACTGAAATTTTCGAAGATAGCGTTACTTTTACTTAGTAAACGGTCCCTCAAGAAAAAGAAATTGCATCAGATATATAGAAAATCGTATGCCAAACATTTTGGTGCAAACCGTAAGATTCTACGATAATTAGAACCGAAGATATAGCCATCGTTCTGTTTTTTTGTTTTGTTTTTTTGGGTACTGTACAACACTTTGAATAAGGATTTTGCCACCAATTACCCAATACCTTTGGAGCAAAATATTCAATAACACAATTGGACCTGTATGAAGATAAGCAACATGATACTGCTTCACCAACAAAAGGTTAATCAAATGCTGACGAGGCAAAATAATAGGATGTTTAGAATCATACTTAAGTGGGGAGTTTTGCAAACGTCCTCCCACCCGTTGGACACCCTCACTATTAATAAACGGCAACAATGTGCACAGAGAACTCTTTGCATTTAAAGGTTTATTCCCTGCAATGCATTTTAACTCATCAGCATAAAATTGTCCTTGTAAGTACAAAATCAACAATGTAAATGCTATGTTTTGTTCACTTAATGACAAGGTAACATTCATTTCATTACAAGTTGACACATTAACATTTCTTACATTATTATTTTTACAATTACTAAAAAATTTCTTACAATATGCACTATTTTACTTAATGATGAGTAATTATTAAACAACCTTCGGTATATATCATTAATTTGATTCGAAATCATTGAGTATAAAGCTTTAGATTTCTCCTCAGAGAATACAATAGAATGGTCTACTGTAGTCGGGGGAATAGAGGCTGAAAAAGGGGTCTTACCTTGCAAAAGGTTATGTAGTTCTGATTTTTTAATATGTTATAAAGGTTGGTCTCGTGGTTTATAAACCAAGTTTTCGACCTCCTAACCCTTGTGCGTTCTCTGTGGTGCACCAAAAACTGAGCCATTTTTCAGTTAATACGTCATAACTCTTTATCAATGCATCTTAGAAACAAATATTATATTCAAAAGTTATAGAAAATTAAATTTTCTACAATTTTTGTATACAAAGTTTTTTTGTACACCTATTAAGTAAATAGTTATGTAACATCAAAGTCAAAACTTTTTGGTGAAAATGCTACTTTTTTAAGATTTGTGTCAAGTTTTCTTATTATATCTCCATAATGGTACGTCTTAGAGGAAAAGTTTGTGAATAAAAGTTGCAGAACAATAAATTTCCTACACGTTTTATATATTAACTTATTTTCTAGGACTAATAACAAAGGAGTTACTCTGCTTTGTGTATTTTCAGTGGTGCACCAAAAAAAAATACGTTTTTCAGTTTATAGATCATAACTCTTTCGCAATGCATTTTAAAAGCAAACATTTAGTTTAAAAGTTGTAGAATATTAAATTTTCTACAACTTTTGTGAACAATTTGCTTTTGTAAAGCTATTATATAAAGAGTTACGTAGCATCAAAGTATAAAAACTTTCGTAAAAATGCTGCTTCTTTTAGTTTTTTGCTGAGATTTTTAGTTATATCTTCATGGACAATATGTCGTTGGGAAAAATATATTGTACAAAAGTTGTAGATGTATAAATTTGCAATTAGTTTTTTATAAAAAATTACTATCTTGGACTAATAACTAAGGAGCTACTCTTCTTTGAAGGTTTACGAGATGATAACTGTTGAATTAATTACTACGTATGAAGTATAATGTCTAATTAATTATTGTTAGAAAACTAACTAGTATAATCTTCATGTAACAACTCAACTCCATCTGGATCAGTAACTATAATAAAAACACTTCTTGCTTCTTATCTACATACCATGTGTTGGATTTTTAACTGTGTGATTCTTAAAAGGTTTTATTAGCCTATTTCAAGTAAATTTGTCCTTGGATGTATTATTTTCAAGAGGTTATGCGTCCCTGCACTGCTTTAAAAATATTTTTGAACTTTTTTACTTGAGGAAGAACGCGTTCTGTGTTTGGCGCGCACGTGACTTTGTAAATTAGGCTAAACGAATTTTCTTGTTTTCGGAACTTTCTGATATCTTCAAAATGGACTTCAAAGCTCAAATCGGAAAACTTTCGGGAATGTCGAATTGGACTAAGTGGAAACGACAAGTGGAGCTTTTGTTGCTGCACAATGACGTACTTGACATCGTCAAAGGAGATAGATGCCAGCCAACGAATCCGGGTACCGGCGAGTTAGTAACAGCGGTAATGCGGTCAGCGTATGAAAAAGATCTCAAGTCTTTTTGCAAAAGTGATGCCCTGGCCCAGTTGATTCTCGTTGGGAATATGGATGATGGAAACATCGAATTGACAGCAACATGCGGCTCGTCAGAAGCCGTGTGGGAAAAGCTGATATCCGTTTATGAGCAGAGCTCCGGGCAACGTGTGGATCGTCTCATGGAACAATTCTTCAGTGTTAGCAAAGATCCAACTGAAGATGTTGTTACTCATATATCGCGGTTGCAGAAAAACTTTAGTGAGTTGAATGACGAACTTTCTAAACTGGCTCAAACTAAGCTTCCAGATCTCCTGCTGATGAGTCGAATCATGTCTACTCTACCATCAGAGTATTTCGAGTTTAAAAGCGTCTGGGAGTCTGTTTCAATTACGGACAGAACTGTAAACAAACTCACTGAAAGACTTCGCCTGATAGAAATGAGACTACCTTCAAAATCCGATAGTACAGTTCTCATCGGCTTCAAAGGTGCTAAAAAGGGTGTCCACGACCAGAAGCAACATTCGAAGCAGGAGAAGTTTGAAAGGAAGTGCTACATCTGTAGGAAGCCTGGACATATAGCCCGTGATTGAAGGAGGAAAACTTCCGAGAAAAAGCCGACTGATGGAGATGCGTTTGTCTGCACGATTGATGGAGTTCCTGAAAATGAAGTCTGGATTGCCGACTCTGGGGCATCTGCCCATATGACAAAGTACAAGAATTACTTTGTTTCATTTGAACCTTTCACTGTTCCAAAGGAAGTATATGTTGGTAACAGCAATGCAATACTTGCTCTTGGTCAAGGAACAATTAACGTGGAAATGAATGTTAATGGAAAATGGGAGAGCAATCATTTGAAGAATGTATGGTACATACCTGACATCAGCAAGAACCTTTTTTCTATTGGACAAACCACTAGTAGAGGCTTCGACTTCCATGCTCAGAGAGAAGGGTGCTCTTTCACTCGAGATGGAGTAGTTCGCCTGGAAGGAGTACTGACTTCTCGTTCCCTCTATGTGTTACAAATGCGAGTCAGACAACCGATGCAGTCTGCTGAGGTATGTGTTGCTGTCACTCGGAACTCATTGCAACTATGGCACGAGCGGTTGGGTCATCAGAGTAAAGCCCACCTGAAAACCGTCTTAAAACGACATGAAATTGATGTTGATGTCATAGATAGGGATGGAACGGATATCCGGCAAATATCCGATATCCGGCATATCCGGCTGATTTTTCAATATCCGAAACCCCGTCGGATATCCGATTTGAAATACCGGACATCCGATAATTTCATTCGGATATCCGGCCACCTGGTATCCACAAGAAATAATTGTTTGCAAAAAATAATGATCTTTTTCGTACAAAGGGGGGGACACCGCATCCTACACTTTTTTTTTTTTTTTTACTTTTTTTTTTCTTGGACATAAATTGCAGTCAAGTTAGAAAACGAAAAAGTTTCTTCGTGAGAACTATGCTTTCAATTCACAGAAAGAGGCGCCGTATTATTGGCGTCGAGTTGATAAGCATAAACCATTCCTCCAATCTTTTTCCTTACACATCCTTCATACGTGTTTTGCAATATGTTCTTTTCATTCCAAGTTTATGATCTGATTAATTCCAGATGTTATATTTGAATGCTTCTCCGTAAAACACGAACCGAAATACTAATAAATAGTACTTTTTCCCATAACATCTTGTTAAGAGTTTTAGTTATTCTCACTTCCTCCTTTTTTTCTTACATTTGCTAGCGAGTAAAAAGCAATAAATAGCCAATGCGCACTCCTCAATGCTTTTTTTTTTTTTTTTTTTTGTTCTATCAACGATAATACCCTACCCCTTTATGCTGTGAATGGTATGGTCTAATTTTTTGATTTTTCATTGGCAGAAGTTGAAAGCTGGTATATTTTTTCTGACGTAAAATGAAGTATTGTAATTTTTAGGTCTTTAACGCAGCGCCACAATGTGAATTATATTTAGCTCTCTAGAATGTCTTGAATCATAGTTTTCTCCAATTACAATCCAATTTATAATTTTTAATGATGGCACATTTAAAATCACCCATTTGGAAGTATTTTAAAATTAATGGAAATGACGAAAGCAAAGCCCTCTATGTGTTACTTACTCTACAGAATCGTTTAAAAAATATATTGTGCGCGGCAAAAGCCCAAAATCCTTTTCCACAAAACTCTTATGGAACCATTTAATGAGTGTGCATAAGGAAATTCACCGAAGCTTAAAAGACTCACTAAATGCATCAAATATTGATGAACAAGAAAAAACAATTCATCAAAACAAAAAATGCACGCAGACAACATTGGAATCGACATTATTTGTACCAAAATTGTGGAGTTTAGATGGTCCTAAAGCAAAAGCCTTAACCACAAAAATATCTAAGTACTAATTTTGTTTGTTTATATTAAATATATATTTTAAATATGGTATAACATAATGTTGATGAATTTTGGGTTCGACATTTTTTAAGTTTATATCATACATCACTAAAACATCGTTTCATCAACTAAAGTTTAAATAAAAAAAATTAACTCAGTGGCGCGACAGCCCGTGTGGACCAAGGCCTGCTGGGCCCAGCTCAGCTTTCTTGACTGTGGCATTTGTGTGTCACATAGCAGATGTTCCGGTCAGATGGTCATTCTGACGCCGAACCCCAGTGTTTAGTTCCCAAGCATGCATGGTCCTCCTCAGTTTATTTCTTTCAGGTATAAACAGCTAAGTCAACCTTGCCCAGTCCGCGAATCAAACCATGGACCTGTGGCATGCAGTGCGGTGCGCTAACCACTAATTATAATTTACTTGATATTTCATATCATGACCCTTTTTTTCGTATAGCATATCGTAAAACTATCGTTTTTAGTATATAGACCGAATATCCGGCCGGATATCCGGTGAAATCTGTTTCGGATATCCGTATCCGGTAGACATGGTACTCCGGATATCCGAAATCCGGTATCCGGTAAAACTCACATCCGTTCCATCCCTAGTCACAGAGGAGTTTTGCGATGGCTGTGCTTTCGGAAAGCAACACAGAAGAAGCTTCGGTTCAAGAAAAGACAGGCCAACCAAGCCAGGGGAAATTATCCATGCTGATCTTGCCGGGCCAATGCAAGAGAAATCGTTGGGAGGTGCTCGATATTTTTTGTGCTTTAAGGATGACTTCTACAATTTTTGTGATATACTTTTATGGATATCATCTAAAAACTCGACAAAAATTTTAAAATGGTATTTTTACGAAAGAGTTTTGGCTTTGATGCTTTTCATACAATTTGTTTTTCATACATTAGTTCTACAAAACAAACTTTGCACAAACATAAATTGTAGAAAATTTAATACTCTACAACCTAAAATATAATTTTTTCCCTCTAAAATACATTGGAAAAAGGATATGATCGGTATACTGAAAAAAATCCAAAATTTCAGAATTCTGAAGGTTTTTGGTGCACCTTGCCGAAAACGGTAAATTGATATTACCGTTATTGTATATAGATATATATTCATTATTTAAAATATTTCCACTTTTTATATTACATTATCATTAGTATTATATATATATTGTTTTATTTTTTTATTAAAATTGTCAGACTATGCAGTCAGAAGCTATTTTTACACCCCTAACTATACATAAAATATTATAGGTTATCATCTCGTAAACCTTTAAAGAAGAGTAGTTCCTTAGTTATTGGTCCAAGATAGCAACTTTTTGTATAAAACTTATAACAAATTTATAGATCTACAACTTTTGTATCATATATTTTTCCCTACGACTTATTGTCATGAAGATATAATTGAAAAACTCGGCCAAAAACTAAAAAAAGCAGCATTTTTACGAAAAAGTTTTTACTTTGATGCTACGTAACTCTTTATATAATAGCTTTACAAAAGCAAATTGTGCAGCACAAAAGTTGTAGAAAATTTAATTTTCTGCAACTTTTAAATTTAATGTTTGTTTTTAAAATGCATTGCGAAAGAGTTATGATCTATAAACTGAAAAACGTATTTTTTTTTGGTGCACCACTGAAAATACACAAAGCAGAGTAACTCTTTTGTTATTAGTCCTAGAAAATAAGTTAATGTATAAAACTTGTAGAAAATTTATTGTTCTACAACTTTTATTCACAAACTTTTCCTCTAAGACGTACCATTATGGAGATATAATAAAAAAACTTGACACAAATCTTAAAAAAGTAGCATTTTCACGAAAAAGTTTTGACTTTGATGCTACATAACTATTTACGTAATATGTGTACAAAAAAACTTTGTATACAAAAGTTGTAGAAAATTTAATTTTCTACAACGTTTGAGTATAATGTTTGTTTCTAAGATGCATTGAAAAAGAGTTATGACGTATTAACTGAAAAATGGCTTAGTTTTTGGTGCACCACAGAGAACGCACAAGGGTTAGGAGGTCGAAAACTTGGTTTATAAACCACGAGACCAACCTTTATAACATATTAAAAAATCAGAACTACATAACCTTTTGCAAGGCAAAATGTCTCTATTCCCTGGACTACTGTACCAGTAGAAATATTAACTGGCCAATCAGTTTCGTCTTTTAATAACCAAAGAGGCCCACTCCACCAAAGACTATGATTTGCTAGCAATGGATGGACTTTACTCCTCTTGAGGCTACATCTGCAGGATTATGTTTAGATTGAACATGATGTCAATTTTCAAAGGAAATAATATCCAAAATTTCTGAAGTGCGATTACCAATAAACGTTTTCCACCTTCGTGGGTGAGAATCTAACCAAGCTAGAACTACTTTCGAATCACACCAAGCATATAATTTGACATCATGACCTTTAAATGAGTTTAAAACCATTTTAACAAGTCTAGCAAGTAATAATGCGCCATTAAGCTATAAACGTGGAATAGAGATTTGTTTAATTGGTGCTACTCTAGTTTTTGCACATAATAAATTCAATTTAATTTCATTATTTTTATCCTTTTGTCTGCAATACAAAACAGCTGAATATGCCAACTCTGAAGCATCAGAAAAACCGTGCAACTCAATGTTGCAACTACTAATATTTAACCATCTGGGTATTTTAATAACCTGCAAACAATGAAACTCCCTTTGAAAAGAATCCCATTTTACCTGTAAATGAGAGGGCAACAAATCATCCCATTGCAATTTTTCAAGCCAAAGTTGTTGATAGAAAATTTTAATACTATGGTACAAGGTGATAACCATCCCATAGGATCAAAAAGTCTCGAAGAATTTGATAGTATTTTTCTTTTGGTTAATGATGGTTCAATGTTAAGACTGACTTTAAATATAAACTTGTTAGAAATTGGATCCCATTGTAGTCCCAATTCTTTGGGATGTTCATCCTCACGAATTTAAATAAAGGAAGATCCCTCTTCACCTGGAGATATGTGCTCCATTAATTGTACAGAATTTGATCGCCACTTTCTTAAATGAAAGCCAAGCGCTTCTAAAAGATCAATAATCTGGGAAGAACTATCTATAGCTGTTTGCAAATTATTAAATCCAGTTAATACATCATCAATATAAATATCATTTTTAATTATATTTGAGATAATTGGCTTCTCATCACTACAGTCTAAGGCAATTTGATGCAAAGCCCTAGTAGCTAAAAATGGTAATGATGACAATCCAAACGGAACTATACACAATTGATATTCCTTTAATTTAGAATTTGGACTATTTCTCCAAATAATTCTTAGGTAATTTTGATCAATTGGGTCAGCTAAAACCTGTCTAAACATTTTTTCAATATCTGCCGAAAGCGCTATCTTATGCACCCGAAAATTGAGAAGTATAGAAAAGAGATCATTTTGTAAAATACTCCCTACCCCTAAAATAGAGTTTAATTAAACAGATGTAGAAGACCTACAACTTCCATCAAAAACTTTTCTCACATTAGTAGTGGTACTTGAAGGTTTTAATGTAAGATGATGAGGTAAATAAAATACTTGTGTATTATCAAGGGACAAATCTTTAGGATTAACCTCTGACATATGACCTAGTGATTCATATTCTTTGATTATCTGTTTATACTGATTTCCCAATTCAATGTTTTGATTTAGTTTTCTTTCAATGTTTAAGAATCTAGAAATCGCGGCAGGTTTAGAGTTACCCAATGTATTCGTAGATTTAATAAATAGTAATTTTACAACAAATCTACCCTCGTTATTAATAGAATAATTTTCCTTAAAATGATTTTCACAAAACTCTTCTTCTTCATTTAAACAACTATCATTATTTGGAATCTCTTCCGATTCCCAAAACTTTCTAAGAGTATTATCAATATCAACTTTTACATGAATACTTTTAATAACTAAATTTGTCTGTACCTCATTATTTACATTACTATTAGAAATATTTCCAGACAAAACCCAACCAAATATTGTATTTTGGGAAGTAAATTTATCATTCGAACCATATATTTGTTCTAAACGAATTAAAGAAAAGAAACAGTCAGCTCCGATTATCAGATCAATATTTTTCGGATTATTAAAATTATCATCAGCTAATTGAATATAATTAATATACTCTAAATCGGAAGTGTTGATAAATTCAGAAGGTAAAGGAACTGTTAATACGTTAAGGATATATGATTCGATTGAAATACAATTTTCATCATTATAAGTTGAAATCAATTTTAATTTAACTAAACCTCTAATTGTACCAGCATCTGTAGATGCCAAACCTTTCACCGAAAAACGTGCATTTTTCTTTGAATACCTAAAGATTGCACACTCGATTCTGAGACTATTGAGCACTGAGATCCGGTGTCCAACAGAACTCGAATCATTTGTTTATTACCGGTTGAATCTAAAGCATGTACCTGAGCTGTCGGTAATAAAGCTATGTGAGGATGTTGTATCGAAAGGTTTGATCCGAACACTGTAGGAACTGGAGCTGTTTCAGTCACAATCACATCATGTGTTGGTGTCACAAGATTATTCACTATATTTTCATGTATGCTGGTATGATGTTTAGATTTGCATATCATGCAACGATAGTGGGATGCCCATCCCGTGATTTTATGAGAATTTGAAAAACAATTAAAACACAACTGTTTCTTTCTCACAAAATTCTTTCGCTCCTTAATGGAAAACTCATTGAATTTGGCACACTTACTCAAATAATGCGAACTACAACATAAAGGGCACTTTTGCTGATAAGCTTTCGGTTGCAGAGTATTTCTGATGTGAGTCGTACCACTTGCATCTTTGTCACTTTCCTGATTAAACACTTCAAGTGCAGCACATCTTGAATTGAGGAACTCCAAGAACTCTTCCAAAGTAGGAAATTCCACGTCCAAGCTTTTCTGCGACCATTGTTGCCTGGTTTCCGCATCGACCTTCTCCAGCAAAAGATGTATCAGCCACGGATCCCAGGAAGTTGTTTCTTCCGCAATGGACTTTAAGCTGTGAACCACTTCATCCGCTGCATCTGCGATACTTCGAAGTTTTTTCTCATCTGGAAAAGAAACTCCAGGCTGTTCAAAGGAAAGACCTTATCAGTGAAGAAACAATTATTTTCTTCTTGTCGTATCGGATGAGTAATTTACCCCAAGCTTCATCATACGACTTCTCAGAGACGAGAATGTGTCTAATGAGAGCAGCGGCATCTCCTTGTAACAATCCTTTGAGATAGCTAAATTTTTTAATGTTATTTAAATATTCATTGTTGTGTACCGATGACTGATACAAATCTTTAAAACAGTTCCATTCTAAGTACGATCCACTAAACGTAGGGATATTTATCCGCGGTAGAAAACTTTCCTTTAATTGCGAGGACTGGGGGTGAATCAATTCTGTCAACACCCTCTGCTGATCCGCGAGCTGCTGCAGGATGCTTTCAACACTCGAGGGGGGCTCAGTGGGGTGGCCGATTGGTTCTCCGTTGCAGGAATGCGATAAGCGGAGAGGGATCTTGTGAGGGACGTCTTTGTCTTAAGGAATGTTTCTTCCACTTCCTCCAGTTCGGATAATTCGTCGCTCAGTAGACTATCCAAACGCTCGAATTCCACAAATACTTTCTCTAATCTTTCCAAACGAATCTTCAAATCATCAGGATCGAAGTCAGTATTAGACTCCTCATATTTCTTGATCCGAGTGATGGAGCCCTTTGTTCGGCCCTCTTGGCTAATATGTCTTTCTTCTCCTCTAAAGACATTTCGACATTTATTCAAGGTAAATCTGATTTTTCTCAAAATCTAATCTCTTCGGTGCCTCCAGATGAACGCTGTGGTTCGTAAACAATCAGACTGCTCAAAATGTCATTTAATTTGATTTTATTGTATGAACATGAGAGAGCAAAACATACGTCTTGCCTCTTCAAGAATAGAACAAGAATGCACTTTTGAGATAAGATACATAGAACTATATACACTAGCTCCCTCTCACAAGGGGCCAACATTTGGGTGCTCGGAACATGCTCCGAACAACAACTACTAAAATCGCTGCAAAAGACAATGCAATACAGTTCGCTTTTAGCACTACTAGGAAAGTTTACCTTTCTAGAAAAGTTTATCTTTCGCGAATCTTCTAGAGATAGAAATTTTGAGAATTTTCCAGATCACAGTAGAAAAGCCCTATACAGGTACAGGGGGACCGAAAATGTCGCAAAATGGTCGCCAAGTTTGACGACATTTAGTGATTTCTCGCCAAATTTGGCTACCAAAATTAGTCGCCAAAACCATCGCCAACTTGGCGAGATTGCCATTAACCATAATGTTAAATGGCCATCTCCTTGTAAAACTCGCTTTCCAGCATTATTTTTGTAAAACTCGTTTTCAAGCATCAAAAGACGCATTGCAGGAAAGCGAAGTAAAGATAACTCTTGCACTGTCTTATGCAGGACGACCACTGACTATAAGCCTTGAAAATAGTTGCTTTAGTAGCCTCAGATGTTAAAAATAGTAGCCAAAATAATAAACGTTGAAAATAGTAGCCAAAATAGTAGTCTGAGATGTTGAAAATAGTAGCCTCGCTTTTCATAATTTAATAACGATTTCTTCTTTCAAAATGTTTAATATTTAAACAATTATACTATATCGAAAATGATGTGCGAATTTAATTAAGCTCAGTTTTCGAGTTTTTTAAGCTACATTCAAAGCAATTATATAAACTGATTCAAAATTTAAGTTATTAGTAGTTATAAATTTAGCTACAATGTTGAAATTTTAGTCATTCTGCATCGATTGAACTACACAGCGAAATCGATCATCACACCGCCACAAATCGTGGATATAATGTCTTATTACACCAACGGAAGCCTTGGCAAAAACACCCATTACAAGAATGCAAATCACTTATAACATCAGCATCAAAACAGCGGCTCAAATATCGAAAATACAGCTGTTAAACCGTCAAATCAGCTTAATCTTCAGTGAAAATAACTATCACTCCAATGTAAATATCGGTGATGGTGCCTTTCATACCGACTCAAATCTCAGCAATAGAGTCTACTGCATTAACCTAATACTTGGTGAAAATAATCATCACAAGAATGTAAATATTAGCGATAGTGTCCATCATAACGGAGTAAATCTGGCAATGGTCTATTACATCAACGTAATATGTGGCGAAATTATCCGTCACAAAAACATAAATCTCGGTGATCGTCCAGCATACAAACCCAAAAACCGGAAATAGCGGCCATTACATCGGCGTAATACTCAATGAAATTAACAATCACACACTAACATAAATATTGATGATAGAGACAAACAGTAGAGGAAGCAGCGATAAAAGTAGTCATTCCACTGGAGATTTTGGAATTCTGAATGCAGGCAAGGGTCTGTGGCGAACAGACTTGTAAGTAAGTACATACATGCATCCCCTTGAAATTTTAATGCGGATGCCAAAAAGAGCTGCAATCAGCACATAAGAGCACATTTCTTGAGATAGATACTATGTGTGATTTTTAGTGTGGATTTCATGTACTTATCTGTATGTTAAGTATGTACTTAAATATTAATGCAATGACCTTGACAAAATTAGACGACTTTTTAAACATGAGAAGAAAGATGATTTACAAGGACAATATCAAGTCATTTAAGTTGTGCCAAAGTAATGCTCCATTGGTTACGTGGTAACCCTCAATTGCTAAATGTACATTTCAATTGATATTTTTAAGCAGATATAAGATTTCAATTAAAAAATAACAGGTTAACCTTTTAGCATCGGGCGGTACAAATGTGGTACCGCGGGAAGTATTTCCCTTGAATACGGTCCTGGTACATATGTGGTACCAGAGCTTTTCCTCTCCCCGTGAAGAGTGCTACATGTCATTAGTGATGGATGACGAAACGCCTCTATTGTAGCGCTTCACAAAAGAGCTTTGTTATAGATACCTTTATCAGGTTTGGTGACCAGGTGGCGAAGTATTTGGCAGTACAGAAGTCTGCATTCTGCCAAGATCGCCAATGCATTCTTAAAGTGCTTGTTTTCTTACCTCTCTTTTAAAACTTGCAAGGTGTAAGATTTATTGATATTTATCTAATTACTGCCAGTTACTGCAGGGCTTGTTGTGTTGTCAAGCCCCAAGTATCTAAATTGACAAAAGGTGTTTGTGCTGTCATGTGGATTGCCTTACAAGAGAAACCTATTTATCTTTATGAAAGGGTAGATTTTCAGAAGTTAAATGATCGTTATTAACGTCAAACTGAAAGTATTCCTATAAAAATTGCGATTTGAAAGGAAATTGCTTTCATGCCGGCGCATTTTCAAAGGGAGGGTTTTTACTGTGAGACTTCTCTCCTGAGATTCCTAACATTCCGATATTTTGTTAAAAATGAATAAAAACTCTTAGTAAATAATTTCAAAAGAATACGTTTTTAATTTATCATAATCCAGACAGGAGTTGCCTACACTATCGTACTTTTGTAGCTATGGGGTTCTAGAACTTGAAAATAAATAACAGATTTGTAAATTTCTTTAAATCGATAAAACTCAGCTCTTGTATTTCAAGCACCATAAATATATAAAAATATTGGTGTTTGTCCGTTCATCTAAAAATATTACTTCTCCTCTAATTGAATTTAGACAAACATGAATATTTTCATGTTAATTTAAAATTTTAAAAATTTGGCTAATAAGGCTTCTAATTAAAATATTATCACATGTTGGGTTGTTTTGTAAAAACTCGAAAATTGAACAAAACCATTTTAATATTTTGGTATAAGTAGGTGACGGTTAAGGAATTTCAAAAATATTAATGATATGTGACACATATAGGATGAGAAAGTTCTGGATAGAAGTCCTTTTTATGCAGAAATACAGAGGCAAACTTAGTGCTTCATTAAAAACCTCTCTCAAAGAAATTTTTTGGTTGGGCTTTTGCTTTCATATTATTTTTAAATTGTTTAGCTTTATTAATTTTTTTCCGGGAAACATTCCATTGTATAAATACTGTCTTTGAATTATAGATTATTATCTTGATATCCTAGATAATAAAGTCTTAATTTAAAATGAAATTAGCATTATCTCATATGTATAATCAATAAACTATTTTATCTTCTAAAATTAATTTATTTCTAAAATTTTTGCTTACGTGGATTTATATAGAAGACATGGTGAGCAAATTAATAATAATCAATAAATTATGGGTTTGTTTCTCAGTTAAACAGACAATTTTTCTTTTAACTAAAATTAAGGTAATTAAAAATGTAAGCCAGTTTTGAAATAACAAAATGTTAATCCTTCAATTGAAAGAGCAAATATCTCTTGTTGGAATTCCTCTTGAACATTTTTTAAAAGAAATGAGCTTGGCTAAGCTTGTTGTTTTAAAGAAAACTATAAAATAAGAAAAATTTATTTGAATGTATATTTGAAAAGTTTTAAGCAAATATTAGGAAAGCGCAACACCATTAATAGGCAGCAAGCATACATTTTGCATAAAACCGAATTTTATTAGCTATTTTACTTTCAACTCGAAATGTTCTGTTTTGAAATCTAGTTCTTGGGATCCAAAATATAGGTAATGCTTGTCAGTGTATCTCTCCAAAACTTAGAAGCTGGTTTCAGGTCCCCTGTGTCTATCACATCATTAACAATTCTACGATGACATCTGGGCACACCTTCGGTCCTCTGACAAAAAGCTCCTTAGAAAGTTCTGACTGGAATGGACGAGTCTATTGTTGAAATGTGAATGCCAAACAAACTTTGCAACGAACTTGAAATGTATCGAACCATATCGAGTCCAAAGAATTCAAGCTATAAAAGATTTTGCTTAAAGTGATTATCAACTTACAATTATGGCTTTTAGAAGGAAAATTCTGACGCAAAAAGAAATCGACAGATTGATGGCTGTAAAGCTATATTTTACAAGCTACTGTGTTAATTTATTTGGATAAAAATATTAAATTTTCATTGAATACAAAGTGAAGTCTTTTGACATATTTTTGAATTGAAAATAAATTGATTGAAAAAAGTACATGCTACCATAAACTAAATATACAACTTCTGTCAACTGATAGTCTGCTATCATTTAAGAATAAAACGAATTATATTATGCTTTTTTCTTTCAATGCAGAAGATTATGAGAAAAGAAAGTTGGAAATAATTTCCATTGTCACGCATTGATATATCATTAAGTGACATTGGAAATTATTTTCAATGTAATATATTAAACGAGATATGGTCTCAATAATATACAGAGCGTTTTAGGGTTACTTGTATTTACATTAAAAATTTAAGAAATGCTATTGAATAAATAAAATAAACTAAAAAGAAATCATTATTTGAAATAGTAACAATCAAAATTACAATCTTAAACATGGACTTAATTAGTTAAATTGCAAACTTTCTAAAGATATTAATTTTAATTTAAAACCTTAACAAATTGAGTTTTGAGTTCGTTTATGTTACTTAAATTTGTCTTTCTAGTGGTATATAATTGACATAAATTTCGATTAATTGCATTACAAAAAATCTGATAATTATTTTTAAAAATTATACAAATTGTATTTTATTTTGATATTCTTAAAGTATATTAGAGCTCTTTTTTTTTCTTTTGTCATTAAATATTTCCAATGTATAATTTTCTAGAAAAAAATAACATAGTTCAATTTGGTCAAGAATTGGAAATTTTAAAATTTAATACTATTCTTTCTCAGTGAAAATTAAATACATTGATATACTAACGAAAGGTATCGAAGTCAAAATGTATAGCATTTGGAGCTTTTCAGTTAGGTTGCAATAAAATAAACATGTTTACAGTCAAATATTAATAAAATATTCAGATAATAGATAATTTACAGAAAATATGCAGAAATATCTATATTCTAATTGATATCAACGAAATTTTTTCAACCAGTAATTTAAATTCAAATTTTTGAGGGTATATTTTATTCCGCGCAAACGAAATAATTTCCAATCTTGCAACACTTCTAGAAAAAAAAAACGGTAACCCTGTAAACTCTAGTAGGGGGTCGCATGGGCTTGAAAGGAACAAGTTAAGTTACCTGCTTGAAGGGCGTGTCAGACTTCGTTTAAAGGGGGAGTGAAATCGCAGTGAATTCCCCGTAACCGAAGTAATATTTATACTCACTTGCCCCGTTTCCTAAAGGTTTTAAGGAAGCTGTCCGTACTGATGGCATTTTTTTCCGGTATTCAAGGCAAATTTCACAAATTCATTCTTGTCAAGTAAAGTAATTAAAGGCAAAATAATTTGATATTTGATAATATAATAGTGTATGTTGTGGCGCCCTACACTGCGAAAGATGAAACATTGGAACCTAAGAGTTAGGCGAAAATAGTAATTGAGCGTGTGATTACCAGGGAAATACTATCGTCGGACTAATGAGGTTACCACTAGATCCGCGAACATGAACTAAAATTAACACCTATTTCGGTAGAGTTCACTCCCCCCATAAAAATATCACTATTTTTACAAAACTGCGTTAGAACCTTAGTGACAATTTTTTTTCCGTCTTACTATCAGATAGTATCTACTTTTTTAAAAAATGGTAGCCTCAGCTCAAAAATACTTGAAGGTTTTGCTTTAAATAGTCGTTTTGGGCCCTTTTTTCACTAAAATAGTTGCCATAATCGCCTGGTCACTAAAATAGTCGCTTTAGTAGCCTTTTTAGTCGCCAATGGCAGCCCTGCTTTAGCGAAATGTACATAAATTGGGCCTTTTTACATAATTAATACTAAGAAATATTTACAAATATGCAGAAATTCGTAACAGTATATTACAAGAAAGTAGGATACACGTTGTTGTACCTATAATAAAAACAATTGGTAATTTTTGTATTCTTGAATGGTGTTGGCATCCCGAGTCATACAGATTATCTTCGAATCAGTTTCAATCAGCCTAAAAGTCTGTTTTAATATAATTCAATTCCTAAAAATATAAAGGTTTTTTTTAGGTGGCAGAACCACCAAAAAATAGTGACTTATCCCAATAAAGTTTTCATAATTAATTTACATTTTTTCCAGCCTGTTCCGTTATTCCGACACTAAAATTTTGATTACTTCTGAAAAGATCAGCTTCTTATGACGGGGCTAAACTATAATGCCGCTACTTTAAAAACGTCTGCCGTACCTACTGCTTGCTATTGTGTTGTTTATTCAATTACTGCTCTTACAATAAAGTAATTAACAATTAAACAAATTATCTATTTTGTTCACTCTGTGCTTGTAAACAAATCGGCATAGCTCTGTATTGAGTAACATTTTTAAATTTGCATTCGTATTCACTTACTCTGTGCTAAAATGGTGGCTCTGTATATTTTGAGATTCTCAACGATAACTGATATATCCGTCAGGTTTTTCTGCGCCTTGGCTGCAAGCGCTTCCCACGCCAGATAGACGTAGCCGGTGGCCGGATACAAGGAGCGTCCGTCTATCCTGTGATCGTACAGGTATGCATCCTCTTTGTCCAACTGCAATAACTTAGAGAACTCTGAAGTTGTCGGGGCATACTTGGGCACGAAGAAGGACAAAGAGTGATTCCATTTCATCAGGTTGGACAGCATGGGTGTCCCTCGAGGTACGGGAAACTTTACTGGTGGATAAAGTCGCTCAATTTTTACGTCCACTCCCTCGTTGTACAACCTGTGGAAATTCATCGAATTGAAAAAGTGGAACCAAAAAACATCCACGTTCTGCTTAAGAAATGACTGGTTTATTTTGGTTAGTCTTATTGGATTAATCAAAAGAGGAATAAATACAGAGAGTGTCTTGTCACATTCGTTTGTTCAAGAACAACTGCGCCATATTACGTTACGGTTTTGTTCTGCATTGCGGCTTTTATAGTACTCCCAAAATTACATATCGTCGAATAAAGTGAAAAGGTAATAACTTTGATTACTTCGTCAAATTGTTGACAAGAGAGCAAAAAGAAAACCTTCACGTGTCTTAATTCAAAATGAGCTTGATACTTTTTCTTATCACCTATTTACCACACAGTTATTACAGTGATCAAGTTGCAGCTTTTACTAATCGATGAGTCTTCTCTTCCTGTTTCTAAATATACCTAAAAATGGCACAAGACCTGATATAGAATTTTTTCTCTATCGCCACTATCCAGAACATTCATATGTGCTAAAAGCTTTAATATATGTACGATTGTTTGAGAATGTTAGAAATTGACCTATTATCACTGATTTTTTCCCATTGTTTAAATTCATTGTTAAAATTAAATTTGGTTTCCAATGTTTCCTCTCATCTCTTAATCATTTCCAAAGTTATAATCGACAAACTGGATTTTAAGAAAATTATCATAATTAGACACCTACTTTCCCAAAGATTCCAAGAGGAATTTAATGTTGTCCTTTTCATTTCGTTTCATCAAGCCAATGTAGGAAGCTTGATTTCCAATCACTCTCTTCAAAATCGACTGCAACAAGAAATGAGGTCCGATCTCCACGACTATGGCATCTGATGGTATTTTTTTTAAAGCATCGTTGAAGAGCACGTTGGACATTAGATTGTGCACGAAATATTCGGCTGTGGCTACTTTGCAGTCTGGCTTGTCCCACTCAGATTCTGGATAACTGCTACTCACCCATCTCTCAGTTCGAGGTTTAGGATCAACAATTAGCTGTAAATGATAATCACGAATCAAGGTATTAAAGATAATACATTAGAAATTAGAAACAAGCAAAGAGATTAAATCACGAAAGTCTCCAGTGTCATTATTTTCAATAGTGATAGTTTCTAAAATTTGTCAAATTTAAATATTTATTTCATTTGGCTTTCTTAAGGAAAGATTTTGTAAATTTCTTTTCAGTGTTCTGGATCTGTTGTATGTTAGAAGTAGGTCTAGAAGCTTTTTTTTTAAGGGGGGGGGGGGGAGGACGAGCTAGTTCCTATTTATGGTTCCTATATATGCTTGTTCACATTATTGAGCAAGAGCTACATACTCGAATTCAACAGTTTAGGAGTGAGTTATATCAGCTTTTTCCAAAACGTTCGGATGCAATTATGAATTTAATAGATGTCCTCTTTGCTGCTTGATATTTCTTATTTAAAGGATGGTAGTATAACTTCTGGTTCCCTGATGTTACCGTAACTGGATTATTTTCATTTATTTTTAAGGGATGGTTGCTGTTCTGTGTAATTAGATTGCTGCTAGTAAGTTGCTGTAAAGTAGGATTTCCGTATTCTTTCTTCGATTTCTGTTCAGTAGGAAAAGAGAGCACCTGGAGGATTTCTATTAGCTTCAATGGAGAAATTTATAAAACATTGTTTTCTTGTTGCTATGAGTTTTGGAGCTAGCTGCTGTTCTGTTTATTCTAAAGGTCTTTCTTCAAAACCCAATGCTATCTTCTGAAGAAAAAATCTGATTTCAGATGCTTTGACGTTACTGACTTCATCTCTTCAAATAGAGCAAAAATCTTAAAATCTCATTAAAAAATAATAATTTTACCTTAGTAAGAGCTGCTTTGAGTGTTGGAGCCGCGGGATGCACACACTCGCAGTGAAAACCGTAACCGTAAGCGTTGACCACTCGAGCAAATATGTTTTCAGACTGCAGTTTGGCAACAAATTTCTCCAGAGGTTCTTTCAGTCCAGAAATCGTAACCGAATCGTCAGCATTGTCGCACGCTGGATAGATGCCTGAAGGACAAAGCTCTTTCGCGTCCTTCCAAGATAGACCTTTAAATAAAAATGCAATAAAATAAAAAAGCACCAGAATTCAAATTTAAGAGAATTTTGCAAAATGAAATGTTTTCCTTATAAAAAAAAAAAAAAAAAAAAAAAAAAAAAAAACGGCAGTGTGAAACTATGAACTTTTTCCCGAAATGGGATTCATTTCTTGAAGTAAACAGTAAAAGAGAGTAGTTTGTCTAAATTAAGAAATCAAATCTATGATTTTAAAGCAAGTTGCAAATATTTGTTACCAAGTAATCATTCAATAGAAAGAAGGCAAATCGAACAAAGCACTAAGAGATATTTAAAAGGGGTTATTAGTTAAGTTAATTGAATACATTTTTAAATAACATCCAGTTTATTATGCGCCATAATTTAAGGTCATTAAGTTAAACTCCCCTTAAGTTAAATTTTGCACGTTTTGCTTTTACTTTGCATTTCAACGTTACTCCAGACTCTAATACTTTAGCTGTAGATTAGTTTTGTATGGTTACTTGTAGAGAAGTAAGATTGCGAGTTTCAATGACAAAATTGAAAGCGTTAACGGAATTTTCTGCTTGTATTATCAGTTCGTTTGTTATGCAAAGCTTAGTCAATGGATTCAACTGCGTCAAAACTTCATTCATAGACCTTTATAAAAATGGAGAATGTTTTTCAGCTATATCACACCGAGAAATTCATCATTATATCAGAGATTTAAGTGATATCGAGCTCAGATCAAGTGTCCATAGCGTTTGATCCCTACGCAGAAAATCTACATTCTGTTTCATTTATTAGCTTTTTTATCTTTACCCCTAGAACTTGATAGTAATTTTCATCGACAACGAATCCATCTACCAAGTTTCAACTCAATTGGATAACGGCAAGTAAGTTACCATTCCGAAGATTTGACTGCCACATACTGACACACATTCGACAGGAAGGATTTAGAAACAAAACAATATCTTCTATCGACTAGGGTTGGTGGAAATATGATTTCTTTGACAAAATTGGAATAAAATGATATAAAGTTAGCAATATGTTTAAGGCTTTAAGAAAAAACTTAGTGTCAATTTTTTTTCATAATGTTTCACTTTACTTGAAGTCTGGGTATTAGTATAGAGAAAATGTGTCACTCACCCACAGCCGCCATTGCTCCTTGTGGTAAATTTGCACTTTCCACTGCCTTTCCTCTCCAGTATGAAGATAGTATGGTCTGTTCCTGGGTGCAGCAACCATCAGCATAGGCGCAGATCAACTCTCCTGTACTGTGGCCAACAATTCCATCCGGGCTCAGTCCCAAGAAATTTAGTAGGTCTACTAAGGCTATCTGGTGACGAATATTACTTTAAATGTTATGTCTGTACTCAATAAAAATAGGAATGTACTAAAAATCGATCTTGTTCTTGATACACTAAATAGTACGGGAAGGGTCAAGAAAAGGGTCGATTTTATGGAAATGCTCTGTTGAGATTATGAGCTTAAAAGTAAACTGAAACATTAGGTTTTTTTTTTAGTCCTGCACTGGGGAAGTATTTGGTTGCAAATGGTTTAACAGAATGCTAATTCGAAAAACATCGAAGTCTGAAAATGAATGCAAAATACTTGTATTATAATATGAATCAGATTAGTCCATATGTATAATGTTGAATGTCCAATAAATACACTCATGTCCATAAATTAAGGATAATTCAGTTTTTCCCTAATAACTTCTCAGTGGAGTAGCATAGACACTTGAAATTTACTTCAAAGACACATCTTTATACAACAAAAAGATAATTAAAACAACTCAGTCGCAGAATGAAATGCAAAGTGTACAGCGGGGCATATGCAAAAGAATGGAGTACCATTAGTGTGCAGTTGTACAGATGCATTTAAATTAAAAATCACTCAACACATGGAGTTGACTTTTAGTGTGAGATATGATCTTCCCTGTCATCAATATTTACTTGGCACAGTATTCTCATACTTAACATGAGTTACTTGATGAATTCTAGCGCCTAAATTGCTCGTCCCTCCTTTTGAAATGTTTGCAAGTGAGGGAAAGTTCCCAATGCATTAAATCTTTACACAATGAATATCGTAGAAGCGTCCCACACATGTTTGATGAAATTTGGTGTAGAGGAGGGATCTGGCTTACTTATAGGGGCAATACTCATATTTTTAATCCTTTATTGAAAGCAAAAGTGGAATAAAATAAACCATAACTATCAATAAACGCGATTTTGAAACTGATGTTTCACAATTAAAGACGTGTCTAAATCAAGTTAACGTAATTACAGTAAAAAAGTGGAAATTAATTATTTTTTGCGCTCTTGGGGAGCTTATTAAATAAATTCAATAAATTGAATATAAAGACCAAATCTCTTTTCCCACCAAATCATTATCTTGAACTGGCATTTACCATGAAATATCAAGTTCCCACCTTTCTACAGATCCTCTGATGTCCAATATTATTCATGAGACTGACAAAATTATTTTCAGTAAATAGTATCTGATGTTAAAAAAGATTTGGTCTTTGGGGGCAGTATGTTGACCTGGTTACATAAGCTCCCCAAGAGACCAAAAGATAATTAAGTTCCACTTTTTCCCTGTAATTATGTTAACTTGATCTAGACAAGTTTTTAAAGGCGATATATCGGTTTCTAAATCGTATTTATTGATACTTATGGCAAATTTTATTCCACTTTTGCCTTGGATAAGCGATTAAAAAATATGAATATCGCCTCTATAAGTAAGCCAGGTCACTCCTCTAATCCAAATTTCTTCAAGCATGTGCGGGACGCTTCTACGATATGAATTGTGTTAAGACTTGATGTGTTAGGAACTTTCCATCACTTACAAACAGTTCAAAAGGTGGGGCGAGCAATTTAGCGACTACAATTCATCAAGTAACTCATGTTAAGTATGAGAATACAGTGCTAAGTAAACACTGATGACAGGGGAGATCATATCTCACAGTAGAAGTCCACTCCATCAGTTGAATGATTTTTAATGTAAATGCATCTGTACAACTGTACACTAATGGTACTCCATTCTTTTGCATATGCCCCCGCTGTACACTTTGCATTTCAATTTGCGACTGAGTTATTTCAATTATCATTAAGTTGCATAAAAATGTATCTTTGAAGTGAGTTTCAAGTGTCTATGCTGCTCCACTGAGAAGTTATTAGGGAAAAACTGAATAATCCTTAATTTATGGACATGAGTGTAGTAAACAAAAAGTCTAATTAACGTTTAACGGATGTCCAGGTAAACCGAACATTTACAGTTTTTAGAGAGCGAAATTCAAGCAAGCGGTTGGTGATAACAGAAGCTGTCTGATTGGTCCTCAACTGCATTGCCAAAATCCAAAATTATCCCCAATTTGGCCCAACTCCTTCGTTCATAACGAAGCAATCATAGAGAGCAAGAAAATGTTTTGCCCTTGGAAATGGGCTTCATAAGCTGCTGAAGGCCTGGGGTTGGGTTGATGTTATTCTATTCGTGTGATAAGCCCTTAATACTCAACCTTAAAGTTTCAAAAGAAGCAAAGTCTTACCTGAATTGCAGCTATGGACACAAAAGCCGGCGTTATGTTCCTGTCTACCTGCAGGTAATTCTTGTCTGCTCTCAGAATTTCAAACAGGTCGATCCCGTATGGCTTCAGAATTGCTGCAGATCTTCTCATGGATTGGGCGAATGTGTTGATCTTCATGAATTGTAGACCCATGCCTGACCATTGGCATCCCATTCCGGTCATCACGTACCACAACTGCCTCTTGTTGGTTCCGACACTCTAAAAAACAGTCATCACCGTCTATGAAATTATACATGGTTTTTATTTTTCCAGTTTAAGGTTTAGATCAATGAAAAGAATATTTTGGAATGAATGAATATTGGGTTATGGATTGTAATATGGAGCTTATGGGTGATACTCCAATCTGCTTTTCACTGCTTTGACCACATGTTGAAGAGAGCCAAAATGAGCATACTAGCATGTCAAATACATTTTTTCTCATTGATAATATCGTCTATCTTATGTGGTATAACAGTCATAGGAGCTAGCAACCCTCGTTCAATTTCTTTTTAATTATTTGTCTTTGCTTCTGGCTGTGAAGCAGCTAAAAATGTACAGTCATGTGAAACACACTGGCAAGCGACCGTTAACCTAAAAGATGGTTCAAGCGTAAATATTCAAATACGAAAATAGAAGTCGTGAGTGCTCGTAAATAATAAAAAATCAAATAGATTTTTTAACCCAACTCAAACACTTATATCACAGGTTCAAAAAAATTGAAGTGCTTAATATACAATGGTTACTTGTAAAACAATGATTAAAATCAAAAGTGAAACAAAACTTCATCGTTCCAAATGTTATTTTAGTTATAGTCAAATTCTCAAATTTATTCTTAATGGTGTTGTTCAGCTACCAACATAGTAAGAAATTTGAAAATAAGGACAAGCAGAGTTTGAGGTCGTTCAATTCTGCAGAAGGGGGGGGGGGGAAGACTGTTGTGACCAAGAGTATAGCACTGCTTTTGGAATGTTGCGCAGAGGGGGGTGTTTACAGGAGGGACATCTGGAAGTTGGGTGAGTCGGCTCTATTGGAAATGGGTTCTCGGGGTGTATTGCTAAGAAATTCTCAGATACATAAATTACGCGATTTCAATGGTTACACGTTTTGAATCACAAAGATTGACGCCAGTCGATTTTAGGCATAAGACAGTTGTATAAAAGAGTATCCGGAAGGTTTATGACCAGGGAAACACTTGGCACCCTTTTTCAGTCGAGACGCGCTACAATATAACGTCAATAGGTTCTTTCCAATGAGGAGAGAATTGAGCCCAGGGTCGCTGAAATAAATTCGGAAAGGAGTAGAGATTATTGGCTGGAGACAAAAGTATAGATTTAAACTACGGGGGGGGGGGGGGTTCAGGAAGGGTTAAAAGTTTTGATCCCACCTTTGAGATTTCACGTAAAACAGAGCTACACGGGAGTGAGAGGGTGTTATTGAGATAAAAATTGAGTTCGATATTCACATTGAGGTTGGTAGACAGAGACGGATCGATGATAATATTTAGAGACGGATCGATGATAATATTTAGAGACGGATCGATGATGATATTTAGAGACGCAGTTTGAGATAAGCCGATTTCGGGAATAGAGTCCGGAGCCAGACTTGGGAGCCAATCGCCGGAAGGAAGGAGTCAGTCACCACAGGACTTGAGGTACGTTGATAGTCAGTCACCATACAGGTTCACTATTCATGACTTGAAGTGATAAGCGGTGCATAGATGGCGCTGTAAACCGGAAGAGACCACAGAGACTTTTCGCTACTTCCGGTTGTTGTTTGATCTTCGTGTTTGTGCATATAAACTGTGTCTTTCTCAGTCTTAGTATTTATCCATAGTTATAAATTTTAATCATAATGAATAAAGTGTATTCAAGAAGGAAGTACGGGTGATGTTGCTTCGTTCAGCAATGTGGTATGATAGCTGGAACAAATAATGTTTCGCAGATTAAAAGCCACAGATTTCTGAAAGATGAGGACGATCTTTAATAGCTCTAAATTTTTGCTACATCTCTAAAATTTTCAACATAAGTAGTTTTGGTCTTCTAATTGGACTTATTGGACTTTAGAAAAACAAAATTTTAAATTTTTGGTTAGTTCGCTATTAATTAATTTTTTTAAATAATTAATATAAATTTTACAAAACAATTTAAAATAGGGCTACAGCTTTGAAATTTTCAACATAAGTAGTTGTGGGCTTCTAATTGGATTTTTATAATACAGAATTTGTTGTTGTTGTTATTAACAAATATTTTACAAAACGATTTTTTTTTCTTGACAAGGGAGAGGCTTCCAATATTACGTAGCAATTAGATTTTAGTGAGTGAAGAGAGCTTATGCTTACGCAACAATGATCCTTTCATCGAGCAAAGCGAGCCTACGCTTGCATAGCAATGAATCTTTTAACGAGTGAAGTAAAAGCCTGTGTTTATGTGTCATTGAACTTTTCAGAGAACGAAGGGAGATTGATTTTGCGTAGCGATGAACCTTCCTGCGAGCGAAGCGCCCAAAACTGGAACCTATATACGAATGACAGATTTCCGCAACGCGAGGCCTCACAGCAAGTTAAAATATGCACTTGTTAAAATTTCGTAGCGAAGCACGGATATTCAACTAGTCGTAAATATATTATTTATGTCTGAAATTGTAAAATTATATTGCATGAGCTGAAACTTTTGAGAAAAAAAAATCTTTATTTCATCAAATTGGGTATCTAAAACAAAATTTGGTACATATAAACGTATCCAAACGAGACTTTTCGCCAATATCTGGTATCATCAACAGACAGTTTGCTTTAAAAAAACATCCAGTGGATTGGATAAATCGATCCCTCCATCTATAATAAATTTCTCTTTGTATCTCATCTGAGTTAAAAGCTCTAATTTTTTTAAATAGTTGCTGCTCATTTGAGTTTTTAAAAGCTAAACAAACCTTGAAACGAAATGACAAATGCATTGAAAACAAACGGAGATACTCTGCCGGAAGTGAGTAACCGGAAGACGCGGGAAGTCTGCCAATCAGAGACGCCTTGGGATTTGTTTCCAAACATCAACCCATGAATAGGTAGAGGTACGTTGGTTGAGACCAGCATGGGGTCTCAACCAACGTACAACAGTGGAGGTATTTTCTTGATTTTTGTCTTACATTCTTTACTCTCTGAGACTCCATCTAGTAGATTAATATAAATGATAGGGAATTTAAGTTCATATTAGGCTGGATAAGCTGCACTCGGAAAATATGACTTGTTTGTGTAATCTATAATTATTTTCATTTGTATCATTCATTATGTGATGGTAATTAAACTAGAATAATTAAGTAATAGGTCTTTAGAGGTGGTGAAATTTAGGATGTTTAGAATTAATATTGAATTGCTTATTTCTTTTGAAGTTAATTAAGTGTAAGAGTAATATTGGATTAATTGTAATTAACGATAAATCATATTTTAACTTAAGAGTTGGTAGACTATTTGATATTTGTATTTGCATTTTTTATGTTATTCACTCTTTAAAGATAAATAAATGATTTGTTTAACTGTTTACCTTGTTGTGATTACTGTTTGCTCTTCACCTCTGTTTGTCAAAGGACGTCCACGATTTATATGGCAGGCATAGGGTTAAAGTATAGTTATTCATTAATTATTAGTATGACATTAAATAATAAGAACCTGAAGTGAAGCGGACGATCAACGATATACATTCCAGACACCTGTCACTGGCAGATCGGATGCAAAGAAACTTACTTGTTCTGGGAGGAGGAGGAGCATCGAATTCCGGTGTTTCTACGAGGACTTAACATGTTGCCAGGAAAATACAAGGCACTAGGATTATGGAGAGCCGATAAGAAATATGCGTTTTTAAAAACTCTGTTTAGTCACCATTTTCTAGCTTTAACCCATTACTTTTGATTCTGTAGCTTTAATGGATCTTTCTTTCACAAAAGACTACCTTCAAGGCTTATCCCTTCTGGCTGGGTGAGCAACTATTGGATTGCAGTCCATGTGGTCAACAAGACCTCTGTAAGAGAACTTTTCCGAAACTCTGAGAAACGAAAACGCACTTAATGATTGTCATTGCTCAAAACATCTGTTGCTTACATTACCAATATCCAAAAAAAAGAAGACATCGAAGCAGTTGTAATTAAAAGTTCTTCCTTTCCAGGTATAAATTCCCAAATAACAATTATTACATAATTTAAATACTTTATCCAAGAATCCAAGGTTATTGGAGTGACAGAGAAATTAAATTGCTCACTTCACCACATCTTAAAAAAAGAGATTTTCTAAATTAAAACTTATAAATCTAAAGAGTTTCACTAGAAGAAATTTTATACTCTTCGATGAAAGACTTTGTTAAAACCGTCGTCTAAAAATATAGTAGACGGCGCTTTTGTATTCCGTTTATACAACGAGAATGAAGCCGAGACGAAACACGTGACTAGATGCATAAGTGCAGCAGAGTGGCATGTTTCTCTCTACTTTGGCATTGCCAAAGTTAGATAAAGGGTTATTTATTTATTAATGTAGGATTGGGTTTGTTTCTGGTTTGTACGCTCAAGGACCTGTTTTTATGCACAATGATGGTTAATCAGGCTGGGACCTACAGCTTAACGTGCATTCCGAACCACAATACCCATTTATGCCTAATCCTCTATTCGAACCCGGCACCTTTGTCATACAAGTGTTCTGAAGGTTTCAAAACATAAGAAATTGTGTTAAGGAATTGCTCTACTTCACGATGTAATGGGGGTATAATTTGCTTTTGGTGGCGCATTGACTCTGCTGTTGTGGAGGAGGGGACGACCAGATGCGGGGAGGGGGGGGGATGTCTCCCTTGGTGGGGGTAGAGATTTTAAGTTTGATTGGCTGAGAGACGGACTGTTGCTGGGTAAAAAAAGATTTGGAGAAAGGAGACTCGAGGTGGATTGATCTAGAGAGATCAACCTTTTTGGCTTTGCTAATCCGTCGCCCGGACACGGGACACACAGAGACGGAGCGGCTACATATCCCCTTTCGATGAATGTCGAAGGGGGAGAAGATGTATTGAAATCTAGGAGTTTGGGATTTGTAAGGGGGAAGGAGTAGCTGTCCCAATTAAGGTGACATTTTTTTCCAACCCCTTACAAATCCCACACTCCTTAAGATTTCAGTACATCTTCTCTTTCGACATTTATCAAAAGGGGACGTGTAGCAGCGCCGTTCCTGTGTGTCTGCGGCCTTTTAAAGACCCGAACCCGCTGAGATCCAAGAATACTTATGATCAAAGCCTTGAACCGACCCCACAACTGGATTCCAAAACATCTTTGACTCTTTAGACAATCTAAGTTTTTATATTTGATTTTTTTTTTTTTTTTTTTTTTTGATTTTTTTTTACAATACTTACACTTTTAACAAAATTGAACTTTTTATTTAATCAATTTCCTTCCCCAATTATCTTCAAAAGTTGAGCAATTCCCCTTTTGGCCACTAGATCCCTGCAAATCATGAAGATGTATGCACATATTTAACCAAGATTCCAAACACCTTAATAATAAAAATATTGTGTAAACACTCTATTGTGTATTTATTTTCTGGAGAACTATTATTAAAATTTCTACCTTTTACCTGTGTTACACTTTATTATATTTATAATTAATGACCACTATACAATTCACTTTGCCTGCCACAACATCGGGCAGAACTACTGATTCGGAATGTTGAGGGATCATGTATTTTGCATTTTCACCTAACTTCTGTTCTTGATAGTACACGAGACCATAACGCTAACCACACAGTCATCAGGTAAGTGAATAATAAAGTTGGGAAATTGTCTAGTGTGTTAAATTTTTGACTGATTGTATTGTACCGGAACATTCGTTACAATTTTATCGATCCCGAAGGAGCGAGGTTTTTCAAAGGATAAATGTCCCCATTTGTATCCCAAATGGAATAGTATATGCTAAAAAATCTTGTGAAGTTGCTTGTTTTCCTTTATGACATTTTAGAATTTAAAGTGATTTGAAAACAAACTACTTTTTTCAGTTTTAGTTAGTACCAATTATAAAAACCTTGATAAATTTTATAATTTAGTATGCTCTATTTATAGTAATATTATTTTTAACCATATCCAACTTTGGACGCTGTATTCACAACTAATATAGAAAAAGAAAATGTTGTAAAATTGCACAGGATTGAATCCGATGGTAAAAAAGTAATTGAGATGGCCTATAGTAGGCTGTAGTGCCGGAGAAGAATAGAATCTTCACAGTAGTACAAGAAATATGCAAAATAACAGAATATGCTGGTAAATAACAGAATATGCTGGTAGATATGTAAAAAATTAACCCATAAATCAAAGTTTTTAGTATATATCATTTATATACATAGGCCACTTTTAAGTGCAATTGCAACTTATTTAAGTAATTTTGAGCTCATAACAATTTTTCATAGCGTTTGACTACCGCAAAGAAAAACATATATTCCCGTGTCATAAACTCTTTTTCTGTCCCCCAAAAATTAATGGAATGCATTGTCATCGATAACGAGTCTATTTCCCAAGTTTCCGATCGATTGGCTGAAGGCAAGTGAGTTAATTAGCTCTCCGAAATAGAATAAACACGTGTGTAGAAGCGGCCTTTTAATGATGGTCCCTAAAATTTGATGGGCACATTGTCGATGGTAATGCATTCTATCTGACAAGTTTCAGCCTGGATGACGGCAAGTTTGTTAATTTTTCCTCCGCAGATTTGCCCACCAGAAACACACACTAAACAAAATCGAAGCTAATATAAAGAATTTTAAAATGTATAAATTAACTTGTACTTCCAGTATACGCATAAAAAAATACTTTTCTGATGATTTTAAAGAAAATATTTAATTTATATCTCAAATAAAAACAGAAAAGTAAATTTAAATATTAATTTTGAATGATATATAATATTCTGTATCCATCCAGTATTCTCATTATGTTGCATCCAACTAATAAATCAAACACTTTCTTCAACATCCGCCCTAATTGCTGAATACGCACCGTAAATAAATAAAGGAAAAACACATAAGTTTTGTTAAAAATAATTACAATAAGCCAATATCAAACAATGTTAAAAAAAATTATTTTTCTACTTTGAAGATTACTACGAATATATATATATATATATATATATATATATATATATATATATATATATATATATATATATATATATATATATATATATATATATATATATATATATATATATATATATATATATATATATATATATATATATATATTAGGGTGGATCGAAAGAAAAAAAATTCAGAATTTCAAATCCGACCTATGGGGAAAAGATGTTCTATGGTATATAGATACATGGAAAAATAATTAAAAAAATTAAATTTTAAGTTCAGTACTGCCACAAGGAAGATGAAGTTTAGGTATTTGAACATTTTTATAGTAAAAAATCAAAGTCAATTAAATTTTTTTTCTGGAGAATTTCAAAACCTACCTGTACGGAAAAGATGTTCTGAGGTACATTAATTAAGGGGAAAATAAAATAAAAATAATAAATTTTATGTTAAGCTCTTTGCAAGGGGGATGAAGTTTTGGTATTTAAGCTTTTTAATGGTAAAATGTCAAAGTGATTTTTGTTTAAGTGAAACAGGCCTTTAGTACTTTTAATGTTTATTGGAATGAGAGGACATATACTAAATGGTTACAGAAAAAAAAAGCTTTATGAGCATATTACAGCTTCTTAAGAATTAAATCAAGAAAAATAAAAAAAAATTTCGGAATTACAGTGAACGGTAATCACGTTTGGGGTTGAAAACTGGCTTGAGGTTTCGTGATTTCAGGCTATTTCTTTTTAACCCATCTCTTCTATATGATCCGCTTACAGCAGAAAATGCTTCTGTGACTATTCGTCCTGTAGCTTGAGTACGACAGGGATACCCCTTGATAGTGGGTATACTATAGTTATTGCCGTAGAAATTATTGCTGGGTTTACTATTGCTCCTGAAATCATGTCATCACTAAATCGTTCTGTCACATTCTCCCACTTAATCAAGTTCACATAATCTGTCACACAAGGGTCAAAAGTTGGTATGTTTAAGATACGGATATTAATCGTTAAAAGGGTTTGGGTTGCAGAAGACCTTTTGACTTTGGGCAAATTCAAAATTCTTTGGAGGACCGATTCCTTTGTGTTATTTCTGTCGTCAGCTAGCATTGGTATCAGGATATTTTCAGGAAAGCCCAAACCCCCATTTCAAAAATTACTGGATCAATGACTTTCTTCAAATCAATTGAGAAATAACGCGCTAGAAAGATTGATTGATGCAAATGCTCTGCACCATAGATTACCGATTGTTTGGTTTTGATCTTGAATCACATAGGTGCCTAGACTTTTACGATGAACGTAATTAATGTCAATAAAGCTTTGGTTGGACTTCTTCTAAGCCAAATAGAACATGAGAATTCTGTTGGGGGTTGTAAACTACCTTGAGTGGTGAATCTTTCCAGAGTTTCACTTCAACAGCCCTTTGCTGCTTTGTCCGCAGTGATGACTTCACAAATTTCCATTAAGCACAGTTGATCAGTATTTAAGTCTTTCTTGTTAGTCAGTTCGCATAGGTTGGGTTTACGTGAATGAAACTACATGTAGTAACTCGCATACGGTCACTCTTTGGCTTGTAACTGGCACACAAACCATTGTAGTGGACGTTTCAGAATCAGTACCATATTTCGTATAACACCTTCTTTGATACCTGTGTTGACAGACTACCTATTATCGCAACCAACATTGTTGTATCTATGTCATTGTCGACGCATGACCTAGCCGACCAAACAGTATAGTGGTTAGTGTGCTAGCTTCTAGACCACGAAACGAGTCCCTTGTAAGGCATGGATGTTTGTAAATGTATGTTATCTTGTCAAATGACGAATGTTTCGGCGCATTATAGCCCTCGTGTTGCTGACGGCGCCAGATAATCTGAAAACAACCAAGTCGAAGCATGAACAAAACTTACGATGTGCTTTCCTTGAGATAGCTTTCAGTTAATTTTCTAGCTTTGAAAGCGCGATATTTGTAGTAGTATGAACTAGGCTTGGGCGATGTATCGATACATCGCCCAAAAATGGTGTGAAATCAACATCCTCAAACCGGTGTCACTATTTTCGCATACCAGATACATCACGATCTTTTTCGACGAGAGCGCGATTCTTGCTTAGCACTTCAAGGACAAAGAACCGTGATGCCACGATTGATGCGCGGGGTTTCTAAGATACTATAGAAACGTATTGAAACCGTCGACACCGCGCCGTTTGAAACACGATACTTCAACACATCGCAGTAATCCACCCTGCATATGCGCGGTTTCTCCAAAACTGTATAGAAACGTACTGTAACAGCTAACACCGCGTCGTTTGAGACGATTTCTATTTGCTTTTGCTGAGGCGATATTTCATTCGCATTCAAGGACGAAGAACCGCGCCACGATTCATGCGCGGTGTTCCTAAGATACTATGGAAACGCATTGAAACCGTCGACACCGCGCCGTTTGAAACGAGTTTCATTTGCTTTTGCGCGGTACTTCATCAGCAAGTTCACATCGTGATAATCCTATCTACCCTGCCCTGCATATGCTCGATGTTCCCAATATTGTATAGAAACATAAGGAAACCGTCGACATCGGACCGTTTGACAGGTGGTGCCAGCAGTTTAGTAATATTGGAGATACGATAAAAGAAGTATTCCTTTAATGTTTGAACATTATTTATGTTGTTCTCTCAACTCTTGGAAAACATTTTGATTGTTATTTAATAGTCATCAGATACAGACCTTGATATCTATTTTTGGGCATTTTCTACACTTTTTGTGTTTCATTTTTGATTTTTTTTTTTTTTTTTTTTTCCCATTATTTCTCTAACTTGAAAGAAATAAAGTATTACGATTTTTTTTATCTTGCTATTATTTTATTTTGCTTTATTTAATAACGCAAGGGGATTGCGGTATTCTGGCGTGGTAATTTCTGTCTAATTCTTACTCAGTTAAGATAATCTGGTTATTTATTACTATGAGCTGTTTGTTATATCTGCCAAAATCAATGTGAACTAGTGCATGGACTAATCACAGTTGCTTCTCTAATTTTATAGGTTAAATACTTATAAACGATTTTTTTTTCGTCCACTTTGAGGATTTCCTCTTCGGTCTAGTAAGTAAATAAATGTTTTCTAATTTTTTTTTTTCAGTTTGTACAATTTGAATAAAGTTTATTTCCATAATGTATCAATCCAACATTACTTCTTAAAAATACGGAAATGCAGATTTTTTGGACACAAAATAAAGATCATTAGAATTTTAAATGTTAAACAATAAAAATAAAATTAATTCATAATAGTTATATTGTATATTGTAAGTAATAAAATATTCATTATAAAGTATGTTTTTGATTTAATGATTAAGAATATCCAATAACTAAAGTAACATGTGCACCGCCAGGAAGTGGACTTGTCCTCCAACCCCCTCCTTCCCCGGAAAATAACAAAGTAAAATTTCATTAAGATAAAGAAATTGAAAAATCCGGATTAAACCAAAATAATAATAATAATAACCGGCTTATACCCCCTTGGGTGTTTCGTGCATCTTGCTGAAAATAATTCGGTCGCTGCTCATGTTATTTAAAATAAACTTCCTAAAACTATACAAAATTAAAACGAATTTAATAAAATTTTACAAAGCTAATTAAGCTTAACTTTCGGCTATATAGCGTGTTATGAAAATGTTGTTTTGTAGTATTTTGTAAAAAAAAATATACACATAGTTAGCATCGCGATGTATCGTGACATCGTGATGTTTGCTTCCCGATATATCACGATGCAGGAATGTTAACATCGCCCAGGCCTAGTATGAACTTATTTTTCTCAAAATGTTGGAGTGGTCATTTATTGGTATTAAAGCTTGTTTCCAGGTATCTTCTAACTTACTTTCAAATTAATGACAGGCGGAGAAAAGTGTATTTAAATACACTGTACTTTGCTTCTCTTTTTGAATGCCAATATACGCACCTTATTACGTTTTTCGTACGTAGGAAGCATAATCGTGGACATATAACAGCCTGACCCAAATATAGGACAAATCATGTCTTTTCTTAATAACGCCACAGTACAGTATTAGTCCAAATACACAAACAAACAAATGTCACATAGTAAAATTGTAATTTAATTTACTTTACAAGAACAGTGCTCACCGATTAGGCGTTGAATTCCGTAAGCCGCTGACAACTGCACTATAGGGTTGTAGGGCAGATTCAACGGTGATATGGGGGGGAGGGAGTTGAGTAAAATAAGGTTGAAATGTACATTGTACTACTAATTAGTCAGTAATCATAATTTTTTTAGGATTTATATTGTAAAAAACAATTATTTTTAGTGTAAAATCATTTAACTAAAATTATGACTTTTTGCATTTTTTTCGAAAATTCAACCCCTTTGTGGCAGTGCAAAATTTTTAAATTATTTTTTTTTATTATTTTTTCCCTAATCTCTATATCATAGAACATCTTTTCCCCATAGGTAGGTTTTGATTAATAATAAATTTTTTTTCTCCATTGAAGAACGATCCACCCTAATATATATATATATATATAAATAAATATTACAATATATTATTATATATACTACTTACAATATAGTCATAGCTTTGATATTCGGTAAAAATGTCAACAAGAGCAAGCATAGAAAAGTAGGCTAATCCAATATCGATTCACTAATTTTAAAGGGTCGAAAATGGGTCAAAACGTTCCGAAAAGGAATATTCCAATGTTCTACTTCCAGTGCAGTCATAACTCAGAAAAGTGGTACAAAAGTCAACAAAACAAGCATAGAAAAGTAAATTATTCCAATGTCGATTAACCAATTTTGAAGGGTCGAAACGTTCCAAACGTTCCAAACGTGGAATATTCGAATGTCCCACTTGCAATATAGCCTCAGATCTGATATTCAGTAAAAATATCAATATGATCAAGCATAGAAAAAGTAAGGTATTCCAATATCGATTCACTAATTTTAAAGAGTCGAAAATGGGTCAAAACGTTCCAAAAAAGAATATTCCAATTTTCTACTTCCAGTGCAGTCAAAACTCTGAAAATTGATACAAAAATTAACAAAGGCAAGCATAGAAAAAGTAAATTATTGCGATGTCCATTAACCAGTTTTAAGGGGTCAAACGTGAAATCCACTTAAAACATAGTCACAAATCCGATATTATGAACAAAAGTCAATAAGGACAAGAATAGAAAAATTAAGCTATTTCGATCAAAATTAACTAACATTATAGGGTCAAAACAATCCAAACGAGAAATATCCCAATATCCCAGTTTCAATATAGTCATAACTCTGAAATTTGATACCATAGGCAAGCACAGATAAAGTAAACAATTCCGATCTTGATTAACTCATTTTAAAGGGTCGAAGAGTAGAGCTATGTCCCATTTTGAAAGAAGTAAGAATTCTGCAATTTGATACATCTACCAATGAACTAAGCTATTCCAATATCGTTTAACTGATTTTAAAGAGTCGAAAGGGATCTAAACATTCCAAACCAGTTCTACTTCCAATGTAGTCACATTTATGTAATTTGGTACAAATATCAGCAAAGAGAAGTATAAAAAAAAGTAAGCTCTTTCGATCCAGATTAATTAATTTTAAAGGGTCGAAATGGGATCAAAACGGTTCATATGTTAAGATTATCCCTGTACCTTACTTCCAATATAATCAGAATTATAAAATTTGAAACGAAAGTTCAATTTTCAGAGGTCGAAACGGGATTGAACACCCAAGATGTGGAATGCATGAATACTTTTTGTTTGTTAAAATGCACATGGTAAAATTTCGCAGCGAAGCATGGGTATTCAGCTAGTAAATATATAAAACATAAGCGATATTAAATCTTGATAAGAGTTAAAATACTTTTCATTTTGTCACACGCCAAATTACGCCAATCGAACCAACCCTAAGGAAATTCGCTTTCGACACTTCAAAGGGAAATTAAAAACATTAAACAGTCACCACTTTCAACAAAAAACAGAGAAAACCTTAGCCTATATTTCAATATCATCATCATCAACTACAATTTTCAGAAGTAAGTCCCTAAATAAGATCCATATTAAATCAATTAAAGATAGCTTTCCGTGAATGTGGAACAAAACAAACTATTGAGGATACCAACTAAAAAGCTTTAATTATAGAGTTGAAATTGAAAATAACTAATAGTTGAAAATTGAAAATAACAAAATAAACACGTTCATGATTTGTATTGATCTGGACCCTTGATAGACAGTTTGCGACGGTTCACCTTGACATGCGCATCTCCTCCGTACATCTTTACCTTGATTGGTCTGCCAAAACATCGACAAGAGCGCATGCCCAAGAGGTGTATAAAAGCGGCCTGGTACAGAGCTCTCTCTCTCTCTTTTAAGTTACTTTTTTTAAGTTACTGTCTCAGTTACGCTCGGTTTGGCTTATTGTGTGTGTTTGCGTCCAGTTGACGTGTGGGTTACGGCTGGCCTGTTGTGTTGCCGGAGCCGTCACCGCCTTGCAGTCGTGGATCCACGCTGGTGAGCTGTACTGTTTCTGTTAACTCACCCCCCCCCCCCCACTCCCACTCGGTGTAGCTTTTGCAACCTTTTGCTTGTGCCTGCAGTTTGGAATAAAACCCTGTGCAATCTTTGAATCTCGCTTCTGTGTCGTTTCTTGACTACCAGGGTGCGTTATAAATTGTGTCATAGAAAAGAACATAAACTCTTCCTGACTAATACACAGTTTTGCAATTATATACAAAAATCTATTTATATATGTCTTATTTCCCTGAATGTATGAAAACAAATTATCTCACCTTTATAACTGGTGGCGTATTCTCTCCGTCCTCCATGAACACCGTGTATCCCCTGAATGGTTTAAGAAAGGGCTGGGTGAAGGACAGTTTGTTGAGGAGAGCATAGAACTCGGCATGTAAGTTCGGATAGTTGTTCTTGATGTAGTCGAAGAGAAAAGTGATGGCATCTTCCGTAGTCGCCGGATAGAGGACCAGCCTCGGTAAACCATCCTTCACCAATTGCCGGCCATCGTAGGTGATGGGATTCTTCTTGTACAGGTTGACCACGAGAGTTCCACCAAAACCAAAAGAGTTCACAGGGATGTAGTCGCAGTTTAAAGGGGTAGTCTCACTGACTATCTTTATCCTGCCGTCCAAAAGAGCAGGGGCGTTAGGATTGGGCACTTCGTAGTTGTTGTTGGGAGGAATCAAGCCCGTTTCGAAAGTTATGATTGCTTTGATCAGTCCACAGAGAGCTGAAAGAGAGAGTTTAGGGTTTACAACTAGAATTTAAAGTTTAGGTGAATTGAAGCGAACGATCGAGTGTTGATTTATGAAGGGATAGCTTTAAAAAAAAAAATTCGTCACTTTCTGGATAAAGTTTATCTTATCATGCAATATAACGTCTCTCGCACTTGTCTGGCATGCGCGTATAGATCACTAAATGAGATGGGTCTTACTTCTATACCAGCGTTAGCCACTGCACGACCCGTGGGACGTATTTGGCCCATGACAGATTTTTCTGCGGCCCGCTGGCACCACAGGAGATAAAGAAATATCAAATTTCACGGTATGGACTTTTTTTTTACATAATTGTAGTTTATCCTAAATAATATGTGTTAATTAACTAATGTGAAAAACAGAGTTCTCCACTACTTGCCCAAAGAAACTATTTAAAGAATCTTTCAGCAAGGTGGTTTTCATCAAGAATAAATACAGAAATAACTGGATCTCATTTGGGCAATTTATTAAAATTGACAGCAACAAATACCTCTACTCTATCATAAAATAAACTTAACTATTTCGATCCCCCATCGTTTCACTAAAACGGAGTAATCTGGAAATACAGTTTAAATACTTTTATTAAAAGTTAAGTGAAGTCGCATTGTCACTTTGAAACAAAAGAACCATTTCTTTTTTAGACATTGATTTACGCAATATGAAAATTATTATTTTTTAATTATATGAAAAAAAGAAAATCAAATATTAATTGTAATTTTATTAAGATAAAAAATATTAATATTTTCCCCAGTTTTCAGAAATGCTATATATTGTTAAATCGATAATTATTAATGATACATATTTTGGTGTATCCTGCCCGAGAAAAGCTCCAATATAAGCCATGTGGGCCCGCAACTAAAAGTTTGTGGCGAACGCTGTTCTATACAGACGATGAAATCCACTATTAATATATGTTTCTGCTAAAGGCATACAAGACGTTGCGAATACAGAGGGCAAACTCAACATCGGGTCAAAAAAAATTCCCCATCCGAATCTAGACCCTTCACAGATTCTATAGGTACATTTTCTATATTGAGTTCGCTCTTTTTCCCTCTCAAAATATTCAAAGAATCAAGGGAAAATAAATACATGGAAAACTTTTCAAACGCTTTTTTTCTGATAACCGCCTTTTGTATCCGCTAAGTCTCATTTATTGCCCGGCCTCGAGCAGTTTTTTGTGAATAAAATTAATGAAATGCGAATTTTTCGGGGAAATTTTCGTTAAAGAGAACTCATATGACGCATTTAAAACTTTAAGGGTAATTTTAAAAGGAAAGTTCGCATACTAAAAACATATGTTTTTACCAGTGCTACTCGAGGCGTACAAAGTTGTATCTACTGGCTGAAACCTGACCAATCATTACATGTTTTGGTCAATAATGAGGCGCAACTCTCCTATTACAATCAAACCCCGTTGCGCCCCCATGGGATCGCCGAAAATGTTCGCGTTAACCGGAATTTCATGTTAAACGAACAAATTAGAGTTAAGTTTTAAGACCGGAGAACTGCTTTTATTTCACGTTAACGGGGTTTGACTGTGTATAGATAAGTACACAAGCTCTACCTGAGCTGGCCTCCGTGTGTCCGATGTTGCTCTTGATGGTGCCAACGAGCAGCGGTTTTTTTCTGTTGACGCAGAATGCCTCGCTGAGGGACAGGATCTCGATGGGGTCTCCAACCGCTGTCCCTGTTCCGTGTGCCTCCACGAACTGGATTTCGTCGGGGGAGACTTTGGCCTCTTGCAGGACCTCCTTCATCAGCCTCTCTTCCATGGGGGCCGATGGGACGGTAATGCCTAAATCATGATGTTGAAGGGTTAGCTAAGGTATGAACTGAAATTCTGTTACAATACGTAACGTATTTAATTAAAATTAATAATATAAAATGAAAAAATTGGCATATGTAAGACGTCTCCCTTTAAAGTTTTTGCCACAGAAAGAATCATCATCACCATTAACTTTATTATTATTTGGGATGCTAAAAATTAGTTCAAAACACAACGTATGGATGGCGGTATACTATAAAACTTTATGAAAGAGAAGATTTGACATAAACAATTGTTTTACATATTATAGATTTTTAAAATCTAGTCAGCACAATTAACTGGTCAAAAGAATTAAAGGAAAACCAGTTTTTCCCTAATTACTTCTCAGTGGCGCAACATAAACACATGAAATTCACACCAATAAGACATCGTTATGTAACATAACGATAAGCAAAACAACACAGTCACAAATTGAAATGCAAAGTGTACAGTAGGGGTATATCCAAAAAAATGGAGTACAATTAGTGTGCAGTTGTGCAGATGCATCCACATTAAAGTGAGATCCTTTAGTGTGAAATATGATCTTCTCTGTCATCAGCGTTTCCTTGGCACTATATCCTCATACTTAATTTGAGTTTCTTGATGAATTCTAATAGCTAAATTGCTTGTCCCACCTTTTGAACTGTTTGTAAGTGTAATGGAAAGTTCCCAATGCATTAAATCTTTCCTCAATGGAAATCGTAGTAGCATCCAACACATGTTTTAAAGAAAATTGGATTAGAGGAGTGATCTGGCTTACATTTGGGGATGATTTTGATATATTTTAATCGTTTATCCAAAGCGAAAGGGGAATAAAAATATGTCATAAGTATCAATAAACACGATTTAGAAACCGATATTTCCCCATTAAAGATTTGACTGGATCACTTTAAAGTAATTGTGATAAACGAAAAGAATTTAATTATCTTTTGCGCTCTTGGGTGAGCGTAATAAAGCAATCGAACATATTGCATCAAAGACCAAAACTCCTTTCCCACCAAATCGTTATCTTAAATTGTCATTTACCATGTAATATCTGTTCATGTTCTTCAGATCCTCTGATATTCAATATTACTCATTAGATTGAAAAGTTATTTCCAGTAAAAAGTATCTGATGTTAAATAGTTTTAGTCTAGGATGCTAAATGTTGGATTGCTTTATTAAGCTCCCCAGAAGCGCAAAAGATAATTAAATTCGACTTTTTTTTTTAACTGTAATTATGTTAACTTGATCTAGACAAGTATTTAATGGTGAAATATCGGTTTCTAAATTGTGTTTATTGATACTTATGGCCATTGGCGTAACGACGGGGTTTTGAATAGGTCCAAACCCCTCCCCCCCCATTAGGTTCAGAAAAAATTAAACAGATATACTTCATTTTTCCACGACCAACTCTTTGTTGATTATTACTCAAATTATCCATTAAATTTCATTATTAGGATTATTCAGTAATCAGTGTTTTACAAATGTAATCAAAAGTTATACCACACTGCACAAGACTATACATAGAACTTTCATCAGAAGAGCAAACTTGTCATTTAATGTACCATTTGATGGTAACTACGCACTACACCCGTCCGAGGCTGGAGAAATGGAATCTCCATTGAGAGAAAGATAAGTCCTGAGTGGACATTGTGCTGTATAGAAAACTTAAACACTAATCAATAACTGAATGTAAACTAGGGGAATAGAACATTGCATACTCAATTATACAATAATATTGATCACTACATTTAAATTTGACGTGAAATAGTGTTAATACCATTTTCATTCATTTGAAAAAATGGCAAGTTTAGAGATATTTTTGGCAATAATTCTTACATGGGCAGAAAGAAAAACATCGCCAAAATGGCTAATGTGACAATATGCTTTTCAATAATTATTACAATGTTCTTTCTTGTAAGTGAAACAGAGGAGAGGAGAAAAACGGTCGTTGATGAGCGATGCTCAAGGGAAGAGAACTCTATGTTGAAGACACTCTTTTTTCATCTTTTTGCATCTTTATAGGATTTTTATGGGTAGTTCGGAGGTGAGGATGTTTAAAACATCTTAAGAGGCATTACCATAGAGATTTTGATCAAAATGGTTGGAACCGTTTTTTAGTAATTGCTAAAAAAAATGTGATTTTGTTAATGTTTTTTTTTTTTTTTTTTTTTTTCCCCATGTTTTGCGCATGCACAATATAGACGAAAACCTTAATGACAAGTTTCATGGCCTCCACTAACCTGTACTCCAAATTTGAAAATCGTAAGTAAGTCAAATCGTTCGAGAATTATGTTGACCAAGTACACACAGACACACCGGGCAGACATTTTTCTATACCACTTTTTTTCAGTTAGGATGTTCCAAAACGTGGGGAGATACAAAAAATTCGCAATTTTTTTTTTAACGAAAATAATACTTTCATTACCCTTTGTTAACATATGGGTAATTGGAAATAATTAAAATGAATGCCGGTAGCAAAAGCTAAACTCAAAGTAAATACTGTTTTTTTTGTTTTTGTTTTTTGGGTTTTTTTTTTAAATGTGAAAAGGAGGTGAAATCACTGTTCAAGTTGAAAAAGAATTCGCAGATTGCGTAGTTGATGAAAGAGGAAAAATAACAATTTAATCCGCAGATTTATATACGCGGACGATGTTGGTTTCATTATCTACAGAAAAAAAAAATGCAATATAAACATTGAGAAATACATCTATTTAGGAAAAAATATATTTAATTGTTTATGGAAATTTCTTTCATGTTTATTTTTGGCAGTGTTTGTTTCAAATATTTCGAAAGGTCCGCCACAGATCCTATTTTGTTCGCTGTGGATGGAAAAGTTTTTCCGAAAATATTGCATTCATATATTTTAAAATTTCAGTATTTGCATTCATGTATTTAAGTTTAAGAACATATTCTATTGTTCCTTTTTTTTATTTATTTATTTCATTTATTTTATTTGAAGAAAAGAATTCTTAAAAAATTTCCTTAACTCCTTAGGTTTGGGAAATGATTTGAACTCTTTCAATAAGATGAACTTTTTTTCCTCCCCTTCCCCCTTCATCAATGTTTTATATTTCCCCCCCCCCCTCCCTTTTTTTTTTCATTGGCGTATCGGGTCCATATTTTTCGAAATCCCCCCCCCCCCTCCCCCTTCTTCATTCATCAACTCTAGTCTCGTCTATGCGCTTATGGCATATTTTATCTTACTTTCACCTTGGATGTAAAATTAAAATAAGAATATTCCCAATACACGTAAGCCATACCACTCCCTTAATCCAAATTTTATCAAGTATGTGTGGGACGCTTCTACGATATCTATAGTAGAAAGATTTAATGTATTGGGAACTTTCCGTCACTTGTAAACAGTTCAAAAGGTGGGACGAGCAATTTAGCCTCTAGAATTCATTAAGAAACTCATGTTAAGTGTGAGAATACAATGCCTAGTAAATACTGATGTCAGGTGAGATCATATATCACATTAAAGGTCAACTCCTTGAGTTGCGTGATTTTTAATAAGGATGCATCTGTACAACTGCACACAAATCGTACTCCATTCTTTTGCATATGCCCCCCCCCCCCCTGTACACTTTGCATTTCAATTTGCGACTGAATTATTTTGCTTATCGTTATGTCACATTTAAGATGCCTCTTAGTTGTAAATTTCATGTGTTTATGTTTCTCCACTGATAAGTTATTAGGGAAGAAGTGGTTATCCTTTAAATTTTTTTCTGACCAGTGTATTTTAATGAGCTGTTTAACGCATTAAAGCACGAATTTCGGTTTTATTTCCGATTTTAATGACATTTGGTACGGGCCGTCTTTATGTGTAGAAAAATGATAGAGTATACTTTCTTTTTGCAAAAAAAAAAAAAAAAAAAAAAAAAAAATATTTTAACTTTTGTAAGTGATAATTTCTACACTTCGTGATTTCGCTGTAAAACCAATCTGCGTATAGAAATAAAAATGTAAGTAAGTGGTTCACTAAAATGGGTTACTAATATTTTTTTAATTTAAATATGCTTGTATGTTTGTGCATCTTTACTGACTCAATTAAGTCACTAAAGAAGTTAAATCATAAAACTTGAATTTTTGGCAAGCTTTAATTGTCGAATTTCTACTTCATTTGAAAACTTCCTTCTTTCTTTGAAGAATTTTATAATTAAATGTTTAAATATATAGGAAGGAAGTTGGTATTTTTTCAAGATTTTTCTTGACATTGACTATTATCTCTTACCTTCTGGTACATATCCTGAGGAATAAAACTTGGATATTGTTACTGTTGCGTATGCCCTCCTTGCATGTTTTGCTTTCTGTATAAACACAGCCGTTATTGCTTCAGTTCTCAACATGCCATCAGCTAAAAATGATTAAACATGTCATTTTTATTAGATTGTTATATGTAGCTTATTCAAGAAAAAAAATTATTTAAAGTTAATTCATTCAAAGTTCCAAAGGAGGACGACTGAAAATTCATTTCAATTTGTATTGTAGTTAGGTAATGCTACTAGTATAACCAAACTAAAATGTAAGTGACTATCTAATTAAAAAATCTATCTAATTATCTAAATTAATTGATTATGTTTATCTGTTAATATAATTACTTAAAGTTGTACCAAAGAATGGTTGTGAAGTAGCAGGGGCGTACTGACTGTAAAGTTGTGCGTTGCAATCAGGTCGGTTAGAGTCTGCACAAAATGGGCCGGTGAGGTAGGAAGTTAAATAATAAACATTATGTACCTGATATTTCCTTATTTTGAAATTAGATTCCTTGATTTTAGTTTTTGCAACAAACTATATCAATGGTTTACAGAATCCAGATATACTCAAAGGTACAAATAGCACAGGCAGATCAAATTTAATCTAATTAAACTAATTATTAAAACAATCAAATTATTAAAATTAAAAAATAAAGTAATCAATAATTTAAATGAATGTGAGGGTTAGTAGTTCGGTTTTTTAAATGTCTAGGGGTTTATTTAGGGAAGCAAAAATGAAATAAAAAAGAAATAAACTTCCAAATCAGAAACAGAAAATACAATTAAATTTATTAGACGAAACATCACAATCACTTTTAAACAAAACAAAGGGGGGAAAAGTATTAAATACTACTAGCCAAATGGCAGCACAAGTCGACGACAAAAGTGTTTAATTAGTACATTACCCAATTAGCGAAGTGAGTTGAGTGCACCCAAGAAAATTGGCGGAACAGTGGAGAGCGTGTTTCTTCTTGAATGGGATCCGGTGTGCTTCTGCTTAAAAAAAACATCGCGGAGTTCGAATTCTTATTCATAATAACAAAAAAAAGAGAAACATCGACTTGCAGTGCCATCTGTCTTTACAAGAGGATATTGAAATGTATGGTAATCAATTGATACTGGACAATAAAAATCCTACAGATTCGGCAATCCTGGAGATCGATGACCTCATCGATGAAACACATGGAAATGGACAAGACATGTGATAATACTTAAGTAAAAGAAAATATAAAACTAAGGCAAAACGAAAACATTTCGTTGAAGATCACAATGTTCATTTGTAATTCTTCAAAAAGTTCAGGATCAAGTCTATTTGAAGATGGTAGGAACAACATCAGTGGCTGGGTCCTATGCTATGGCTGGAGTTGCATGGTAAATTGAAAATCAAACAATGACACATAAAATGAAGAATAATGACGTTGGGCGAAAGACAATTATAGCAATGTTTACATATTATTTTGGAAGAGTATTTATGTTAAATTAATTTATTTAGTAGTATAAAATTTCATTAGATCAGCGGATGTAGAAGTTATGTTAGGCCCTTCCTGGTTACCTATTTTTTGTAAGTCATACCTATCTTTGGGTTTAACTTTTGTAATTTTATAGGGTCCTAGGAATTTGGGTCTTAGTTTTAACCCAGAACCGAACTGCATTCGCTGGATTGCCACCAAATCACCTTCCCTATAGCTCGGAGCTTTCTGACGTTTCTTGTTATAGGTCCGTTTGTTTACGGCTTCAATCTTTTGGATGTTCCTCTTTGCTTCTTGTCGCAGTGAGTTTCTTTGCTCCTGAAGCTCATGTTCTATCTCTTCCATGAGTAGGTCTCGTATTTTCAAGTCGTCCTTATTCCTCATGGTAACACCTGTTAAGAGTTCAAAAGGTGTGCACTTGGTACTTCTATTAGTCGTGCTATTGAGTATTTGTTGTATGGTCGACATATTTGTACCATTTTGTCGAGTAGTCTAAAGATAACTTGGTTAGGACAGGTATTAGAGGGCGATGGTTCCTTTCTACTTGACCATTTCCTCGAGGTACTCCGGTAGCAATTTGCAAGTGTTGAATTCCTTCTTCAGTGCAAAAAACAGTGAAGGCTTTCGAAGTAAATGCTGATCCTCGATCTGTGAGTATTCTTTTGGGATTTCCGAAAGTTTTTTGTTGTAACCCTAGTTTGTCTATTAAATCTTCCGCAGAAGTACACTTCACTGGATACAGCCATGTGAATTTGGTAAATGCGTCAACAACAGTCAATATGTGCTGATATTTTTTGTTGGTTGAGGGCATTGGACCAATAAAATCTATGTGATACGTACTTAAGGGAACGTCTTCTTTTGGAATTGGATTTAGACATTCTTCTTTCTTTCCGCTCTTCTTGTTAGCTAAGATGCATGGGACGCAATTGTTGATGACATTGCGGACTAAGGCGTTTAAATTTGGAATGAAGAATTCCTGTTTTATGACGTCTTCCGTCTTAGAGGTAGAAAAGTGTCCTTTCTCATGCGCGAGCTTGATTAATTCCGTCTGCATGTCCTTCGGTGCTACAATTAATTCGCGACCATTTACGAATTTGTAGAGGATTCGGTTTCGTTCACAAAATTCTGACGACCCGTCGTTGTTGAAGACTGCCTTCAAAGTACTGATGTTTTCATCTTCTGCTTGATCTTTGCGCAATCTAGCTGTTATTGTATCGCTCTCAATTATAAAGACTGGATTTCTGCTCAGAGCATCTACATGTTTCATTCTCTCTCCAGGTCGATGCTCGATCTGATTGTCAAATTCTTCTAAGGATAATGCCCATCTGGCTATGCGAGTAACTAGATATTTTTTATCCATAGTCTTCTGGAATGCCGAACAATCGGTGACTATTTTAAAATGGTTTCCCAGAAGATAGACGTGGAATTTCTTTAATGCGCTTACAATAGCTAGCACTTCAAGCTCATAGCTGATGTATTTCATTTCAGCTGGTGTTGTCTTCTTAGACAAGTATTGGACTAGATGCATCTTTCCGTCGGTGGACTCTTGCAGTAGTACAGATCCATAGCCTTGTAAACTGGCATCAGTATGTAATTCTGTCCATTGACCTTGCCGGAAAATACTTAAGACTGGACTTTCTGTAAGGAGTTTATTGAGTTTTTCGAATGCTTCGACTTGGGGTAGATTGAAAGCAAATGGAGTTTCTTTCTTAGTCAGGTCGCTTAGTGGCTTTGCTATTTTGGAGTATTCTGGTATGAATTTGCGGAAATAGCCGAGAAAGCTTTGTACTTGCTTCACGGTTGTGGGTACGGGAAATTTCTTTACTGCTTGCATTTTAGCCAACGACGGTAGTATTGTACCGTTTTCCACTATGTGTCCTAGAAATTCTATTTTCCGTTGCAGGAATTGATATTTCTTTCATTTTATCTCCAAGCCGTATTTTGATGCAACTTCTAGTACTGACTGTAAGTTTCTTAGACCTTCCTCTTCATCCTTTGAGGGAATTACCAAATCATCCATATAGATTATTACGATGCCTTTTCTCATTAGATCTCGGAAGATGTTGTACACGTACCTTTGAAATACACTGGGACTGGTACTTAAGCCAAAGGGTACTTTGTTGAACTCAAATTGTCCATCGGGGATGATGAAAGAGGTTAGCTTGCGGCTCTCTCCATCTACTTCAACATGAAAAAATCCATTCTTGAGGTCGAGTGTAGTGTATACTTGAGCATCTTGTAGCTTGTCTAGAACATCTTCTATCAGAGGTAATGGAAATCGATCCTTGAATAATTTTTATTTAATTTTCTATAATCCACACAGAGGCGGGTGGAACCGTCTTTTTTCTTCACTAGTACGATAGGACTGGTGTAGTCTGACGAGCTTGGTCTGATGATTCCTTGTTCTAGCCATTCGTCGATTTGCTGATTGACCTCTCACTTTTCTGAACTCGATAATCGTCTCGCTGGTTGGTAGACTGGAACGTCGTCCTTCAGGATGATTCGCATAGATACGTCTGTTAACAAAGTTTTGTCAGGCTTGTAAGTTGAGATAACTTGCTTCAATTCGTTCTGTATCCTGATGTCTTTTATGTGGCCCAATTCTATCTCTTCATTAGGACTTGTTTCGGAGATGTGCATGAACCAATCAGCGGGCTCATCTTAAAAAATTTTTTTACCATTCCTGGAAGTTGTAAACGTAGCTTGATTCGTAACATCCATTCCGATAATTGCTTGGAAAGATAACTGTGATTGCGGCACTACATACCATGTTAGAGAAAATTCTACTCCGTCGATGGTGAAACTCATTTCGAAAGATCCTTTCGTTGTGACTTGGGAATTTCCTAAGCCTGAGAGCGCTCTTCTTTGTTTCGAAAGCTTGGATTCATCGAGGATTTCTTTGGCTATGTCGTCTCGAACGAAACTGAGTAAACTGCCTGTGTCTACGAGTGCGGTGATGAGTTTGTTTCCCATAACGATTTCTTTAAATTTCAACTCTTCTGATGGGATGATTGTACATGTCTGTACAGAATTGCTCGGAGGATTGCTGGATTCTGCATCTTTTCGGTGCTTGTCGCAGTTAACGTAGAAGTGTCCTGGTTCTTTATAATAACTGAAGAGTGACTGTCTAGGCCTGATAGTGTCGGTATTTTGATTACTGTTGAAATGGTTCTTTTCTGACCGGTTTGGTCCATATCGGCGATTATCAGCTCTTCGGGGAGGGCTTTAACGATTATTCGATGATCCGGCCTCGTATCGGTGACTGTCTGTTCTTCGGGAAAGGTTCCCATAATTTGACGATTTAGCCCCATATTTTCCTTTGGGCAAGGAGTCGAATTGCTTCGACTTCAACGTTCTGCGGACATCTTCGTACTTTTCAAACTTTTGAGCCAGCTCTCTGGGCGAGTTGATGAGTGTCCATTCATCTAGAAAATGTTCTTTGAATTCGTACGGAGCTCTTCTCTTGATCTGATCTGCTATGATGAGGTCACGAAGCTAGTAGTAAGTTTTCACTTCAAGACCTTCCACCCATCCATCGAAGTAGGTTTGCAACTCATGGAGGAAATCCTACCAAGTTCCTTCATGAGATTTTTGGTGTGACACGAACATCTGGCAAAGCCTTTCTGGAGACAGTTTGAACCTTCGTAGCAGCAACTGCTTTATGTGATCGTAGTCGTGAGACTTGTCGGGGGACATAATAAATTATTGCATAATAAATTATAACTGCAGCATTTGGAAAAGTAAACTATGAATAAGGATGCAAATAATATATTAAGTATTCAAAACAAAATATTACCCAAGGATACTTTATAAAAAAAAAAACACTTTAACACGATAAGTTTACCTTACTTAAATCACTTTTAACTTCTCAAAATAAAAGTAATCATATTCATTAAGAATTTATGTTACTGCTTAAGAAAATATAATGAACCCAAAGTTATCGATCAAAATAATGTATATTGAATGATATTCTTGGTATTAGTTCAGACAAAAAAGAATAAAAAGGAATATAAAAACAATTTAAATGTAAGCTATGCTTAGAACAATAGTGAAAATATAAATAAGAGACTGTAATATCAAATCCTTCAAGGTATCACTTCTGGTTATAGATAAGACTTTTTTTTTTTCCTCTTAATTTGTGTTGCGAAGAGTTTACCGAAGCAAAAAGTTTTCAAAACAAGAAAATAAAAAAAAATAGTATGCAATTCTTAGTAAAAGAAAGTATCAATGATTCAGAACTTATCTGAAGGAATAAAATGCTGGCTTTGAAGACGTCGGTTGTCACTACTTAGAAAACGAAATTAATGTAGATGGTTTCGGAACACAGAGCACTAATCCTGGCGAATTATCCGGTAAGGGCCTCGGATAAAATTTCAATACTTCGGGATTGAAGATTTGAAAATTTTCGACGAACACTGATGAGACGTTGAGAGAATACACCAGTTGGAAATGGCACGCTGCTTGTTGAAGACTCGTTGTCGAAGAATTTCGTTTGTAGCTGGATGCTTTCTGGCTAAGAACGACGACTGGAACTTTGAGAATTTCTTTACGACAAGTTTAAATTAATTTAATTGTAAATTTCATCTTCAAGGGGTTCGAAGGAATAAGGGTGATTTTCGATTAAAACGGGTGCACTCATGAAAAATATTACTGAACTCATGTTACCAAAACGAAACAGGTTACTAGGCATACACTTGTTACTATACCAAATAATTTTGAAAATGACTGAAAAAAAATGAATCGCTACAGGGACGTGGTTTATTCAAAAACCAAAAATTACTCGAAATTAAAAAAAAATGTAGAAGCAATTCCCCTTTCAAAATTCCTTTTCGCTAATCCCGGCCGAGCACCCAAAAATATGTGGGGGTTAGTAGTTCGGTTTTTTAAATGTCTAGGGAATTTATTTAGGGTAGCAAAAATGAAATAAAAAAGAAATAAACTTCCAAATCAGAAACGGAAAATACAATTAAATTTATTAGACGAAACATCACAATCACTTTTAAACAAAACAAAGGGGGGAAAAGTATTAAATACTACTAGCCAAATGGCAGCACAAGTCGACGAAACTAAGTGTTTAATTAGTACATTACCCAATTAGCGAAGTGAGTTGAGTGCACCCAAGAAAATTGGCGGACAGAGTGGAGAGCGTGTTTCTTCTTGAATGGGAGCCGGTGTGCTTTTGCTTAAAAAAAAAAAACATCGCGAAGTTCGAATTCTTATTCTTAATGACAAAAAAAAAGAAACATCGACTTGCAGTGCCATCTGTCTTTACAAGAGGAAATTGAAATGTATGGTAATCAATTGATACTGGACAATAAAAATCCTACATGAATTATTAAATGTAAATATTTAAAAAATAAAATAAATTCATTATAACAATAATTATTAAAATTAGTTATTTAATTGTTAAAATTAACTATTTAATTATTAAAATAAAGATTTAATTGTTAAAATTTGCTATTTAATTATTAAAATTAATTAGTTAAATTGTTCAAATTAGCTATTTGATTATTAAAATTAATCATTTAATTGTTACAATTAACCATCTAATTATTAAAATTAATTATTTAATTGTTAAAATTAACTATTTAGTTATTAAAATTAATTACTTAGTTCTTCAAATTAATTATTTGATTATTGAAATTATTTTATTTTGACAATAATTATTAAAATTTGATTGATTAAATGCAAACGTTAAATAGTAGCTTATCAACATTGTCTAGTGGCTAAAATTGCACAAATTTTTTATTATGTAATTACTTTGTAGGATGGCAGTCAAACGTTTATATATTGTAAGGAATATAAAATGGGTATTACATCTAAGTACTCCACCACTTTATGGTTTGGTCTATTAAATCAATCACTTTTACAATGTTACGTAAAAGATAGCGCCCTGAATTGATGTCAGTGCATTGTTGCTTGGGTGTTTTCTTGAGGCCATTGCGACCGTAACTCTTGCAATCTGTCGACACTGGAGTATTTAGGCTTATTGCTTACCTTTCAATGCAATCTTTCGTTTGACTTACTTTCCTGCAATTGCGAGCGTATTTACGAGTCATATGAGATAACATCTTTAAATAATGTGTAGTGTTTATTTTATTATAAGTTTTCGCTTATATTCAGGCGACAATTTTTTTCTCATTTTGCTCATTAGCATTTCCTTTGTCTCACTTTGCATTTTCGCGCTAAGCTAATTTAAAATTCTATACAAAGCTAATTCACAACTATCAGGCTCATGATGACGTCAAACACAAATAAACGTTCCAGAAACAAACAAAAAGTTATGAGAAGGCTTTTTCAAAAGAAAGCATTTAAATGCATTGAGTTCTGTCAGGAGGATGCTACGCAAATTGCCACACTAATTTAATTTTTCTCAACAACATTACAATGCATTTGCGTTTCACTGTAGAAAATTTCTACTTTATATTTTTTGAAACTCTTATTTTTCACTTTTTTTAAAGTACGCTGGCATCAGAAAATTAAACATCGCCACACTGGTAGACATTTAAAATAACTTTTCTTATACAAGGGCGCCTCTTTTTCGAACTCAGACTAAATAACTTTGCCTTTGGTTTTGAAACCAAATTTAAACTTCAATAAAGGCCAGCTTCATGTCCTATATAACGAACACATTTTTAAATATGACATGAACCAGTTACTAACCCCATGTTTGTTATTTTAAGTTCAAAATGCACTTATCGAATGGAAATGTGACAATTTTTGAATTTTAAAAATCTAACCTGACGTCATTCACAAAGTTAATTGTGGAATTCTACAATTCATTTTCATTTGTGTGTATGTGTGTTCCAATTTTGATCCCAAAAATGATCTAACAGAAAGTAAGAAACCATTGACTGATAAACTAAACAAAATTAATTCGGTCAATTTTTAACACCTTCATTAGGCCCGGTACCAAAAATAAGCTATATTAGAAAGATTATGATACCTAGCTTCTATCATTAAAATCTCAATATGTCGATAAATTTTCAAAAACGGCATCTGAGGAAGCACTCTCGAAGCAAAATTTATTTTGCTTTTTTTTAGTGTTGTTTATTGATGACAGTGACGGTAATCAGCATCGGTTCCTTTTCCTCTCGCAACTTTTCCCATTTTTAGTGAATATCAATCGTGATTCCATCTGAATTTTGCCGTTTGCGTTTATCCCTTTTGGAAATTAATTTTGGCGCTTTTTGGAATTCAATAACAGCCGCAACTGAGGTAAATGCACATCAAGTTTTTTTTAATCACTTTTTTTTTTAATAAGAGTTAGACTTCCTTTACCTGCTGGTTTCTGGATGCTTCAAAATGAATATTTAAGTAAAAAAAAAAAATTAATGGAACACATTTTAGATGTTCCAGATTTACACGTTCAACCTAAAGTAGAAACATCCCGGCGCAAAACGAAGCACGTCCATTTCAAGATTATAGGAAAGGTGAAAACCTTTTGTGTTCTAATTGAGCCGCATTAATAAGATATGATGAGATTTGCCCGCAGGAGTTGGAAAAAAAATTTGACGAGATCTCAAGAAGTTTATGAGCTAGAAGACATAATTAAGACTCACTGTTCGCGTCGAAGGGCCTCGAGTTTCCCTTAAGCGAAGCTATCCCGCTGAAGAAATACCCTTCGTGCAATTCGGGTGAGAGGTTGAGTTGAGTGCCGGTCACTATGGCGGCTTCCGTCCGACCGTCTCGAATGTCGTTACATGCTGTCCACAGGGCGATGGCAGAAGAGGAACAAGCTGCATCAATTGTGTAACTGGGACCTGCAGGATAGGAGACATGTCATTACGAGTTCTAGGACCATTCCACTTATTTACCTAATTTCTCCTCTTCTAATATGTTTATAAAAAGTCTGATATTAGCAAAGTTCCATAATTTATCTATAAATTGTTAGGAATTTAACTGATGACAAGAAAATTACTGACATAAGGAAACAAGAAACATCGTTTTTTTTAGCCATAAATGGTAAAACGATATGTTTGACTTATTTTTGGTTTTGTGTTTGTAGAAGCTTGTTAAGGACTTAACATAACTAACATGCAATTTTGAGATTTAACTGATTTTTATTTACTAATAATAATGGAAATTTAAAAAAAAAAAAAAAAAAAAAAAAAAATAAGAGAAACTTGTTTATTTCCTTCATTAGATTCAACAAGGTAAAAAGCTGTAGAAATTTCTTTTATTTTGACTAACGGTTGCCAAAAATGTTGTATAGTAAAAAAGGGCATAAAAAGAATGCATCACAACAAGTTGAGTGTATTCAGTCAATTTCAATCCAACTATAATCTGTGTTCCTCAATATTGATGCAAAACGCAAATAAGTTTAAGCTCGTTTATGATAAATTTTCAAAGCACAGTTATGAAATTTTGTATTCTACACCGCAATGAAAAAGTTTAGACAATGAACAAATTCACATAAATTTCAAAATAAATGTAATCAATTTTCGTAATACAGTTTCAATTTAATATACAATGTATACTTTACAGTATTTATAATTATAAAAGTTGTGCATGTTGCAAGTTATTAATTGAGTGTATTAGAGTCAAAAGGGGATACGTGACAATTTTCAAGAATGGAGTTAATAACTGAAATGGGTTCTTTAAATATAGATCAATCATTTTTGCATGAAAAACATATACCCATAATAATAGTACGTAATAACAAATACCCATAATAACAGTTGCGATTATGGGTTGAGGATCAAAAGGGAATAAATCTTATACTTAACATCTTTTGAAACTCAACTCAACTCAGCGAGAGTAGCATTTTTGTTGAGTGTACAGTTAACAGTTATCATAGCAGATTTGCTTGGTCCCCTATTAGATATGACATAAACGTACCACATTTAGTCTTTTCATTAAATCTTATTTACTTAAAATAATTTTAGAACGTCAGTAAAACATCCATCTTTATTTACTCCACAATCTCATTTTCGTTGCCACTCGTTAAAGTAAAATAAATCTACCAAACGATTATGCGATCGAGCTAATATTTAAATAGTTAAATCTAACATACTCCCACCTTTTGATGAATACATTTTATCAAAACGCAAAAAATATTAAATTAATAATATTATTTTACACGACAAAATCACTTTCAGAAATAAAAACATGCTAAAGTAAAACGTTTTAAAGTTTCTAAAGTTCAAAGTCCTGAAACTTAGATGGTAAGTAGACAGTTCTGCCATATCTAGTAGTTCTTTCTGGCGGAGAAAAGTTCTGAACCCTCGTTTTATCCCTTAGTTGATTTACCGTCTCTTGTACATTTTCAACCGAACTGTTGGAAGCTTCAATTTCTAAGGGATACACACGTTGTACCGGACGAATTAACTCTCCAGAAACAGTCTTTATTTTCACAACTCTAGTAACCTCATCTTTACCAGGATATATAGCTGCAACACGTCCAAGTAACCAAAAAGTTCTCTTCTGGTTGTCATTTTCTACTAAGACAATGTCATTTAATTTTAGCTCTTTACACTTTTTGTTAGATTTTGCTAAACTCAATTGTCCTAGATATTCAGAGCGAAAACGTTTTAGTAATTCTTCTCTTAATTTTTGTTGGTAGCGAAATCTTCGGGTGATATTGACTTCATCAAGATGGTCTAAATCGGGAACTCCCACCGTCTGAATATCTTGCAAAAACATTGCCGGAGTCAAGGGATTCAAATCTTGATCATTTTCAGAAATATAAGTTATAGGCCTAGAATTGATAACTGATTCATAATCAGTTAGTAAAGTAATCATTTTCTCATAAGAGAGACACGCCTTGCCTATAACACGTCTAAGACATTTCTTTAACAATTGTATAAGGCGTTGCCAAAAACCGCCCCACCAGGCAGCCGTGGGAGGATTGAACTTCCAGCTTATTCTTTTTATATGCGCTTCATTTTGGACGGCCTTCCAATCGATGGATTTTAACAAATTGTACGCACCGGTAAAGTATGTTCCGTTGTCACTGTAAATAATATGTGGTCGTCCACGTCTAGCGATGAATCTTCTGAAACATAACAAGAATGATTTTATAGATAGAGACTGAACCAGCTCTAAATGTACTGCTCTAAAGACAGCTCAAGTGAATATCACAATCCAGATCTTGGTTCCTCCTTTAAGTGACATTGGTCCTGCTAGATCAACTCCAACAACCTCAAAAACAGCCGAATCTCTAATCCTATCTTCTGGTAATGGTACAGGTATATTTTCTATTCTCTTTGCTCTATGTCTCTTGCATCTAATGCATTTTGATATAATTCTCCGTGCTGTTTTCCTTGCATTTATAACCCAAAATCTTTCTCGTAAATCTATGAGTAAATTGTTCAGTCCACAATGTAATAGACTTAAGTGGTGTTCTTGTATCAGAAGTTCCACCAATTTATGTTTACTAGGCAATAACATCGGCGTCTTAAAATTTTCAAAATCTTTTCGTTCTGTCAATTTAGTTTTGACTCTGAGAATTCCTTCATGATCTTCTAGGCACGTTATGAAATTTAAACTTCTTAAATATTCTCCAGTGCAATGTTCCTTCTGAATAATTTTAATTAATATAATTTCAGCTGCATTTATTTCTTCCACCGATAATTCACCTTTTAAGCGGTCTTGGCTACTATTTCTACAATTGGCAATAAATCTGTTTATCCATGCAACCATTCTCACAATCTTCTTGTAAATGGAAAAATATCTTAAAAACCACTCTTCATCTGGAGTATCATTAACTACAAGTGTAACATTCTTCTTTTCACGAATTGCTTCTTCTTCATTAAGTTGCGCATTAGATTTAGGCCACTCCCGTTCCACTTTATAAAACCATTCCGGTCCCTCCCACCAACGGGAGTTAATCAATATTTTAACAGAACAGCCTCTTGATGGCAAATCTGCGGGATTTTGGGATCCTTGAATATGTCGCCAATCACATACATTAGAAAGGTTTCGTATTTCTTTCACTCGATTTTGTACGAAAACTCCCCCATGGTTCTTTATGCTGAATCCAATATAATGCCGTTGCTGAATCAGTCCAAAAATATTCTGGAACATCTTTCAGGTTCAAAGCTTTCTTCACAAAATCTGAAAGTCTTACTCCAATAGTACAAGCCATCAATTCTAACCTCGGAATATACATCTTTTTCAGAGGTGCAACTCTTGACTTAGCCATTATCATTTGCACAGAAGTGTTTTCATGATTCTCACTTCTTATATATACAACTGCTGCATAAGAAAGTCCAGACGCGCCATAAAATATATGTAAACTAAATGATGTAGCTTTTTCCATAAATATACGTCTAGGAATTTTTGATTTCTTGAGATGGAGTTCTTCAAACCAATTTAAAAATTTATCAGACTTCTTTTGACAGATTAAAGTCCCAACTTAATTTTGCTTTCCAGCTTTCTTGCAGCAATAATTTTGGATAGAAAGTAACTGGACAAGAAAATCCTATTGGGTCGAAAATCTTTTCTGCCACAGAAAGCAATGTTCGTCTGGTTGAAAACCCTTTTAGTTCCAAAATATTATTCACATTGCAAAATAAAGTGTCTTCTCCTTTGTCCCAGAGTAGTCCTAAGACCGATGTTGGTTCACATGCTTTATCTGGTTCCTTAAAGCTGTTTGATTTCCATCCTCTTAATTCCATCTTTGCTTCAGCCATTAAATTTGTAGATATTTCAACAAACCTTTCAAGTTCTTGATTTGATTTCACTTATGTAACACAATTATCTACATAAAATGATTTCTTCAGTTTCTCCGCTATGTCTTTCACATCAGATGCCGTATTATCCAAATGATGCTGTATTACAGAGCCCAATGTGAAAGGAGAGCTTGTAACCCCGAAAACTACTCTTTTATACCTCAAAATTTAAATTTTTCTCTTAGACAAATCTTCCCACCACATAAATCTAAGAAAATTTCTATCTTCTGGACAGATAGATATCTGTAGAAATACCTTTTTTATGTCCGAGATCACTCCGATTTCATTTTCTCTAAATTTCATTAAAATACTAGAAAAAGCTCAAGAGTGTTCGGTCCCTTTTCTAAAGATTCGTTTTGTGAACAATGGCCTTTTTCTTTACTTGACGCGTCGAAGACTAGTCATACTTTAGTTGTTGCATTTTCCCCCGTTGATTGTAAAATGTATGAATTCTGCGAGCCTGTATCAATCAAAGCCCGAACTATGTGCCTTTTCCCTTTATTTTCAATAGCTACCAATAACGTTTGTAGCAATACTTCACCAGCTTGGCATAAATTGCATAAGGAGCTACTTTCCCCTATTTCAGTTTTATCTTGGCGTGAAGCTTTTGAAACCTCTAGACACATAATAATATAATGTTTCTTATGACATAACATGCACTGAATATTACTTTGGCAAGCTTTGGATCGATGTCCCATCTTTAAACATGAATAGCAACATTTTTTGGACTTCAAAACTTCCATTTTTTCTTCAAGTGCCATTTTTTGTCCATGAAAACAATCGCTGCTTAAATGCGACTTTCCGCAAAACACACATGAAAATTTAGGATTATCTTTATTACTCGCAAATAAATCGCTGGCAGTTGGTTGTGTCAACTCTGTTTCTTTAGGTTTCTGTTTTTTTCAACATAAATTCTTTTGTTTTATTCCGGTTTTAGCCAAGGATATCCTTTCTTCACCTTCTACCTCGGCTCTCAGAAAAGCCAATAAATGATTTAATTTCTTACTATATGATTTGTCTTCTTCATTCACGGAGGGATTTCGTAACCAAATTCGAAGGACATCTTCAGGGATACATGATTCAACCAATGGAAATAGCATTGCGGCATACTTATCGGATGTCATTCCTATTGATTCTAAAGATCTTAAATGAGATTCTAATTTGTTATAAAGATAAATAATGCTTCACTTAAATTTCGTATTAGTAGCATTTTTAATCACAAGACCTAAAAGTTCTCTAACATAATACTCGATAAGCAGCTCTTCTCTACCGAATCTATTTTGTAAACTCTCAATGGCTTTAAAATAGTTTTCCGCGCTAGGTGGGTAACTATCTATTATTTCTTTTGACCTTGTTCCCGGAATCCTACATTGTATAAGATATTGAAATTTATCTTCTAATTCCATGTGTTGATCCTCGTGAATTCTTCTGAACTAGCTCCAAAAGGTTAACCAATCTTTTATTTCACCTCCGAATTTCATTAATTCAATTTTTGATAATTTTAATTTTGTCTTTTCCGCAATTACCACAGATGAATTATTTTCACTTGAAAGCAAATTCTCGCTTAAAAATTTGCAAACGACCATTTATTTCTTCAAACTTTTGTTTGTATTCTTCTATATTTTCAAATTCGTCTGCGTATTTAGAACTTTCTGTTTCATTCGTTAACAGAATATCTAGAATATTTTCATCAATTTCATTTAAATTGCTATATATTCTTTCTAATGAATTAAATTTTATTCGAATTTCTTCGATTCTTGCGTTTTCATCCTCGAAAAGTGCTATTATACTCTCATATAATTTTGTAAATGTAGCCCGAACAGGCGATCACTTCTTAACATGTAATTCCATATTGTCATTCCAATATGATGCACTTCCGATATGAATTTAAAAAGTTTTTTCAAAACAGATTTTACTGACCTTCTGCATTCTTTTGATCTTCTGATCACGTCTTAGGGTCACCACATATTAGATATGACATAAACGTACCACATTTAGTCTCTTCATTAAATCTTATTTACTTAAAATAATTTTAGAACGTCAGTATCCATCTTTATTTACTCCACAATCTCATTTTTGTTGCCACTCGTTAAAGTAAAATAAATCTACCAAACGATTATGCGAGCGAGCTAATATTTACATCGTTAAATCTAACACCATCAGTGTATGTTTTTTCCACCTGTGAGGAACTTAGTATTAAAATAAAGAGAAAATCACTGAATACTGCCGCAAAATGAGTTGCAGCTGCAAAAAGGTTGTCCATTGTAGAAAAGCTAGAAATTCTATAATAAAATCTGTGAAATCGAAACGAAATCCAAAGAGGATCCTTTTGTTGATGGATTATGTTTTAAGTATTCTGTATTCATAATGATGGAACTAATCGTGCAAAATTTTATATGTGCCATAATGGACAGAGAAAGAATGGGCCAAATGAAGTTTTGTTATTCCCTTTGAACTATATTGATCAACGTATACAGGAGTCTGTGAAGGAATGACATCTTTTTAAAAATGCATGTGGGAGTCGAAATCGGAACCATGCACTTGTACGTTTGCAGTGTGACCTGAAATGAGGGATTAACCTTTTGCACTCGAGGCCTTTTTCGCACGCAGGAACCAGCAACTCGGGACGTTTTCAAGCATTTTAGGTACTGTTTGTATTTTCCGATCCGCTTCTTTGCATCGAATTTCCGCATCAAACCTAATGGTGAGTGAGAGTCACCTCTCGAGTTGCGGCATCCAATCATGTGATGAGTGAGAGTCACCTCTCGAATGCAAAGGGTTAAAAAGGTAAGCAGAGTTTATATGCCTCAGGAGTATGCTGAAATGATTGAAGCAGAGGGAAAAGCGAAACCTTTTCAAATTAAACTCGTTGAAACAAAAGATATCATTGATGTATAAAAAAAAAATGGTGGCTTTACTACTACAAGAAGTCTTCTGTGTCCTTACAAGTACGTGGAACTCGTGTTGCTGCAAAAGATATGGACAAATTTTTAATCTCAAACTACCGCATGCTAACGAGTTGGTTAAAAAACCCAGGGATACTAATGTGCAGAAATTACATTAATTAACTGAAAACTACAACATTTCGCCTTCAGAAACAAGGTACAGTTCCACCACGTCCTTGTACAGTAGCTTATAAAAATACAATTTCAATAAAACACGACAAATTTATTAACATTCGCAAAGTAAAAAAGTATATTGAGCCAAAACATGTTATGTAAACTTTTATGAGAAACTGCTTCAATGGAAAACAACAGAATCAGCCAGTGGCAGTGTGAATGACTAATGTCATTATTTCATACTTTTTACCGTATTCATGTAGCAGATTGTTTAAATGCTTTAAATTTTGTATTACCTTTAAATTTGCAACTTAAAAATACATAATTAAGTATATCAGTTATTTTTCATTTTTGTCATCGTCATCTCAGAATCAAAAGGGGATAAGTTCATGACCTTTAACTCCCCCATTGCAGTTAATAATGTTAGCTATTTCAATAATATAATTAAACTAAAAGTGTCTAGGTATGATCTATTGTTTTAGAACTTAACATTTGTAGCACAGATGTAACCAAAAGAGTAAATCAGTTGGGTTTTTTTCTCATATTAGGTCTTCATGTAGTTATTCCCTTTTAATTCTCATGCATTCAATTGGTGACAAAACAAATTAACATTGTCTCAAAAGTTTAGACAAAAATGAAATGAAATTAAATAAACATTGTTTAAAACTTAATTGTGTATCCATTCTTGTTGATTAGTTCATAATTAGGAGTTTCCATTGAAGAAATTAAATTTTGTATGGTTTGGAGCTCAATTTGTGTTCATTTATAGAAGATTATTGTCTAACATTGCAGTAAACTTTGCGACACATGATGTTCGAAAGATTCTATATTGTGTTATGTTCTGAGCTATACGCTGGCCAATCAACTTTAAAATTCTCAGAATTCAATCAGGCATTTGTATTGTCAGCAGTGTGGATCAAAACATTGTCTTGCTGAAATTTCCAAGAAACAAAGGGCCTCCTTGAAACTCATCAAATGGCAGCAGGTTATCCTCCAATGTCTTAATGTAATGCTGTGATGTCTGGTGACCAATGGTAAAGTGCAGAGACTGGTAAAGTCAATTGTAGCAAAAAGCTATTGTTATGAATTTTTCCGCTGAGGCAATGATGGCACAGTTTTTAAAATAAAAACTACTATTTATTCACTCTTCAGAGGCACAAAATTTATTCACAGACAGCAGTTTACTCACCCGCAAGCTTCAACACAAACTTCAGTAAGAACAACTTCGAATACAGCGATTATACAAATTCACTCTAGTAGGTAAACAAAGGATCAGCTCACATCGAAGTCCGAAATCAACCTGAAAACTTTCCCGATCTTCGGTCTTTATATACCAGGCGCGAGAGATTATTCGCGAAATTTCCAGGAAATTCGTCGGAAAAGAAACATCTCGAAATTTCTCGATTGCTTTAGGTGTTGCCACCTTTTTCTAACCTGTATAATCGCTGTTAATAAATAAAATAAGATAAAATAAATTACAATAGAATTTTAAAATAATACGTCACTATTTACACTATATACAGACAATTTGTGCAACATTTCCCCCTTCTTAAAGACAGCACGTCCCGGGCAGTGAAGTCCTTAAGCCATTCAATGATTTCTAGCATAATATGGGGCTAGCCTATTGTAGTGTACAACTCTAGGTTTACAGGAGGGTGTCCGTTGAATCCTTACCACGACGTCGTTGATCTTCTTAAGGACCACATACGGCCCTTCCCAGTTCGTCTGGAGCTTAGGGGAGAGTCCTTTCCGACGTTTAGGATTCCATAACCACACCTTGTCACCTTCCTGGAATGAACGTTCCGTTGCCTTGGCATCGTAGCGGACTTTCATGCGCTCCGTCATGATGTTGATTCTTTCTCTGGCGAACCGATGTACGGCTTCCAAACGTGCCTGGAGATCATCTAGATACTGGACAATCGAGGAAGGGGTGTCCGGTGGTCGTCCAAAGAGGAGGTCGCAGGGTAGCCTAAGGTCTCTTCCAAAAATCATTTGAGATGGTGTATAGCCGGTGGTCTCGTGAGTAGCACTTCTGTAGGCCAAGAGGAATAGTGAAAGTTTCTGATCCCAATCTTGCTGGTTCTTGGAAACAAACAAGGAGAGATGATTCAGAATCGTTCTATTAAATCGTTCGACCATTCCATCGGATTGTGGGTGCAGGGGAGTTGTACGAGTCTTTTTCATGTCGAGCAAGCCACACAGCCCAGTGAAGACGGCAGAGTTGAAGTTCGTCCCCTGATCGGAATGTATCAGCAGGGGTACGCCAAATCGGGAGATCCAATTCTGTACGAGGACTTCTGCTACGGTTGTGGCTTCCTGGTCCGGAATCGCGTATGCTTCTGGCCACTTGCTAAAGTAGTCCATGACAACTAGGATGTATTTGTTGCCATTCGTTGTGTGAGGTAGGGGGCCTAAGACGTCCAAAGCAATTCTTTCGAATGGTGCTCTTACATTGTAACGTTGCAACTTTCCACGAGTTCGGGCCTTCGGTCCCTTTTGCGAATTGCATGCATCACAGGACTTGCACCACTTCTCCACGTCGGATTTTGCTTTGTCCCAGAAGAATCTTTCCCTGACTTTCTGAAGAGTTTTCATGGTACCAAAATGTCCTCCAGTAGGGCTGCTGTGAAGTTCTTCTAGAACGTTGGTAACTCTAGAACTTGGGAGGACTAATTGCCACCGGAAGCTTTTGCCATCATCGGACTCCCATCGACGGTAGAGTACTCCATTCTTCAAGTGCAAAGAATCCCACATAGCCCAATATCTCTTCATTGTTGGACTATAGCATGCAATTTCCTGCCAACTGGGTTTTCCGGTAGCTGCTTCCATGAATTCAATTAGAGGTTTCATATCCTGATCTTCAACCTGACTCTTTTGAATATTCTGGTCACTCCAAGGGTCCAAATCTGAAGTAGTTGACTTGGTAGTTATTTTCCGAACGGCCTATGTGTTAACCCCAAACTTAGACTCGGCATTGGAACAAAATCAACAGTTCTCCGGACATGGTCTCCTAGAAAGAGCGTCTGTATTCCCATGGAACGTTCCTTTTCTGTGATGGATATCCATGTCGTATTCCTGCAGGCGCTGAATCCACCTTGCTATTTGTCCCTCTGTATTCTTGAAATTCAGCAACCAAGTCAGAGACGCATGATCAGTTCTTAAAAGGAATTTTCGGCCGTACAAGTAATGATGAAAGTGTTCAACGGCCTTCACTATTGCCAGTAACTCCTTTCTTGTGACGCAGTAGTTCCGCTCGGATCTTGACAGGCTCTTACTAAAATAAGCGATGACTCTCTCCTGACCTTTGATTTCCTGGGAAAGAACGGCGCCCACTCCCTCATTGCTGGCATCTGTATCCAGAATAAAGTACTTGTTAACATCGGGAAAAGCCAAAACAGGCGCGGATGTAAAAGCGTTCTTCAGTTGATTAAAGGAGTCGTCACAGTCGGCAGTAAACAGGAACTTCTGCTTGCTCTCTGTTAGTCGATGCAAAGGTCTGGAGATCTTGGAGAATCCCTTCACAAATCTACGGTAATACGTGCACAGGCCTAGGAAGCTTCGCAATTGATGAACGTCTTGCGGTCGAGACCAAAATTGCACAGCATGGATCTTGGCTGGATCTGTGCTCACTCCATCGGATGAGATGATGTTTCCGAGATAACTGACTTTCCACCTAATGAGCTTACATTTTGATGGGCTAAGTTTCAAGTGGGCCTCCCTAAGCTTCAAGAACACGTTCTTTACGTTTTGCAAGTGCTGATCAAAACTCCGCCCGGTGATAATGATATTGTCCAAATATACCAGACAGGTCTCGTAGGAAAGTCCTCTAAGCACAGTCTCCATTAGTCGCTCGAACGTAGCCGGTGCATTACCCAAGCCAAACGGCATAACTTGAAACTGCCATAATCCTTGTCCGGTAGTGAAAGCCGTCTTCTCACGTCTTCTCGTCGGGATGTATCTCCACTTGCCAGTATCCACTCTTCAAATCCAAAGTTGAAAACCACTGGTTCCCCGATAGAGTGTCCAAACTGTCATCAATTCTTGGTAGAGGGTAGCTGTCCTTTTTCGTAATTTCGTTCAGCTTTTGGTAATCCACTCAAAATCTAGTGGAACCATCCTTCTTTCGAACGAGTACGATTGGAGAGGCCCATGGACTAGAGGAGGGTTCGATAACTCTATTATCTTCCATTTCATGTAACAATCTCCCCACCTCCTCTTGTTTTGCAAATGGAAGTCTTCGAGGATGTTGTTTAATCGGTAAATGGGTCCCAGTGTCAATTCGATGTTGTGTAAGCTTCGTTCTTCCTACATCTTTCGATGACATGGAGAAAACGTCCTGAAATTCTTTTATAAGGTTTCCGACAATCTTCTCTTGACTTCTTTCCAACCGAGCATCCTCGAGAAGCTGGTCCAGTAAATCCGCGGAGGATGCGGTCAAAAATCCCCGTTCGATGCTTGTAACAGGTGTGCAGGTGGCAATTTCTTCTCCTTTCTTGATAACTTTGGTAGCATCACCGATGTTAGCCCTTCTCACATGCACTACCTCCTGAGAAAGATCCACAAGCGTCACTCCTACTAGCACTGCTTTCGGGACGCTATTCGATGATGGGAAGTCCGTTACTCCAAATCGGAATGCCTTCGGGAGCTCTGCTGAACCCTTTACAACCAAATCTGTCATGGAGGGGATGGTGATGTCTTCAAGAGCTACTATTCGATATGCACACGGCTCTTCCGAGTCCAAACCGAACAATGGAACTTCTTCTTTCCCTGTTTGAAGCTCGCCTTTCTCGAAATTCAAAGTAATTCCATTTTTCTTTAAAAAGTCCAGTCCAAGAATACATGGGTCAATAATTTCAGCGACGTAAACGGTGTGAGTGTAGGTGAGAAATCCAAAAGAGATGTCAACATTTAATTTCCCATGCACAGAAATTTTGTCACCAGTCACAGTTTGTTGTGAAACTGAAGGCGCCGTGTAAAGAGGTTGGCTGTCCAGGCGCCGGGCTACATCCGTCCGTAAGATGGTTACATTTGCCCCTGAGTCAACTATTAGACGACAGGGAGTTCCATTGATCTTGCCCTCCACGAATAAACCATGGTTTCTTCCTTGAAGGGATGAGATGTGATAGAGGCTGAGTGGGGCACCACCTGCTCTACACGGCGACCTCCGCCTCGCGAGATAGCCGCTTTTTAGTTTAACTGCTGAGACTCGGACGAGGGTTTGTTCCCTCTCCTGTCCAATTCAGGGCAATCACGTCTGAAATGTCCTTCATGGTTACATAACCAACAAACCACTCTAGTTTTTCGATCCCTCGAACCAGGATTACTTCTCATAATTCGCTCTACCTTGTTTTCCAGTTCTTGAAACTTCGTGAAAAGTTCAGAGGAATCGTCTGTCAATGTTCGTACGAAAAGCAGATCTTTTCTAGAAGCTTGCTGTGCGGCTTCTACTCTCGTGGCATAGACGAGGGTGGGCTTCAGTTCTTTGCTGTCTGACATCCTGGTAGCTTGCTGTATGTCGGGATCTTTGATGGCATCCACGAAATACTGAAGAGACAGATTATCTCGTACGTCCGAGGGACAGTCTGGGAAAGCGAGGAGCGACAGTCTTTCTACATCCGATGCAAATTCTTGAAGAGTTTCATTGGCCTTCTGCTGTCTCACTTTCGATTGCAGTCTGTTGTAATCCTTTAGATGCTGCTCACCAAACCTTAACTCCAACGCACTTGCCAGCGCCACGAATTCTCCCCTCTTCTCTTCAGGTAGTGTCTGTAAAATGTCAGCAGCTTCACCTCGAAGAGATGTGGGAGATAGAATGCTTTCGAAGTATCGTCCCAACCATTCGCAGAAGCAATAATTTCAAACGCCGACCAAACGGTATAGTGGTTAGCGTGCTGGCTTCTAGACCGCGAGGTTGCGGGTTCGAGTCCCGTGTTGGCATGGGTGTTTGTAAATGTATGTTGGATTGTTAAATGACGAAATGTTTCGGCGCATTATAGCCCTCGTGTTGCTGACGGCGCCAGATAATCTGAATACAACCAACCAATAATTTCAAATTGTGTTTGATAAACGCGCCAAGACGACCTCCCATCAAAAGTGGCCACTTTGATGTTGGAACGTGGCGCAATAAAGGGAGTGGAAATATTATCCCAATTAGGCGTTGCAATGGTCACAGCTTCTCGAGTTTCCATTTTTCGCAGCCTTTCTTCTACAACGTCAATGAACTTGTCTTGCTCTTCCTTTAAGGTGCAAACTTTTGCCTCGATTTCATTCCTCACATTCACAAGATCTTCTTTGACTTCCGAAATATCAGCCTTCATTGACTGGAGGACATTTTCCGTGCGCTCTATAAATCCGTCAACGGACGCAGAAGTCGATTCTTGTTTGGAGGCTAAAATTTTAACGTCCGACGATGTTGCTTCTTGGCTGGCGGCGAGTTTGGCGTTAGTCGTTTCTTGGCGGGCTTGTCCGGCTTTTATTTCGGCTTTCATTTCGGCGGCAACGGTTTCTTGTTGGGCCTTCATTCCAGCAATCATTTCCATCAACTGCTTCATTTGGTCTTCCATCATTCCTTTAGTTGTCGGCATTCAAAATTACGAGACCCCACTTCTGACACCACTGTTATGAATTTTTCCTCTGAGGCAATGATGTCACAGTTTTTAAAATAAAACTATAATTTATTCACTCTTCAAAGGCACAAAATTTATTCACAGACAGCAGTTTAATCACCCGCAAGCTTCAACACAAGCTTCAGTAAGAACAACTTCGAATACAGCGATTATACAAGTTCACTCTAGTAGGTAAACAAAGCGATCAGCTCAAATCGAAATCCGAAATCAATCTGAAAACTTTCCCGATCTTCGGTCTTTATATACCAGGCGCTAGAGAATATTCGCGAAATTTCCAGCCAATTCGTCGGAAAAGAAACATCTCGAAATTTCCCAATTGCTTTAGGTGTTGCCACCTTTTTTCTAACCTGTATAATCGCTGTTAATAAATAAAATAAGATAAAATAAATTACAATAGAATTTTAAAATAATACTTCACTATTTACACTAAATACAGACAATTTGTGCAACACTATCTAAACCATCACTGAGCCTCCATCTTGTCTGGGACTTAAAAAAAGCCGAAATTCCTTCCATATGTTACGCTAGTACGATGTCCCAGTCATCGAGACCAACCAGATTCCATTTTATTCATCTCTAAATGCCACTTATTTCCATTTTTGTCCATATGGCATATGATTTCGAGACCACAACGTTCTCTGTGACTAATGATGTATTGATGTAACTTTGAAGCTGGTATCTTTTTCATTTTACACTAAACCATTGTTTTTGTTTCCAAAATTTGTCTACAAATCGTATACTTTGATACTGAAAATCCTAATGGCCTTTGAAATTCACGAACAGTAATTTGTTGGGCAATCGACAGTCTTTGTATCTGGCGATTATCATGTTTATTCGTCAAGCGCGGCCTGTCATATTTGAGTTTTTCTTTGTATTTGCATCCATTAGACAAAACTCAATAAATGGAAGTCTTTGATCGATTAAATAGTCGAGATTTTTAAAACGAGCTTACTTTCAGATTTCAACAGCCAAATTTGTGTTATCACATCCGTTTGAATTTCTTTAGTCCGTGTCATCTCGACAACGAAGTGTTATCGTTTGCAGTTGCTTAAATACTTGAAGCCTGTGATGTCTCTTTTAAATTTACAAATGCAAACAAAGACTCGTAGAAACTTGCTGTCGTGTCTATACTTTTACAACAAGCGCATATCTATTTTTACCAAAAAGAAATTAGTATTATAGCAAACCAAACAACTTTGCTTTGATTATAGTATTTTATAAGAATTTTTGAATATATTTATAATTTTTTGTACTTCTACTGTCACAATTCTAAAATTTAAAGCCGAATGACGTCATTGTCTAAACTTTTGCATCGCAAGACGTGGACATTAGAAATAGGTCTCTGTATTGAAGTTTTCGGAGAGTTTGCTAAAAAACTGGTAGATGACCCATGAAGAAATTTTTTTGAATAGAACTATAATAAATTGTAAACGATGCGCATGGGTAGGAACAGCTTTAGTGTTAAGCTCTTAGAACCGAAACCTAGCCATTGTTTGAATTTATTTCGACGTACTGTAAACATTAAAAGCCAAACTTTCTATGTTTTGTCTGAAATATTGTAATAAAATATGTAATATATATATATATATATATATATATATATATATATATATATATATATATATATATATATATATATTATTTTAATTCATTTGCCAATGAAATATGAATCTTTTTTGCTAACCCAACCAAACAGTTTTGTCATTCCATAAAAGTAATAAAAGATATACTCACCAATATAACCGAATGAAAAAGATGCTCTGTTGGGAGTCATTGTACGTATGCTGTTTAAACTAAAGTTGTATCGCCTGTTGATCCTTATCCTCTGGCCGTCATCGGAGGTAGTAGCATTGTATATACCTATGTTTCGTCCTTTCAGGGAACTGGGGTCATAACCTATTCAAATGTTGAAAGTGATTTGCCATTATGATTGAATACTTCAAAGAAAGAAATAGAAACATAGTAGAAAATACCTTAACTATTTTCAACCATGTACTTCATACTATGCAAAGTATTTGAGGGGGTGTACGTTAAAAAAGTTTAAAAGGAAAATCGAAACTAAAGATGAAATCAATGTTGAATTCATTAAATATTCTACGAAACATAGGAGCAGTTAGGAATGTGGTTGAAAAAATAGTACATAACTTTGGATTTTTGGGGATTTATTTGATTTTTCATGTGTCACCTTTTATATATTATAAACAATCAAAACAAAGTCTTAATATAAATCCTGCATTGCCAATTTACATGTGCAGGTGCTGCTAATTGAGCTCAAATCGAGTTTTCATAGAGTTTGATTAATACGAACAAAACATCCATTTCGAACTATTTACTAACTTGTTTGTTATCCACAATTAGTCTATCTACCACAATTTAGCTCTATTGGATGACGGCAAATGGGTTAGTTAGCCCTCCGAATATTTTGTCCCATCAGCCTTAATTGGAGAAAGTTTCAGTCACTTAATATCGCCAAATTGAACATGTTTAAATTAAGCTTGGTATTTGGATAATAGAGGGTGAGTAAAAACTGATAAGTCTGACATAAGGCAATAGAAACTGTGCAACAGTAGTCTTACGTTGACAGTCCTAAAACTTGATAGAAAACATTGACTCCTAAAAAACAACTAGACGTTGTAAAAAAAATGCCCGCAAAGTAAAATAACCAGTCCGAAAAAGTTGTGAAATCTAATGTTTGCCGCCAAGCGGCTGTGTTTAGTTTCTTTGGGTGGGGGTACTTGTACACAATTATCTCAATTTGGATAAGGGGAATCCCCATAGGCAATCAGAACTTGGCAGGCTAGAGTTATTTCGGATAAATTTCATTTCATTTGCTTCAGCTACTTTGCACCCATTACATTGAATTGAGATTAATTTTATAAAAACTCCAGCCTGCCAAGTACTGATCGCATATGGGGATTCCTCCTAATAATCCCCGCAGCATGGACCCAGTATTGCTTTTGCGCAACCAAAACTAACCAATATCCTTATATTCCCAATTTAGTTCATTGTGCACAAGTGCCCCAAAGAAACTAAACGTGGCCGCTTGGCGGCAAATATTAGATTTCCAACTTTTTCTGACTGACTGTTTTACTTGGCGTTTTTTTTTTTTTTTTTTTTTTTTTTTTTTACAACGTCTAGTTGTTATTTGGGAGATATAAATACTTTTTGTTGCGTTTGTTATGTTCTAAAGGAATAAGATACGGTCAATGGATATTTTAGCGTGAATAATCATATCGTCTCCCTAAGGGGAAAAAAATGGAGTAAGCGACAACACTATTAGATTCACATACTACTCTTTGTATTGAGAGTGACAATAAATATCATGATTAAATATCGTAGAGAGATTTAGGTTTGCAATCCAAATTCATTTCGTTTCTTTAAGAAGAAATTTTTCTTACCACAACAAGAACAAATTTTCATAATCATAAATATCTATCGATTATAACTTGGGCACAAAAATATACAATTATATACTGAAAAATAAGTAATTATACAAAGTAAGTAAAACATAAACATATTACTTGCTTTTATGCGAAATTGAGAATTACCAGCTTTTCATTACGAATAAATATATATAAAAAAGTGCTTTTCCAAAAAACATTCGCTTCAAGTTTGAAATATAAGACTTGTTATTATTTTAAGAGAAATTCAGCAGGCTTTAGTGGTGGAGTCGAGTCGTTAAAATATCAGGCTAGTGATCAGAAGGTGCGTGGTTCAAATCCGACCAGACCCATAGGAAACTTTATTTTAAACTGAAAGTGGTTTTCTAAGTAAAAAGTTGAAACACGTGTTTTCAGAGCTTTGATAAAAATACGATTTAATTGAAAAATAAGTAATTTTTTTCTAATTACGCCGTTTTGATACTTCAACTTAAAGTATTAAAGTAACTTCTTGAAAGTGAGCGAAAGGTGAATATCCGAAATCTACTGACCCATTTTAATCGGTCACTACTCTGGCTAAATTTCCCATCATTTCTGAGGGGTATAGATCCTCGCACTCATTAGTTTATACAAAAAGGCACTTCATCTAATCAAGCTGAGAGGAATAAAAAAATAAAAAATAAAGTAATAATAATTGTGTAAAATCTTCAAATAGTTTTGGCTGTAGCCCTGACTAAAGTTTTGGTCACAACCAGAAGAAGAAGAACAACAAAATTCCTGTGACTTGGTAAAAAATCCTTCGAAAATCTCCCATGTTCCCTTGTTCAATGTTAACAATTATGTTGTTATTTTTCGTCTACTCACCCGGGTAACATGACTGGAAAAAAATCAGGGTTCCTGCTATTATAAAAGCTGAGCTGTGAGAGGTCGAAAACGGGCCTAAGCATAATATACACTTGCATGTTAGCCACTTTGACATCGGACTTGGCCTCGGAACTCTGCCGCGTTCCTAGAAATCGACAACGAGAGTACCTACAAAGTTTCAAAAAGTCAGCTCGATTGTATAACGGGAAGTAGATTTATTAGTAATTAGAAGCCCCAATTAAAGCGTTTTTAAAAGCGACTAATTAGTGACAGGAACAATCCCAAAAACTTGATAAAATGTATTCTTATCGACAACAAATCTATCTGTCGAATTTTAACGTGATGATGGCAAATTGGTATATTATTGTTTTGAAACGATAGCAAAAGCGTGTGTAAAAAGGGCCTTTTAGTGACAGTGATAGCTCCCAAAACTTGATAGAATGCATTGTCATCAACAACGAATCTATTTTCCAAGTTTCAGCTTGATTGGTTGACAGCTAGTAGGCTAATTATGCCTCAGCAGATTTGTCCAGCAGCGACACACACACGATATCTAAGTAAATATAAAGGATTTTAAAAAAAGATGTTGCAAGGTGCCCAGAACGTGATACCATGAGGTGTTATTTACGCCATACAATATTTCTAATTGACGTTATATTGCAAGACACTGAATGGCGTGATTAAAAATTATCGTCATTTAAAAAAAAAAAAAAAAAAAAAAAAAAAAAAAAAAAAACATTTTACACAAAGCATTAATGAATTCCTGTGGTGGAAAACATGTAAAGTATTTTTACTTGGCATGGGAATTTAATAATTGTAGTAAGATTTTGCATCCATAATATTTCCACTAGTCAATTTTAGTCATTAAGTTTCAATTAGTCATTAATTTCAAATGTGAGGTCCCTTATTTTACAATTCATACATAGAACAGAATACCAGAAGCACAACCCAGACGAGAGGCAAATGAAAGAATGTTTTGTTATTTTTATCTCTTTTTTTATTACTAATTACGACTTCTTACTGCAATATTTCCTGAGTGCATCTGTGGAATACAGCACCCATCTGTGAATCCGGAACGTATTAAACAAATGTCTTTCTTCCTGTCCAACTGACACACCTATTGCCGTGTCCTTTGTTTTCTCATAGGAGAAATGATCATTCAATCTTTCCTTGTTTTGTGATAATCAGACTGTAAATTACCAGAAGCAGTGTCTGCCCTAAATTATTGCTATTAACGAAATTGAAAGGGAAGAGAGTAGCTTTTTAGTATTAGCAGTTGAAGCTCATTTGCACTGTTAAAGCTAACTTTTCCTTTTCACTAATGTCACTATTCTACCTATTTATTATAGATATATTATTAACAGCATCTCCTCTGCAAGCAGATAAAGCCTGAAGCCCATTAAAATGCTCGTGAACATCCAAGCTGTACCTCATTTTAGATGCTCTTCCAACAATGGACAATTCCCGCATTTTTTAAAAACGAATGAAATTGATTTATATTTATAAAGAATTTCTTTCTGATTCTAAATATTCCAATAAAAATTCTTTAAAAAAATTAGTTATTTAAATATTAAAAAAAGAAAATGTACAAAAAACCCTCAAATTGCGATCCGCTCAAAATGGGCCAATTTTGAGTATGACTTCAAGATGCCCGAAAGGTTCGGTGACGTAATTCCTTCGCTCCGTTTGTTATGGTGAGGTTTCGACTACAAAGTGTCAGCTATATACTCTGTGGTTTCTGCTTAGTAGTTGCCGTTTCTCAAATATTTTTGATCGCCTAATATGTAGGTATTTGTTTCTTATTTAATTTCAAAAATGGAACCTGGTTTTATAAGAGGCCAATCGGACAATTTGCTAAAAATTGACTCGACAATGATGGCTGTATATTTCAGGAAGAATATGGATTTTGTAATAGCGGAAACCCGTGGCGTAAAAGCCAACAGGCAAGATTCCCTGCTTTAGTTAATTTGAATGGTTTTGTTGTGCTTGGAATAAAAAGTTTGGTTGGAAAATATCTGTATTTTTTCATTAAAGGGGGCCGTTGTCAACATCCAAGTCCGGTACGGATTCTGCGCCAAGGTAATTTTTGCCAAAAGATGACTGCCCCGCCATTTTTTTTAATGACAAGTGAACATAATTTGGGGTGGTTTTATGTAAACAATTATTGGCGCAGAATCAGTACCGGACTTTCAATTTTAACCCATTACTTTGCACTTGATGTTTACAAAAATTTAGAATAGCTTTCCTAACAAATAGCTTGTTTTAAACTTAAAAGGCAAACATTCTTTAATTTTCCTAATATAAAAATTATCATAAATGTAACTTATTTCAAAATGATCTTCACAAACATAACGTACAGTCTTTGTCGACAGTGGCATATACTTTTCAATGTCCCTCTTCATCGCTTGGCACCACTATTTTCAAGTATTTTTATTCCATGGTACGTAAATGAAAATTTTGTCAGGAGTTGTTATGGTTGTTCTTTTGCACATTGGCACGATACAATGTTTGTAGAAAATTTTAGACATTTTAAGAAAAAATCAATCAAATAATATGAAAACAAAATGACGAGAAGACAAGTATTTGAAATTTCTATAATAACAGCGTTTTAACAGCCGCAACTGCCACGTGACCAATGGAGATATTTAGAAAACGACGGAGTCACAATGGATTCGCAAAAAAAAAAAGGTCCGTTTTCACGCAAAAATCTGACAGGCAAACTTAAAATGCAATTTTTTTTTTTTTAAAGCGTGGAGAATAGAAATTTTTATGTTAACCTTTAACTGCTGTGGTTGGGTGGTTTGAAGTTTTTGGTGCAAGAGCTACACATGGTTCATACTGTGCCAAATAAATTGGTGAACATAGCTTTAAAGTTTAAGAAACATAGTATCAGAAAAATTAAGATAAAAGTCAAAGATGCGATATTTTAGGGGGTGGAGGCATTCCACAAAAAATGACTCGAGGTCTGTCAGACCGCTTACAGCAGTTAAAGGTTAATTGTCATTTCGAGACATTTAGAATCGAATTAAAAAAAAAAAAAAATGCGGGAATTATCCATTTCTCATCAAGTGGAGAACGGTTATTAACTCATATCTCTATGCCATAAGACTTCTCCGACTTCAATAATGCAATGTCTACCAGATAACAGTTAAATAAAAGCATTTTTCAATTTTGAAAATTAAAATTTTAACAGTCATAAATTACACAAGGTGTCTCACCAAGATTGCTCAAACTCTACACAGCCAGATCCCTTGCTTGAAATGCATAAAAGATGCCTAAAGAACTGTACTTCTGCGAGTCATAGTTTTTGAGATAATGCGAAAGAATAGGTATGACGTCATATCTGATGCAAAGGGAGGGGGGGGGGGAAATATTGGAAGCATGAAACTATTTGCATATGTTTGCAGACGATGTTAAAAATTTCCGCCCATGGCTAAGGGATTTCTTCTTATGAGGCCATCTGAAGGAATTAGTTTATCGAGACCTGTTATTACAAAAGTAATTTAGTTGCTCATCTTCAGGTACTTTGGTGACGCGCGCATGAATACTTCAATATGTATGGTAGATATTTTAAACATCTCCATTTTTTTAAACATATGACCGATGTTAGTGTTTCTCGTTTTTTTCCCCCTGTAGTTTAAAAATTTTACAACCCGATAAACTATAACCTACTGCAGAAGCATCAACACAGATACAGAGGTCTGACAATATAGTGTTAGTAATTTAGGGAAGATAATTACTGGTGATTATTTTTCCTACTCTTCTTTCTCCTTCATTATTTACCTATAACTATACCCTTTGTCATTTAGCTGCACGGCAGTGTACCCTCCAAGTTCACTTCTAGCCATCTTTTACAGGAAGCTACTCAGAAGTATTTTAACCTCTCATATTTGAGTATTACAGTATGCCTGAGAGCTGATTTTTTTACGGGTAGCTGTTAGCCACTTTAGCAAGACCCCTAAGTTTGAAGTCAAAAATTATATTGGTTGTCGAGATAATTAAAATCGAAAATTGTAGAAAACGACATATTTTGAAATCCACCCAAAACTCACTCACTGATCCTCAAATTACTAAGGTACTTCTAGCAGAATTAGAACTATGAAATTTGGTATGCTTATAAGGTTTAACATGTATACAAAGGAAAAAATCTTAAAATCGAGATTTAACCCTCCGAATCTCCATCAAATAAGTATTTCTAAAAATATTTCACTCATTGAAATAAGATGGGGACGCTAAATTGGATTATATTTCAGCTCTAGCTAGTTGGCCGAAGAGAAGACACTAATAAACCATTTTGGCATAGTTACTGACTGCAGAAAAAAAAGTCAGAATCATCGTACACCCATATCGGTTAACTAACCAGAGCCTCTTGGCCAGAGCCGACCAGTATTTGAATGCCGAATGCCCTCGCTAGATCAGCAGTAAATAAATAGTTTGTGTTTCACACATTCTAACCAAATAACTTCACTAATCTTGATAATAAGGTCAAACAAAATTACTAGCCAGTAAACTTGTAATTTAAGTTTTTAAGTTTAGGAATTAAAAAGATGGTTTCAAAATTATAATTAGTTGTTTTTCAAGAGAATTCACACAAAAAATATTTAAAAAAGCAATTTTTTTTTTTTTTTACCCTAGATCTTCAAAAACATACACATGACATCTCCCTCCAAAACTCGGTATTGGTTTTTTATCCCAATGCCATAATCCTAAATTGCATATCGGTTAATTGAAAGTGAAACATGGAAATCTGGAATTTCGCCATCGAATCTATTTTTTAAACTTTATGAATACCTAGAGTAAAAAAAAAAATATTTAGGCTGGGAAACAATCCAAAATAGAATTGTGATACAGTTCCTTGTGACACTTTTGTGGTCCACAGCCATTAAACTAATTTAAGTCAGTAGCAACTGCAGTGGAAAGTAATTCAAATTTCTGAATACAATTAATGATTTCTAAATACAAATCTAAAACTAAATATTTACCTGCATCTGCCACAGCTTCATAAGCCACCTCCAGATGTTTTCTTGTGGAAGGGTCCATTCCATGCACAGTTGTGTGTGTAAGGCAAAAAAAATCCGCATCTAGCTTGTCCAAATTCTTAATATTACCACAAGAACTGTAAGGAATGTTCAATGTACCTGTAAAATTGATTTTTAAACGTTAATTAGTTACTTAAATATAACTTTAAGTAATTATTAAATATAAAACACAGGTCTAATGTGAATCCTCATCAGCCCGAGTGGGGTCCGTATTGGGTATGTAAATGCATCGCACATGACCAGCTTTTCTTTGCGTAACTTTTTAAGATTTCTATTCGTTTTCTGTATTGTATTCGTAATTTTATTTTAGAATAAAAAATAATAAAAATTACGAATTTCTTTCAATATTAAGTACAGATTGAAATGGTTTGTTATCGGAAACTAAATCTAGTTCAAACATTTTAGAATCTACTATCTTAACTTACAACCCCTGGAAAAAAGTATCCGATCACTGAAAGCAGTGCCCACGATATGTTAACATCAGTGGTCATTTTTCCACAATTTCAATATTTTTTTTTCAAACCTTCGAGGGTTTTTTTGTGAAATATGATTAATTTAATCAAAGAATATTAAGTAATAGCATAGATTACAATTACCGTTAACAATTTACACGAGAAAATACGTTGAATCGCGAAGGAAAAAGTTTCCGATCATTACTTTGTGGAGGAAAAAGTATTCGATTGCAAACAAAAGCAATGTATTTTTAGTGATATATGCAATTAATTTTTTTTTACTGGGCACATGTGTTCAAGATCTAAGAAAACAGTATAAAATATAGAATCGTGGTTTGAAAGTTAAAAACTAGTTTCGCATCTGCGGAAGTATGGCTCGAAAGAAAGAAATATCTAAAGACCTTAAACTTTTAATTATTAAACGCTTAAAAAGCGAAATTTCTCAAGGTTGCTCAGCCCTTTGCATGTGCTCAAAGTACGGTATGCGAAATTTGGAAAAAATATCGCTCGAGTAATGATGTAAAAAATCTTCCTCAAAGCGGTCGCTCAAGTGCAACATCAAACAGGCAAGACAGGAAATTAGTTAATCTTGCCAAATCTATGCGATGTTGTACGTCCAAACAACTTAATGCCGAGTGGTCAAAATATCAAGTAAAGGTATGTGCACGTAACAGTTCGAAATTGTTTAAAAGACAAAGGATATCACTTCTGCAAAGCCAAAACGAAACCATATATGACTGAAAAACATAAGAAAAGTCGTCTTCAATGGTGCAAGAAACATAAAAGCTGGTCTTTTGATGATTGGAAGAAGGTTATTTTTAGTGACGAATCTCGTATTTGCCTAGGAACTGGGGATGGCATTGGAATATTTGTGTGGAGGAGAGCTGATGAAAAGTTCAAAGAAGATTATCTCAAAACTAAAACTAAATATCAGCGTTCATTTATGGTGTGGAGTTGCATGACATCTCAAATAGTGGGTAAATTGTGTATAGTGTTGCGAACAATTAACTCTGAAGTATATACTGACATTACAGAGCATTATTTGATTCCTAGCATCGAGGAAACATTTGGTGACTCCTCCGATTTTATTTTTCAAGATGATAACGTATCCTGTTATCGAAGTAAACAGATCAAGAATTTTTTTTAAATCGAAACGGAAATTCTCGAATAAAGATTATGAATTGGCCTGTAAATAGTCCGGATCTCAATCCAATCGAAAATATTTGGAATGTTTTGAAAAGAAACATTAATAAGAGAAGAACTACCAATACGGAAGAACTCATTGGCGGATCCAGGGTGGGGCACAGGGGGCACGTGCCCTTTCCCGCCGCCCCCCCCCCCCCCCAGAAAATGTAAAGTTACACTGTATATTATTGAATTTCCTCCCAGAATAATTGATAAAGTATATTTCTTTCATAATTTTTGATGGGAAAACGTACATTTCTCATTCTGAATGACGTCATTGATTGTTGATGAAACCACTGATATGGCTTTAAAAGAGAAACTGTCGATCTGTATCCGTTATTATAATAAAAGCACTTTTACTATAAATGAAGATTTTATCAAATTTTTAGAAGTTGAAGACCTCACTGGTGAAGGTTTGTGTAAAGTAGTATTGGAAGAACTGCAGAACCTAGGTTTAGATATATCCAACTGCTGTGGTCAAGTTTTTTCAAAGGAGGCTCCAACGTGAGTGAAAAATATCAAGGACTTCAAGCTAGAATATCCAAAATACAACCCCTTGCCATTTATAGCCACTGCGCTAATCACAGATTAAATTTAATTATTAGTAAGGCCTGCTCAACTCCATCAATAAGAAATGCTGTTGGGGTAATATCGTCAGTCGCAATTTTTTTTCGAGAATCTGCTAAGAGGCTGCACAAACTAGATGAAGGAATGCACGATACTCTGAAGAAAGGAAAGCATGCAGTGAAAAAGTTGTGTGAAACGAGATGAATCGATTGCCATGATTCGGTACTAACTATTTTAGATACCCTACCCTTCTTACCCCAAGTGTTGGAATCTATTGCCAACTCAGAGAACGTAAAAGGAAGTAATGCCTTTTCATTTATGTACAGTATTATGTCACCTGAATTTATCATTGACGTGGTAGTTTTAGCAGATGTGTTTGCACTGACTCTCCCCTTAGCCACAAGACTCCAAGAAGAGTACATGGATGTGCTCAAAGCAATGAAGTTAGTTGATGCCACACTGAAAAACCTACAGAGTCGCAGAGAAAGTAGCAGCGAACATTTTAATAAATTATATTTAAAAGCTGAAAATTTGGCTGATCAGATGGGGACTGAAATAAAGAAGCCAAGACTAACAGGCAATCAAAAAAACAGAGCCAATGTGCAATGCAAATCTACTGAAGATTACTTCAGAATCAGCATTTATATTCCATTCATGGACTTCCTCATCCTTGAGCTTTCAACAAGATTCCCAAAATCACAAATGATTAATGTCGGGAACTTGCAAAAGTTATTACCAGTTAATTCACATTTCGATGAAGATTTCGAAACTTCTGTCATAGAAGGTAGTAAAATGTATAAGTCTGATTTACCCTGTTTCCAAGCACTGGAAGGTGAATTAGAAATATGGAAGCATATGTGGGATGGACAGATGGAGAAGTTACCCAAATATCCAGCGAAAGCAATCAAATACGCTGAAGATTTGCCCAACATATCAACACTTCTTCAATTAATATGCACTCTTCCAGTTACAAGCAGTACTGCGGAGAGGTCCTTTTCTACTCTCCGTCGGATAAAGACATTTTTAAGGACTACGATGACGGAAGAACGTTTAAGTGGGCTGGCCAGCCTTCACATTCATAAAGAAGCAGCAGCTAATCTATCTCCTTTACAAGTATTGGATGTTTTTGCTTTGAAACAAAAGAGAAGACTGCGTTTGAAACTTGAAACTAGATCATTAATTTTAAAAATAAACATACTGGCTTTTAAAATGATTGTTTTTTTGTTTTTTTAATATAACTACATTTTATTCTAAAGCAGTATTAATCACTCTGCCAAGTGCAATTAATTATATTTTAAATTTGGCAAGTTTATAAAAAAAAAAAAAATTGAAAAACATCAGTAGGTTAGGTGCTAATTTTTCTGTTTATTTTAAGTGCCCAATAGTGTAAATGTGATTTTCAGCTTTTGATGATGACCTTTCTCTCCTCTTGTGAGTATTTAGCACGATTGTTGTGTGCCTCCCTACCCAGGGCGAATTTCTGGATCCACCACTGGAAGAACTACACCTATCCATCAAAGAAAGCTAGGGTGAAATTCCATCAAATTTATGTCATGATTTGGTCGAATCCATGCCTCAATGCTTAAATGCAGTAATGAAGGCAAAAAGAGGACCAACAAATTATCAAACTGAGTTAATCGAATACTTTTGTCTCACTAATATGATGATCGGAAACTTTTTTTCTTTGAAGACTCTATTTAATTTCCTCTTTGCATTGTAAAAGTTAACTGCAAATTATGGTATTATTATTGGTTATATCACAAAATTAGCTAAATTTTGTAATAAAATACTTTAATTTGTAAAATATAATGAATTTGTAGAAAAATAACCTTTTATGTTGACGTATCATGTTCACTGCTTTCGGTGATCGGATACTTTTTGCCAGGGGTTGTAGTACTTTGAGAATCTGTTTAACTCTGCTTATTTTTCTTTACTTAAAATAGAGTCGTGACCATTCAGCTTCCGAAAACAAAACATTAGTGCATACCATAACCAAATCAGTGTTCAGCGTTGTATTAATTTTACACTTTCAACGAGGGGATGGGACTTTTTCTAGTAATATCTTAAAAAATGAGGATTGAATTTTACTACAAGCTATGTCTAATAAAGTTCAGCAATCGATGAAAGAAAGTTTTTTCATCTTTCTGAAAGTTTTTTTGCTATTTTGTTGAGAACAGTTGCTGTTTTTGTTAAATTTTTAATGCATTTCTTTAATTTGACGTGGCCCATGGTAACTTTCCCCTCTTCGCCTCTTATCGGTGTCAATAATTAACCAAACAACTCATATAAGTATCATCTTAGTATTTGAAGATGTTATTAATAAAATAAATTGATATTAAAATATTATTATTTTACAGGGACCTTATGTTATGTGTAGAGCAACTCTGTAAACTTTGATATATTTGTGAAAAGTATATAGTTAGGTTCGAAATAGAAATTTATTTAAGAAGGTCCGATTTTATTCAATTTTCTTAGGGCCAAGATTCAGTTATTTTCTTGTGGCTCAGGTTAAATTCGAATAGGTTCAGATTTCTGCTCCCCTCCCCCCCCCTCCCCTTCCCCACTCCCCACCAAAATAAAATATGTTTCATTTTGTGTAACATGCGGTAGCATATTGCATATTTAACAGTTTTACTCCTCTAAAAGGAACTATTTTTTATCCAATTGTAGTATTCCACAGCAAGTCAGGGATGGATTTAGAGGTCATTTTAAAAGGGGGATATTTATTGGAAGCGGGTATTAGGCGTTTGGTTTTAAGCTCTTTGGCCTGTTTTCGACCAAAATTCCAAATGGGGAATGGGTGTCATATTTAAACAATAATTTAGGTTTTGTATTTTGTATTTTTTTTTTTTTCCCTTAAAATTATATATTTTTTCTTGAAAGATTACATTCCAATATTATTATATCGAAATATCCAAGAGTTTAAATTTAAAATAAAAAAAAAAAATTTAAAAAAAGCATTTCTTGGAACTATAATCGGCATGAAAACTGTCCCAGCGGAATCTTGACTGACTTTTACAAACTGCTCATTCATTTGCAAATTGTTTTATTGCACGCTTTTAGAACATTCATTAAACATCGCAAAAAAAAATTACAGAGGAAGTTTCAAAGTCGCTCTTAAAATTAACAATTTAATTCAATTTACATTAAAAAATGAGAACTTGATAAATACTTTTTTAAAACTATTTTTTAAAAACTTTTCTTCTATAAAAAAAAAAAACTGTCGCAACATTTTTTTTTTTTTTTTTTTTTCATTTGATATGTCAAACTTTTTTTTTCACTTGACAAACAAAGAAAAAATGTATTCTTAGCCTAATATGGCCACGACAAGAATTTAAACCTTGACTTTTTCTTATTACGACAAGCCATTCAATTGGAAGAATACAATAGAAAATCTTAAACAAGTTTTAATATAGTCTCTTCAATTGTAAGAAATTTCGTCCACTTAAATATTCTCTAGTCTCCAACATCCTTAATGTCGTACCATGTTTTTGTTCAGTACGGTTCAGATTTCAGGAAAGGGATGGATGATATTTAACATGATTAAACTTCATAGATAGTTAGATATGTTTCTATTCATATTAATTAAAAATTTAACTTGCAGTTGAAATTTTATCAATCTTAGCTATCATTTAATCTAACAATATAATTTTTAAATAAACCTATCAAATTTTCAAAATAAGTTAATATTTTTAAAATGGTTAAATTCTATAAGTTTATTATTTGTTTGTTTAGGGTTTGGACAACTCTTACCATGGATTCTTTTGGGGATGAAAGAGTTTTGAACATGCATATAATCCTTAATAATAATATCCACTAACAAACTTCTGATCATGAAGGAAACATGCCGAATGTTAAGTGCAACAACGCGCTTAAATTGATGAATTTAGTAATTTGAGAAACCTATAAGGAAATGCAGATTCACCGGGATAATCCCAGGTGTACTCCCTCTAAGTCGAAACATTATACACCGTAGAGTAATAATTAGAATCAAAGGGTTGTGGGAGGGTTTTTGTGACAGGCGAGGACAGCCCCTCTTTCTCCGATCAACAAAAGGGCGATTCTCTTCCTAACGATTTTAACATTTTAAGTTCTTTCTTCTACGAGTAAGCAAATTAGGATTGTAAACTTATGACGTTGTATTAATTGTGACACAGTATTATAACCACAAAAGTGTTTTGAAACCAATAGTTATTACCGATAGATTTTTGGATTCTGATTTCAGGAAAAATAGTCTAAAAATTCCATGACGTATAAAAAATTTTCTACAAAACGGAAAATTTTGATTTTCGTAACCACTAATCGATTGAGTTAATTAAGGAAACAGGTGAGCATATAATGTCACAAATTGTCATTGCTGGAGAAAACTGGAGATTTTTCAGTCTCTCATGAGGAAAGAAAACTTAAAAAGAAACAATTTTCATAATTAATATGTCGAAACAAATTTTGTTTCGAAATAGTTTATTTAAAAATGGCCCTTTGTAGAATGTTTACGTTATAAATATATAAGTATATTATGCATATTTGGGTGTAAAAGTTGGTGACCATGATAAATCATGTGTTCCACATTAAGTGTGTTACCCTTGTGTGGAGAACTTGCAAAAGTGGCCAAAAGGAACAAAAAAGTATTTCCGTTTTGGGTCCCTTTGATCTGGTTGGCAACCCAAAAATCATAGTGATGACTGCTACTATTGTTCATGTAACCGGAAGAGGTACAATTTAATTAATAAGAAAGAAATATGCTATAGTCGGCAATGCACCCTGTTCCTCATAGCTCAGAAATACATGTACATAAACCTTCTGAGAAACTAGAAGACATCCCTGAAGACTCTGAAGACGAAGGTGAGCTTTACGATGAAAACTATCACAGTGTTTCAGTTAGCAGAAAGCCCCAACTTTTTCCACAGCTGGAATTGAATGATTTATCCAGAGATTTGAGCCTTTCTAAAGAATCTGTTGAACTCTTAGTCTTTAGGTTAAAGCAAAAGAATTTATTGACTCATGGTACCTCTTTTTCATTGTTCAGAAAGAGATATACAGATTTCGTTCTATACTTTTCTCAAAATAGTGGCTTGGTTTACTGCAGCAATGTCCCTGGGTTGACGGAGAATTTTAACATACAATATGACTTAAATGATTAGAGGCTCATTTACTGCTCAAAAAGAAGCCTCAAAGCCGTGTTTCTGCATGATGTCAGCAAGTATTCTTCAGTGCAATTAGGGTATTCTAAGTACCTGAAAGAATCTTATAAGAATTTAGCTTTGATTCTCACCCATTTGAAATATAAAAAACATGGATAGAGGATATGCGGTGATCTAAAAGTGCTTTCCATGCTTCTTGGACAGCAAACAGGATACACCAAGTACCCTTGTTTTTTGTGTGAATGGAATAGTCGGTATAAAAAGAATCATTGGATCAAAAAGGAGTGACAGCAAAGGAAAGCATTAACACCTTCAAACAAAAATTTAGTAAAGAAAAGTTTGGTTGATCCCAGGAAAGCCCCGTTGCCTCCACTTCACATCAAACTTAGCTTGATGAAACAATTTGTTAAAGCTCTATCAAAAGAAGATGAGTGCTTTAAATACCTGGGCAACAAGTTTACAGAATTGTCGGAAGCAAAAATAAAGGAAATTGTTTTCGTAGATCCAGATATTCGGAAACTTTTTAAAGACGAATTGTTTGAAAGTAAAATGCTTTCGAATAAAAAAGAAGCTTAGAGAGATTTTAAGGAAGTCATCACGAAATTAGCAATTTAGAAATCTAAAAACCGGCAAATTTGAAATGGGGAGGGGTTTTTTCGAAATTAGGGGGGTGCGTCATGGACCTTGGGGGAATCGGCACCACTGCAGTAGGCGCTCTTGCCTGATATATTGAAACCCATTTTGTGAAAAATTCTTACGCGATTGAGAAAAATGGATGTCATATTCGAAATCAGCGCAACAAAAAGTATAAAATTCAGTCATTACATAGCAAATACTTTTCTATGCAGAACTCAAATTTTGCAGGCCTGTGTAATTAATAGTATTAATTGAAATTAATATTTGTTGGTGGCGAAATAATTATCTTAACTATGTCAAACATACATTTACAGCAACTTGACGAAATTGAAATGGAGCAACACACACAAAATTACTCTCGAGACAAAGTTTAAATTTTTCTGAATTTACAAGCTCAAAACTCATAAAAAATACATAGGTACATTTGGGTAGACTATAACTATAAAAAAAATTGTGGCCAGAATTTGGGAACCCTCTTTAGACCACTTAATAAATTATGTTTTTCGAAAAATAAAAATAATGAAATATTTTGGTAATGCAAGTTTACCAAGACATTTTAAAGTCAACTTATTCATTTGTGTTTTTTTTTTTTTTTTTTTTTTTTCATTTGGAATGAATATAGTGTTGCATTTTTAAACCCCTAACTAAATCCAAATATATTGATAAAAGGAAACTAACATTTCACAATATTACACTTTTCATAACAACTGTCTTTTAAGCACAATAGGGCTTTCTATCTAGTAATGTTTAGTTGGCTGCAAAATATTTGTTAACTTGGTGAAGAGGAATTATTTTTTTAGTCAAAGTAGACGACTTTTTAAATTTTTAACCAATGGTTTTATTACAAATTAATGACAAGGTGATTGCTACTAATGACTTCTCCGACCAACCGCTTATAATGAAATTTCTATCTATTTTTGCCAATTACATAATAGTACGGGTAAAATAGTACCAAAAACCACGCGAAAAACAAACAAAAAAAATGGCCCGCTGATGAAACTTGGCAAAAAAGTTTCATTTTTCTTGAAAATGAATAATTAAAAGAGTCTATAAAAATATCTAAAATAGAAGGGCGATTTTGGGGGAAAGGGGGAAGGGGGTGGGGGTCAGTGGGTTTTAAAATTAAAAAAATAATTTTGGAACAATACAGGCATGTGACGCATGTTTTTAGAATATTTTTTTACGCTGATTTGAATGAAAAAAAAAGCAAGATGATACAACCAATCTAGAAAAAGTTGCAGCCCTTTTTATAAACGAAAATGCATGTAAAGAGCGAAGAAAGGTGAAATACGACATAAAGAAATAAAAAATGGTTCCGTCCGAGAAACTTCCCAAAAACGTTTATTTGTCGTGAGAATAAAGAAACAAAAGTGTCCATAAAAATATATAGCATAGATGAGGAAATATTTTGACTTATTTCAGTTACAATTGCTGAACCTGATGGTTAGCAAAATTTTCTTTATTGCTGTTATTACCAAGCTTACTATTATTTAACTATATTAAATCTATAATTACGTTATAAACGATTTTGTTCGATGAACTTATTTTTAAATTTGTAATTTAAAAAAATAACTTACCAGTCGTTTCTTTGTGATTGCTAAAATGTGATTAAAAGTCATTACCATCCTCATGTGTAAATTTTATTGTCCTTAATTTATTTTTTGATATTTTCTTGATAGACTTTTAAATACTCGTTCGATTATTATTTTGAGAAATTAAAGTGAGAAATTAATTTTAACAAATTAACAAAACAAGTTCGTATCACCATTTTCTAAAATAATCTAGCAATAATATTGAAATAATAATTAAAAAAATAAGTAATTTGACTTTTTAAGCCAGCCTGAAATTAAATGAAAAGGTATCCTCATATAAATCACTGTGCCAAATATAAAAATATTTTCTATTTTTAACAATAAATTTATAATGTACTTTTAACAATTTTGAAAGATAGCATCATAAGGGAAACTCTCATTGGATTTGTATCAAGAAGACGACTGTTATCTAAATTCAATTAAATCAATCTCATATTGTTCCAAATTTAATGAAACCAACAAATTTTGTTCCAAATTTAATGAAACCAACATATTTTGTTCCAAATTTAATGAAACCAACATATTTTGTTCCAAATTAAATTAAACTAATTTCATATATTAAAGCACATAAAGTTATGTAGAGGGGGGTGAAAAGATAAATTAGCATTATAATTTAATGTGTAATCTAGCACCAACTTTTAGTAGTTTTTTAATGAACCTAATAAAATGAAACTATTTTAAGTAATTCTGCACACCATTTTAAGCAATTATTTAATTTCAATTAATTTTAAACGCAAGCTGCTTTCGTGAGATCCCCAAAAAATATCTTACTTTTTATTTATTAAACACTAAATATTTTTTTAATCTATAATAATAAAACAAGCTGTGTGTCTGTCTGACTGTGGATCTATAGAAACCTACTAAAAATTGGAGTAGAGCTCTGAAATTTTCAGCGTAAGTAGTTTTGGCCTTCTAATTGTATACATCACAAACAGAATGGTAAATTTAATTAGTTCTTTTTTAATTAATTTAAAGCGACTTTAAACAGAGATACAGCTCCGAAATTCCCCACATAAGTAGTGTTAAGAATTTTCCGCGGAGGCAATTATGGCACAGTTTTTAAGACAAAAACTATTATTTATTCTCTTCAGAAAACTCACAAAATTTATTCAAAGACAACAGTGTAATCACTCACAAGCTTCAACCACTGATCTCTACTACAACTTCTGGATAGCGCATGCTTGGTTACTGACTTGAAGTTGAAGAAGGCTTAATAATCACCATAGAAATCTATACTAACAACTTCCCCCAAAACTACACTGGTGTCCAAAAGTTAAGCATACGTTGTAAAATGCGAAAAACATGGAGTAAATATTCGTAAAATTATTCCAAATTTCTTGCGGATATTAATTGGGTGAAGAAGAAACATTGGGTTTATGCAAAACTTTTCAGTCGACTACGTCCTGCGTGAAACACCTGCGCATGTCGGAACGCAGAGAAACCGATTCACGCAGCATAGGCAGTTCAGACAATTTTCGGGCAACTGCTGTGCGAAAGAGCGTTGTTAACCATCAAACAAGGTGAATGATGGCACAAAGACGCCAATTGGACATGTTTGCGAAAGGAAGAATCGTTGGAATGCTGGAATCCGGACGATCAAAAACCGAAGTGTCTCGAATTCTGAATGTGAACCAGTCTGTGATCTCAAGACTGTGACAGAGGTTTCAAAGAACGGGAGATGTTACCCGACGACCAGTATCAGGTCGACCAAGAGTCACAACCCCTCGCCAAAACGATATCTGGTAATAAGTTCGCGATGTCAGAGGGGCAGTACTGCCACATCACTGGGTTCGGCGCTCACAGTCGCCACAGGAATACGAATTTCGAGACAAACTGTTTAGAGGAGACTCAATCATGCTGGCCTGTATGCCAGCCAGAAGACCAGCAGTTTGCATTCCCCTCACGTCTGCTCAGAAACGCGCTCGTTTGAACTGGAGTTTGAAACATCAACATTGGAGTGAGGGAGAGTGGGCCAATGTGATGTTCAGTGACGAGTCCGGGTTTAGTCTGAGTAGTGATTCTCGTCGGGTAATGATATGGAGAGAACGTGGAACACGTTTTGAACCAAGAAACATATCGGAAAGACATTTTCCATCAAGGGGAGTAATGGTATGGGCAGACATCATGATGGACGGCCGCACAGACCTCCATTTCTTTGACACGGGGTCTGTGACTGGTCAAAGATACAGAGACGAAGTTCTTGAGCCTTATGTTCGCTTGTTTCGAGGTGCTGTCGGTCCTAACTTCACATTCATGGATGATAATGCTCCATGTCACCGAGCGGTGCTGGTTGATGACTTCCTTGAAACGGAAAACATCCATCGTCGTGGCCTGCCAACTCCCCTGATTTAAATCCTATCGAGCATGTATGGGATATGCTCGGGAGACAAATTGCAGCCCTTTCGCACCCACCAAGCTCCTTTACAGAACTGAAGAGAACTCTCCAAGAAGCTTGGAACCATTTGAGCCCACAACTAATTCATCATCTCATAGCAAGTATGGTAAATCGCTGTGAAGCGTGCCTAGCTGTCAAAGGTGACCACACGCCTTATTAAACTGCAGCATCAGTATTTTATTTAATGTTTTCTTTCATTTTTTCTTTAAAGTGTGAACCCTTGATATTCTCAGTTTCTTTCAAACTGCTACTTTGGATAATAAAATTAATTATTATCGTTCTTTTGATTTGCTTCCTTATTTTATAACCATTTTACACTCGCATATCACGTTTCTTGCCATTCTGATGTACAGTTCCTTTTTTATTCACATAATTATCAATTATGCTTAACTTTTGGACACCAGTGTAGTTCAAATTTGTTTGTAACTATGGGCAACCTATTTCAAAGCATTATGGGGGGAAGTATTCAAATGCCATCATCTGTTTGCAGAGCAGAAACCGTTAAGAAGCAATCCAGAAGTTGTAGTAGAGATCAGTGGCTGCAACACAAGCTTCAGTAAGAACAACTCCGAATACAGCGATTATACAAGTCCACTCTAGTAGGTAAACAAAGCGATCAGCTTTCATTGAAGTCCGAAGTCAATCTGAAAACTTCCCCGATCTCCAGTCTTATTTATACTTGGCGCGAAAGAACATTCTCGAAATTTCCAGCCAATTCGTCGAAAAAGAAACATCTCGAAATTTCTCGATTGCTTTAGGTGTTGGCACCTTTTTCTAACCTGTATAACCGCTGTTAATAAATTAAATAAAATAAATTACAATAGAATTTTAAAATAATGCATCACTATTTACACTATATACAAACAATTTGTGCAACAGTAGTTTTAGCCTTCTAATTGTAATTTTAAAAAACAGAATTTTAAAATTTTGATTATTTTTTTTTTAATTAATTTTCTTAATTAACAAATTTTTTTGCAAAACGATTTCTAATAGGGCTACAGCTCTGAAATATTCAACATAAGTAGTTTTGGCCTTCTAATTGGACTTTTGAAAAACAGAATTTTAAATTTTTATTTACTTCTTTCTTAATTAATTAACAAATATTTTACAAAACGATTTCTACTTGGGCTACAGTTTTGAAATTTTCAATTCAAGTACTTTTGGCATTCTAATTGGACTATTGACAAAAAAAAATGTTAAAATTTAAATTGTTTTTTAATTAATTTTTTCACAAAAAGCTACTTTTAATGGGCATAGAGCTGTGAGAGTTTCAACATAAGTAGTTTTGGCTTTCTAATTTTGCTTTCCACAAACACGTGTTAAAATAACCTTACAGGGATGATGTACTATTGTATTAACGGGAATTTTTTTTCTTCTTTTTTTTTGACAAGGGAGAAGCTTCCAATATTAAGGCTTTACGTAGCAATTAGATTTTAGTGAGTGAAGCAAGCTTATGCTTACGCAGCAATGAATCTTTCAGCGAGCGAAGCAAGCCTATCCTTACATAGCAATGAACCTTTCAACGAGTGAAGTAAGCCTGTGTTTATGTGTCCATGAACTTTTCAGCCAACGAAGCAAGCTCGATTTTGCATAGCAATGAACCTTCCTGCGAACGAAGCGCCAAAAACTGGGACCTATACACGAATGACAGATTTCAGCAACGCGTGGCCTCATATCTAGCTATAATATTGCACATGTTAAAATTTCGTAGAGAAGCACTGGTATTCAGCTAGTTTCAAATATTTTTACAAAGGCTTGTTACTGATTGATATAGATTGCTATGCCAGAAAACAAATATTATAAAGGCATTTTTTAAAGTATTTTGTGGTACTTTTAATATTCAATTTTCCGCATTGGTCAAGCAACCCTCATCCTCCAAGAAAAAGCTCTGTGGTTGTGGAATATCGCAATCGGAGGAACAGGGACCGTATATCAAACACTTGTCGACATTACGCGGCTCCTAATGGAAAGAAATTCAATACGTCCTCGTCGGTCACACACACACCCCTCCCCTCCCCACAACTCCATACTAATGCTCTTCGACGTAGAATATTTCGATGTCCGGGTTAGGAATCGTTGCAGATAAGTATGTATTGGCCGAGGCTGTCGACAACTTATCACATCACTTCCCGATTAGTCCTTTCAGCAAAGAAAGGTCGACTTCAGTATTCTATCCTCATGAGAACTAAAAAAATTTAGACCAAGAATGATTTTCTTTCTTTCTAGTATTTTTTTTTTTTATTAGTAAATCTAAGTATATTTAAAATAAATATAGATGGATTTCTACTTAAAAATGGGAAAACTGCTGTAGAATTTTTTTTTTTTTTTTTTTTTTTTTTTTTTAATGTGGATAATCACGCCCCTTCCTTTAAATCCGCTCTTTCCTATAAGTGAAGAAAACGTGGAAACTTGCCGTTTTAAAAAATTTTACGCAATTTTCGGCATTGTATTGTTTTACATTTTGAAATGAACACAACATAAATTAAAGTAAAAAAAAAAAATTCAACGAAAAGTGAGGGCAGTGAAAACTATGGATCATGGACAGATGCCCTGTAGGAAATTCAGACCATGTATCTCAGTTATCCAGGAGTTCCCTTTCCCTTGTTATCTGAGTTATCTAGAAGTCCTTACCCTTGTCATATCTTTCATCTGTGAAGTGGATGAGAGTCTTTTTGGCGAAGAGTGCTTCAGAAAGTTCCCCTATGCTTTCACATTCCGGAAATCGCCCAGAAGCTCCACTGATCACGAGATCGTCGGGTTGGAATCCTCCTGTGCAGTACTCGTGATGATCGGAGCTGGGATCCATGGTTGCTTGAAACGAACAACACAAGGATAGATATTAAACATTTCGAAAAGAAACAAATGGCATCTGATGAACATGGTTTTCGTCCACAATGGAAATATGTAGAAAATGGAATCATTGAGAAATTTGCCATTCTGGAATATCGATAGGTTTATCAGCTTTATATATAAACAAAATAGTTTTAATCAAAAATAGACATGAAATACATAAAACTTTATATTTTATCTTTCCTTGAAATTCAAAATCCTTAATTTTGCCATTTAACCTTTTTTGTTATCATCTTTTATGCTAAGATATGTGATGTGATACTCTAAAAAATATGTTGTTTGCCTCTTTTGTTTGTAGAATCAAAATAATTTTATATTTATTGTCTTTGGGGTACGATTATTCTTTCTAAAAAAAACTGTCGATCATATGTATGTTACCTATATTCCTTATTTTTCATAATCAGGCATTGTAAGTTTAATTCAAATTTTCACAATGATATTTAGTGCAAAAGTTCAGTACATTTACGTATCCGAGTAGTTTCTGAAACTTTTTTTAAAAAATACCTATAATGTTTCGTTGAGTAATATTTTTGGAAAGATCATATTGTAAAATTATGTAAATAATACAAAATTAGTCTTTTAAAATTTTATTTTTCAAAATAAAGAAAAATTGAAGCAAAATTTCTCGAAAATAATATGTTACGCCAACAGCTCTGAAGAAAAATCAATTATAAAAACAAATTATAGTTGAATATGTATAGAAAAGGTAACTATGTTGTAAACTAAAAAAAATTCTAAAAAACAGTATAATTATATTGATAAATGCCTTAATGAATTTTTGAACTTGGAATTTTTCATAAACTAATCATTCAAATATAAGCAAAACCTGTATAAATTTACTATACTAACACATACAACCGAAATCGATAGCTTACAACATAAATAATACTCTGTCAAACCTTACTAAAAATTTCATAAGACTATCTTTTGAACTTAATGAGATATTACTGTTAACGTGGACATTTGTAGTCGAAAATTTCAATTCCTAGAAAAACGCATTGAAAGTTAACATTTGTTTGTAAATATATAATTCATTTATTTATTTGAATTATCTATTCCATAACCATAGATAATGCTTGTCATAAACTTTATATTAAATAGTTTGATCAAGGGCAAGGAGTGTCGTTTTGAGTCCACAATTCTCATTTTGTCAATTGTACCATAACTGTCGAATCTCTTGACCTACAGATATCTCTAATTTAAAAAAAATAGCTTTAATCCAGAATATCCAGAATTAAACAAAATTATTACAAGTGCCTAAGTGAAGTGTTTGAAGTTCTACAAATGTCTCTTTTGAAACGATTCCAGACGAATAACAACAAAGACAAATAAAAATAAAACCTTTAAAATGCCAATTAACCTTTCAATAACATCATTGTATGAAATAAAATTATTTAAATGAATATTAAAAGCAAATTTTACTAAAAAATCAATAAAAACGTATAACTTCTGGTTTCAAATAATTACACTTCCGGTTTCACATTGGGCTTATCATTCTTAATTAAAACGGATGTAACTTCATTTATAATGAACGTAGAATAAACAACGTTACTGATTTAAAAAAGTAATAAAGCAGACTATCAAATTAGACAATAAAAAAAATTTCGTTGATTTCACTAAAAATGACGATTTTAAACCAGTTGGGTACCTTAATAACTTAGGGAAATATTACTATTCTGTTATACGAATTTTTTTGATTTTGATTATCAGTAAAAAAAAAACTTTTTCTTTTTTATCTAAAGAAAACAATTTGCTAGACTGAATAAAAAATATAAACTTCTTTTTAAACATGTAGTTTTTTTTTTTTTTTTTTTTTTTTTTTTTGCAAAATTGTTCACAAAAATTTTATCCAGCAGATAAGATTTTTTGTAAAGTGTTAATAAATTAATCACCAGATAACGTTTAAATAGAAAACAGTATAACAAAAAAATCCACAGAAAAATTACTCAAATTAATACCATCACATAATAAAGCAAAATCTAAATTATGTGTTCATAATTTTTTTTTAATTTTTTTTTTTTTTATTTATTTAAAAATAAAAAATAAAAATTTAAAAATTTACTGAACTAATACAACTAAAATTTTAACTATTAAATTGATAATTACAAAAATTATCATCAAAGATTCCTCTTAATATTTTAATTCAATTTCCATGTATGTAATTTTTCAATTCTAAATTCTTTATAAAGGGTCATTAGAGTCTAATTTGCTTAATATCATATTGTTTAAAGATTGATAATTAGCGTTTTTTCCTGATCTCACTTACATCAATATTCTCAATCTCCTCATAAGCGTAAATGTTTCAAAACATTTACGCTTTGCCCGATGGAGAGGCATCTACATTATTATCAATCAAAGCTTATTATTATTATTATTTTTTTTTTTTTTCAATAGGGTTTTCTTGGTGTGCATTCTATAGTTTTGTATCGACCTTATCTCTGATTTCCTTGTCTCGTCCGATCACAGGATCCAGAAACTTTTGATTTGGAATAACAGCTGAGTTTGTGTTTGTCTTCCGATCTCTAAATATGATATTCTTAACGCTTACTTAAGCATGCTTAAATGCTTACTTAAGATGTCTTCGAAAATGGTTGACACTATTTTTTAACAGGAAGCGTTTGATTCGAATACAGCGTCTACAATAAAGGATGGTGGTGCTAATCCCAAACTCACACAGAAAATTGTAAACCAGATCTAACTTTCTAATAAGTGAATAAAGTAACAAATAATATCTAGTAATGTTTAGAGATAGAAATAAATGTGAAAACTTCAGAAATTTTAAAGAATATCATTGACCACGATACCCCGGTAACCAAGTAATATCCCAGCAAACTGAGGTATAAATAAGTATACTTCTGTACCCAGCTTAAAAAGAAAAGAAAGAAAAAAAAAGAAAAAATCATACATGAGATTCAAATGCTTAACCTATCTGTAGTTGAAAAACAGCATCAACAAGAAAAAAATTACAAAAACGTGGCACTAATATAAATCTTGGGGGGAAAATTTTTTTTTTTTTGTAGACAATCTTGAGAACAACTTTCTTTTCAGGGAAAGATACACTTCCCTTGATTTGGAATGCTAATTTTGGATTTCAAAGGAAAACTAACATATATATATACCTTTTCTTATATAAAGTTATAATTAACAAATGTGAGTATTATATTTAATAAAATTGTTAAATTAGAGTCCCATGTAGGCCCATGTGTATCCATATCATTATGCTTCCTCGGTAGCTTTAAAATAATTTCAATATTCTAAACTTGTTGGGGAAATTTATTTACTTTGATGTGGGTTTGTAATTATTCTTTTTTTATTGAAAGAGTTTTCCATCCGCTAAATTTTTACCTTTTACAGGTAATGTTGTTAAAAAATTATTCTGATTTAAGTATGAACAAATGCTGAAAGTTATTGCAATTAAATTATATCGTTCAATATAGTTTGGATCTGATATTTTTGTGACGAAAATGTCTTTTCAGGGCCAAGTATAAATATGTTCCAATTTTAAAATTTGTTTCAATCCACTTAAGTTCGATTGCAGATAACATTTGTTTATTCGCAATTAATACTGATGGATTATAAAAGTGAATTACCAAATTCAAAAGTTTGTACCATAAATTTATTAAATCATTTATTCATCATTCCACATTTTAACAAACATTCATATTTAAAATTGAAATATTTAAAGCAATATTTTATTGCATTAATTAAATTTTTGTAAAAAACGAACTGTTTATATGCAAATATAATTGAAAATAACGAGAACTCACCTTAGTATTACTGCTTGAAAAGAATGCCAGGAGAACTTCCAAGACAGCTCACGATATGAGCTATACTATATTTCTCGGATATCTCATTTAAGGAACAGCTAATGCAGTTTCCCTGTTTTTAGGGCGTTATCCAGGACCCTGGCAATGGCGTCACATGAGGTGATTACATTAAGTCAAGGGAATAATATATTTTTGAGAGGGCTTCCGCGCACCATTAACATTGTATTAGGAAATATCTTAGAGGAGATGCAGAATAGAACACGGAAATGTCGAAATTTGTATTTTCCTCAGTAAGTAGGACATAACTATTCACTCCTTTGCAATTAAACTGAATGGCAAGATTACTTTTACCGCAATTTCTCTTTCTTTTTCTCTTTCTTAAACAAACGTATGGCGAGTAATATCAGAGAATACTTATTTTTAAGTTCAATATTCGGGGCCTCAGTGTGTCGTTTATGAACCTAAAATCACATCCTCAGAAAAAAGGTTAAAAATATAATAATAAAGGACATCAAATAATAAAGGAACATTCTAATTAATTTCATGGGTACTCATCGATTTTATCACAAGCTAAATGGAGATTAATATATTATACGTGGGAAAGGAAAAAGTGCTGTAATATGATGTTTTCCAGTTGATGGGATTGAGTCCAGTATCAAGTGAACTACTCGATGCCTGGATAAGGCAACAGAGTTTTCGTTTTTGTCTGAAATATTCAATCCCCCAAAAAAACACTTTTGAAAAGTAGAAAAACCACCAACCTTAAAAACACAAAAACTTTCTTGCAATAAAAAAATCAGAAACATGATGAAAATGTTCAGCCACAAACACAGTGATATAAAAAATGGCCAACCTCTGATTACAACTCACGGTTGTGACTCGCTTAAGAATGTATGCTTACTTAGTTTATTTTTAAAATTTAAGTTCCGCTCCCATAAAAATTTACGCTGCTTGAGATTGGCGCCCGTCATAGGAATATTAACAATGCTTGCGTTTAAACTAATTTATGACTGTTTGCACGAATATTGAAGGGGTTATGATTTCATTTGGATGGGTAGGAAATACTAAGTAGTGTAAATCTTTTCACTTTCATGTTAATGTAATTTTCAAAATAGTATAGAGAAACTGTGCTCAAACGCTCGCATTTGAATCTCTATTAAGAATTTTGTAAGTAGGAAACTGAAGTGTTTGTGGTACGCTTTTGTTTGGTTGATACATGCATTTTGGAAAGTTTTTATTGTTTGGGGAGAGGGAAGGGGGTTAAAAGTTAATGATTAAGACGGTCGCCAACCTCAAGCAGCGTAAATTTTTATGGGAGCGGAACTTAAATTTAAAAAATAAACTAAGTAAGCTAAGTAAAATAAGCTAAGTAACTTAAGCGAGTCACAACCGAGAGTTGTAATCAGAGGTTGGCCATTTTTTATATCACTGTGTTTATGGCTGAAAATTTTCATCATGTTTCTGATTTTTTTATTGCAAGAAAGTTTTTTGTGTTTTTAAGGTTGGTGGTTTTTCTACTTTTCAAAAGTGTTTTTTTTGAGGGATATCAGAACTTTTTTTTTTAAACACTGGCGACTTCTATTTTTTGAATTTGTCCATTTCATAGTTTTTCTCTTTATCACCTATGGTATACCTGGTACCAGGAATATTCATAATTCTTCAAACTGAGTTCGACGATACCTTAGTTGCAATAATTATCTTTAAAATTGATAAACCGGATGTGATCAATAGCATACCTGGTACTTTAAACATTCAAAAGCCCAACATGACATATTTTTCTTGGAAATTGAGAAACCGAAAGTGGTACTACCTATGGTACACCTGGTAACATGAATATTCATTATTCTTCAAGTTCAGTTCAATGATATCTTACGTGCCAAAATCTTCTTGAAAATTGACAAATTGGTTAAATGCGGGGGGGGGGGGGGCAGCAACCATCAAAATTGATTTCGAACGAGTAATAGAAACTTGTGTATGACAACTCAACCCCCAAAACTTAATGAAGTACGTTGCCATCGACAAAGAGCCTGTATGCCAAATTTCAGCTCGATTGGTTAGTTTGTACGCACAACGACTTATTTTAGTGCATAATAATTACTAATCAGTTCGGGATCCACAGCTTAACGTGGATTCCGAATCACAACGAACATCCACATCTAACCCAGGAATCAAATCCGGCACCTTTAACATTCAAGGCCCGAGCGTTCATCTCATTGAAAATTTATTCTAATAAATTGTTACAAATAAATATTACAAGTTTTTTACAGTCTAATTATTGCAATATAAATTATTTTTACTATACTAAGCATTATTTTGATTCACATAAAAACCCATTGATATTTGACAAAATTTAAAATATTTTCTTAACAATAATTTTAAAATTCACTATGAAATTATAATTTTGATGATAGATGATTCTACGATTTAATTTTTCAACGGAAAGTAAACAAAATCAATACATCTTTAAAAACGAATGACATTTTTGCAAATTCCATTTGCTAATCGCAATACTTGTTTCATTTAGTCCCGCTGTAATGAATTGACTGTGACGTCAGCTCGCATAACCTCCACATTTATACTTTGTATTCAGCCCATAGTATCTTGCAACAAAATATGATTATTTTCATTTTTCAACGGAGATTTCCCGAAATTAAAATGTTTTTGAAAGTTAACTCACTCTAAATTGTCATACAGTTCAAATAACACATACAATTTGAAGAACAGATATTTCTCTTTAAATCTGTCTCTTCAAGAATTAAATTATTTCAATTTTAAAGATGTTATAAGCCATATAATTATAGTCCAATTCGTTCTGCCTATACTTTAACGTTACGTTTATTCTCACTTAAGCCTAACATGTTGGAAAAACTAACTTCCGAATGATAGCAAACCTGTTTGGCAACATTTAGCATACATATCTGAACCTCAATTACAAGCTTATCGCCTTTATCTGTCGCCAAATTATGAAATGAAAAAAGTGGTTTTAAATTAATTAAAAATAGAAAGAATTATTTAATGAAGTTCAAATCAGCGTAGGATTTTAAGTTGTAACATTCCCCATCCTACAATTTAATCCGTTTGAAGATCTATAGCTTAGTTAGGGCTGTACGTTTGTCTAAATTTTTACATCAAAATCGGGCTAGAACTCGTTTTTTTATTTCCGTTTTGGAAATTTCAATATTTTTTTTCTTCGTTGCCTCTTATCCTAGGTACGCATTTTTTTTTTTCTTTAAAAGATATCATCGAGACGAATCTATGGTATTTTTTGTATAATTATGTGAAGTTCCGTAAGCACGCTAGAAAATAGTCAATTTCAGCTTTTTCGCTGGAAGTTGTGCAGGGAATAGATACTTACTGTCGTTTCTGCCTTTTTAAGGTTGGTTGCGAAACGACCGTTTCGTCTGATATTCATAACACACCTTAAAAATTGTACTAATTAGGCAGGAGGATTTAATAAAACTTGCTATTTTGACTCAAGCGCGAAATCATTCCTTAGAACTATAAAAAAAAAATCTGCTTACTCAATGGCTAGACAGTGGTGTAAATCATAGAAAATTTAATGTTATTAAACACAACTTTTTAAACTACGTATTTCTCTTTTCAAAGGAAAAAGAATCTCGCTTTCAATGTTTGGAAGCCGCCGTGCTTAAGGATCGGCATTTCCATTGGAATTATCAAGCTTCTTTTCATTGAATAAGAAAGTGCTTTTCGCTTTAAAAGCATAATAACGATTTCAGAATTGATTTTTTCGTAGATTAAAATAAAATAAGGTATATATTAGGAAAAAAAAATTAAATTTTCGAAATTGATTTGCCAGCAGCAGAATTTTTTACAACGTAGGAAAATTTTGTAAATGAGACAAAAATAATCGCAATTTTATGATCGATTTTACTTTCATTATTTTATTCCTACAAAAACCTAGGAATTCAGTGCAGATGATTTGGATATTTTATAGGATTATTAGTAAATTAAGACATAAAATTAAGATATGCATAAAGCTAACTTTTTAGTTTCGTCTTTCCTTTTAAACACCAGGATTAAGTTGCTTAATCTAATGCACTGTGTGTGTGTGTGTGTGTGTGTGTGTGTGTGTGTGTGTGTGTGTGTGTGTGTGTGTGTGTGTGTGTGTGTGTGTGTGTGTGTGTGTGTGTGTGTGTGTGTGTGTGTGTGTTCAAGTAAAAATTATTGAAAAAAATATCGTCGAACTGGCCATTTTTATTTAAATGAGCGAAATTAAGAAAATGGTAATTAACACCACGTTAAATTTTATTGCAATGATTATCGAAAAGTATATCGCCAAAAATCATCATTTTGGCAAAATTTTTTTATGACCAAGCCGGCCATTTTTTCTAAACGAATGATGGAAATATAAGAACGGTAACTGACACAAATCTTCATCAGTAACATAGTGTTATTGAAAGTTGTGCAATGTTCCCCACCCCCAGTTTGAAACTGGAATACACATCATAAGCGACATCCACAGTATTTAAAGATAATGATCCATACTGAACGTAATTCATCATGACTTCAGGTGAACCTAAAGTGATTAAAAATATCTACTATGCGCCGACTATAATTAATGTATATAACTAGTGATTTTATTGACCTTGACGTCAATTACAATTCAGCTTAAAAACCTAAGTTAGCTAATTCACCGCCTTTCCCTTATTCAGTAGAATACATAGAGCACCACCTTCATTATATATATATATATATATATATATATATATATATATATATATATATATATATATATATATATATATATATATATATATATATATATATATATATATATATATATATATGTGTGTGTGTGTGTCCTGTGTTTAGATCTAAAATAAAAAACATCATTTAACTATCATTAGACGCTCATCATTTAAATAACTCTGGTCTCGATTGTCCATTATTTCTTATTACTCACTATCCATTCATTACTTCAAGACAAGGTTAAATTTATGAAAGAGTGTTTTAAGGAAGTTCTTCAATGCAGTGTTTCTATATTTTCTAAATGACACTATTAGTGGAGTTAATTTGTAGTGTAATGATGCAACTAAGTAGTGTTCACAAAAGAATTTGAGTAGTATCCTTTATTACTTGTAAAATGTTTGGTTTTAAAATAAATCGAAATTCTGTTACATTGATAAGGAAGTCATTACTTAAGAGTCTGTTGACGATTGTTGCGACGTACCAGACACTTGAAAATAAGTAACCGTGCAAAATTCAATTTGACGTTACTTTTCTTATGTTATTTCTTCTCGTAAGCAAATTCATAATGTTCTTCACTGCAATATTCAGTTGTATTTAAGAAACGCATTGTCTGAAGAAGTAATTTACTTTTTGAAATATCAATCGTATTTGATTTGAGAATGGGTCTTGTTTTTGCTCTTTATTCTTGGATGTATCACGTCAATGAGAATTACTCAATGAGTTTTCTTTTATTTGGTTTGCAATAACTATTTATAGACTGATGTACTTGCTTTTTTGATAAGTATTTCTTGATTTAAAAAAAATATGTATTTTTTCGAGAATATGTATTTATATTCTGAAATTTAAAAATAAACATTTACCATTTTTATATTTTCTAAAATGTGTATAACTATATATGCATTTTCTTGAGTGTACTAGTACTATTTGATAACTATATATATATTTGATTTGTTTAGGATGAATAAATAAGTGTCAATCACTTGCTTTTGAATAGTAACGAAAAATTATACAATTATGGAATATGCTTATCATTTCAGAAGTCAATTTATTTTAACCACACATTAAAATAGTACAAAATTATTTGAACTCACAAATATATAAAAACATTGCTTGTAATACAACAAATATTTTGGCAACTAAATAACTGAAAATGTGGATAAATAAGGAAGACATTTTTGATAAATTAAATGTTTCTGTATTAGTTTCATTTTCTAGTTCATATACGATTGCTAGTAAATGAGCCCAGTCCTCCATCCTCCCCGCAAAAAAAGCATTCAACAACGTAAATTAATTAAATAAGTTTTAGAAATCAAAATTGTCATGTTTAGCTTTCTTAGCTACTATATTTTATTGTGCATATATTCCTACTTTCAATTACCCATATGTATACATAGGGTATTGAAAGTATAGTATTCGGAAAAAAAGAAAGAAAAAATATTATTATTGTTATTATTTTTTTATTTATTTTTTTTGCATTTTGCATTTTTCCACATTTATGAAAGTCCGGATTTTAAAAAAGTGATCTAGAAAAAATGTCTGTCTTTGGTCAGTATAACTCCCGAATAAATTGACCTTCAATGTTCAAATTTGGTGCGCGTGTTGGTGATGGCACAAGGACCTACCATTAAGGCTTTCGTCAAAATCACGCATGTGCATAAGGTAGCTGCCGTTGAAAAATCATGCTTTTCAGTAATTGCTACAAAACGGAGCTAATGACTTTGTTCAAAATCACTGTGGTAATGCCTCTTAAGGTGTTCTAACATCCCCACTTCTGAAATTCCCGTAAAAATGCTTTAATGGCGTAAAAAATTGGAAAACGAATGCCTTTAACACAGAGTTCTCTTTCCTTGAGCATACCTCATCAACAATCGTTTTTTTTTCTCTCCCCAGTTTCACTCATAAGAAAGGATCATTTAAGAATTATCGAAAAGCATATTGCCAAAATCATCATTTTGGCGGATTTTTTTTTTTTTTTTTTTTTTTTTTTTTTTTTTTTTAAGACCCATACAAGAAGCATTGCAAAAAATATCGCCAAACTGGCTATTTTTGCTAAATGAATAAGAAAAATATAAGAACGATAAATGACACAAATCCACATCAGTATTATAATATAATTGAAAGTTGTGCGATGTTCCATGCCCCTAGTTTATATTATTACTACACTGTTCCTTTCAAGTCGCACTGTTTAATGATGTGATGCCCAGAATGTATTTTCAAATTTTGCTACTCCATTTTTACCCATATGCCAAGGCATTATTATACGCAGCGCATTTGAGACACGATCACCACGAAGAAAAAACGTTCGTTGATGCTCAAGGAAAGAGAACTCTGTGTTAAGGCATTCGTTTTTCAACTTTTTAAGCCATTAAAGCATTTTTACGGAAAATTTGGAAGTGGGAATGTGGAAGAGGCATTACCACAGCTATTTTGATCAAAATCGTTAGAGCCGTTTTTTAGCAATCATTGAAAAACACGATTTTTTTAATGGCAGCTACCTTTTATGCGCATGCGTGATTTTGACCAAAACCCTTATGGTAGGTCCTTATGCCACCACCAATCCGCACACCAAATTTGAACATCGTAGGTCAATTTGTTCTGCAGTTATGCTGACCACGTAAACACAGACATACACGCAGAAATTTTTTCTACGTCACTTTTTTGAAATCAGGATGTTCCGAAACGTAGAGAAATGGAAAAAAATCGATTTTTTTTTTTTTTTTTTTTTTTTAACCATATACTATACTTTCATTACCCTATGTATACATATGGGTAATTGAAAGTAAAAATATATCACTATGCTCAGTTCCTGCATTCCTATTTAAATGTAAGTTGCCTACTCAAAATTACAAACCAAAATTTGTTTAATTAAAAAAATTACTGCAGTAAAAATAAAATATGAACATTTTTTAGAAAATTATCACTTTTCCTACTTTGGTACGTGCAATGGGTACAATTGTTTTAGATTACAGTGGACGATTCATTCAAAGTTTATGACTATTTGAATTGTTATTTAGGACTATTTAAATACGATAAAAGAAATATATTATCAGTGTAGAGTAGCTTAGGATTCTTTCGCACTTCTGCAGTTAGATGTCCCGTACTTCCGATTTTAATAGAAGTCGGTGGCTTTTTTATCAGTCACTTAGCCATGGCATAAATGAAAAAAAATTAGAAATACTCGATAAAAACTTAAAATTGAGACTAAACATGGCATGAAATTGTCTTCGAAATTTTAATTTTAAACAATTATTCCTTCAAAACACTATTTACAATAATATTTTCAAATCTCCCTACTTTATAATGAAATCGTACGAAAAACTCATTAAAAACAGTTTTTTAAACTATTCCCTGTAATTTACAAGCGCAAGTCAGTTACAAATTAAAACAATCCAAAATAATATATAATTCATTATCCTTTAGAAGACGTAACAAATAAAGGTATCGTATTGAAGTGTTCTTAGACGACATTGAAGAGATTTTAATGTAATATATTTCTATTTACCTTTCTGTTCTAAAGAAGACTTCCAAAGGAATTTTTTTTTTGGTGACAAAAACAACAATTATTTATTACACTTAGATGTCAGAGACCTCATCTCGTTTCTGCACTGGCCTTTGATTTTGACATCTTCTATAATAATAAAACAAGCTGTGTGTCTGTCTGTCTATCTGTCTGTCTGTGGCTCTATAGAAACCTACTTAAGATTGGAGTAGAGCTTTGAAATTTTCAGCATAAATAGTTTTGGCCTTCTAATTTTATGCATCAAAAACAAAATCTTCTATAATAATAAAACAAGCTGTGTGTCTGTCTGTCTGTGGCTCTGTGGATCTATAGAAACCTACTTAAAATTGGAGTAGAGCTCTGAAATTTTCAGCATAAATAGTTTTGGCCTTCTAAGTTTATGCATCAAAAACAGAATTTACATTTCAATTAGTTCTTTTTTAATGAATTTTTTTAATTAATTAATAAATATGTTACAAAACGATATCTAATATGGCTACAGCTCTGAAATTTTCAACATAAGTAGTTTTAGCCTTTTAATCGGACTTTTAAAAAACAGAAATTTAAATTTTTATTTTGTTCTTTTTTAATTAATTTTTTTTAATTAATTAATAAACATTTTACAAAACGATTACTAATAGGGCTACAGCTCTGAAATTTTCAACATAAGTAGTTTTGGCCTTTTAATTGGACTTTTAAAAAACAGAATTTTAAATTTTTATTTTGTTCTTTTTTAATTGATTTTTTTAATTAATTAATAAACATTTTACAAAACGACTACTAATAGGGCTACATGTCTGAAATTTTCAACATAAGTAGTTTTGGACTTCTAATTGTATGCCATCACAAACAGAATGTTAAAATTTTAATTAGTTCTTTTTTAATTAATTTTTTTAATTAATTAATAAATATGTTACAAAACGATATCTAATAGGGCTACAGATCTGAAATTTTCAACATAAGTAGTTTTGGCCTTTTAATTGGACTTTTAAAAAACAGAATTTTAAATTTTTATTTTGTTCATTTTTAATTAATTAATTTATATAATACAAAACGATTTCAAATAGGGCTACAGCTTTGAAATTTTCAACATAAATAGTTGTGGCCTTCTAATTGGATTTTTGAAGAACAGATTATTATTTTTTGTTTTTAATTAATTAACAAATATTTTACAAAATGATTTGTAATTGGGATACATTTCTGAAATTTTCAACACAAGTAGTTATGGCCTTCTAATTGGACTGACAAAAAGAATGTTAAAATTTTAATTTGTTTTTCAATTAATTTTTTCACAAAAAACGACTTCGAATAGTCCTAGATCTCTGAAAGTTTCAACATAAAAGTAGTTTTAGCCTCTAATTTTGCTTTCCACAAACACGTGGTAAAATAATCTTACAGGGGTGTTGTATTATTGTATTAATGGGGAATTAATTTATTTTTTCTTGAAAAGGAAGAGACTTCCAATATTAAGACTTTACGTAGCAATTAGATTCTAGTGAGTGAAGCGAGCTTTTGCTTACGCAGCAATGAACATTTCAGAGAGCGTAGCGAACCTATGCTTGCATAGCAATGAACCTTTTAACGAGTAAAATAAGCCTATGTTTACGTGTACATGAACTTTTCAGCGAACGAAGCGATTTCGATTTTGCGTAGCGATGAAACTTCCTGCGAGCGAAGCGCCAAAAACTGGTTTCTATACACGAATGACAGATTTACGCAATGCGAGGCCTCACAGCTAACTAAAATATTGCACATGTTAAAATTTCGTAGCGAAGCACGGGTATTTAGCTAGTTGGAAATAAATACAAAACACTCACTATTAACAACTTTTTGCGACCCACCAAATATCGACCTGCCTCTGACAGAGAATTGTCATTCAAAATTTGGAAACGCTGCTCTAATAACATTAAAGAGTAAAAAACCAAATATAAAATTCATTTATCATAGTTTTTGTAAAATGCTCCTAATGTATAAAAATTTATATATTTAAAAATTAATAACTTGAGATAGTAACAATCAATACAAGCAACTATTAAAAGTATTAATTACACAAATGGTAAAACAATTATAATTGATATTATTAAAAATAGCTGTTTATTTGTAGTTCTTAAAGATATGTGAAATCAACTGTTTCTGAATGAACGATAAAAAGAAACAACCTTTTTTTAATAATCCACTAAAAATAATTATCCGCTCCATGTAATATACGATTCAACCCACTAGACCAGACTGTTCTAGGCGTTTTTGGCAAAAGCCCAAACAATTCGTTTCTCGAGCAATGTATCGAAATGTTTCAATAGTGTTAAAACAGTACTATCAATGTTTATTTTCCTCCAACTTCGTGGTCTTAATTATATTTCATCTAAATGAACATAAAAAGGAAGTCACTTAACATTATAATGCTATCCTACCCTATTGACGCTTCCGTCTAATAGAGTAAACCATGGCTACAGACATGGTCACAGTCATAAAAAGACGTAAAGATTCAATTTATTACGAATACGAACGTAAGAAGCCTAATAAACGATAAGGAAATATTTTCTGTCTCGTATCAATTCCTTTGACGTTCATGTGTGATCGGTGGTACAGAAAGGGGAAAAAGTAATCCGAGCCTTGCGCTGACTATATCTTATATACTAATTGATGAAATAATAATTCAAAAAACTAGGGGGGAGGAACATCGCACAACTTTCAATTACATTAAATTACTGATGTGGATTTGTGTTATTTATCGTTTTCATGTTTCCATCATTCGTTTAGAAAAAATGGCCACTTTGGCGATATTTTTTGTGATAATTCTAATATGGGTCTTTAAAAAAAAAAATTTAAAAAATGCCAAAATGGTGCTTTTGGCGATATGCTTATCGATAATTCCTATACTATCCTTTCTTGTAAGTGACACTAACAGAGAAAAAAAAAACTAGGGGTGTGGGACATCGCACAACTTTCAATTACACTATATTACTGATGTGGATTTGTGTCATTTATAGTTTTTATATTTTCATCATTTGCTTAGAAAAAATTGCCAGTTTAGCGATAATTCTTATATGGGTATTTAAAAAAAAAAAAAAAAAAAAAAAAAACTTCGCCAGAATGTCGCTTTTGTCGATATACTATGCGAAAATTTCTAGATTATCCTTTGTTATAAGTGACACTGAAGAAGAAGAGAAAAAACGATCGTTGATGAGCTATGTTCAAGCAAAGAGGACTCTGTGTTGAAGGCATTCGTTTTTCAACATTTTACGCCATTAAAATATTTTTACGGGAATTTAGGAGGCGGGAATGTTTAGAACACCTTAACAGGCATTAGCACAGCGATTTTTATCAAATTCGATAGAGCCGGTTTTTTTTGGTTTTTTTTGTTGTTTTTTTTGCAATCATTGAAAAACATGATTTTTTCAATGGCAGCGATCTTATGCGCATGAGCGATTGTGACGAAAACCTTAATAGTAGGTCCTTGAGCCCTCACCAACCTGTTCATCAAATTCGAACCTCACGTAGGTCAATTTGTTCGGGAGTTATGCTGATCACGTACACACAGACAGACATTTTTTCTAGATAATTTTTTTGAGATCAGGATGTTCCAAAACGTGGAGAAATGCCAGAAAAAAAAAATCGAAATTTTTTTTTCGACCCAATCCTATACTTTCATTACCCTATGTTTTACATATGGGTAATTGAAAGTAATAAAAACTATGTACAATTAATAAAAATCTTGTATGAATACAACTGTACTTTTTACTTTCAATTATCCATATGTAATAGGGTAATAAAAGTATAGAATTCGGAAGAAAAAAGATTTCGATTTTTTTTTTGCATTTCTCCATGTTTTTGAACATCCTGATTTCAGAAAAGTGATCTAGGAAAAATTTCTGTCTGTATGTGTGTATGTGGTCAGCATAACTCACGAACAAATTGACCTACAATATTCAAATTTGGTGTGCTAGTTGGTGGTAGTCATGGGACATACCATTAAGGTTTTCGTCAAAATCGCGCATGCGCGTAAGGTAGCTGCTTTTGAAAAAAAATCATGTTTTTCAGTAATTGCTAAGAAACGGCTGTAACAATTTTGTTCAAAATCGATGTGGTAATGCCTCTTAAGGTGTTCTAAACATCCCCACCATCGAAATTCCCGTAAAAATGCTTCAATGGCGTAAAACGTTGAAAAACGAATGCCTTTAATACAGAGTTCTCTTTCAATGAGCATACCTCATCAACGATCGTTTTTACTTTCAATTATCCATATGTAATACATAGGGTAATGAAAGTATAGGATTCTGTCCAAAAAAAAATTTCGATTTTTTTTTTTTTTTTTTGGCATTCCTCTACGTTTTGGAACATCCTGATCTCTAAAAAGTGATCTAGAAAAAATATCTGTCTGTGTGTACGTGGTCAGCATAACTCCCGAATAAATTGACCTACAATGTTCAAATTTGGTGAGCAGGTTAGCGATGGCCCAAGGACCTACCATTAAGGTTTTCGTCACAATCGCGCATGCGCATAAGGTCGTTGCCATTGAAAAAATCATGTTTTTCAATGATTGCAAAAAAACGGCTATAAGGATTTTGATAAAAATCGCTGTACTAATGCCTCTTAAAGTGTTCTAAACATCCCCGCCTCCGAAATTCCCGTAAAAATGCTTTTATAATTAATGGCGTAAAAAGTTGAAAAATGAATGCCTTCAACACAGAGTCCCCTTTGCTTGAACATAGCTCATCAACGATCGTTTTTTCTCCTCTCCTTCAGTGTCACTTATAACGAAGGATAATATAGAAATTTTCGCATAGTATATCAACAAAAACGCCATTCTGGCGAAGTTTTTTTTTTTTTTTTTTTTTTTTTTTTTTTAAATACCCATGAAAGAATTATCGCCAAACTGGAGATTTTTTCTAAGCAAATGATGAAAATATAAAAACGATAAATGACACAAATCCACATCAGTAATATAGTGTAATTGAAAGTTGTGCGATGTTCCACACCCCTAGTTTTTAGATTTTATTACAAGTGGTCATCTTTATATTATAACTAAAGCAAACTTCAAAAAGCTAAATATCAACCTATAATATTATGCAATATCTAGATTCAGCATAAAAAAAAAAGGCGCAATACCAAATCTTATAATTTTCCAAGGAGTGGTTGGTAATTTAATAATTACGAGGAAATGACAAATTAATGTTAAAAAGAAAAAATGTTTTTTTAGCCATAAATTGTTAAATAATTAATATATATGTTTTTATCAGTTTGATAAAGACGAAACATTTAAACATGTAACTTTAGAATTACACTTTATTTTATTTATTATTACTAAAAAAAATTAATTTTTTCAAAACAAATATTCTTTACTTTATACTTAAAATAAAATGCAATAAAAAAAGTATAGGGCCTACTAAAAAAATTTCAGACTATTTTAATGGCCCAAGCGAAATATTTATGATATTTAATTTAATTGAGATATCTTTGCATATATTGTTATGCCTGTTACAAAAATTTAAATTTGTAAATTTAAATTTCTAAATTTTTCAGTTTGCCTTATCATACTCATATCATACTCCCTTTTGATGATTATTTCTACACAATCGCCACCACTGACTAAATGACAAACCGAAGTGGAGAAGTTTCTCTAACCAGGGGTTATTTGGAAAGCCAAAACTAATAACTTATCTTGAAAATTTCAGAGCTGTATCCCTATTAGAAGTCGCTTCGTAAAAAAAGAATTAAATTAATTTAAGGGGAAAAAAAAGGGGAAAAAATGCCCAACTTTTCTCTCTTTAAAAAAAAAAAAAAATGCATCTGTAACCATGCGACCTAGCGATCTCCCACCTTTTTATTTTACACTAGATCACTGCATTTGAATTGGACTACACCATTCAAGTCTACATTCTAGTGGACTATTAGCTAGAGAGCAATTTGAACCACCCACCCAGTTAACCAGTGTGTTCATACCAGAGAGCAAGGTGCTCATAGTAAATGGCAAGTTTAGGCACTTATATAGTATAATGTTGGTTTTAAAACAAAAGTCCCATGAATTTTTATCGTAATTTTTTCACCTACTGTTCTTGTTACCTCATTCCTCAAAAGATGGCAGCACCAAAAAAGTCATAAACTTATAGTATATGAATGTCACAATCAATTACACTTTGTAAAAAAATTCCAGTTTGTAAATCCTCTTTGCTTTAAGAATATTTGGAATGGTGTCACAAGATGCTGCAAAAAATTATGTGCGGAAAGTGCGATACATTTCCTTTCGACTATTTTTTATCAGTTGAGAATTACACAGCCAAAGGTTTGTTGCGAGATGGCAACAGGGCCGGCCTAAAGCGTGTACGACGTGTGCGATGACGCGCGCATGCGATTTCCAGGGGCGCAGAAATGTGAAAAAATATTTTTAAAAATAATATGGTAAAAATCAAAAATGTTATGTAATTTTGAATGCAAATTAGCATAACCTACCTAAGGTCTACTCTTTCGCAAGAAAGATTCGATAATTTTACAATTTTGTCCATAGAAAATGATAGTTCATCGTCATTAGATTATGATTCACTAATACAAACATTTTCGGCAGCCTAAAGCTAGGAAGGTCCACTGCTAAGTATGTAATACAGATCAGTTTTCTGTAATATTTTTTCTAGATTAATGAATATTAAATCAAATAAAACTTTTGTTGTAGTTAAAAAATGTGTCTGTTATTCTCTATCTGACAAAACTATAAACTTGGTAAAAGAAAGAAGTTTGCTTTGTGCACAAGTACAGTACAGCACACCGATTGAAGTTTGAAAAAGTCAATTGAAAGAATTAGTAATAAAAATCATTTTAAAAAATAAAAATAATAAAAAGGTACTAAATACTTTACTTTAATACTTACTATTTATTAATATTTATTAGTTTTGTTTTTTTGGGAGATTGGTTTTTTGCCCTTTAAAAAGCCAATTTCAGGTATTCAGTTCCAGCAAATTTCAGTTCTCGTGCACTCATACCATTTTTGGAGGGTTTTCTATACCCATTTTTATTATAAGGGGCGTCAAAACTCATTCTTAGACACACATAATTTTGCTCTTAGGCCGGACCTGGATGGAAGAGTGGAAATTCGTATCATAAAAACATACAGTGCAATTTTAAATTACCAACCATTTTATAGAAATGAGGATAATGTCAAAGGGTCGTTCCTGTATCTTCTATTCGAATCTTATTGAATGTTTCTTTCTCCCTCGCCATTAATGTGGGTATATCCAGGTAGTGTTGATTTAGGTACAATTGTTTCATGAAAGAGTCTGACAATTTTTGTGATTTTGTTTGTCAAAAAAAAAAAAAAAACTTAGTTACTGAGCACTGTTTCTACAAAACTTCAATGAGAGTTGATTTTTATTTTCAATTACCCATATAGTAATGATAGTATTACCCATAGGATAATAAAAGTATAGTATTCGGTTAAATCTATTTTTTTTTTTTTTTTTTTTTTTTTTTTTTTTGCATTTTTTCTCGTTTTGGAACATCCTGATCTCTAAAAAGTTATCTAGAAAAAATGTCTCTGTGTGTGTATGCGGTCAGCATAACTCCAGAACAAATTGACCTACGAATTTGGAGAGCGGGTTGATGGTGGCCACGGGACCTAACGTTAAGGTTTTCGTCAAAATCGCGCATGCGCGTAAGGTAGCTATCACTAAAAAAAAATCATGTTTTTCAATGATTGCTAAAAAACGGCTCCAACGATTTCGATCAAAATCGCTGTGTTAATGCCTCTTAAGGTGTTCTAAACATCCCGACCTTCGAAATTTCCGTAAAAATGCTTTGACGACGTAAAAAGTTAAAAAACAAATGCTTTCAACACAGAGTTCTCTTTGCTTGAACATAGCTCATCAACGATCGTTCTTCTCCTCCCCGCAGTTTCACTTATAAGAAAGGATAATATAAGAATTATCAAAAAGTATATCGCCAAAAACATCATTTTGGCTTTTTTTTTTTTTTTATTTAAATACGTATAACAATTATCGCAAAAAATCTCGCCAAACTGGCCATTTGTTCTAAGCGAATGATGAAAATATAAAAACGATAAATGACACAAATCCACATCAGTAATAGAGTGTAACTGAAAGTTGTGCGATGTTCCACATCCCTTGTTTTAAAAGACTTGGAAATCACCATTTTTGACAGAAATTATTAAAATCACTTTAAATTTCTTAACTACAAAGATATGCAACACGTGGATTTTTTTTAAAAATAATGGAAATTTGGAAAAAGAAAAAACTTTACTAATTCTTTGAGAAGTACTGAGTGTGCCATTTTTATTTAATGAAAAGATTTGCTTTTATTTGTTTGGCAACACTAATGAATAAAATAAAAATTCATCACACGCGATCCAAACTGCTTAGTCTATTTCTAAATATTTAAAACTAGACCTTTTTTTAAAAAAAAATCAAGTGCACTATTAGATTAATCTGTGAAATGCCCATACCGGAGTTATATGAGCCAAAGCACTGGTATCAAACACCCGAACCGTGTTTTAAACCAGGATACACCGGATATCTACCGGAATACGGTCCGAAACGTCAGTTTCAGTACGGAAAAACTTATGGTGAGATGACCCACCGGATCATGAAATCCCACCCGGTCGCTGGTCTGAGAATGGGCAATATTCTGGACTGCAGCAAGGAGATACAGGAACGTCTGGAGACGGAAGCGCTTGTCTGGAGACACGAAGTGACATCTCAAAACACACGGTACAGAAGACAGATGGTCTCGGGATACACTGGTCATATTCCTCGGAGGAAATTTCTTATAGGAAAGGGACTCGATGACGATTGCAAGCTGTCAGTGGCACTGATGGAAAAAATAAATATGTGTCACTTTTCGGATTAGACCGGCATCAAAACTACAAAGGGGTGTGTGCCATTTGTTATTTAATTAATGTGTAATACAATTTTTTTTCTAAGCATTGAGACATTATTGTTGTTGAAATGATATAAGGCTTTTTGTACTGTAAAACATGAACTTAAAAGGTTGATAAGTTACATGTAATTGCAAAAAATCGCTGTTTACTGATTAATTTGTAATAAAAAAAAAATTGCCAAAGATAATTAATGGTCTTTTGTAGATTTTGGTGGACCCTAGACTAATGTGAATCAAGTTGGGCCACCAAAAGTAAAAAGTTTTCTTCGAACATGCTTTATAGTAGGCTTAACAGTTGCCCTTCTCAAATATGTATAAATGTTTATTAAGTTTTATACCCCTGTATGCTATGTACTTAGCGAAAATCTATATTTTTGTTAACAACATCCTGCTGTTTCGTAAATAATATCAAGTTTTTATATCTTTGCTCACAATACCAAGGATCTATATTTTTGCTAACAACATCCTTCAATTTCGTAAATAATATTAAGTTCCAAGTTATTATAGCTACAAAAATATCTTAAGCACTTTTGGATGCAGTTTCAGATATTAAATGTTAATTGAGTGTTCGGCAGCTCCCCAAATCAGGTCCCCGTGCGGAAATTAGGCCTTGATAATAGAACAGAAATTCCAACGAAAGACGATTTCCATCGGAACTTTATGCGAATATTTTGACTCCAAAGAAATGCAGGATGAGAAGTTGAATAATTGGAAAAAAGCTGTTTTCAAAAAAATTATCTCCAACTAGTCAATTTGGCAATATTTGTGTTTATAAAAAATCCCTCAAAATTGGCATGGTTTTTACTACCATAATACGTTAAACTTAAATTTCTTGGTACTTGCATATTATCTTACCGACTGTGAGTGAAATAAAAGTTCGCCCAATGGATTCTCTTTGTCAGTCGAAAAGGTCGGTCCAGGCGGATGCTTGATCCGCCCAGCAGCTGAGGTATTCCGGGGGGGGTATCCCAACAAAGCTAGGACATGCCAAAAAGGACCTCTGAGCTGAGGTAGCCAGTTAAAAATTATCCAAAGCAAAGATAAAAAAAAAAGTAGGGTACAAAAATGAATTTCATGTCTTAATATTTATTAAATATATTCGTTTTTTATTCAAATAGCCTTTGAATGGTGTGTCGCAAATCGAAAAAAAAGAAAAACTAAGGGTGTGGAACAACGTACAACTTTCAATTACACTATGTTACTGATGAAGATTTGTGTCAGTTACTGTTTTTATATTTCCATCATTCGTTAAGAAAAAATAGTCAGTTTGGCGATATATTTGGCAAAAAATATCGCCAAACTGGCTATTTTTTTTGCAATAATTCTTAAATGCGACTTAAAAAAAAAAAAAAAAAAAAAAAAAAAAAAACTTCGCTAAAATGGTATTTTTAGCGATATACTTTTCGATAATTCTTATATTATCCTTTCGTATAAGTGAAACTAGGGAGAGGAGAAAAACGATCGTTGATGAGCTATGTTCAAGGAAAGAGAACTCTGCATTGAAGGCATTCGTTTTTCAACTTTTAACGACATTACAGCATTTTTAAGAGAATTTCAGAGGTGGGGTGTTTAGAACACCTTAACACATTCGCTGCCACCAAAACTTATATATCCATCCTCAGAAGCCGAATTTAAAAAAAGTGTTTTAATGATTAAAAACGTTCCTTATATTTTAATAGTAAAACCAGAAAAAAAGGAAAAACCTTTTATTTCCTAAAAATATAAAAATAATGCTCCACTAACGTGCCTCAAAAACCTCATTGTTCAGCCTCCAAATCCGAACTAAAAATAAAACAGTTTACTTATCATACTCGATCGTCATTCCAGAGAGTCGCCGGCATGGGGGGTTGCGCCATGCTGACACGCCAGCGCGTCAGAGGCAGCGAACGTGTTAACCCACTGACGGTCATGGGAATGGGCAAAATTCTACAGTTGTTTTCCCTGCAATAATTTTTAAATTATATTTCTAATTCAAATACATAATTTTTTTTTTAATTATTTTTTATTAATTTTGTTTTAAATAGGTTATAAATTATCATCCTCATAAAAATATTTTATTTTAAATTTTATTTATAAATTTAAAAATGTTGTGTATTGCTGGAAAAACTGGGGATCAAATGACGTATATATACGTGCATGACCATCAGTGGGTTAAGAGTCATTACCACAGTGATTTTGATCGAAATCGTTAGAGCAGTTTTTTAACAATCATGATTTTTCAATGGCAGTTACCTCATACGCATGCATGATTTTAATAAAAACCTTAATAGTAGGTCCCATGGCCACCACCTACCCGAATATTTACCGGCAATATTTGTAGTTGTGTTTGGAAATGTTGACTTTTAAACAGCCACAAACTCTTTGTATAAACTTCTCAATACATTAGTTCTATGAAGAAACTAAAAAGATGCGCATTTGTGAACCATACATTTTTTTAAATACATCATAATTATTGCAACATTTGGTACAAATTTACTGAGTAAATTTTAATTGCTAAAACAAATAATGCATTAAAACTGTTGTAAAAAAGGCATCTTTTCTTTCATTACCAAAATTGATTTAAAAGTAATAGTTAACAATATTGCGCCAAGTTAAAATCTAAATTTTTAACCTCCACATAAAATTTTTTAAATACAATACCACTAAAGCAAGACATGAGGGATTTAAAGTCATAATGATGCAAGTCACATTTTCAACAATTCTGACTCATGTTCAGAAATAAAATCAAAAATGCAACATAAAAATGGATGTAAACAAAACATGTGGTTAATAAAGAGTCAAACCTTTCATTCCTCAAAACAAATATTATGTAACACAGCCCCAACTTTAACTCCATCATATAATGGTGAAAACAATTAGAAAAAAAGATAAGTGAGATATAAAAATGAGAAGTCTAAATATAATTCTAAGAAGGAAAGAAAATAAATAATAATAATAAGATATTTCCAACATTTTATTTTACAGGTTATTCAAATCAATTTGAATCCATTTTGATCGAATAAATTACAAGACATTTAAATTGAATAACAATGTCCATTATTTACATAAAATATAGTACATAGATAAGATTTCAATCATAAGGAAACATACTGTGCAAAACAGGATCCGATAATAGTATAATCAATGGTAGTTGAAACATAAAAAAAATATCACATTCAAATCGCATCATTCTGACCATTAGTCCATGATAAAAATGCTTTGAAAATATGTAATACTAAGCTTTTTCAATTCATCTGTAAAGAAAAGTTAACAATTAGTAAAACAGTATGAATTTATTATTACAGTTTTAGAAATTCAATAGAATTATTAATGGGAAGAGAAGAAAATATTTTTTAGAATTATTAATAGATTATTAGACATTTTTATATTAAATATTTTTTTATTAAAATTAATGTTTCTATTAAAAGAATTGAGGTGGGAAAAAATCTTAACCATACCATTAACATCAACTATATTAGCATTTTTCTGTTGCAGCATTACATATAATTCTCTCTCATCACACAGTTTACCAACTACCCAACAATCACTGAGAGTTTTGCCAATTATTTCTCCAGAATCTTTCATCCTACAACGTAAAACATTTGCTATTATACATTTCTTAAAATAGAAAATAAATCTTAAATAATTGCTGTTTTTTAAAGTAGTTGCACAATAAAATTGTAGTTACAAATGTCCACAGATTTTTACAAAAATTTAAAGAAAATATAATATATAGCTGGAAATTTGTAGAATCTTACTTGGACATGTCACTGTAGAAGTCTGCAAACAGTTTCATTATATCACTGGGTACGAGTGCATGACCAGTACTTTTCATATCTGCATGCATGGTAGTCTTTTCAGCTAAGTTCATATGGTTGAAGTACATGTACATAAATTTAGCTTGCTGTTCACTAGTCAAACTGAAAATATTAAAATGTAATTTACCTCATATTTAACTTATAATTTATAGATTAAAATTTTCTTCTAATTTAAGTTTTATTACTTATATTGTCTTAGAATTTATATTTTATTATTTATATTTCTCATCTTTACAAAGAAAGAGCAAAGCCCTCACTCATCATTAAATTTCCCACTTCCCATCATATAGTTACAAGTCTGAAATTTGGTACAATGGACAATTCCCGCATTTTTTTATTCCATTATAAATGTCTCGAAATGACCATTAACACAAAAATTTCTATTCACCATGCTTTTTTTTCCAAAAAATTTGCATTTTAAGTTTGCCTGTCAGATTTTTGCGGGAAAACGGACCTTTTTTTTTGCGACTCCATTGTGACGTCATTGTTTCCTAAATATCTCCATAGGTCACATGGCGGTTGCAGCTGTTAAAACATTGTTATCATGGAAATTTCAAATACTTGTCTTCTCGTCCTTTTGTTTTCATATTTCATTGATTTTTTCTTAAAATGTCTAACATTTTCTACAAATATTGTATCGTACCAATGTGCAAAAGCACAACCATAACAACTCCTGAAAAAAATTTCATTTACATACCACAGAATAAAAATACTCGAAAAAAGTGGTGCCAAGCGATGAAGAGGGACATCGAAAAGTATATGCCACTGTCGACAAAAACTACGTTATGTTGGTGAAGATCATTTTGAAATAAGTTATATTTATGATAATTTTTATATTAGGAAAATTAAAGAATGTTTGCCTTTTAAGTTTAAAACATGCTATTTGTTAGGAAAGCTATTCTAAATTTTTGTAAACATCAAGAGCAAAGTAATGGGTCAAAATTGAAAGTCCGGTACTGATTCTGCGCCAAGAATTGTTTACATAAAACCCTCCCAAATTATGTTCACTTGTCATTAAAAAAAATGGCGGGGCAGCCATTTTTTGGCAAAAGTTACCTTGGTGCAGAATCCGTACCGGACTTGGATGTTGACAACGGCCCCCTTTAATGAAAAAATACCGATATTTTCCCACCAAACTTTTTATTCCAAGCACAACAAAATCATTTAAGTTAATTAAAGCAGGGAATCTTGCCTATTGGCTCTTATGTCACAGGTTTCCGCTGTTACAAAATCCATATTCTTGCTGAAATAGACAGTCATCATTGTCGAGTCAATTTTTGGCAAATTGTGCAGTTGGCCTCTTACAAAACCAGGTTCCATTTTTGCAATTAAGTAATAAACAAATACCTACAAAATAGGCGATCAAAAATATTTGAGAAACGGCAACTACTAAGTAGAAACTACAGAGTATATACCTGACATTTTGTGGTAGAAACCTCACCATAACAAACGGAGTGAAGGGATTACGTCACCAACCCTTTTGAGACACTTGACGTCATACTCAAAATCGGCCAGTTTTGAGCGGATCGCAATTTGAGGATTTTTTGTGCATTTTCTTTTCTTAATATTTAAATAACTAATTTTTTTAAAGAACTTTTATTGGAATATTTAGAATCAGAAAGAAATCTATATATATAAAAGAAAGTCGTGTTAGTTACACCACTTATAACTCAAGAACGGCAGAACAGATTTGGGTGAAAATTGGTATGGAGGTAGCTTAGAGCCAGGAGACGGACATAAGATACTTTTTATCCCGTTCGACAGCGTTCCCGTGTGACTTGACAACAAAACGCAAATGATAGCTATGTAATTGACGTATAATGACAGCTATGTAATGACGTATAGATGACAATTTGATATTTATAAAACTCGGTATGGTTGAAAATTTGAGTTTTGAAATAAATTTTTAGGTGAATTGAAGTGAAGTGAAGTTTAATTAATAATGCCGCGAGCAAGACGATCGAATCTTTCCCGACAAAGCCGTAATGCAAGAAGAATACGAAATACTGCAAATGAAAGGACTGAAGAAGAACAAGAAATTGCACGTGAACAGCGCCGCGATAGTATGGCTCGACTTCGTGCTTCTCAATCACGAGAGCAAAGTGAAGCAGCCCGTGAAACAGCTCGGTTGGCAATGCGGAATCGTCGAGCGAACAACAGAGGTCAACAAATAGATAATTTGCGACGCAGAACAAGATATTTATCAAGTGCTGATTTGAATCGAGCAGCGTTTCGATACGATTGCAGCAATGATTACAGCTTGCATCCTAGCGTTTGTATTGGGCAAATGGACGTTGTTTGTGAGTATTGTGGTGCATTAAAGTTTTCCGGAGAAACGGCTGGATTATGCTGCCTTAATGGTAAAGTGAAATTACCGTTGTTGACTCCGCCACATGAGCCATTGTATTCATTGCTTTGAATATTTGTTTTTAAAATAGAAGCTGGAGCTGCACTATAGACACCAGGCATATTTTATTGAGTATGTTCACCGGTGTTGTGTACGTATTAAAAAAATATATACAAAATTCTTTTAAGCAATAGCAGTAATATTATTTCTACGTTTACAAAATTTTTAATGGTTAAATTTTTCTAGCTGGCTTTTTTAACCCTTTACACTCGAGGCCACATGATTGGATGCCGCAACTCGAGAAGACCACTAGGTTTGATGCGGAAATTCGATGCAAGGCCAATGACTGTTTAGTTTCTATGAAGCTAATCCCTAACCTCGGATTGAACCAAAAATCCCGCGAAACGTCTCAAGTTGCTGGTACCTCAGCGCGAAAAAGGCCTCGAGTGCAAAGGGTTAAAATTATGAATCTAACTTTATTTAATGAGAGTGAGTCAAAACATACATAGAATCTGGCATAGCAAAGGATTATTTAGACTCAATTTGACTTCACACTTGCAACCTAAAACGTAGATTCAGCGAAGATTAATGAAATTCACTGAAAACTTTCAAATCATTTCGACATTTGCCATCAAAGAGAAGAATGAATATAGATTCAAAATATAAAGCATCTGCGGCCAAGAGAACTAGGGCATCACCGCTGTATAAACAACATCAACTGGAGAATGACAGAGCTCGCTATTACAAAATGAACCAAAACATGAAACTGTTATTGTACTTTGGAAGCTGATCACCAACAACAATTAATCCGAAGAAATTCCGCGTCTATGTAACACAGAACAGATAGATATCCTTCAGCGGGTCCCCAGCAGCGCGGGGCCACACAGCTAGTTCTTTATAAATATAAATCAACTTCATTCGTTTTTAAAAAATGCGGGAATTGTCCATTGTCAAAAAGAACACACATAGAAAAAGTAAGCTATTCTAATCCAGATTAATAAACATTAAGAGGCTGTAAAGGGATTAAATATTCCAAACGAGGGATATTCAAAATGCCCTACTTTCAATGTAGTCACAACTTTGAAATTTGGTATAAAAATCAACAAGAATAACCATAAATAAACTATTTTGATCTCTATTAAGTAATTTTAAACAGTCAAAAAGAAGTCGAAACTTCCAAAAGAAGGATACTCAAATGTTCCACTACAAATGTAGTTAAAACTCTGAAATTTGGTATGAAGGGTAATTGTAGAAACAAGTAACTTATTCCGACCTCGATTAACTCATTTTTAGGGATCAAAACATTTCAAACGGGGCATACCCAAAAGTCCCACTTTCAATATAGTTGCAACTCTGAAATTTAGTGCAAATGTCAACATGGGTAACCATAGATAAAGATATTTCTATATCGTTTAACCAACTTTAAGGGGTCTAAAAAGTGTCAAACATTCTAAATTAGGAATATTTAAATGTTCCACTTCCAATGTAGTAACCACTCAGAAATGTACACCAAGTGTCAACAAGGAGAAGTATCGAAAAAGATGTTCCAATGTTTATTAACCAATTTTAACGGGTTTAACAGAAGTCAAACTTTCTAAACGAGGAATATTCAAATGTCCCACAACCAATAATGTCCCAACTTCTATCTCATTGAAATAGAAATTTAAGGACATCATATTTAAAGGAAATCAAGTCTACTTTTCATCTCAAACAATTTACTAAAATGTGACTAAAATAACTTATAAACTGAGTGGCAAAGTCTTAGGAAAGCAGTAGGCAATTACTCAACCTTTGCTAGTTTAGAAAAACAGTTGCATAAATAAGAAGAACATTATCAGGGTTTTAGTTGTTTTCATATGAGTCTTGTAAAACATCCTCAAACATGATTATGGCTGCACAACAACAATTGTCAGAATTAGATCATGTAATTAGTTTGGAAATAAGACGCATGTTGCATATCCTTCCGAAGTTGTGTGGGAATTCACTCATAAAGTCAAGAATAAAAAAAAAAAATACCTAGAATCACAGCATTTGAAACAGTGTTTGGGAGCAGCAACAGTTAAAAAATGAACTGTTTTGGACAAAACAAAAATTCTCAAATTGGAACAATGTATCATAATTTTGGAGAAGTTCAATGATCCAATTTGAGCAAGGTTACCAATTTTGGAATCAATTATACAATACATCAATTATATTGGAGAGTGGCTATATTTATAATAAAATAGCTTATTAGAACTTTCAGTTTTAATTTGGCAAGTATTAATTAAAAAATACCATCTAAAGTAAAGTCTTTAATTTTATTTATTTTTTGAGGACATACTTCCTTTTTCAAGCGGAAAACAATCTAATATAAATTGCAAAAATCTAACTCAAGTTTTTAAACAACTAGTTCCATATATTTGCCAAAACTAGAAATTTAGTTTCAAGATTTAAATTGCATTGATATATTAACTTACTGAGCCATCGTCTTTGAATACTGTTCTCCAATTTCAGATGCTAAACTAGACAGCTGACTCCCTAATTCTGCATCCAATTGCTTAAAAATTTCCACATCCAATTTAACAGAATCTACAAAATAAACACAATTAGTGTTCATCGATAATTATTATCACAACATGTAAATAATTTATTAAAAATCTAAAATTAACCCTAACAACAAAACAAAAAGATTTTTACATAATACACATGTAATTTTGATCAAATTCTCTTAAATTTAGTATGTTTTGGTAGCATTTTACTAGACAGTAAATATTTGGAAACTGCTTCTCTGCGACTAACGATTTAACCATTAAACATGGGATATTTATTTCGTTTACTTGATATAAAATTAAATTGACTTTTGAGTACTTATATGAAAGAAAACATTATCAAAGCATTTTTCCATATCAGTTACATTTCAATAACATGCAAATATCTCAATAACATTAAAAATCACAAAGTAGTTTGTAACCTTCCACTAAAAGACAGAGCGTAGCATTTAAAGCTCGGTAAACAACAAGATAGCAGCAAACTTTTCCCGAGCTCAAAAATATCTTGGGTATTTTCTGTATACCATCTTCATCATCCATAGACTTGGGTCCAGTCATAAACCTAGAAAAAAGAAGTATAATTTAACTTAATTTCTAGAAGATAGCTTTTAGAAAAATTTATAAATTTGTTTGATATGGAAACTACTAACACTATTTTCAAAACTCATTGGCTATTGCACAACAAATCTATGCTGTCAACAAGGACTTGGAAGGAGTTTGTGAATAATTGACTTCCTGAAAAACTTTTATTTAATAAGTAACCTTGGTGAACAAATTAATTGGGTTTTCTGGACACCGATTTTTTCATAATCTGCCGACTGAATGTATTGAACTTGCCTCTATACCATGCAATACATTTTTCTCAAACTGTTTTATTTATATAGCCAAGTTATTTGTATACAATTAGTTCAGAAACAGTTAATACAAAAGGTAAAAGCACTAATCAGTTAATTTATCACTAAAAATAATTTATTTCAATATCATACATTATTTTAAAAGATTTACTTTTATGATATTGCACTAAAATGAAGAAAGCATGTTTTAATTATTCTGAATAGTAATTAATGAAAAAAAAGAGCTTATATCAGTAATTTTAATGTTATAAAATTACTTATTCCAATATCAAACAATACTTTAAAATATATATTTTTATGAAATTGCACAAAAGAGCTTGATTCTCATTTGGGTGAGAAAGAGATGCAAATGTCAGAGTGCGTACAAACATTTTGTTTACTTTTATTTTTACGATATGTCTTTTTTATATTTATACATACGTTATATAGTATAAATATTATTTATATTGAAAAAACACATTTCTACAGATTTTTGGAGAGGGGCGAAATACCTTTCCCCTCGCTGTGACAGAGCACGGGAGAGGGACGACGTGTAGTTGGCATCTATGGCCCCAAAGCATCTCTACTGATAGTTTCAGTGATGCACTGTCTCCGAAATTTAAAGTTAATAATTAAGATATTTTAATAAATTTAATATTTTAATGTAAAGTCAGTTTTTGAGAGTCATACATGTACTGAGGGTTTTAACCGCTATACTTTCTTTTCTTCGTAACTGCTGGTTTTTTTTTTGGTTTTTTTTTCAGTATACAAATTTCAGGACTTTTCTTCCATAATTTTTTAATAAATCATTACCAATTTCTTTAATAAATGTGATAGAATATACGTAAATTCATGTTTGAATAAAAAATATTAATCATATTTGACTAAAATAATTGTATAATTACTTAAATCAGGGCTGCCACTGACTGTAAGCTTTGAAAATAGTTGCTTTAGTAGCCTCAGATGTTAAAAATAGTAGCCAAAATAGTAGTCTCAGACACTGAAAATAGTAGTCTCAGACGTTGAAAATAGTAGCCTCACTTTTCATAACTTTTAATAAAGATTGTTTTTTCAAGTCGGTAAAGACCTTCCTCTTGTTTTAAAGGTTTTAAGTTATCATCAGGATCGGAATAAAACTGTCAATTTACATAAACACGAAAACCCAGAGACACTCTTCTTCCAATTCAAAATACTAGTGTCTAATACATAACATCCCATACGGTAAAAGGCATGTGTCTTGGGGGAGGCGCTATCGTACTTACATAACTGCGATAGAAGTTGGCAACTCAACCTTACTCCCAGACAGCACCTAAGCAAAAAAAGCTAAAACTTCACGTAAAAGCGACGGTAAAAATCAATTGGCAAAACAAGATATATATATAGTTTCTTAATTTCCAAAGTCAAACAACTTTTGGGCAGAAAAACAAGTTTCATGTTTAAACAATTATACTACATATTGACAATGACAGGCGAATTTAATTAAGGCCAGAAAATTAAAATTTTTAACCGGATAGTAACAGAATTTGAGAAATAAAATTCCCCAACATTTCCCTAATTTCCAGAAAATTCCCTGATGTGCATCTCTGTCGACGTTATCATTAAAAAAAAACCCGAAGAAAATTACATTTACTTATCAAAGTACAATTGCACCAAAATATAAATTTAGGCTAAAAATCAAAACAAGCATCTTTAGAGCATGAAAAAATGGAAAACATTAATAAAAAAAATACAAAATTCACATAAACCAATTTACAAACTACACCCATACTGACTAACTTCAAGGAAAAGAAACTAGCACAATACTTTTCTTTTTATTTTAAAAAATATCACAAATAGAACACATTATTTTCTTTAATATATGATAATATATTTCATAAATTTTAAACAGTGCCCTAAATATTTACTAAACTTAGGCATGCATGAGCATGAAACTTAAATAATCAGCATTTTGCTATTCAGTCATAAATTTCACTAGGTATAATATTTCATAAAAAAATTATATCTTTTAAATTTTGAAGTTGAAAAAAGATAAATAACATATTGCATGAAAAAAATGCTTGAAATTAATAGCTTCTTATAAAAATTAATTACTCATAGATATATGGAAATAAAATTTTGTACAACAAAAATATCTTAAACCACTAAAGTATATATTAAATGGAGGCAAAAAATCGTTTTCATAAAACATGACAAGCATAGCATTCCGCAGGGGAAAAAGATGCATGGACTTTTTTTAAAAATTCCATGACCCTTTGCCTGAATGTATGCAGTAGCACGTTCAGATTTTTTATTTTTTGGACGGGGAGGAGGATGTTTCAATTCTTTATTTGATTTATATTAAACATATAAATCAAAAACTCGTATCACTTTCAGTTAATTACGCTTAATGAAATGTGAAAATTAAAATACAAAAAAAAAAAAAAAAATCAAGTACAGGATCTAACCCTTTTTGCTCATTAATGCCTATAGATTTGTTTGCACACCTATAACAGTGCAGTAAAGGGTAAATAAAAACAAACAAAAAATATGATGGAATCAATTTGAAATATTAAAGAATTTAGGGTTCTAATATATTCTATTGACAAAAAACACAAGTCAAGAAGAAAAACAATCATGTCTGTAAAGGATGCAGTCAGATTTAAGTTTGAGGATTTTTTTTTTAACAATGATGCGACGGCGGTCGTGAAGCTATAAGATAACCAAAAATCTAACAGAAATACTGTGTAAATAATTGTTCCAAGCACAAGAATGATCTCAGAAAGTAGGAGGAAAAAAGGATAAAAAAAGCAGAATATGAACATGCGGTTGTGGGCAGAGGAGAGGGGATTGCCCAGTTTGGCTCAGCTGCCGAGAGTAGAAAAAGGTGGGAAACTTCGTACTCCCAAATCGGCCAACTATCCAGATATTGAGCGACTTTTACGAAAAAGCACATGAAAAAAACCTGTATTATTCAACGCACCGACGTCACGGCATCTATTTCGTGTGACGCGAGCCGGGATAGATGTTCGCACCCGCACGACGAATAATGGGAGAAGGGAAACTCAAAATTTTCAAAATTCCCTGATTAAAGAGTAATTTTACGAAATTTCTTAACATTTACCTGAATTCCCAGTTCTGTCGCCACCCTCTTTACGTTACATTCAAAGTAATTAAATTGCATCAAAATTTAAATTATTTATAAATTTAGCTACAATATTGAAATTCTAATCATTCTGCATCGATACGGATTAGATTCTGCATTGCCTACATGGCGAAATCGTTCACCACATCGGCAAAAATCTCGAACATAACGTCTATATAACATCAATACTGATCGCACTTTCTTCCGGCGTTCACCACAAATTAATTTTTGTTAAGTAGAGTAAATATAGCGAAATAATTTGATATTTCGGAATATAACAGTGTATGTTCTAGTGCCTTGCACAGCGGAACCTAACAGGCAGGCGAAAATGATCGCGGTAGCCGTCAAAAACAAAATCTCGCGTGAGCGGTTACTATCGTCAGACTAACAAAATGACGACTGTACCCGCGAATACGAACAACTATTTCGTTAGTATTTGCTCTCTTCCCTCCTTCCCTTAAAAAAAAATCACCGTTTTGAGAAAATTGTTAATACCTTAGTGCCGATTTTTTTTCGTGCTAATATCGGACATTATCAAATTTCTTAAAAAATAGTCGCCTCAGCCCAAAAATAGTTGAAGGTTTTGTGAAAAATAGTCGTTTTAGGCCCTTTTTTCATTGAAATAGTCGCCATAGTCGCCTGGCCACTAAAATAGTCGCTTTAGTAGCCTTTTAAGTCGCCTGTGGCAGCCCTGCTTAAATATAAATAATATATGCACGTTTAAAAAATATATAAATCACTTTCAAAATTGAATCTTACCTTCCAAAATGAGTGCCAGATCCAAAGGGACTAGTTTTAGAGGGAGAAAATACTCCACCTTTCAACTCCGAGTCAATAAATAATGGAATTAACTCCAGAGAAAGATGTTGGTACAGTATTTGCATATCTTCCGGCTCCAGTCCACTCCTTTCAGAAAATTAAAACTTATAAAAAATTAACAAAATAACAATACACAAAATTTAGATACCAAATTCTGCATACAAAGACCAGACACTCACATTCAAAACGAATGAAATCCATTAAACCATTAACAAGTAAAAATTAGCATTATTTATGTAAGAACCAAATTAGCCTAAGTCACAACTGGACAACTTTACAGGAGTGTAATAAAACTAAATCCTACTCCCACTGAATCTCTGACATAATTCTCAACATTCAAAATGAATGATATCCATTTAACCAGTGATTCATTAACAAGTAAAAATTAGTAAAATTATGTAAAAATTATGAAAGAATCAAACTAGCCTAAGTCATAATTGGATAACTTTACAGAAGTGTGATAAAACTAAATCCTACTGCCATTGAATTTCTTATGTAATTCTCGATGAATTCTTAAGAATTTCGTCAATGCGTTATGATTTTAGGTTCAATAGAAAATAAACTAAGACCTAATCTGCAGTAAAAGAAAAATCCCCAAAACTAAGTCTTGTTTGGCTGAGGAACAGATTTGTAGGAGTATACTATTGAAACTTATCATGCCATTAGTATTTTCTAAATAATATTATGGCTAACAGACAAGCATTACGAAGTGTATAGAGAATTAATGCTAATTTGAAAAATTTAGAAGAAAAAAAATTAAAAGGATCTTGTCCATTTTGAATTCTAGCTCCTCAATTACATTTAAAGAAAAAAGCTTTAATTTTGATATTCAGGAGATATTTTGTCGGAATATTATATATTGTTCATTTCTTTAGCAGCAATAGCATAATTAGAATTATAAGCATTTGTTTCATGATTGGAAGAAATTATAACTTTCTATGTTTATGTGAATTTGCATATTTATATATATTTCAATATAGAATACATATGTAGTACAATATGTAACTATTAATTTCCAAGACTGATCTAATAATTCTACAAAATGTTATTACATACTCATTTAATACGTTTTAAAGTAACCTCCATCTGCCATAATACACTTCAGTTTTTGGCAGTAAAGATTTTGGATACAACTTAGAAAATGCAATTTCAGAATACTATTAAACTTTGAAGTCAAGGTTTCCTTGATGTCTTCAGCATCCTCAAACCTTGTTCATTTCAGCAAATTTTTCAATTTTGGAAACAAAAAAAGTCCAGAGAGCATGGAGGATAATTCCTCTTCACAATATCATGTTGGGCCAAAAATCGTTTCACAAGCAAAGCAAAGTGAGCTCAAGTATCGTCGTACAAAAGATGTCGCTCCTTCTCCGTTGAAAACAAGATCTCACTCTGCAAATTCTTTGTCTAAGTTGGGTAAGAACTTCTGCGCAAAACAGTTTTGTCAGGTAAAACAAATTCATGATGAATGAGAAGGTTTGGGGATATCAGAAACATCAAGAAAACAGCGTCAGAATTGAAGAGCATTCCACAAAAGAGGACTGAACCCAGAAATTTAGATGGAGATTACTTCGAAATATATTAAATAGGTATGTAATTCACATAATATTTTCCGTTGTTATTAGATCAGTTGTGGAAATTAATTGCTGCACCTTGTATGCTGTCCCTTTACAATATAGATAAAAATAAATGTAAAATCAAGTTGATTTTTTGGTCATATTAAGTCAAGTTTTTACCCCTTCTATTTAAAAAATTAATTAGGCTTAAATATGTATTTAAAATAACACATTAAAAACAAAAAGATCCAAGTTTTTGTAAAAAATACATACTTTTAAAATATTTTGAAAAGAATGGTTGTTTTAGAATTAGCCACCTTTTAATGTCCCATTATCATATAGACCAAAAAGAATGTATCTAAAGGTATGTAAGCTTTAAAAACTGCTGCTATAAGTATAAAGATTCACAATACAAACTTTTAAAGTTTAATGTAATTAGGGATTGCACAACAAAAATTATATATTGTTGAAGTAATTTGGAAACATGTTTCATACTTTGAAGAAGAAACCAAATGAAAAAATGTAGGTGCCATTATATGTAAAGACCAGGAAAATAACCAAATTCATGGTCATCACTGAATCAGAACTTCACAATATTTGTCCTTGCGCCACTTTACCCTAAGAAAGAATAAACCTGAAATATTTTGACTGTGTTTTTTTTTCTTGAGTTATGGGGTAGTTAAAGTGTGAAATACGCGTGTTATAGAAATAATTCTTCATAATTTTTACTCTTTTTTTTTTTTTTTTTAATAAAATTCAACTGGGGTTGAGGGCTTCCAATAATTCTGTGTTTAACAGCTTATATAACTTCGATATTTGTATCTCAAAGTGAAAATTCACTTGTAGATAGTCGGAGACACAAATGCGGATCGTTTAAAAACGGTGCTTTTTCGTAAAAAATCCAATTTAAAAAATGCTATAAATCTTGATTTTGACACGATTTAAAAGAATTTTTTTTGCAAAGCCACTAAACATCTCCATATAAAGTTAACCTAAGGTTAATTTTCATTGAAGATGACCCTGGATGTGTTTCTGTGTTATTTCAGAGCATGATTTGCTACTTCCTACATATCCATTGCTTACACTGACTTGTTATCCCAAATATAATATAAAGCATTTGTTGAATGTACAACCACTTTTAAGAAAAAAAAACAGTAAAATATCAGTAAATTTTTCATTTTCTTTAATGTGTTAATTTTAAACAAGGATAATCATTTAAATGCAGAATAAAATGATAACTAGATTTATGTTTGGTGTCCATTTTGGAATTTCTTGTGTTAAAATACTCAATTTTGAAGAAGAAAAAAATACATGGAATTTTAAAAGTGAAATTATTGGCAAGTTTTATAAAATGATACCAATAATGGAAATCAACAAGATTTAGATTTTCTTATTAAGTTTTAAAATAACAAAAAATTACACCTGCATCAAAGTAGGTACATATCAAATTGAATTCTCCTGTCCAACTTGCTGCAAAGTGAGTAATGTGGCGGTCACAAGACTAAACAACCACCAAGGTCAAAGCAAATGGCTTTTGGTCTCTCATCTCTTTTACTATATCAGGTTCTTGTTTTTGCCAAATGGCTTTAGTTGGGGTCTAGCATGGTGGGATGACCTTGAGATCAATTTCTGCCTGGTCTCTAAAAGTATTTAAGGCACAAGGTGCATTTTATTATTTTCGATATAATAAACTCGTTTTTTGTTTTTGTTTTTTTTCTTGTTTTTTTTTTTCTAAATCTAATGTTTCAATTCTGCTGGCAATCTTTCCTGTTACTTTTGTAAAATAAATAAAATTTGAGTAATAAACATATTTTCAATCAAATTTCTGACCAACAAAATGGAAAAATTCGACTAAAAATTTAATTTATTCTAGTTGGACTCACCATACTAGCTGGTCATTGTACAGGAAAATTGAATACTTCACACACCTAAAAAAAAATTATAATATCTATAGAATTAAATAAAATAGAAAAACAAAAACTATCAAATTTTGCTTTTATTACTTCTGCTAAAATTTTTAAATATTTATCTACCTTGAAAAATGAATACTTAAACAAAACCTTATTGTTTGGCGGATGATTAAATGGTTTGTTAAATTTAGGAATTCCATTATTTGTGGTAATAACTTTTTATCACACTAATCACTCTGATTGCCTGGTATCTTTATAATTTTTCCTAAATATTTCAATTAATTTGAATCATAAATTTATGTTAATAGTTATGGTTGAACCAATGATTTCTAAAATATATAATTTGCATTGAATGCACTTTCATGGAATGTTAATTCCTCAGGATTTTTGTAAAAAAATCGAAATACAAGTCTTATGCAGGTGAGAAAAATTATAATTTAAAACTATCCTGACATATGCTTCAACATTTACTGACCCACAACCTTATTTTTACAATTAAAATGCTACTTATGTAATGAAGGATTAAATAAACAACATTATGGATAGTTCGAGAATCATAGGAAATGCAAAAACCATTTGATATATCGACGGCTTTTTCCAAAATAAAAAAAAATACAAAGGATCTGTTCCTCCATCTGTCTCAAATTAACGTTCCCAATACAAACTACAAATACATGTGATCTGCCACACGAAAGGTCCCTACGAGATGAGTTTCCATACTGAAATTGAACCGTAAGTTACAACCAGTACCTGCTGATTGAAGTGACAGCCAGAAGTACGGGCTAATGGAAGGCCACAGCCAAAAGTATTGGAAATGGCAACCGGAAGTCAATTTGCAATAGGTTAATCTTAAAGTATAAATGCTATTGGCATGTGCTACCCGTGCATTTGTGTCTGAAAAGCAAATAAACCCAAAATTTCAAACAGAGAACCTCGACACAAGACTGTAACAATTGACGTCATGTCAACTTTAAAAAAACAAAAGGTAGCATAGCACCTGGTGAGACTCAATAGTGAGGCCTTTTACATTCTAGGTGAGTATTCTGTCTCTCTGCAATGAATCTAGGAATGGCAAATTAGAAAAGTTTCTACATCCCTGATAATAAGGACTCTACTAAACTTGATGATATGGTCAGAACCTCGTCAACATGAACTGTTGAATAAAAAAAAATTCTACTTGTCCCTGCCAAATTGAATAGAAATTATAAATGATGATTTTCATAATTTTAACATGAAATTTTTTTTTACGAGAAACTCTCATGATAATCTTCTTCCTTAACTTTTTTTACAAAAAAGACCTTATTTAATATTGTTCAACATCAGCTAGATTCAATTTCATTTGCATAATTTAAATATTTTAAAACAGCAGTAATCATTATTAGAACTTGTATAGCAATATGACAAATTTTCCTCTATTTCTATAGAGAGTGAACAAAAATCCATGCCATTTTCCATGAGACTAATACACTAACCACAATAACTGATGTAAATGTGGAAATGAAGGCTAATAGATGAAATCTGTTTTTGTAGTGAATGCATTTTTTATAAACTGATTTTTTTAAAGGCTACATTAAGTTCAATCAAGGACTTAAAAAAACTCCAAAATTAATAACTGTCTTAAAAGTGATCATGCATTGTTTTATGTCTAATAAAAAAACTTTTGATAGTAACATAAAAATTAAAATGGTTATGTTTTTTATGTAATATAACCAGAGTTCGCTAAAATGCATGAGATCTGCATTAACATGCATTGAAAATCAATTTCACCCCATAGAATTAACCTCATGTGTGAATTCACGCATCAGCACATTATGGTTCAATTTTTAAAAATAATTCTTTTTATAAAATCAGAGATCATCCTAGACGTTTTTTCTTCTTCGAAGGGCAGTGCTACCTTTCTGCCCTTTATCTTTAAAAATAGCGTCCTTTTCTGAAAAATGCAAAATTTTCGTTTATTTTCCACCGGAATGTAATATACGGATCACTCTCTACGAAATCGCCAGTTACGCATGCGCATTCATGTTGAAACGGGCCTCACACAGACCAGTGACTGATGTTATTGAATGGCTGCTGATACCACATACAGCATTAGTAGGTGGATTGTAAGGGGCCGTCTCACAATTTCCAAAAGTAATTTCATACGTTCCTCAATTAAGGGTATTTTGCAGGCTTTTCATCATGCCTTCTTGACAAAATAGAGAAAAAAGGTAAACTTATGCGTGAATTCATGGAAAACGTAGAATAACACTATGTCATCCACACATGTAATCGGGATATAGTTTCAATAGTGTTGCCTGTATTTTCCCGATAGTTTTCGAAGTGTCGCCGGGATTTGCTCGATAATTTCACGAGACACCAACGTGGTGTCACTTTACGGCAAAGTGTTAATAGTTAGTTTAAGGTTTATAACCATCAAATGGTTTTAGTTAGTATTTAAAACGCATATTTCTGCTCTGATATGCAAAATCGCGATTGAGGAACATTGTTGTAAGATCATACAACAATGCGTGTACACTGTGTTATTGTTGTAGTTATTAATTTTGTAAAAAAGCTGATTTTGCTTTAGTTTTAAAAAATTTAGTTTAAAAAATACCCTTTAGATTTTAAAAATACACCTTAAAAGTTAAAGAGGGGGTGAAAATACCCTTTGGAAATATTTAACTGGCAAACACTAAATATAACCAATAGAAGATTTTATAAGCCAATGATTTGTTTTTAAAAATTAAAAGCAAAAACTTTTTTTAATCAAACTTTTAAATATTCCAGTATCATAAAATAGGTTTTTAATCCAAATAACATAAATAAGGCTAATTAATCTGAAACTAAAGATAGGTTTGCAATAAAAATATATTATGTCAATAAAATTATTAAGAATACTATTGTAGTTATAATTTAAAAAATTAAGAGAGCAGTATGAGGGTCATTTCTCCCACTTGTCAATTATTTAATGTTCTTGTAAAATTTAATTTAATCTTCATCAAGTTTAAAATTCAAGTTTCTGGCTTGTATAAGGTAAGGCAATGATTTTAAATAGCAGTTCTCTAAAAATCCCTTTGTAATGCATCATAACATTTTAAATAATTTGTAAAAATTATATAATTTATCGAAACAGAATAATTCCTAGTTAAAATAGATATACAAAATTCTTCACTGCTAAATTTTTTATGTGAAACATAAACAGCAAAATAGTGTCAATTGAAATGCAAGAAAAATATTGTAATTAATGAACTATACTAACACCACTAACAACTGTAATGACTACCTGAACTTGTTTCAATATATTAGTCTTTTATTTATTTAACTAATGTGCAGCGGTGCAATATTATAGCTAAATTAAAACTTAAATATCTGAACTGTTACAATAAACTTTGGAAAAAGGAAAAAAAAGGAAATAAAACTATAATTATTAAAATTCATTAAATTATCAAATTTAATATAATAATCTATCCATTATAGGAACATAAACTGTTACCAGTAACAGTTAAAAAATTTAAATGCTTATTAAATATTAAAGTAATATTTCTATTTCTGTATTTCCCCAATAAACTAAATCAAATTATGAGAAAATAAGAAAAACATAATTTGTCAAACACAAATATACTTTAAACAAGTTTAGTTTGTGGTATAATATTTAATTAAAATTACCTAATTAAACAATATTTTGTTTGACCTTTATTAAATTAGCAAGTTCTGAATTTACTGATTATGCTTCTTAAAATTGAAATGTTAAATCAATACAGATAATGTTCAAAAAATTTCCAATCTTAGGAAGTCTGAACTTTGATAAAAGAAGAAAAATAAATTATTAATATATTGGGTTATTAAGAGATTTTAGTAATGTTAATTGAATAAGACCTTGATTAAGTGTTATTTTTTTAGATATTCATTTTTCTGAGCCACTGAGAAAATATTTTTAAGTCAATATACAAAAAAAAATTATAGATATAACATTTTATTCTCTAGCGCTCATATAACATTATATTCTCTAGCGCTCTAGAAAATGAAATTAGTGGTTTCATAAGCATAGGGGGAAAAAATTATCTTCATTGATTATTCCATTTGATTTGATTTCTTAACTGCAGAATGATTAATGACTTTGTATCTTTTTAAAATTTCTTGTTACATTTTTAAATGAAACTTTCAATTTCTACAAAAGGATAAAGTGGGTAAGTGGTAAAGAATTTTACAATAGTGAAAAAAACAGGTATACTTTTATTTATTAGTAGATCTTATTTGAATTTTCCAAAATATAATAATATGTCATGATAATAATTCTAAATATGAATTTGTAGGTCGACATAGAGATCAGGCAGCTGGAAACTGAAACCTCCAACTCTCTGGGACTGACAAAAGGTGGCAAAAATCCAGCAAGGGGAAAAAAATTATTTATATTTCCCATCAAATTTACTTGGCTTTTCAGATACATGTATCTGAAACCTAAATGTTCCCTTATTTTCATGATATTTAAATAAATTCTATAACTTTTTCTTAGTATTTTAAAAGTTAAAGAAATTTCATGATGGGAAAAAAAATCCTGAACTTCGGGTTGTATGTTGAATCAACAAAAGAACTAGCCACTCACTTTCATCACTTGCATTGTTAAGTATGAAAAGCTCTTACAAAATTTGATTTACAAGAAAAAGACATTTTCTCCAAAATACTTAACTTTGATAATGCCTATAAAGAATAGTAAATAATTAATTTAAAGTTTAATTATAAGGAAAATTGGGCACAAAAGTTGAATTATGGGAAAGAAAAATTTCAAAATTCCATTCAATCAACTGATTTTACATACACTAGTCAGTCATATTAGTTATTTGAAAGATGAAAAAGATATTTAATTTTAACAAATTCACTGGGAATCAATTAAAGAAAATATATACTAAACACTTATTTTTAAAATTCCAATTTTATTTTAGCTTGGGTCATTCTAGTGAGTCATAAACTGTAGACTTTCAATAATATTCCTTGTCAAGTAATGCTACTTAACTTTAAGTCACATAACAGAAAATGAACAAAAATATTTAATAACACAAGAAAAAATTGCATCCAAATATAAAACTTTCTTTTCATGACACAATCACGGCAGTATGTAAAATGAAAATATTTTTTTATTCATAAAAGTTTATTTACATGTCAACAAAATGCTTACAAAAGGTTATTACCTAAATTTCTCTTCAACTTGATTAATAAAACAGAGAATTTTGAGAAAGGAGTAACGCTCAAGGGGTAAAAAATGGATCCCTTGAAAAATATCCAGAAGATCAGCATCACTGGACTTTAAACTCATTAGATACTGAGGGAAATAGAAAGAAAATGATGCTGGCATACAACGCTCTTCAAATACACTTTACAATGTCATTCGAAAAAGGGTCAAGTTTAAACTTTAATGTAATAGAAAAATAAAAGCAGATTAAAACATTTTTTAGTTGATTAATGCTCTTCTTAATGATGGTTTCCTTTGTGCTATCATTTATTACCTTACTAATCAACTTTCTATTCCTGTATGAAATGAATTGGCAAGCGATTTTGTCTGCAATAAGCTAGCTAACATCTTGAAGAGTTCATTCCTGAAATTCTATACAAACACAAATTTTCACATAAAACACACATAAGCACAAGCATTAACATGGCATACACAAGCATTAACATAGCATGCACAAGCATTAATATAGACTACACAAGCATGAGTATAACATACACAAGTATTTAAAAATACCATAACATAGACACAAGAAGCAGGTTTTGAAAGGTGAGGATTGAGAGTATATTACAAAATTAGAAGCAAAGTATATAAGGAAAATATCAAATCATACTAAATGAGCAAAGCAAGAGAAGCTTTATAATTTGAATATACCAATTAAGAATTTAACTTTAAAATCTAACCAGACACTATTCCGACTCAACCATAAATAATAAAACTTTATTAAATATTGTATGAATAAATGGATATTGCTAACTGTAATCAACAACTTTGAAATAAAGGCATTATGCAATTAAATTATTTGAATGCAATGTTTTCCTTAAGATTTAATAAAATATAAGAGCACAACTGGAATTTCCACAATAAGAGGAGAGGGTTCTTATGACTTGATAAAGACAATGTGCAATTTATATGAGTGTGTGGTGCGATAACAATCAATAATTACTTAAATATTTGGTGACAAAAATGAGTACACATATAATGTAATGCTCTTCTTTAAAAGCATAAAAATAGTAATTTATTCGTTGTGTTTAATTTAAACCAAAACGTAAGAAGCTAAAACTGAAATTTGTGGTATCTGCAATTAAGATAATGGATATAGTAACATGAAATTATGGTGTGTTTTTTTTAAAGAATTAGTGACAAACACCTGCTAACATGTATAAGTTGTTTATGAAGTTAATAAAAATAAAGAAAATATGTATCATTTAAAAATTTGTTGAACAAAATTGATATGTTACTATTTTTGTACCTCATTCAACATCCGAAATTTATTAGTTTTGTTTAGTATATCCTACATAAATTCATTACATTTTAGCAAGTTTTTATAACATATTAGATTTTGAAACATGCAATTAAAAATTTAAAAATTAGTTAAAGAATTTTCTAATTCAAATCCCATATTGTGTAGTATTGAAAGAATATGTTAAAATCCATATTTTACAAGTAATTGCGGGATGTTAATATTTTTCTACAGCATTAAAAATAAAGAGAAAGAGTTTAAATAAGTCAGAGAAAAAATAAAGAACTTCCCAAAATTATTATTGCTCACATTTGTAACTACTGATCTAAAATTGGAACTTTTATATAGTCTTTAAATGATTCAGCTTTTTCTTTAATTTATCTTTTTATTCACTGAAAGGCCAAGAAATGTATTTTACTAGTTATTAAATAAAGATCATGAATTTAATTACAATACTGAACAGCTTCAAAACTAAAATCTAATGTATTGATTTGTAAATAAAATCCTGATCTATTAAATAGGATAAACTACCTAAGATTATCTTTATTATAGCTACTTACATAAGTTGCACTATTTTAGAATATTGGTAAAATATGAATTAAGTACTAAGCTACATTGGTATATAGCATACAAAAAGAAAATACATTTTGAAGGTTTATAAAATAAACAAAAGAAGAAAGCAATGAAAAAAAGGGGAAAATTTATGTTTTACAAAACAGTCAAACTAAAGCACAACTCTAAGAAAATAGTAAGTTCATTGTGTATAAAGAAAATTTCTCTTATCTTTTTAAGATACTATCTAATTTAATTTTGAATGAAAAATTTTTTAAAGAACAACTTTGCAATAATTGTTCAAAATTGAAAAAGTGAGCTTGCATTTAATCATGTATCCCACATTTGTGTTTAAATTATGTTAAGGCAATGGAAAAGTAATTGAGGATTATAAATTTTAAGAAACATACATACCAAAAAATTCAGTTCTCAAAAATAAGATCAAGATACTTAAATGAAAAAGGTAGGGGAGAGAGAAAGATATACATACATTTTCATAGAACTCATTCAAAAGTTTCTTCAGGGTGACAACATTCTCTTTTTTCGCTCCAACAATATTATTAAATGTGTCATTCATGAGCTAAAAAAATTGGCAGCCATTAATAAAGGGTTTAGTTTACATTAAACTCTCAAATAAAACATTTAAATAAGAATATATTTTTCCAAAAGTATTTTACATAGATACTATTCAAGTATTAAAATACATAAAAAAATTACAGTACAATGAAATTAAATGGGGAAAAGTTGCAATAGAATATCTTAATACTGATTGAGTTGAAGTGCAGATATATCCTAGTCAAAATCTTACTATAGTGAGAAGGGTATAAAAAGGGACTGTGGTATGATTAAATTTGTTTGCAAAATCATTATTTTTGCTTTTAAAAATAAATCAAGTTTCCTTAAACAAAAACTTACTTTAATCAGATTTAAATATTACAATATCATACACAGACACACAAATAATAATTTCCAAGTTCATAACAAATTTAAAAAGCAAAAATTTAGCTTCTGTGGTGAAATTCAACAAGTTCTAAATAAAAAGTGTGATAACTATTTAGCATACAAAAGCAACCCTAGATTTGAATATATTTGCAAAACTTACTAACAGCGTTCATTATCTAAACTTTAAAATATGTTTTGTTACTAAGGTTGGCATTTCAAAAAAACTCACTGTGAACATTCTGTAAGATTTCAAAAGTAAAGATTGGTAAACATGATCTTGAATGTCGTCATTAAAGTATTCCATATAGGTCTGTCCATCTCTGGTCTTCTGTTGACAAGGAATGTTCAATTTCTGTAATGTTAAAAAAGGTTAAAAATATGAAAAAGAGTTACATTGACTCATCAAATCATATATTGCAGATAAAAAGTTAGGCTCAAGTACTATTTAAAAATTAAATATTATCAAACCACCTGTATTCTGCTAACCTTATTAATACAAGTTATAGAACAAAAGTATTCATAAACAAACTATTTCTATCAAAATATTAGTTTTACAACAAAAGAAAAGAAACCAAATAGATTTAACAGTGTGCAGCATAGAAAGGAAACTGGCATCGGTAGCAAACACCGCTAAAGGGTTCAATTGCACATTGGAGAATGTGCAATTGAGTACCCTATTTAGCAAAAGCCATTGAATGGAAACAAGAATACAGTGTTGTTATATATCTGATCAAAATTCTTTACATAATTAGTGTTAGAATTGCACTTTAAATAATACTTTTTATATATAGAACTACGAATCAATTAACATAACACTTGACTAATTTTAACATGTACAATTTGTTTCCTCTTAATAAAGTGATTCCTAAAAATTCGAAATACACACAAGCATAGGACTTTCTACATGGTGACATCACATTCGGACTTTAAGATTATCACTTTTTTCAATTCAGAAGTAAAGAATTGTCAGTACTTATAGTTAGAATTGTAAAGAATGATATTGTCAACAAAGTATCTTGATTCCCATTTAATTCAATATTTGCCTTTATCAACATCAACTTTTCTTTCATTTGTGTATTGGAGCAATGTTAAATCTTCTCTATTGAACAGCATTCTTAGATAAACACTAAGCAATATTATTTGATTTTCTTTATCTACCCCATCAAGTAGTTATGAAAATGTTAAGATTTCAATAAAAATAGTAACTGTGTTTGAAATGAATTTATAAAATTTCCCTTTTATATCTCATTTTTCAATATAATACAGTGCATAAGCACATTAACTTTAAAATTCTGTGAATCTAACAACAATTTCAAAGTTTACTTTAAAAACTTCGATTTAATGAGATGTACTTTAATAATTTTAAATAGTCAGGAATCCAAATTATACTACAATAAACATAAAATTTGCTACAAACAAGGAAATATAGTTACACCAATTTTCAGGGTTCATACTCATTTTCAGAAAAAAAATTCCCCGAGTTTTCCAGAGCCATATTTTCCCATTGTGGATTTAATTATTTTTAGCCACATTAATATAGTCAAACCTTGATTACAGAAATTCTACCGATAATTCGAAAAAGTCTTCTCTTTCTGAAAGTCTATGTTATCAAATAATTCTGCAACTTCAATTCCTCGAGTTATGGTTAAACAAATAGCACTGAAGAGTAGGATTTTTTTTCCAGAGCAACAACGACTTTATCCAGGTTTTAATGAGGATTTTTCTTTTTTCCCTGGGAATTCCCTGAAACTTTAAGACTGATTTATTTTCCCTGAGTATTCTAGGTTTTCCCTGAGGCATATGAACCCTGATTTTATTAAAAGAGCTCCATCCAAACCTTCTTTAAAGTAATAATAATAAGAAAAAAAATTAAATTGAAACTTTTTAACATAGTTTTCTTTCTTTGTAAATATAATAACTCACAATAAAATAGGTTAATATGTATGCAATTTCAAAAATATCATTACTTAAATTAACATTTCTTGTTTGTAAATTAAAATAAGCAATCGCGATATGCATATCCATACCATAACCATCCAAAAACCAGGTTCAGGTTCTAAGAACACCTGTTTTGTTTTCTGTGTGTGCAAAGCCTCACATACTGATGTTCCAAACGTCCTAAAATAGGCATTTAAAAATAATTTACATAATGACAAAAACCATGCAAGCAAATTCAAATAAAAGCAATAACTATTCAGAGAACCAAAACATAAAAATAACAACCAGTTAAAACAAGTTTAATATTGCATAATTTGGTTAATTTCTCTTCGTTATTTTTAAATGCCCTGTCCACTTTGTGTGTTTTTTAATTATGTTTCTACAACAGAGTACATGTAAAATTGAAATAAAAAATAGTTAAGTTATAGAAAATATTTTCGATTGCATAATACAAAAAAGTGCAAGTAAAAAAAAAAAAAATTTTAAAAATCAGGAGAATCAGATGATTTTTCCTTCTTAGTAGTCCTTTTACTTCCTCTTCAGAGAAATTTCCTTGCATTTATGTTTTGATTGGGAACAAACCTAATGAGTAAGCATAAAAGTTGAAGGAATTATTCTTGCAATGAAATATGAGAAAAGGCAAAACAGGGGTTGCAATTAAGTTATAATAATGAGTACCCAAGTGCATCTGAGTGAGGTGATTTAAGTGTGCAAGTAATTTACAAAACAGAAACTTCACATTAAAAATGAGAAGTTTAGAAATTACTTTGGGTATAGTTTATTATTATAAATGCTATATACCAAGACAAAATTAAAACATCAAGATCTGGTAAACTGTTAGGTTGTAACCTTGCTATCAATAGATACAACAAAATGAGTCAACTTCTTTATGACATTCTGCTGCTTACTCTTGCACGTATAGGAAATTTTTGTTCATTGCAAGGTTTTTAATGTAGTGCAATTAATATTAAAGTATATTTTGCAGTATAAAATCTAAAAAAAAATCAAATTAAAAAAATTAAAAAAAATACAATTAAAAAAATTATAATCAATTGTGAATCAGGTAAGCTTCTCATATGTGTTTTTTCCCACAAAAGATCAATTCTGCAAATAGTGCACCCAAATAAAAAAAATTATACATGTTTAAATGATATTTACAAAATATATTAATTTATTACTCCTACACAGGGATAAAAAATAAATCAAGTGTGTAAGGCCACTAGTCTCTTAATATAGGTGCACCTAGTGTTGGTTATGTACACATGTCACTATTAAGCAGAAAGCCGACAAGGTAAGCATAGAAACATCTAAAGCAATCATTTGCAACGTTTAATCTGAAAAAATTTAGTATTTCAAATAAGTATATTTAATAATTATAAACAATAAATATATAGAAATATATATATTCATAAGAAAAATATCCAAATTTCAAAAATACCCGCAAGAATGATGTACAAAATGTTCGCAAGATTAATCTTAAAAGGTAAGCACACAGCGTGCATCGAAATAAAAGATTTAAGTACAAAGGACAATTTTCAGGTATAAAGTACAATTATTAGTTATAAAACCTGTTTTCATTCTCAAACAATATAAAATAAAGGTGGAAGTTAAAACATTTGATTATCCAGTCCCTTACAAACATTTGTTTTAACCTATCAGCAAAGAAAATAAACTGGTCCGATAATAAATTTTTAATTCAAAATTACATACTCTGCAAACTTGATTACTGCTTCACATAATCCAACTGTTCTAACTTTAGTATTCAGATCAACATCAGAAGGATAGAAATATAATATTTTATTTTGTTCCTTAAAGAAAAATAGCTTTGTATAAAAATACAAGTTACAAAATAGAGTAGGTATACAACAAGGAAAGAACATAATACTAAACAGAATTTATAATAAACAATTGAGGATTTTAAATAAAATAATGCCAAAGCAACATAAAGTATGAAATTAAATAAGTCCAGAAAAATTTTAAGCTAAGTTCAGGTGAATGTTTATGAGTATGCTACATGAGGGTCATATGGCTGTCCAATTTATAAACCAATCTATAATGTAAGTGAACTTACATATACTAGGTTTGGAAAATGAACAGATATTATATAAACATCAATAAGTTCAAATTGAGGATGTTTTCCCAAGAGATTTCTTAATAGGAACAAAATATTCTTCTTGAATAGAAGGAAATGTGGTAAGCTACTCTCATACAGTCTGAAATTCAACAGGAAATAATTGTCATAATCTACATCCAAACATATATGCTGGAAATCATAAATTTTGCAAATTCTTAGCAGCATTATGGACAGCAAAATAATAAAAGCATCAATAATGACTACTTTAAAGGCTACTATGAGCAAATTCCTAGTAACAGATAAGAGTTTAGTAAAAGCTGACTTCTTAAATTTAAGACCAAGCTAAAATGCTAATTTCCGAGCTAGAAAAGGAACATACAGCCAAACCCTGTTAAAGCGAATTCGATGGGGCCGTCAAAATTATTTGTGTTAACTGAATATCATGTTAAACGAATAAATTAACGTTAAGTTTCAAGTACAGGGAACTGCTTTTAATTCACGTTAATTGGGATTTCATGTTAACAAAGTTCGACTGTGTAATGGTTATTCAATTAGCTGTGTGGCTTCCCATTGCTGAGCGTGATGTACATAGATATTTCAAATTAAAAAATTTTAGAAACAAACTAAACTTTTAATTACTTAAAATTAAAAAATAGATCCATGAAATGTATGTACTAAAATAAAAAAAATAGAAAAAATAATCGTTTTAAGGAAGAATCAAACAACTGATCACATACAGGGATGAGTTTAGTAAAAAATCAAAAAGCTGAAAACAAAAATTTTATGCGTGAAACACATTTTAAGTTAAATTTTTAAAAAATTGTGTTTTTCCATGTGCATTTAAAACACTGCACCATCTATGTCCATCCGAGAGCAAAAATGGCTTAAAATAGCTGCACCTAGACGTAGGGATACACTTTGAGCTGTCATTAGGCATGGTATAGCTCCAAAGGGGATTAAAGAAAAAAAAATCTGTGAAAGCGATGAAAACCGACAAAAACTTCAAAATTTCAACAAGCCAGACAACTTTAAGCAATTATACCACATTGACTAACAGGCCAAATTTAATTAAATCCAGTTTTCTAAATTTTTAAGCTGCAAGTACTAAAAATCTTAAAATCTAAATTTTTAATCATATTGTTAAGCTTGTTCAATAAAATAAAAAGCAACAAACAATTTTACAAACAATTGCAGTTAAAATAACAATTTTAAACACAGATTATTTAGAAAAATTACAATTTGGACTAATTTTCAGAATATTTTTATACAAAATGATATAAAAATGTGAGTAATTCTGCATAGATTCGAATCAAACGGCTAAATATAACCTTAAACAGGCAGCAATCGCGAATATGGCGGCTATCGGAAGTCCAGAACGGAAATGGCTACGGAAGTCCAGATGAATGGCTACAATTCGGTGTTGAAAATCTCGGTAATAGCTGGTATTGTATTAGCGTAAACCTCGGCGAAAATGACCCTCACTCTAACAAAAGTACTATAAGCAATATTGCTTAAAATACCGCCGAAAATCTAGGTATCGCCAAAAAAGAACATCACAACAACGTGCATATCGGCGATAGCGTCCGCAATATCAGCATAAATCTCGGTAATATCGATCTTTTCTTGGTAATACTAGTGAAAATTTCGGTAATATCGGATGTTACTACAATATGGCTTTGGACAAAAATTACTCTCACGCCAACAGAAATATCAAAGTTAGAACCAAATATACCGGGGCAACTCTCAAGAATAGCGCTAATGTATTGGCGTAACATTTGACGAAAATTACAATCACAACAACGTAAATCTCGGCGTAAAATCTAAGATATTGGCAAAAACGAACATCACAAACAAACGTGCATATCAGCGATAGCGTCCACAATATCAGCACAAATATCATCGCACATCATCAATAATGTACATCAATGAGAGCGCAATTCATCACGGTAATATCGACATTCTTTTGGTAACATTGGTGCAAATCTCAGATTTTACAACAAGGTAGTCAAACTCAGAGAAAAGGACTATCAAATAAACGTAAATACCAGTGTTAGCGCCGCATATACGGGAACAATTCTCAGCAATAGCGTTGTTGTATTGGCGTAATGCTCCGCAAAAATGAAAACCACAACAACTTAAATCCCAGCGATAACGCACGTCATAGCCACACAAATCTCAGCAGAGTGGACATTACATAAACGTAACGATTAGCGAAAACAAGCTTCACATACCAACGTACGTTTAGATGTACAACAAACGATAATTCCGTGGATGTCAGACTTGAAAGCAAGCACATTATTCGTATACGTTAATCGCGTGAATTAGTATGAAGGAAATTACACAATAGGATCAAATTTCGGAGTAGTTGAAAAAGTCTAAAATGCGAGTTTAAGCGCCAACATAACTATAAAAATGCATTCCAGTAGATTTTTGTATTTGGAGCAGGAATGCCGTAGGTTTTCCGCTCTTCCCGATCGGGCAGAAGGGAAGCTGCTTCGCGATTCAGCTTTAGAGAAAAGGTTATTTTTCTGTGGGATGGAAAAATCGGAGAAAAAATTAATTTTTTTTTCAGGAATTAGAAAAGCGGAACTTTTTTTGAAAAAGCGGAATTATTTTTTTTCTAAAAAATTAAAAAAGCGGAATTCCGCCACATGGCGGAAGAAACTCATCCCTGCACATACTAATCAAATATTGAAGGATTAAAAGCTATTACAAAGAATAGATTAAATGAAAATCATGCATTTCATGATACTTATATCATAAAATGCATGATTTTCATAGGTATATGTATGTAAATTGCATTCAGGGTTAACTCATGCTTTAACATTTGTAGTGAAGTTAGAATGGGGAAACTTGATCATTAGCCTCACTTCCAAACATTTCGGTTATTTATAATATATTCATAAAAAATATGAAAACTGAATAATGAAACGACTATGAAATCAGTTATATTGTACATGAATAATGTGGGCCAAATAACAGATTTCAAATGTTTATTTAAAAACTAACAATTAATGCGTAAATAATGTCGTACAAATTTTTTCTAAAAAAACATAAATATAATATTATAACATACAGATTAGGCCCAACACACACATGATCAGAATGTACTAAATGACTTCAAGATACAAGATATTGTCGTGTCTGGGACTCCATGAGTCTAAAATATATATATATAACTGTATGAAAAAAGTGTAGAATGAGTCAATATTTGTACTCACATCATTTTCGGAGCGACAGAAGGACGAATTGAAAACAAAAAAGTTCGATAAAGAAATAGGAGATTTTGTAGACATAATCCGTCGATTGCTTTGAAACCTAATGATTCTCCAAGTCTTGGATATCAAATTATAAAATATTTAAATAATAACTTAATGGTTACATATATGAATAATTTAAATAACAGTTTTTTAAAAAATAAAAATCACTAGCTCAGTAGACAGACATACATCAACAACACAAACAGGTTAGGTTATATAATTGTTGCCAACTGCAAAGAATAAACTTCAAGGCTAAATCCTTAGCTGAACGGCTAAACTGAAAACGCAAGGACGTGAAGAAATAAACCAAACAGGAATGATTAAATCTAGAATTTCATTATTTTTAGAATATTAATCAAAATTATAAATAAGCATTTGAAATTTATATTTTTCTTTTATAAATATTAAATAAATGGGAATATCAATCACTCTATGCTACAAACCACCAAATAGACTGGGCTTTCGCTTGACCTAGGAGTCTAGGACCTACAAACATTGTTATCAACAAACCAGAACATTTTCTCTAGCTGTTTTGTAAAATTTAAAAGAGCCGATAATCATTATTTAAATATTGTCATGGCTAATATACTTACCCGATTTTCATCTAGATTCTTAAAAACAACATTAATTGCGAATATTAATGGAAGGTTATTGTCGACATCTTGTGTGACGAGGAAAATATTTAAAATCCAGGATTCAAAAGATTTTGAAGATATGGTTGTGAAAAGTGACTTACCTGTTGTGATAGATTTTCAAGCAAGGTATAAGCTGTGTTGTACATAAATAACGCGATCTATACGGGCACTTAACTTATTTTAAAATCAGGTTTCTGTTGAATAGTCTTGATGTAGTACTGACCTTTCAATAAATTGTATTTATGAAGAAAGGATCCTATATAGAAGTCTATTTCTAAGACAGAACCTTTCATATAATACCATATCTAAAAAATCGCCCTCCTAAACTAATGTACTAAATGGTTATTTGCATATTTTATTAAATTGCTTATTTTCACATGAATTTGTACCCATTAGTTTACTTTAAATTTATATATCAAATGAGAATTCATAAATTGGAGTTACATCTTAATTTATAAAATGTATTTTTTTTTATTGATTTCTAGCTGGTGTGGACCATGCAAAATTCTTGAGCCTAGACTGGAAATAGTAATAGGAAAGCATCATGATAAAGTTCATTTGGCTAAAGTTGATATTGATACAAATACTGAACTTGCAATGCAATATGATGTGAGTCTGAGAAAAAAACCATGAAAATCTCTATTTAGTTATTTTGATTTTTTAAGTTAATACAAGTGCTTATGCTTTATCTTTTTTACAATATGTATTGTAAATGTATGTATTGTTTATAAAACTTGATTTCTGAACTATTACTTTCAATTTGTGTTTTTGATGTTAACATAGGGTAATGAAAGAAATGCATTTGGTCAAAAGCAATTTGTGATTATTATTTTTTTTTTTTTTTTTTTTTTTCTACATTTTTTTTTTATAACCTTTTGAGTTCCAAAAAGTGGTCTAGAATAAGTGTCCGTCTGTGGACAGCATAACTCCAGGATGGATTGACCACTGATGTTCAACTCTTGTGTACAGGTTAGTGGTGGTTGTGGGACCTGTTGAGGTTTTCAATGAAATTGTGCATGTGCTGTTGGTACCTTCTATTGAAAAATTTATGTTTTTCAGCAATTACTATTTGCCTTTTAAGGCATTCTAAATATCCCCACTGCCGAAATTCCTGTAGAAATTCAATCAGGACTGTAAAAATTGATAAACAAACGTCCTTAACACTAAGTTCTCTTCCCTTGAACATTACCCATCAATGGCTGTCTTCCTTTTTCACTTGCCCGAAAGAAAAATGTAACAATCATCAAAAAACATTTTCCCATTTTGTCAAGGTTTGCCAATGTAATATTTATTGCAAAAAAAATATAATTTTTTTTAAATTCATGAAAATGGTCAATCTAGGTCTTATTCAAATGATGTTACCAATATTGTAGTGTAATTTAAAACAGTGCAATGTTCCACACCCCTATTGTTTACATTTTGATTTTCTTGCGTTTTGTTAGAAAAGTGTTTTTTAAGTTATTTTAAATTAAATTAGTTGAAATTAAAAAATTTAAATATTGAATTCTATATTTTAAGAATTTTATATAAATAAAATGTATACTTGTTTTAAAAAGCTGGTAAAGATTGTGAACTGAAGAAGCAAGGTATAATCGGTTTCACAATTTAATGGCCATTCTGGAGAAAAGTAAATGTACTTTTGTGCATTCTGATATTGAGAATATAAAACCTTGAAAATAAAAAGTTATTTAACCACGTTCAACATAAATGAACCCTGAAAAACTTCTACATTTTTGGCACATGTTCATGGCATCATGTACTAATCCAGTGGTTCACTTTGTGAAAAAAGACTTTGAGCCCCACTAGCTAATAGAATATGTTCATGCGTGCTTCAGTAATTAGTAAAGATTCTGTACTAAAAGGATTAAACAATATATTTATTACAAAGAAAGGAACTTTATTGTATTTACTTTGTTGTCACAACTATAAGAAAACGAAAAAACAAGTAATTAAAAATAAAAATCAATGGGATTTTTGACATTGTTTGTCCGCTATGAGAGAGTCAATATCTAGATTAAAATTGGATAGTTTTTAACCATGCTGTTGAATTCATGCATTACTCACTCGTTACAGCATCGAAGATTGTTGCTAATAATCGAGTGACTGGATTGTTCCCATCGCTACCCCTGAAGTACCTTTAAAATTTATCTTGGCTTAGATTCTTGACCAGCATCCAAGGCCCAGTACCACGCTTCTTGCAGCCCACGGATTGGGAACTGCTGTACTAATCTAGTAAAAAGAGTTTCATTCTCATGTCATTGAGTTATATGAAATTCTTTGTTTTAGATAATATTATCAATTTGTTGCCTGATTTTAAGCTGTCATTGACTTGGGGGCAATTCTCTGCTTTATGCATAAGATATTTTGGCTCTTTTTTCTATTTTTAAACAAATTAGAATTCTAAAATTATGATGAATGTAGCAGTTATGTTTTTGTTTTATATAACATTAGTTGGTGGCAAAGTTATATTGAAAAATAATTATTTTAACTAAGTCAAATATACATTTATAAGCCACCGACGCATGGAGCACTTCCTTATCCTGTGCGTCGGTAGATATAAATGCATTTATGACCTAGTTAAAGAAAATATTTTTGCATATAACTTTGTCACCAAGTAATATTATATAAAAGGAAATCATATTTATTAGATTCATCTTAATTTTATAATTCTTATCTATTTACGAATAGAAAAAAAGATTAAAAAAATTTCCTGTGCGTCAGACAGAGAATTACCCACTTAACTTGAATTGGAACTTTTATGCTCTCTCACTCGAATAGGATAGTTATTCATTACAAATATAGATTGTGAGTAGAATGCATGGCGGTTTTTTAATATTGCTGCACAGGATCGATATGCAGTATAAAATTATCCTCTTTAAAATACTAGAGCTTCTGGCTATTTCTTTAACATAACAAGTTATATTATTATTATTATCTATATTTCTATTTCATATTAGGTGACAGCTGTTCCACATGTTCTTGGTTTTCGCAATGGTAAAGCACAGAAAAGTTTTATTGGAGTTCGAGATGAAGATCAAATTGAAAGTTTTGTAAATGAACTTATTGGAAGTTAATTATAAGTAGCTATCATTAACATGTAAGAAAATAAATAATTGTAATAAACAGTTATTTGACTTGACTTTATAACTATACATTACTAGTTAATTACAAATTATTGGCCTTATGTTTTTAAATAATTATATTAAAGTGTTTTCAAATCCTAGATTCTTTTGTAACGTTTTTAAATTATGATATATATATAATATAGTGTAATATTTTTGAAATCAGGGTGTCCACAGATCGGAGAAAGTCAGGGATTTTTTCAAAAAGTTTAAAGAAGTCAGGGAATTTTCCGAAATTAAACTGAAGCTTTTAATTTGGACAGTTGAAGATAGACTACTAACAAAAATAACTAAAACAATTTGCAAAAAAAATTCGAACCGCAAGACCGACCACGTAACTTCTCGCATTAAAATTTCCTGACTAACACTGAACCTGCGAACGTTCAGATTTCCCAAATCACCGATGTAATGACTACCTTTCTTCCTCATTTTTCTCTAATGTTATAGCCTTTATCAACATTATTTACGTTGGTATGTGGTGGCCATTTTTCTGAGCGTTACGGCGATGTTATTTTCGTGATTATGACGAGCGCTATATCCGTAAATTACGTTCTTCCGTGATGCTCATTTCATTGGGGTGTTACGATGTTATTGGTACTGACACTATTTCAATGATTGCACCTGTCGGACTGCTACAGTTTTGCTGGAACACGGATTACGGCTCTTTTTTTTTTTTTTTTTTTTTTTTTTGGCTGAAATTTCGATCATTCCAGGCATCGATTCAAATCTGCATTACAAGTTTATTGGATTTACTTGTAAGACTCGGAACCTGCTTGCGTTCAAACTTCCGATCATGGCTAAAAGTTTTCAGCATTTTTGCGGATTTCCGTATTTTTAATTTCAATTATGAGCAATTACGGTAGTGTCTTAAGGGCTATGTCTAATTTGGATGCATGAAAAAAACGCAATTTTTTTTTTTTTAAGAATACTGTTATGTTTATTGATATAAAACTTGTTAAGCTCAACAAAAACATTCGTAAATTACCAAAAAATAAATATATTATCGATTTTAACCATTTTTTAGCATGAAAATGGCAGGTAAACAGGAGTCCTCAAAAAGAAGGTAGGTGTGCGCTGTTGAAAAAAATCTGAACAACGGTTTATCTGAAACAAAAAAAATTGCATGGTTTAGGCTTAGTGTGACAGTGGCTATATCCCGTACCTCTAATATTAATTTATATCCAAAAATAACAAAATGGCGGACAAAAAAAATTAAAAAACGTGTTTTTATTTGCATGTTTTTTGCCAAAATAAAAAAAAATTAAAATTTTGCAATAATTCTGGTACGGGGTATAGCGATAAGTGTACAGAATATGTGGTTAAAATATTATAAGGATCACTTTAGTAGATTCTGAGATTTTTTGAATAACGCACACCTACCTACTTTTATAGGACTCCTGTTTTACCTGGCATTTTCACACTAAGAAAGTGGTTAAAATCTTTCTTTCTTTTTTTTGTAATTTACGAATGTTTTTGTTAAGCCTAACAAGTTTTATATCAATAAACATAACAGTATTCTTAAAAAAAAATTAATAAAAATAGCGGTGTTTTTTTTAATGCATCCAAAGTAGACAAAGCCCTTAACGGGAAAAACTTCACTCGAGTTCATGTTTTTCAATGGCTAACAAAGAAATCAAAACGAAACCTGCATACGTTCAAACCACCGATGGAATAGGTATTTTTCTTTACTGTTATAGCCTCTATCGGCAATATTTATGTTGGTATGTGACAGGCGCGGATTTAGGGGGGGGGGTGCGACCGCACCCCCCATGATGTATCTCGTCAAAATTATTTTTAAATGGCAGTTTCCTCCAAATTCAAAGTAAAAATAAATAAAAAAATTGAAATTTCTTTAATATTTGTAAGATCTAATTTTTACTTAATATCAATATCGATGGATTTAGATGGGGTAAACAAAATTAAGCTTTTTCTGACATTTTTCATGCCTCATTAATACAGATTTTTAAGCCACCTAACCGAGCTCCTTATTTCACAACCCGTAGAAGGAATAAGCTTGAGAGGGTACGAGTAGATCGAGATTGTGATGACATGCAATGTACCGGTCAACAAATCTTTACGCATTGTGTGATTCTCAAAAATAAAAAATTTCTCACAATACCATTAACAAACGGTATAGTGGTTAGCGTGCTGGCTTCTAGACCGCGAGGTTGCGGGTTCGAGTCCCGTGTTTGACATGGGTGTTTGTAAATGTATGTTGGCTTGTCTAATGACGAAAGTTTCGGCGCATTATAGCCCTCGTGTTGCTGACGGCGCCAGATAATCTGAATACAACCAACCACAATACCATTAAAAAAAAATATTCAATTTTGCCCGATTTTCTCATTTGTGAGTAGGAGATGGGACCGATAACTGGCAAGTTTTTTATTGCAATTAGCATTCTGCAGGTATACTTCTTGTCTTCTTGATCAGAGGGCAATTAATTATAAAGGTTTAAAATCGGGGTGCTATCGCACCCTCAAAACTTCATTCTACGTACAAAAAATCATGCACTAAAATGACTTAAAAAAAAAACCTTTAATTATAATTGGAAAATAAAATGCCTAATTCATAATTAAGAAAACGCTTTGATCAAATCAGTACAATAGCATTATTACAATTCTACAGAGTGTTGTAAGAACTTACAATTCCGATGAAGAAGCTATCGCTAAATTAGGACCAAGAAAAGTTTCCCTTCGTTCTCTCCAAAAGATCAACAAAAACGACCCTTCTTTCTTGACCTTGAATTTGAAACTAAGGACACAAAGCAATAAAACTTAATGAGTGAATATTGTCCCCTCCCTTGCATGTGACATTGCACCATTGTGAGTTGCAAATTACTAAAATGCCTCTACTCTGGGGTGGAAGGGACAAGTAAATGCAATGGTCATTCTTGCTTGAGTTGGAGTGTGCGTGCGATGTCAAGACTTTGTTTGTTTCTTCAATTGGTATGGCAGTGCAAGATAATTTACAGTAATATATAAGCATGATAAGATTTTTTAAATGTTATTATTTATTTTACAAAATGTAATATATCATTAACAATTTGTTTTAGACGTTTGCTTTTATTTCTAAATATGCTTGAATATTTCATTTTTTACCGAATGATCAGAAGTAGTGATTTATCCTACACACTCATATTTGTCATTTTATGCAATTATCAACGTAACTCTCAATTCAATACCATCAGTATATGAATAGATTATAATAAAATATTTAATTCTTATAAAAATAAACTGGTTTTACTGGATTAACCCATTGTATCTGCGCCCTTTCATATGCTAAATCATAAAAGCCCTTTGATAATGTCAAACAAAATTGCTTTCGTAAATTATAAAATGTAATTTATCCTTAACAGTATAAAGTGAGTTCTATATAGCTTTTAACTTCTTATCAAAATATTCAGGATCATAGCCAAACACGTTTTTAAATATTGCTATGCTCCACCTCACACCTAGTGAAAAGTCACCGGATCGAGCAATATTTGGCTCTCTGTAGTCTGCTTTCAAATTGAGTAAACACTTTTAAAAAATTTGACTAGTATTCTCTCGTCGATTGTTGAGCTACTTCCTGATAGTTTTCTGAGGTTTCTCTTATTTAAGATGAAGTCCATTTTTCCCTTGAAAGACCATCGGGTAGATGTTCTCTGCTTGATAAACAAACTAATCAAATCTAACTTTGTTCCGGTGCAATGCCTGGAAATATCCGATACAGCGACATTTATTGCTACTAGAAGAATATCAAGTAATTTAACATATAATTTCAAAACTGGTCAGCTTATTGCAAATTTGTAAATATTGCGCATTCGCAACTTTTGGCAGTTTTCATTTGCTCTGTTAAATAAAAGCCAAAATTGTTTTGTACGATTTGATTATTTAAGTATAAATGGAACAATACCGATGACTTACAAATAATTTAAATCATTTAATGTAATTATTATTATTATTATTATTATTATTTTTTTTTTTTTTAATTCTAATTTTAAATGTGTTTTTGTGTGTCAAACTTGATGGTAATATGACTAATAATATATCTAATATGAGACACAATATGTAACCGATTAGTTGTGATGAAAAAGCAGGTCGTATGGTTATATGAAAATTATCATTATTACAATTTCACCTGCTGTAACTAATTTAGTTTGGAATTTTTTTTGAATAAAACGCAGAGAGTTAGACAAACTAATTTTCAGATAATGTTAAGTTTATTGTTTGAAAAACCTGCTGCTTTTTTTTTTTTTTTTTCCCCTCCTTTCTTTAAAAAAAAAAAAAAAAAAAAAAAATGAGGATTTGTGTGTTGAGGGTTTAAGATGGGCTTTGAATACATTTTCCTAATTTAAGTTCTTTTTAAATCATATTTATAAGAGAAAATATACAGTTATGTTAAACCAATCTCAAAATTTATACTATTTATTATAATGTACAGGTTGGGTACAGTTAAAATCCATCTTTTTAGAGAATTTTTGCAATTAAAGGAAAATATAAAACTTTAAGATGAAAAGAGCTTATTAGGCTGTTCGCTTTACATGCTATTCCTTATAAATGAAATAATAAGCCAAAATAAATTCAACCCAATGAAGTTTTAAATATATTGTTGTTCTTAAAGTGTAATTATCAAAAATCCGAACAGTTATTTCTTAAAGTTTTCATTTCAAAACTTTTATGATAATGTTTAAACAGCATTTCCAGATTTTCCCAGCAGTACTAATACAAAATTTCAAAATTATTTACTAATTTCTACAGACTTCGGATTGATCTAAATATAACACCAGTTTAATTATGGTTTGCTTGCACCTTAGAAACTTCCGAAGCTGTCAGAAATAAAGCACGCGTATACCGTTTGGTATTATAGTCCTCTAACCAAATTATAATTGTATTAAAGTTTTAAAAGAAATTTATACTGGATTAATACAGAAAATCTTTATAGATTTTTATACTAATATTGTTGATGCGCATTTAACCAATAAAAAGAAAAGGAAGTTTACATAATAAATAAAAATATCTTGAGAGACCCATAGTAAAAACTATCTTATATTTGAAGATAATTATTTTTTTTTTTTATTAAAAGACTATACACACACTCACCTTGACTCTTTTTTTACTATAAAGTTCGAATATATGTTAATTTAGTTAGAGTAGTCTTAGTGCATCAGTATATAGTGTTAATGTGACTAAACTTTGGTAAGATTTTTTTTTTTTTTAATTTTACTTCTTATTTCACAAAATGTAATTTTTCATTAACAATATTTGTTTAGACATTTGTTTTTTTCCAATTTGTTTTTTAAATATTTAATTTTTGTCCGAATGATCCGAAGAAGGGACTTACCGTACACAATGATATATTCGATATTGTATGCAATTATCAACATAATATTTGAATATATTATAATAAAATATTTCATTCCTATAAAAATAAACTGTTTTTACAGGAATAAGCATTGTATCTGCACGCTCTCATATGCAAAATCATAAATACCCTTTGACAATGTCAAACAAAATTACTTTCTTAAATTATAAAAAAGTTATTTATCCTTAACATTTTAAAGTGAGTTCCATGTTGTAATTATACTTCTTTTCAAAATATTGAGAATCATAGCCAAACACGTTTTTACTTACCTATCAATTACTTTCAATTACCTATATGTTTACATAGGTCAATGAAAATGTATAGCATTCAGAAAAAGAAAAAAAGAAAAAAAAAACTATTTTTCTTTCATTTCCCTAGGTTTTGGAACATCCTGATTTCAAAAAAGTGGTCTAGATAAAATGTCTATGCGTACATGGTCAGTATAGCTCCTAAACGAATTGACGTACGATATTCAAATTTGGTGTGCGGGTTAGTGGTAGCCATGGGACTTATGATTAGGTTTGAGCATTCACATAAGGGTGAAATCATGAATCTAATGACTATTAAGGTGTTTTAATCGCCCTCAACTCCGAATTTCCCGTAGAAATCTGATAAAAGCGTAAAAAGTTGAAAAATGAGTGTCTTTAACTCAGAGATCTCTGCCCTTGTGCATCGCCCATCAACGATTGATATCTTTCTGCTTTTCGTTCAAGAAAGGTTGGTTGGTTGTTTTCAGATTATCTGGCGCCGTCAGCAACACGAGGGCTATAATGCGCCGAAATATTCGTCATTAGACAAGCCAACATACATTTACAAACACCCATGCCTAACATGGGACTCGAACCCGCAGCCTCGCGGTCTAGAAGCTAGCACGCTAACCACCATACTGTTTGGTCGGCCGTTCAAGAAAGGACAGTGTAATGTCTATTGAATATCATCACCAATTTCGTCGGTTAGGCGTTTTTTTTTTTTTTATTATTATTATTATTATTTTTTCTTGTCCCACGTAAAAATTATTGCCAAAAATATCACCAAACTCTCAATTTTCATTTAAATGAAGGAAAGAGTCGAAAATCATTGTTTAACTTTGAAAATTATTAAAACCTTATGAATATAGAGTTTTACGTACCTGCAATGTTGTTTAAAGTTGTTAAAAGATCTATCGCCTTTTTTTGCATCAATTGATTTATGATGTTGAATGTATTGGTAAATTAACTTGTACAAAAAAGTTGAACTTTCAGGGTTGCTGAACTTTTTACACTTCACCTAATCTGCATGAGATATTTTTTTGTGCTCTTAAATATTTTTTATTTAATAAAAAATACTAAATACTTAAAATTGAATTTTTATTAAATTTTCGGGGTAATTTGTTACATGGGGTGCAAAAGAGGATTGTCAAACCCTCTAATTTTTATGTTTCATTGAACCCTGGTACTAGTATCATACTAATTGATCATACCCCTCCCTCCTCCCTCTTCCCCAAGTTGACAAACTATCACCGCCACTGTAAACACTCCCGTTCATAATCGCACCCCCCTTGATTGACCTCTAAATCCGCCCCTGGTATGTGATTGACATTTTGCTGAGAGTTACGGGGATGAAATGGCCGCTACTCCCCACAAAGGACAATTCTCGCATTTTTTAAAAACGAGTGAAATTAGTTTATATTTGGGAAGAATTTCTTTCTGATTCCAAATATTTAAACAATAGTTCTCTAAAAAAATTAGTTATTTAAATATTAAGAAAAGAAAATGCCTCAAAACCAGTCCGATCAAAATTCTCAGCAAAATCCGTGACGTCAAGGGTTCTTACAGTTTCTATGGTTATCATGAGGTTTCTGCTAAATTGTTGGCGTTGGAATTGTTGACGTTGATAGACCATTGTCACATTCCGTACAGGTTGGCGTGATTTGCGAGAAACTTGCAAATCTGGTTTCCGCTGCTGCATTTCAAGCCAAGATGTTTGCGAAGCCGTGACTTCACATTCAATGCCAGCGAAATGAATCGTTTTCTCGCCAACGTCTATCCAAGAAAATTGGATCGCAAATTAAGAAAAAGCGCATGGAGCAGAAATTTTTGTGTTTATGGCCTTTTTAAAACATTTAGAATTGAATAAAAAAATAAAATAAAAATGCTGGAATTGTTCATTAAGGAGGGAAGTGATGGGGCGAAATCGCCGAGAATACCGTGATTGTGTGATGATAATTTTCGTCGGATATTACGCCAAAATAAGTTCAGTTCAGCTGAAACGTCACCGATTTTGTAATTATAATTTTTTCATTTTCATATTTCCCGCTTTTTTTTTTTTTCCATAAATTTCAAGGAAAATCACCTTTTTTTCTGCAGTTTTTCTTGCGGAAAGTATAGTTTTCTATTTCCCAATTAAGTTTCCTCTCTTATTTTGGATTGGTACAATTCTGTGAATTTCAGGTTTGTGGACCGAAATTTCGATCATGAATGAGCTGCTCACCTCGATTCATGCTTTTTCTAAGCCTCATTATTTACGAGGGTTTGATGGACATTTTACTGAGAGTTACTCTTCTATAATGGACACTATTGGCGAGATTCGCGTCTTTATGACGCGATTTACATTGTAGTGTTATTATAATTTTTGTCGAGTATTGCGTCGATATGATAGGAGACTTGCATTCCGAGAGGAGATTACGTTTGACGCTATTTACGTTGGTGTGATGATAATTTTCGGCAGGTGTTACAGTGTTGTTAATATCCGATTTTACCTTCCTATTAAGTCTAACAACGGAACTTGCATACGTTCAGATTTCTCCAAGCATCCAATGTAATGACTACTTTTTTACCGTTGCTTCCTCTAATATTACAACCTCTACAGCCGTTATTTGCATTGGTGTATGTTGGCCGTTTAGTAGAACGTTACGTTGATGTTATGGCAGTTATTTCCGTGGTTTGTGCTGATATGACGAGCGCCATCGCTATATGTATGTTGTGTGATGACCATCTTTGGTGGTCATTGTGAAGATGTAATAGCCGCTATTGCCGAAATTTGCACTTGTATATTGGGCATTTACACTGATTTTGTATTGGTGTGAAGACATTTTGTTTGAGCGCTGTTGTAATATACGATATTATCGTGATTTGCGCTAATGAAATTACCGAAATTTGCTCCGGTATGGTGGGCGTTATCACCGGTATATACGTTGTTGTGATTGTCATTTTCGCCAAGATTTATGCTGAAGTAATATCGGCCTTTGCCGCGATGTGCGATGTACTTTTAGTGACTTTCGCCTAAGCTTTTTCTGATATGATAGCTGTGTCCGTCATTAGTGTTTGTGTATGAGGTCTATATTTAGTTTATATCGATTCAGGATTGCCAAAATTTTAATATAATAATGTGCAAGAAAATTTTTACCGATTGTAAAATTTTTATTTATAGTCCATGTTTAAAATTGAAATTTTTACTACAATTGTATGTAAAATTGTTTATCTATTTTAGCTTGACAAACAATTTTAAGTTTTAACTATAATTATAAATAATGGTTTAAAAGTTGAAGCAATTATTTATTTATAGGTTTAACTTGTGCACCAGATAATTGCCCATTGACTATTCATATTTATTGTCCAGTAATATTAATATTTTATTTATGTATTTCTTAATTTTTTATGGACATTACCTTTTTATTTGTTTACTGTTTGAATAGTAGTAATTGACATGAATAGTACTGTAACATAATTTAAGGAAGTAATGTTCTTATAAAGAAGATTCATATAATTAGTTGTACAGTAAATATATTAAATAATTGCAATAAGTATATAGTAGCCTTCTAAACAAAACAAGCATTCTTAACATAATACAAATCTTGATTTAAACTTATTATAAAAATCTATTTCCATCGATTCAAATTTTGATTTTATCTTATACAAGGCAGAAACAAAATATGATTTTTCCTGTCACGAAGTTGGTAAAAATCGGATTTCAACTGATACGAAGCTGATACGAAATTGGATTTCAGCCGATATGAAGCTGATACCAGTGCGACGTGAAGCTATGTCATCCCTGTAATAGCCACTATTCCGAAGGTTTGCGCCTCTATAATTGTCGCTATCGCCGATATATTAGGTGCTAATGCTAATATTTACGTTGGTGTAATTGTCAGTTTGCCGATTGTTGCTTTAATATGATTGCCGAAATTTGCAACGCCGTTTTGGTGTCATTTACCTAGACTTCCGTTGATGTGATAGCCGTTATGTCCGTGATTAGTGTGTATGTGATGAACGGTTTCACCGTTTGATTTGAATCGGTGCAGAATGATTAGAATTTTAATTTAATTTTGTGCAAGAAATTTGTCCCAATTGCCCAATTTTACTGTATATCCTTATTTTAAATTGTAATTTTAACTTCTATTGTATGTAAAATTGTTTATTTTAGCTTGAAAAAAAGTTTTACATTTTAATTATAGATATAAGTAATAGTTTAAAAGTTAAAGCAATTTGCTTTGTATAATTGTTTCAAATTAGCATATGAAAAATTTTCGTAAAAATTTTGCTTGGGCATATTTTGCATGGCACCTAAACAGTGCCTGCAGCTGAATTTAAACAAATGGAAAAAATAAAAAATTTCAAATGAGGAAATTGAACAGTGAAATTATGCAAACTGAAAAGAAAATGAAAATGGTGTAACTCCTCCAATCCAATCACATTCGAAGACAGTTTTTTTTAAATACACAAATTGATATTTAATTTTTTTACCAATTTTATTGATGCATAAAATATAAAAATAAAAAAAAAATCGTATTACGAAAAGTTTTTAAAGTAGTTAATGTTTATTTAAATTTTTTTTAAAATTGCAAGTATTAGAAAACAAAAATAGTTAATACAATACGATGTAGAATATTTGTTGAATGTTTCATCCACTTTGACATGATTCATGGTTTGTTTTTATTTTTAAAATGTTACTGTTTTTAGTCTATTTTTTTTTTTTTTTTTTTAAATACCTTTTTGTGGACACCCTCTGTAAATACATTTTTAAAAGAATTTTTTACTTTACTTTCAAAAGAGCTTCTTCATTAGCTAAATAACACCAAGTCTATTTTAGCCACTAATACTTTTAATAAAAATTTTCATTGATATTACATTCATCAGTTTACATGATATGTTAGCTAACTAAACATTTTTCTGCCCCATCTTTCTTATCAATTGTACGACACCATATTTGTAACTTTATCATTTTTAGAGTGGGAATGCAGCAAGTTTCCACCCTAACCAAACCATCTTTTCAATATCATCGCTGAAGTGTGTGAAGTCCCACCTACTTGCCAATACTACCTAAAGCCGGATTTACACGCTACCAGTCGAGGTTCCAGTTTAGATCGCCAGTCAGCGACGTCATGTGACTTCACCAGGCTACTGGTTCCAGTAAATCAAACATTTTCTATTTACTGGCGCCGGCGACTCCGATCAACCAATCACGTGCGCTCTCCCGTGATCACCGATAAACGACGCAACGGTCGCTTAGCTGACGTCACAGAATTGGCGATCTAAACTGGACGCCAGACTGGTAACGTGTAAATCTGGCTTAAAAGTTATTTATGCTTCAGATGATAACGTGGTTTTCCTTGGGTTTAGAGCTTAGCACTGAAAACAGAGACTTATTTTTTTGCAAATGTGTAGTTGGTCCAAACTTGATTTACTGTTTTGTCATAGATGCTGAGTGCGTCTATCACCAAAATGGCTAAATAGAATGCCTAGAATGCGAGCTACCCAAGGAATAATGAAGGACCAATTGCTGTCTCCATGCAGTGAGAAAAGAAGTTTACGAAAAAATCTGAATAATTGAAAGTAGACCAAAATGAAGTTACAGTAGATAAGTTTGAAGAAGTTAACGGAAAATGTCACTGCTTAGAGGAAAGAATCCGACGTATAGAAACTTGAGGAGTTGTAGTCATTTTTGCAATGCCTATTCGGAAAATGTTTCCGTTCTCTTCATGACACAAAGCGTAATAACGACAAAGAGGTCACTTTTAATAGAAAATAGTCCTGGACTGATTATCAAATGCAGTTTGAAATTAATACATCTGCAAATGGATTGGACGATACTACGAAGGCATTTCATCGCATTTCTTCATTCCGTGAGGAAGATGCCGACATCCTTCAAATTCTTGCGAGAATTAAAAGAGATTTAGTTGCTTTTAACAACTGCTCTGAAGTTATGATTTGGCAAACATTTGAAGGACTACAATAGACTAAAACTAAATACAAGGTAAAAAAAATAGCCGGGAAAACTCTTCAAGAATTGGCCTCGGATATTAAAAGACTGTCGCTTCTGGCATTTCCGGAATGTTTCCCGAATATACGAGATTTATCTTTTTCTACAGTATTTTAAAGACACCGTCCAAGTTCTTGACGTTCAGCAAATAATAAGATTATCTCAAAACAAAGACTTGAAGTCTGGCTTCGTATACGCCACGAAAGTTAAATCCGCGTAACAGGCTTCCAAAAAATATCGACAATTTGTACTTGTGCATTGACTGATAATACTTCTGAGCTTTTTATAAGAAAGTTTCAAGAATTGGAAAGCAAAGTGGAGATAATTATGAAAAGTTATCCTGGATTAAGGGACCGAAAAAAAAAGAAGATTTATTTACCATCGCTGCAAGCGAGAGAAACATCACCCATTGTGTTTCTGTTGGCCTACAGAAGTGCAACCCACAAGACCACCTGATTTACACTACTGTCCCAAATGAGGTTTGAAAAGTACCTTATGCTACGATGCAACCTATATATCCTTTGGACGATCACCAGATACCCTTCCTAAGACTGTCATTCAGTATCTAGATGATTTCCAGGCCAGTTTAGAAGACATACGTCCAGGGCCGTCGCTAAGAATTTTGGTTGGGGGGGGGGGGGGGGGCGTAGACATCGTTTTGCCGACTGAAATCAAAGCATGTCAGGTGTAAATGTAGAAAATATAAATTAAGGTGTTAATAAATTGTTAACTAATTTTTATTAATGTAAAATTAACGTATAAATAATTTTTAATTAATTATTAATTAATGTAAAACTAATTGTTAAAGCATTTTTTTATTTAATTGTGAATTATTTTATTTAATGTCAATTAATTTTAATTACTTTTAAATTACCGTCTAAACAATTTTTAATATTTTATGGCATTTTATTAATACGTAATTAATGTCAAATTTCAAGTAAATTCCCATCACATTATAGTTAAAATTCCTTCAAATTAATTTAATTTTTATTTCTTTTTAGTAAATTACCCCTTCCTCTCCGAACAAAGGAGATTATTTTTGGAAGCGTTTTTATTTGAGGGCAGGGGGGGGGGGACATTTATACTTTGCAGATGGATAGAATTTCCCCTACAATCTTAAATCAATTCAGTAACTTGAGTGGTACAAGTGTTTCTTTCGATACACCTTTTTTTTTTAATTTTCAAATTATAGTTTCGAAAAAAAAATAATTAAACGTGTAAAAGTGCTTGGAAATAGCACTTTAACACGAAATTAAATTGATGAAAATTATTGATCAAATAGGTGACATTTTTATAAAGAATTGTATAGAAAAAAAAATTCTGGAAAATTCTTTTTTTTTTTTTAATTCTGGCGTACTATTGCTATTACAGAACATTCCCTACGCGAAGCACTGCAATTTTTATAATAGATACAATGTCAGGGACATAAGAAACATTCACTTGCATTCCCACCCCTCTGGCTTTCAAAAAATAAAGTAACATGGGGGAAAAAATTTCAATTTACAAGAAAAAAAATATATCGATATTAATTTATCAATTTGAACAGAACATTAATGCACAATTATTAACTAACATCCAATCGGGAAATCCAATTCCCATCTTCGAAAAATCAAGGATTGAACAAAAACTTTTGTCGCCTTACACCTCCCTGTTTTGTTAATTACTTAATTTTTAAGTACTTTTTAACACATTTTCCTAACTAAAAAAGAACAATTTTTGATTTTTCTTGAAAAGTGTATTAATAGTAAAACTTAATTTTTTTGTAACAATTCAATCCAGGAACTTACTTCTTAAAAGTAGTTACTTCGAATATATATTTTTACCAAAATTGCTGGATTTAATTTCATGATTTTTGTGTGGTTTTTCACTGATGTGGTATGGTTTTTCAGCAATAATTTCTGTAAATATTACTCGTTTTTTGAACAATTCATTTGTTCAAGAAGGAAAGTATACTTGAAAATGCTAGTTTTTTTCCTAAGCTGGGTTAAAAATGAAATGGATTACTTTAGCATTAAATCAAACTATAGTATTTATATGCAGAAAGGTAATTTATTCGCAACTAATTGAACTTCGAATTTAGTGACAAAATATTCAGATGTATAAATAAGCATGTCATAATTTTTAGCACAACAATCCAAACTATATAAGGAATAGTACAAGTGAGGTTTTTTGGAAAAATGGGGGAGGGGGAGAGGTATTCAAATCTACAGTGTTATTCCGATCTTGAGGAAGAACAAGTTGCAAATTTGATATTCAAAGCAAGAGAAACGTCACTATCGATATGAAATTTCCAAAAACTCACCCCCATATTCCTTACTCACATGTAATGGTTATGATCCTTACTGGAGATTTATTGATCCAATTTGAAATATTTTTAAATGTATTTAGACTAAAAAATCTTAGTTTATCTCAAAGACAATTTTTCTCAATGTTTAGAGTATAAAGTGGTGAAATTCAAGATAGGTTGGTTGTTTTTCAGATTTATTAAACGCAATGGCAACACAAAGGCCAAACTGCGCCAGAAATCGAGGATAGGAGTGAAAGTATACTCACAATTTGCAATAGACTGAACCTGGTTGTACCGGACAATGTCGGGCCACAGCTATTTGAGCACGTTTACACATTAAGAATTTTAGATAGTATTATAATAAACCTTTCAGTAATTTTCCAAAGATTATTTTGTTGGAATAAATACGATATTGCATTCCAGTTTACATGTGGCATGCACTATTTTAGGAATGCATTTTTAATATATGAAGTACAAGGTGGTCATAAAGAAGCCTTGCCGATATATGGGCCTCAAGCTTCCGTTCCGTTCAACAGATTGAGACGAGATTTCAGGTATAGTTATTCAGAAGTATGAGCACGGGATTCTGTGAATTTCAACAAATGGCGCTCACGCGGTTTTGTTTATGGTTACAGACACTCGAAATTTTCGAATGACAACACCTACTTTTTCTTGTCGCAAAATGCTCAGTGCCTGAGAAAACCCTAAAAAGCGTTGGAACGGTACGTGAATCACAAAAAAAACGGACGCATTATACACGCACAGAAAAAAGGCTATGCGAATGGCCAATTAAAACGCGATCGAGGCGATTTGCATTTGACAGAGGCCAAAGTTCACATGAGTGCCATCACAGGCAATTTAATCGGTTTTCTAAGCTGAATATTTGGCGAGCGGCTTACATTGCTCCGATTGTGTTTTTGCTGGCCGTTCTCAGATTTGCTTTTTTGTGAGTTCATAACACGTCCGTTTTTTGTGATACATGTACCGTTCCAATGCTCTTCAGGGTTTTAGCATGCGATGATCATTTTTCGATACGAAAAAGTGGCCGTTGACATTCGTAACTATAACCGGTGTAATCGTGAGCGCCATTTTTCTGAAATTCACAGAATTCCGACCTTATACCTCGGAATAACTGAAATCCAGAAGCTGATTGACTGAATATACCTGAAATCTCATCTAGATATGTTGAACGAGACTGCCGCTAGAAGTCCATATATCGGCAAAGTTTCTTTATGACCATCCTGTATATAACATCATTTATGGAGAATGGAGTTCTGCTTGACATTAATTGCAATAACTTGCATAATGCGGGTCAATTTTCGTATACATTTTTTTTTTTTTTTTGAAATTTTGTATAAAACCTTTAACTCATATGAAGTACATTACACACTTTATGTAATTGAAGTTTAATGGGTATGTCATGTTTTTTAAGGCGTTATCTGACGTACCACAAATACAAGTTTATCATCTACTGTAACACATCAAAGTTACCTAATGTCAGTGAAAATATCAGTGAATAGATTATTTTAATGTTCCTGTCAAAAAGGATATACTTACTCCAATTCAAAATTACCGACCATCAACTTAGGCTGCATTGTGATCACAATTTTGTAATACTAATGATGATTTTAATTATTTGTGCTTTTTTCCATTCAATATGTTTGAAACTTCCGTCACTAGGCATTTTTAAAAGAAGGAATGAAATTTCAGAAATTTGTCGACTATTAGCCTTTCTAAAAATTTTGACGGGGTGATATAATGAAGATACTTATATGGTAATATTTACGATGGCAGTCCATCATTGTAGGCGGCAAAAAAGACACCAACACCCCTATAATAGACTTCTAGTGTAAAAATGCCGATTCCTCACACTCGGGTCACTCTGCATTCCAAAAATTTTAATATTTTTTTATTGAAAAGATTTCGCTAAAATTTAGAAAATTTGCCGACTGTCCAACTTTCTAAAACTTTGGGGGGGGGGGGGCGAGTCGCCCCCTACGCCCCCTGTTCGCGTCGTCCCTGCATACGTCGCATCGGTTCGCCAGAGAAATAATCAACATCATGGTGGAATGCATAAAGATTCGATGTGGTGAGAGGCTGACCGATCATTCCGAGAAAGTGACAAAAGGTGCGCGTTTTCCAGCGGATAAATGCAACAGCCGATCCAGCGAGGGACGGTAGCCCCCTCTGTTGTTCAGGGTTAAATAGGAAAAAAATAATAATGGCGAATGATATTTTATTTATTGTTTGTCATGACTATAATAAACAAAAGTCCAACAATGGCGTCCAAAACTAACATAGTAAATATTTAATTTTTTGTATATAAACCTATGAACATGTGAAAGATTGGAATTAAAAATGCAACCAAAATGTACTGTATCGTTTTTAACGCTCGCTGCTCTCAGGCTTTGGATGAAGTCACCCATAAAATTTAACGAATCCACATTTAACATCTTTAGTATTAATCTTCTCATCCCAAAAAGTGGAGATGAAAATGACAAGAACGTAGCAAGACCACAAATTATAGCTTTGGTTGTTGTATACATAGGCGTAACTAGAGTTGTTGAATGGGGGGGGGGGGTCGAAAAATACAGACTCGCTACACCAATGGGGAAAAAAAAAAAAAAAAGGAGAGGGGTTATTTACAATTCATTTTAAACAGATTATTTACATGATTTCTAAAACAATTTTCATTCCGAAAAATTTCCATAAAAGATCGAGTTTCGATTCAGACATGATGGCCGTGTGGTTAGAGCTCTAGCCTCGCATTCCAAAGGTCCAGCGTACGAATCTCGTGCTAGGCAAGGATTTTCGTTATGATTCGGAATTCACGTTAAGCTTTAGGTCCCGGCCAAATTAGCCGCGTCATTATAAAAGTAGGCCGTTAAGCGTTAAACAACCAACTTACCAAATGCAGACTCATCACTTGGTAGACGCATAGATTTGCTTGGAACATTCCTAGTTTCTTTAAATAATATTGATATTGTCATCAAAATCACTGCAATTTAAAAAATATCGGGGGTAATTTCCTCCCCTTACCACCACCACTGTATTTAATGTTGATTTTTTTTAAACTTGGGGGAAAAAGATTTTTTTTAAAGAACTGTCGCTACATTTTTGGAATTAACTCTGAAATAACTGTAATTCTAAGCTTTCCCAATCTCAAACCGAAAAGCAATTTAATTTTGAATTTTAAAATACATTTCAATTGCTTTCTTACTATTTCACAGCCCGATTTCGATGTATTATACCCCTTTGCAAAACCATTAGCAATTTTGCATTAGCAAAAGTGAAATATATAACCTCAAAGCAAATACGAATACCTTAACTTTTTGGAAAAGAATAGATTGATTAGCATGAGTTTCGGCAGCATTATTTGTAGGTTGAAAGGAACATTTTTTTTTTCTGTCCTAACTTTAATTATTCAAAATTATTTCCCTTCTCACAATGACAAATATAAAATCTAATATCAAATGGTACATAGTTTATTCTTTCCGGTGAATTTTGCCCTTTTCTACACTTTTATAAAAATTTAAGTAACTATTAGGGAGGGGAATGAAAGTATCTTCCCATGCATCTTCCTGAGACCACCCATTTCCATTATTTTTATGTATTGAGTTAATAATTTATACATATACATTAGGAATCTCGAAATTTGACTCAAGTCTGCGTTTTTGTTTTTTGGTTTTTAAAATATTTCGGAATTCATTACCATTAAAATGATACCATTTTCTTACTGAGACTCAAATTACTTTTCAAATTACAGTAGGTTTTGTGAACCTGTTTTGTATCACTTTCATTAGTGTAGTAAACTAGTAAACTTTAAACGCGTTTTCTGAAGAATGACATTTTGGTGTTGTGACTTTACGTCAACGGTCAGAACTTCACAATAAGTTATCCGATGTACAAATTTCTAATTTTGTTTTGTCGACAATAGTTGTGAATGTGTTTTCTATGGAGCATCTACTATATATTGTTATGAAAAAAAAAATGTATGCATATTTTAATCTTAATTTTTTGTTAAAAACTATGTATTTTTTTAAACTTTTTATTTAAAAACTTATAATTAAATAAATATTGAAACCAAATTCAAAATTCTCCATAGGAACATGCGTCAATATAATATCTTTTGTTTGCAATAAAAATATTACCTCTAAGTTAATTACAAGTTTATTTATGTATGTTCTAATAATGTCCTAATTAGTCACTTTAATTGCAATTAGTTGATTAAAAAATTGACGGAAAAAGAAAGTTTATACATAAAAATGCATTATTTTTAATTCTGATATACTTCCAAAAAGTTTGAAATTATAACCTAAAAATAAAAGGAAATCATCTCAATTGTACATGTATACCTTAAAATAAGCAGGAGTTACAAAATCTATACTGTTTTGAATATATTTTGTCATGTTCAAACAACATATCAGTTTGATTTTCCCAATATCTAGCAAACTAATATAAATGCATTATTCCGTGATTTGAAAACACGTGGGTGATACAAAAAAAAAAAAAAAAAAAAAAAAAAAAAAAAAAAAAATTACAACACTTTTGTTGAGAAATCGATTAGCGTTCCCTTTAAAATTAGAAGAGAAACATTCTTCAAGGAAAGGGTGCAAAGAACTGCCAGACCACAATTTTGACCTTTTAAAAATGGAGAGAGATGGCGTCAATTTGTGTATGAAGAACCATGCAACTTTGACGTCTGGAATTCATCCACAAATACAGATGACCTGCCTACCTACGCTGATATGCCGATGATATGCTGACCGCTGACCTACCTACCTGCTTAATGACCATGATAATCTGCACTGGATGAATCATAGTTCTAATGAAGGAGCATTGAAACATTGAAAGACTACTTAATACATTTCAACACCATGTAGGAGAAGCGGGGTGGGGGGGGGGGGAGGAGGAGTCGAATGCAATATGTGTCGGACTGTTGATGGAATGGCCATATGCGTGGGTTGCCGCGCCTCTTTCAAGTGTTAGCAAATACTTGAACTTACATGCCCAGCTTTGCAGGTGCAGATCGAAAACGACAGCTAGTAGTTCTCACGAAAGAACGACAGCTATAGAAGTTTTCGTTTTCTTTTTTGACTTTGTGTTTAATGTTACGTAATGAAAAAAAAAAAAAAAAAAATTAGGAGTGGGAACGCCGTTCCGCCTTCTAAACAGGTAAAGGATCGCCATTCCCACGCGTTCCCGTTCCACTACACCCCTGAGTGCCACTCCTCTAGTTTACATTCGGTTATTGTTTAGTGTTTGGGTTTTCTATACAGCGCAATGTCCACTCAGAACTTATGTTTCCCGAGATGGAGAGAGGTATATAGTGGTTAGCGTGCTAGCTTCTAGACCGCGAGGTTGCGGGTTCGAGTCCCGTGTTGACATGGGTGTTTGTAAATTTGTGTTGGCTTGTCTATAATGACGAATGTTCGGCGCATTATAGCCCTCGAGTTGCTGACGGCGCTAGATAATCTGAATACAACCAATCAACCCGAGATGGAGAGTCCGTTTCTCCAGCCTCGAGTGGGTGTATAGCGCGTAGCTATATCACTTAAATGGTACAAATGGCAAAAGATGCTCTTCTGGTGAAAAATTCTTGCAGTTTGGTATAGCTTTTAATTTTACCTCAGTAAAACACTGACCACTGAATTATCCCAATAATGAAATTTAATGGATAATTTGAGTAATAACCAACAAAGAGTTGGTTTTAGAAAAAACGTAGTAAATTTGCTTAATTTTTTTCAACCCAATGGGGTGGGGGGGGTGGGTTCAAACCCCCAAAACCCCTCCCTCGTTACGTCTATGGTTGTATATGTATTCATATAATTAGATTATCCTTTTCTAACACATTTAACAATAATTTATACTGAACCATATAGTTAGAGACAACTCTAATTAATTTATTGTCGTAAATTCGCTCGTAGCCTATCAGCGTCGCCTTTAGGTTATTGAGATTTTTTACCTCTCTGTAATCATGTTCTGTATAATCAAGTTAAGTTATCCGATGGTATAGTAAATAGTAATATAAATTAAGAACAACAAAATTCACTCTAACTATTCAACAGCCACCATCTCCTCCGTAATAAAACTGGTCACGCCCTTGAAATGCGGGTTTTACCAAAGGGTTTTATAAGTTATATTTATTCTATTAGTATTTCTATTTTAACTTTATTTTATCATCATTTATATTTTAGATTAATTATGCAGCTAGTTGAATATATTTGTGCGGCAGTATTAAGATAAATCTTTTAATTACATTAATTAAAGGGATTTTTCTTCGCATTTTGATAACGAAAGTGGCAACTTTAAAAAACTATTTGTTTACTCGGCATGTTTTTTCAAAAAGGTTTCGTTTCCTTTAATTATCAGCAAAAATTTAACTTTTTTAGCAATTTTTGAACGATTAAATACGCGTAAAAAAAGGGATGACTTAAAATTCACTTTGCAAACACGTATCGACCGTATGGCGGAACACGGTTTTGTCTTTACCTCCAGTATACGTCACACACTGACACAATTCTACTGCTCAAACAACTGTAAAAAGGAAAGTGTGCTGACATTGACGGCGCATTATCGGCAAGGTCGGAGAAAGGATAAGGCACTGTGGTTTGTTTCTTCTGTTCAGTGCTACTAGTATTTCTCTTAAATCTCCCGATTTTTTTCTTATAATCTTACTAAAATGTCTCGATTTTCTTGCGTCGAAGCCGCGCCACCCGTGGAAATATTTGCATTAAATAAGGCTTACAAGGAGGATTCGTTTCCAAATAAGGTTGATTTGGGAATTGGCGGTAAGTTATTTAAATTATTGAGAATAACTTTTTTTTGTTAAAAATAAATTTATTTTGACTTGTATCTTTTTATTAAATAATAAAGAGTTCAGGGCTAACCTGGGGATTCAAAGGCAATGGCCTCAATCTGGATGGAAGATTACCTATTCTTCTATGCAAAAATTAAAATATTAATTTTTAGAGTTTGTGCAGCCATAAAAAGTTTGCAATATGCCCCATCCTACTTTCTGGCACTTTATCACCCAATGTTCAAAAGGGTGGAAAATTATTTTAAGATTAAATAACTTTGAGAAAATTAATTGAAAATTGGCTACTTTGGATAGAATATTTGTTTAATTTAGAATGCAAACTTTAATAAGGCTTTCTAATATTACGTTTTTGTTTCTTATAGTCTTCATAATTAAATTACCATAAATCCTTTTGCACCCTTCTTTTCTCTCCAAGGTTATATTGCTCATTTGTAAGAAGGCCGTCATAATGGAACATCTTTCATTTTTTTAGTGTCCAAAATTAAATTGGCTCATATCCTTCTTCAAACTCTTTTTCTCACCAAGGTTATTTCTTTAGATTATTTCAAGGTTATGTTATTGATGGTTTGTATTTCAAGGTTATTTAATATAAAAATCCTCAATTCGCATTAAACATGATTGAGATTTCCTCCAAAACTTGCCTTCATTTTAAATCTCATGTAAAATGTAGATTATTATTTCTTATAAAAATATGCACAGCTTCTTAACATTTCAATTGAAAAGCAAAAAATTTCATTTTGTGACAATCTTCATCCAAACATGTATTTTGAATAAATCCTTTTGAATTTAGTTCATAGTAGGTACCCGTTTTTTCTTTCTTTTTTTCAGCATTTTTTTTTTTATTTTTGGTAATGTTTTACTAATTGTAAATAAACTAAGAGTGTTTTAGTCTTTTATTAATCTACTCTAAATTTAACATTCTAAAATTTCTCTTCAGAGAATGTGTGTGGCGGCTCGTGCACTACAGCCAGTACAGCTGAGCTGCATCTAAATTTATTGGTTCAAAACTAAAATTACATATTTTACAATTTTTTTAAATGAAGATCCAATTTCTACGGTAAGTGAACAAAAATCTGATAAAAGGCAATTTTCTTGCCTGAGTAATTCAAGAGGGAACCCCCCGCTTCCAATCAAAGTAACCCTCCTCAGAACAGCAGCGCGCAGTTTGGCCTTGGCCCTCGAGTAGCCTTTGTGCTAGAAAATTCAAACAAACTGAACAGCAATTCCTGAAATGCATTTCAGGCTACTACGTTGCCATGGTAACCAATGGAAAGCAATAGAAGCCTTTCGCCTTTTCGGAACAGATGTAGTATAGGTCATTTGGCAAATTTTTTAATATGGCGACCCAAGAGTGAGTCGCCAAAATGACATGGTTTAAGGTTGCCGCTAATTCAATATAAACAAGATGGTGGTTCATTCAAAATGGCCGAAAAAAGTAAACAAATAGAAACGTAACGAATATGCAAATAAAAAATAAAATACGTCATAATATGCTAATTAATCTAAAACAAAAGGCACTTGGCATTTTTAGAACTTTTCCGCAAAACGTAAACAATGCCGAACTCTGACGCTAGAGCAAACACACAACAGCGGAAAATGAAAATTTGAGATTCGAACCTGCTACATGATTTGCAGTAAGTCCACTGCCAAAGCCGTTAAGCTATGGTTGCAGCAAAATTAAGTGTTTTCGCTTTTGATCTCGATAACATTTATATTAAAAACGTACAACTCAGGAAAAAATTCAAATAAGTTGAGTAAGTTTATTCGATATTGCCGAAAATTCAAAGGCAATGAAGTTGTAAATGATAATTGAAAAAAAAAGGTTAAACAATTAAAAATTTAATTTTAAACGTTAATTGAAAAATAATTTGAGCAATTAAAATTTAATTTCGAATAATTTGTAAAGGTAAATTTGTAAAATTTCATTAAACTTTTATATTAATTACAAATATTTAACCCCTTCCTCAATATTTATATTTTTTATCGTTCGCTAAAAAGTAAGGTGTGCGAGCGCTTCTCGATTTAAATTGAAAAATTACGACCTATTTCATTGACCTTACTGCCAATTGAACCTAAAAAATATACCCCTACCTACTTCAGCCATCTTACCCCCAAAATCTCTTGCTTTTTTAATTATTTGGTACTGTAAAACTCTTTAAAAGGCAAGGTGTGAGCACATTTCGTGCTCTAAAAGGAAAAAGTGCGACTTATTTCGATGGCCTTGCGACTAATTGAACCTAAAAAAATACCTCTACCTATTTCTGGCAGTCGTTTGTGGCATCTCACCCCCAAAATCTCTTTTTTTTTTAATTACTTGGTACTGTAAAACCCTAAAAAATAGTTCTGAGTTTTATTGGAATATCATAGGCGCCCCCAGGAGGTGCACTTGCACCCCCCTGGTTCTTGAAAATTTTATTAAAAAAAAAATGAGGGAAAAGATGTAAATTCCAATTTCTTTTGTTTTGTTCCTGTGTCGTTTTTTATAGCTACTTGCGTGGCGATTTTCTGGTGCTTGTTGTCTATGATTATTGGAGGCTGATGAGTGGAAGTATTTATTCCTTTTATTGTATAATCATTTCCTGTGTAGTTCTCAAAATTCTAGGAGAATGTTTTGTTTTTTAAGTCATCAGATATACAATCTTGAAATTTATTTTTAGAATTCAATTGAGCATATTCCAATACTGCCTTTGTGTTTCATTTAAAAAAAAAAAATTCTCATTATATCCTAAACTTGGAAGAAATACATTTTTTTTACTCTTCTGTATTTTTGCATCTTCGAGTTCCTCTATTCTAAACTGTGAATACCGTGAGATCTAGTTGGATGATAAAAAAAATCCTTAAAAATATATATTTTATTATTTTTACTATTTTGTATTTTTTTCTCTTTAACATGGTTGCACTTTCAAAAATCTATACCATGAATTTTAACTATTCTCAAAGAGTATAATTTATTCTACATAATTATTAATTAACATTTCTAAAAACATTAATGATTTTGATAAAAATCTAGTCTTGTACCCCCTTGCAAATATTCCTGGGGGCGACCATGTGGAATATGGTTTCAATTCCAACATCACAAACTCTATAAATAAAAAGTTGCATTTAATTAGAGATACACACCTAAATCTTACATCCGTTTTGCAATTACTCATCAAAGCAGTATATTGTTTTTAAGTAAACAAGAACTTGCATTTAGAGGCCAAAACTATACAGCCTGATTTGATTAATTGTTCTTATATTATAATGTTATGTTATGTTATAAATGTTATTTTTTTGTACAAATTGAAACAAAACTTCGATTTGAGTATTAAAGATTTTTCGTTCATTAAAGGTGACACTTGAAACATCGCAAAAATAAGTTAGATGTGTTTATTGTTTTTTGCTTTCAAATAATCTCTAGATCGAATTTTTGCAATGTAATGGTATCATCTGAAGACTAGATAGTTATTTTATTAGTTTGAAGTACTATTGTTGTCTAAAAATAAATTTGAATATTTTATACTCATTACTATCTAAAAAATCTTCATGTTTGGCACGTGAAACTTCATTTAAACAGTGATAACTGAAGTTTGATATAATCTTTTTGAAAAATGATTTGAGAATTCAAATCTGCATCAAGATGTTTTGGACCTCAGTCAAATTGATTGGAAAAGAAAATGAATTTTGCTATAAGTTTTTAGAAAAATTGCAATTTTTTCTACTTTCCATGTTACAAAATTTCTCTTAAAAAAAATATATTCTAGAAACTAGATGGAGGTCCATAACATTAAGAATGCTATTAAAAATAATTTCCAACCATAATTTCTTTTCTTGGCCCCATAAAACTCGAGTAATTGCTCAAAAATAGGCTAATTATAACAAGTTAAATGTTAATTAGTTAATTAAGTTTTGAATAAAACTGAAACTTTTTTCCTGTAAACATCATTACTAATTATATACTTTTAAGTGCAAAAAATCAGTTTTAAAAATTATAATTTAAAAAAAGTTTAGTTGTGATTGTACATGATTGTGGAAAGTGTGTGGGTGGTTTGTGGGAGGGGGATTTTTGGAAAGTCGCATGTTTCCGGCTGCACTAACATTTCGGACTACGGGCCGTTGCTGGAGAGTGTTTAAAAAAATTTGTAAGTGAAGAGATGTATAAAAGTCTTGGTTTGAAGTGTATATCTTTCTTCTCAACCTTCAGTGTTCAATTAACTAATTTTTTTTGTAATTTCTTTGTCATGTTGGAATTTTGTTTTGCTTTCTTAATTTCAATGACATTTTTAAATATAAATAATCTTCACATAATTTTAGAAAACAGTGTCAACTTGTGCATGAAACTTCAATCAAAAATATATATACTACCTTCTTAAGTTTTTTATCTCAAAGTTTTGTATGTTTATAAAACTAGTGAGGAAATTAAGTGGGATCATTTTCCTCACTGGTATTTTTATTATAATAGTAAAACTTGTAGATAAATACTTATTGATATTTTGCAATTATGGATAAAGCTTCTTCTTGAATATACTAGAGATATCATTTCTCTGATATCAGATCTATTAGAGTTGGGTGATGTAAAATTTATTTTGTCATTTGATGTTTATCTCTTTATTTTTGTGGAATGTACTGATAAGAGATTATTTTTCTTGCAAAATATTCTTATTTATTCTATTGAGAAACTTGTTTTGTTCCAAGATTTCTAGAAAATCTAATTTTTCTCTTATCTGTTATGTATATGCTAAACAAGTAGGACTGTAAAATTTCAAATACACTCTCAATGAAATACCTGTTTTAGTATATGCACTAGGAAACTGTGAAAGGAAGCTCATACAAAGACCCCGTCTGAGATCAACATTCCGGGACAAAGCTACTTAAAGACATGCATTGTCAAATGAAAAATCTCTGAAATAAATTTCCATTCCGAAATTCAACAAGAATTATAGAAAATTGTGATTGGTGAAATTTGTGACGTTTGCAGAGTGTTACTACTTATGCAGTACAAATATTACAGATATGTGTTGTACATCTTTTTTAAGGTGTTAACAAAACTAGTAGATTTAAACTAATAGAATTAAATACTAGATTGCTAATAATTAATTAGGGGAAGATGGGACACAGTGAACCTAGGGGCAGAATGGCCCACCTCTTGTTAATTTACTTATTTTTAACATTTTAAGCTTCAAATAAAGACTCGTAGATAGTAGCATGGACTAGTTTTATACACGTTAAAAAGCACATGTTTATAGCAAAATCAACCATTTTATTAAGGTTTGATGTTTTGTGCTCCTTAAAGTAATTTTTCAAGCATCAGTTTTTTTTTTTTATTTCCCGAGAAAAGAAACAACAAACAAATAGTATTGAACAATTGTTTTATAAAGGTAAGATGTTCTTATTTTTGATATCTAAAAAAAATTTACAAGTATGCAATCTATGTATAAAATTTAGTATGATTATTTCTTCTTTAGCATGGGCACAGTGGACCACCCACATGTGGGGCACAGTGGTCCATGGTTAATTGTGCTCCTGAGAGACAAACTTTTTAGCATGATTGAAAAAGCTTTTTTTTTTTAAACAAAACACATCTAATGATAACTTATTCACCTTTAAATAAAAAATGGAACAAAATATGTTGGTTTAATTGTTGCATATTTCTGTGATTAGCAAGTAACAGAAATATGACAATGAAATTATTTTTGAAGATCATGAATTGTAACTAACCAACTGTCATCTCAAGAAATGGACAAATATATTCACAGACCAAGTTGTAGTAGCTTATCAATCTGAAGGAATTCAAATAAATGAAGCCAGTACTATCTATACTTCCGAAGAGTTTGATACATTCCCTATAGCTGGAGTTCAGAAATCGAAACAAAAGGAGTCTTCAAAAATATTAACAAAGATCTAATTAAAAATTGACTAGAAATAGGCCATTCTTTAGGAAATAAAACAAGAGAATGCCATTAGAAGATTCTTAAAATTCCATTTTCAATATTTAATGTTCACTGATTTCATGTACATTTTTATAATTCTAATTTTGTGATAATTAAATATTTTTTATAATCTGATAACTTTTTATTATATTTAAACATTTGCATTATGTCATCTTGCATAATTAAGTAATATATATTAATTAAAAAATCCCATTTATACTATGTAATTAGAGATTAGTCGACTGTATAGAGATTGGTCGACAAAAATATGTTTTCAAACTGTACTAAACACAACCACATTTATAAATTGGTCTTTTCTTATTCTTATCTAGACCATAATATTCTTTATTTGGAGAGTGGCCCTTTTTTGCTAAAGTAGAGAAATTAATCTTTTTTTTTTAAGGAAACTACTTATTAGAGTATGCTGAAAGGATAGCACATCCTTCAAATTAAATATAACTTTATTATTTTTTTTTCTTGCAGCATATAGAACAGATGAAGGAAAACCATGGGTATTGCCAGTTGTTCGAGAGACAGAAAAATGCATTGCTGAGGATGACACATTAAACCATGAATATCTTGGTCAGCTAGGGTTGGAATCTTTCAGCAAGGCTGCATCTAAAATGCTATTGGGTGAGGATAGCACGGCTATCAAAGAAAATAAGGTGATTGTTTTCAAATGTAGCCAAGATATCTGTGTGACGTTTCACAAGTGCTAAAATTTTATTATATTATTGTAGGTTTAATTTTGCATGTTAAAATCTTTTCTAAAGAGCATCTACATGTTCATTTGATTTAAGTCTTGTGTATAGTCATCACCCCGAAAGCAGAAAGTGCCTAAAACTGCGACGTACGTCGCAGAACAATCAGAGTCCTTGCAGAACAATTTTAAGTTTGGAAAAAATGCCCGCGAGTGAGAAGAAGAATTGGAACTTCTTCCTAATTTCATAAGTTTTATGAAAGATTTTCCTTTTATTGAACATTCAAAAGAAGAAACTACTGAATTGTATTTTGAATACACTGTTTTTAATAATTGGGTGTACAAATGTCTTGAGGAGTGTAGGAGTAGTGAGTCTTTTTTCCAGTCAAAAGAGCTTTTAAAGCACGCCATAGAAGAATTGAAGACAGAGATTCCCAGATTCATCAAATTTCTTGTTTTTATTTTTTCTGTGCCCATTTCAGAAGCAATTTGTGAATCTTGAGGATCCACAATTGATAAAATTGTTGCTAAGCGACCAAATGTTTTTGATGGAGACAATATTTCTGCTGGAACAACTGATAAAAGAATGTTTGTTTTTTCAAATGGTGCTCCACCTGGACACAAATCTTTAAGAAAACATCTTAAAGCAGCCCTTATTTCTTTGCATGGACCAACTTACCACAAACATTTTATACATAGCGGTTCTGTATCAATGTCTAAATATTTAACTTCCAAAGTCATTGATAAAGTTACAAATTTTGAATGTATGCCTTGGTTTGAAAAATAATTTTTTTCGTCATTACCATTTTGTAATAAATGTGTAGTATTAATTTTATGGGTTTTTTCTTTTATATCATACTGGAAATTTTGAAAAAATTTCTGCAGAACATTTATAACTGTCAAAAATCCTGTTGCAGAATATTATATATTATTCTGCTTCTGGGGTCATCACTACATTACTGTACTAGAGGACAAGATGAAGCGAGCTCACTGAGTACGCTGTAGAAACTGGTTCCCCTGTGGCTGTAAAGCATTGAGTGAGCTCAAATCAGGTTGTCTTTTAGTATAGGAATAGTATTGTTATTGAAAGAACAGTGTTTAAACAGTGCTATAATTTATAAAGAATAATTTATGACTATTGTTTTGTTATTTGTATATTTACTGAAATATCAATAAATATTCCTAATACATAAATGCTTTGAAAAAAAAAAATCTAATATGGGTGAGGGAATTAGAAAGAAAAAAAAAAAGAAGTCTTATTTGATTGTAGTTCATTCAGTAGGTGTGCAAATTTCACTAATTGGTTCACAAGTTATTTCATTATTGTATTATTTAAAAAATCTGAAATAGTCATGTAAATTCTAATATTTCCAAATAAGTACCTTTTTACTATCTCATCAATACTTTCTGTCAGTTAGCATTGGGCAAAAGTAATAATAAAAAGTGTATGGCATAAAGTATTGCAACTTTTATATTGCATGTTAAAAATGTTTTTTTTTGCATAGCATTTTTTTTTTTTTTTTTTTTTTTTTAATTTTTAAAAAGAAAAGAAATTAATATGGCAATACTAAATATGTAACATTTATTTTTGATTATTATTCTTTCACTTTGAATTCTTAACTTAAGAGAACAAAATTTATTCCAGTATTAATTTGGTTGGGCTTAGGATTGTTAAAAAATTGTTTAATTTAAATTTCTTATGATAAAATAGGTTGTTTGAGCTTTTTTTTTTATCTCTATCAAAACCATCTGTAAACTTTAAATATGTAAGCAATCTGAACCCTTTGGAAATGAATTTTTGTTTTGGTTCTAGTTATTATGTGAACTAGACAGGCCCACAGCCAGATAAAGATCAGAGCAGTATTAGGTAGAGAACTTAAAAAAAAAAAAAAAAAAAATTTCTTTACTTTTTATATGTTATAAAAAATAAGTATAAAAAATGACAGAACTTAAATCAAGATCTAAAGTGTAGATTCATATACATATATTTTATGGGGTTTTGTGCAAGAACAGTCCTTTGTCTGCCCTGGAAAAAGGGCTTTCCTATTCAAAGAATTCGGTTACATATCTGTTACTAGATTAACTTTTGTATAATGTATTTTTTGCTTTCCCTCGTTAATGTTAAATTAATAAGTATATTTTTGCTTATTATATTAAACACTTAATCCAATCAATTTTGTATTTGTCTAGGTGTTAGGTGTCCAAACATTAAGTGGAACTGGAGCCTTGCGATTGGGTGCAGACTTTCTAACAAAATGTGTTAATTATAAAGATTTCTACATGTCTGCCCCTACTTGGCGTAAGTATTACCTTTTAAAGTCTTATTAATTCTTGTTTCTTATATAAATTTTATAATTTAATTTTTTTTAAATGTATAAAACTTATTACTCACCTTAAGTAACTTGGCTAAATAATTATTAAAAACAAAAAACTAAACAAGATTCTATTTTGTTAAATAATTAGATTACTTGCAGCTTTCCTATTTTAATTTTTTTTACTATTCTACAGCTAATCACCGAAAAGTTTTTATTGATGCTGGTTTTTCAAACTGTCATACATACAGATATTGGAATAAAAATGATAGAAATCTGGACTTCGATGGAATGAAGCAAGATTTAGAAGTAAACTATTAATTTTGGTTTTATGTTGATGCTTGTTTGTCTGATTCTGAGGTTTTTACAAGTTTTATATTGAAATGTAAAAGAATTAACCACTGATTTGGTTTCATTTGTGTTTAAAATCATAGCATACCGTTCAGATAAAAAACCATAAACAATTTTAAATCTTACTTTTAAAGAAAAGCTTTTGTATTTAAATTGTTTTTTATTAGTTTACTCAGCAAAAAAAAAAAAAAAAAAAAAAATATATATATATATATATATATATATATATATATATATATATATAAATTTCGTATTAGAAAAATTTAATAGTTTAAATTTGATTATTTAGTTGCAATGGATTACAACTATTGTTCAATGCAAAAATTTTCCTGCTAATATGTATTTGTTAATATATATTTAGCATTAAATTTTTACTTTAAAGATTATCGAAATGCAATGCATTGAAACATAAAAAAAAAAAACACATTTTAGAGGCTTTTATAAACAAAAATAACTAAATTGTATTTTTAAAGGAACAAGCCTCTTGTATGCTAATAGAACTTGCACACAAGCCATTATTATTATAGAACTTTTCCCAAATTTCTTCAGCTTTCTATTTCAATAACTAACCTGCATGATTATAAATACAAAAAAAGTTTTTGATGGTATAAAATTTAAAATAATTTATATTTAAAAAAAAAAAGAGTATACATTTTTGCTAACTAAAAACGTTTTTATTTTTAAAAAAATCTGCTTGCTTTATTTCACTTTGAACTATTTCTTTTAGAATGCTCCAGAAAACTCTGTAATTATTCTTCATGCATGTGCACACAATCCTACTGGAGTAGACCCTACACAAGATCAGTGGAAAGAAATCGCAGATTTAATGGAGGTATGAGGGATATCAATATATTTTTAGTGTAGTTTATTATAATAAATTATAACTGATCAATACCTAAATTTAAAAGTAAATTTTTTTTTTTTTATTCTGATGCAATACTTTCATTCCCTGCATTAGTTGTTGAGTTATTGAAAGAACAAACTCTAGTTAAGACCTAGTCTAGTTAAGGCAGTTGAAATGTTTTATGCAATATCCTTCTAGGACCTGTAATCAAATAATTTTTTTAATTCTGAAAATTATTAGCAGTTGCAAAGCATATTTTGTATTTTCGTGTATTATACTAACTTTTCATTTGGATGTGTTGTTTTGTGTTAAACACTTGTTAAATATTGGTCCTGTAACTCAATGATAAATATATTGATAAATATAAAAGCAAAGGGCAATTTTCATTTCATTTAATAGCTGTATGTGTAATAAGTGCCTCATTTTCTTAATATATATTTATGATTTATGTTTTAAATATGGAATGATTTTTGCTTATTGTGTGATTCGTATGTATTAAAATACTACCTGCAGTATTCTAATTTTGCAACAAATGAAAATTTCATATTTTAATAATTAAAAATGTTGTGCATTAGAATATATGCATTAGAAATTTAACTATTAGTGACTGAATTTTGACTAATTTTTTAGAAATAAACTAATATATTTTTTTTTACGAAAAAATTAGCTTAATACTGTGTCACTGTGTTCCACCTTTCACTACATTACAGTCTTAAGTGTCAAAAAATTAATATTTTGGTTAAACAGAAAATGTATTCTTTAATAATACAAACCTGTCTCAATGTGCAACAGGGAAAACAGAGATTTATTTTGAAAATTAGCAATTATATTAATATTTGGGATTAATCAGGGAATTTTTGAAAAATTAATTAAACCAAGGAATTGTTTCTTCATACAATAGATAAAAACATAGTCTTCAAAAGAAAGAAATTGACTTTTCCATTAATAAATAATATTAAAAAAAAAAAAAAAAAATTATGAACAAATTACTATTTTATGCAATAGTTTTTAATGGATTTCATTATAATAAATATTCGAAAAGTATTAGGCGACTGATAATCGTCAAAAATATTCACTGACAATGCCTTGTAACTTTTTCTATTAAACAATTGGAAATGAGGCTTTTTTTTTTTTTTTTTAAATTATCATTTTAATAACTTATTTTCTATGAAATTTTTTAAATGTTCTGGTTGATGAGTTTAGTTTAGTTGTTTCTTTTATACTAAAATGAAATGAAATATATTTCTTTTTTCAGAGGAAAAAACTATTTCCTTTCTTTGACTGTGCTTATCAAGGATTTGCATCTGGAGATTTAGAAAAAGACAGCTGGGCTGTTCGTTATTTTGTTAGCCGTGGATTTGAAATGCTTTGTGCTCAATCATTTGCCAAAAATTTTGGATTGTACAGTAAGACTTTTTTTAAGCATCTTAGATTAAATAAACAAAATTTTATTAATTGATACTTTAAGTAATTAGGAATTTTCAAATAGATAATATTTCCTTCTATGATTGCAAAGCATAGAAATATTTTGACCTATTTTTTTAATTGTGATAGTATGCAATTTCTATTCTTTATACCTTGTAAATAAATTAGTTAATGATATCAAAATATTTAGATTATTATTCTTTCATATATTATGATGAAACTATAAATCAGAAAATTGTATTTATTTTTATTTATTAACGAAGACTTTCAAATATCTCTTATTAAAATTAATAAGGTGATAAATTTATGAATCATATACATTGCAACTACTCTGCATCATGAAAGAAGAGAATATAAAAGATAATATTAAAATATAAAACATTTAAGTTATGATTGAAGATAGTAGAAAACTGCTCTTCCTAAAAACTTCTATAAAATAAGTACAGCATAGCCTTATTAATATAAGCCTGATCATTATGTGTTTTACTAACTTGTGGTTTAAAAGGCAGATACTTTTCCGTTAAAGTGGGCCATTGGTACTTCTAAGTACGGTACAGATTCTGCGCCAAGGCAGCCATAGACAGTTCGCTTGTTATTAAAAAATGGCAGCTGCTGCTACTTATTGTCGAAAACCTTTACAACAGAATCTGTACTGTACTTGGAAGTTTTACCCTTATTTTATGTATTGCCAACAACCCCCTTTAATAAAAAAGTACCAAAAGGCATATATTTTCTCTTTTAATTATTTGCAATATGGTATGCACTTTGGTACTTGAAACTTAAATGGGTCATTCCACACGAAATCAACCAATAAAAAAATAATTTTTCAACTCATTGTGTAGGAATGTTTTAATATTTTGTCAGCGTGTTGAACTTACTTTTGAGATGAAAACAGTGCGATTAAAAAAAAATTCCGTCGATTCCTTCCATAGTTACGAATTTTTTAAATTTTGAAAAATTCCCAAACATTGCATAGTTTCACAATCTTTAAATAGCTGTAACTTTGGAACTATTTGACCTAAAGGGTTGGTATTTGTGTCATTTTGTTCAGTTTTTTTCTGTCTTTCATTGAATATATAACATGATCAACTTACTTGAAACAATATTTTTTTTTGTAAATTTATCTTGTACATTTTTCAAAAACTTGAAAACGGAATTTTTAATTTTTTTGAAAAAAAACATATTATATTTGGCCATCTCTTAGGAACATTTTCACCAAATTTCATGATGGTACTCTTATTTTATCATAAACAAAAAAAATTATATCTGTATGTAGGTTTGGGTATTTTTAAAAAAAAAAACCTATTATCTGATGTTAAAATGTAATTTGAGTATAAATTCATATCTAAAATAATAATATTTTCCATTTATGCAAGTTTAGCTTAGTTACTAAACAAAATATTAGTATTTATTTTGTTATATTTTATTTATTCGGTAAAATTAACCATTTTATAGCAAAATTTTTTCCAAACTGTCACAGTACTTTTATTACTATTCTACGGTAATAAATATATGTGTTCTATATGTTTGTAAATTCTGTAAAACTCTTGCACATTACCATTTAAACTTAAAGGTTGTAATAGGTAAGCAATATAAGGTGGTGAACTTCAAAAATAAACTGTTTACTTACATTCTAATGCTAAAAGTTTGCTAAGTTAAACTCCCACATTGCTGCAATGAAGCAGCCATCTTAAAACAGTATATTTTTTTCTGGAGCAACATTTTTGTAGCTCTTATCATCTCCCGTTTCGGGACTTAGCATGTTCAATCTGTTGCAGTAATAGGATTCAATTTAGACAAAATAAAGTTTTTTTTAACTGATGGTCTGCTTTTCTTGGATATGTGAATGATATTGATGGTCCTTTTGGATGAAGGAAAGAAACTTTAACCTCTTCTTTAACTTGATCGTTTAAAAGAATCATTTTTTCCCATTGACAATTCTTTTCAGAAAAAAAAAAATTGATTGTTGTTTTAGATGTGTTATTTGGTTACCAAACTCTTGCTTAAAATCTTCAAGTGGTTTAGCAATGGTCTCAAAGGTGCAACGATCAACAATAAACCATTGTTTATACGTGATATTTTTCATCATTCATATCTTCTGCAAGACATCCCATCAGAGCTTCTTTAAAATCATCAATTTTGGAACAGTTTTCATAGTTGTTTAAAACCCATGACTGTTCTGGAGGGGATTGCACATAATGTTAGCCATGCATTCATTATATGTTGTAAGAGGATTATCAGATTTAGGTAATTTAATTTTACGCAAATTACCTCTAGCAATCATCAATTTAATATTCTGGTAAGCTCTGCAGAGACACACAGAATGTGTACCACTGACACCAACAATCTTAGTTTTTCGGTCTCAACTCTGCAAACTTTGAAAAGCCAATTAACTTCTCGTAAGTTTTCCAAAATTAGTCTCATTTGGATATGAACTGTCTTACCTAAAGCATCCTTCCCCACAGAAACATAGTCCTTTTTCCCAGGCATTTGTCTGCTTACTTCATCATCGTCATAATTCTTTACTGAAACAGTTGTTTGAGGAGATAAACTTTTACCAAGTTTTGAGACTGGAATCGACAAGACACCTTTTTCTTCAAATAGTGTAATAAATGGCAGGCTATTATTTCATCTGAATATTGATATTTACTTACATGACTAGAAAACAGTATTTTACACTCAAATGGGCCACATTCGATACTTAAATTGCTTTTTAACAACATGTATTTTTTTTATATAAAAATTGTACAGACAATCATACATGGGCAATTCTCTGCTTTAAGCACAAGATAAGTTAGCTCTTTTTTCTACTCATAAATTAGAATTCTAAAATCATTATCAATCTAGCAATTTTGCTTTGTTTTATATGGCTCTACTTGGTGACAAAGTTATCTGGAAAAATAATTATTTTAACTAGGTCACGTATGCATTTATATAGTCAGACGCACAGGACACGTACGTATCCTGTGCGTCAGACGATATAAATGCATATTTGACCTAGTTAAAATAATTATTTTTCCGTATAACTTTGTCACCAAGTAATATAATATAAAATGAAAACATAACTATTAGATTCACCTTAGTTTTATAAATCTTATCAATTTACGAGTAGAAAAAAGAGCCAAAATGTCCCGTGCATCAGCCAGAGAGTTACTCACAGAATTTTTTTCCCTATGATACCATGGGAGTACCATCTTGAAATTTTGCAAGAATGTTTGTAAAAGATGGTTAAATATAATATATTTTTTAAAAAAAAAATTAAAATTCCGATTTTAAATTTAAAAAAAAACTTTTTTTTAATTAAAAAAATAAATATTGTTTAAAAAACACTTTGTCATGTGTTATATATTTTATTAAAGACAATATAAAACTGAATAAACTGACATAAATTTCAGCTCTCTAGGTCGATTAGTTCTTGAGTTACAACCATTTAAAGATAGTTAAATGATGCAAAATTTGTGAATTTTTCAAATTTTCAAAAATACATAACTTTGAAAGTAACTTTGAAAAAAATCTTAAAATATGATTTTTTTAATTCAATGTACTAATACTACATTTACACCAAAAATGAATAAAATTCATTGACCTGCCGATTTGACCATTGGTTGATTTGATGTGGAATTACCCAAATTGCATTTAATGGATCGTACAAGTAATCTATTTATAGGATTCGAACTTGCAAAGATATAATGAATAAAAATACATAAGATTAAATGTAATTTTATTTCTAATTCTAGATGAAAGAGCTGGAAATTTGACAATTGTAGTAAATGATCCGTCTGTTCTTACCAATTCTCGAGCACAAATTACATTGCTGGTAAGAGGAAATTATTCAAATCCTCCTTGCCATGGGGCTCTCATTGTGTCCAAAGTACTCAACGATGCAAAGCTTTTCAGTAAATGGTAAGGAAATCTTGTTGTTACACACAATTTTAAATTTGCATAAAAATAGTTTTTTCAGCATGCCTGGGCCATTTAAACATTGTAATTGGGCATTTATTTCTTTTTAGCTGTACTTAAAACAGGAAATATAAATACTGACCTGTTTTACACCATTAATTTAACTATTATAAATTCACTTTTTGTGAAATGTTACCTTCACAGCATTATTTCCAAACTATTATGCTTCACTTTAGGCTCATATGTGGTTTCTAAACAAATGAAGACTTTGTTTTATTTCCCCCTATAAATGTAATTCCCCAATTTATTTAAAAAGGTCGTTAAAGGTATAATTCATTAATCTGAATAGCAAAACCTGTCAAAAGACTGATAACACAAATGGTTGGAGGAAGCTTGCTGCACTATTTCAAACTAGCTTTGTAATACAATGCTGAGTTAATTAATATATATTTTATTATTTTGAAGTGGTAAATTTTCCTAGCCCATTTTTATTCATTTACATTTAAGATGCAAAAAAGACTTATCATTGTAACTATATGTATCTTCCATACTCTGTGGGTTCGATTAGCATAAAAAAAAGTGCCAAAAGCTAACAGGTTGGAGGGAGGGACTTCAAATTAGTTCTAAAATTCTGTCTACCAAGCCAATAAGTTCCAAGATTCAGTTTGCAGTTTTCAACAAACATGCATCAAATTAAAATAATTCAAGTGATAGTGATTCAATGGTATTCAATACATAATTATTGGTTGTTAAATACTAATAATAGGTTAAAATAAATTATAAAATTTTTCTATAAAAATCTTAAATTACATAACCTGTCACTTTCAAATATCACGTTGAAGCTATAATTAGGAAAAATATTTATACTTGGATCCTGATGCTGGGATGTTCAGTGAACTTTTCAAAATTGTCTTTATAGTGGGGGGGGGGGGGGGACTCCTTACTCCTCCAATGTATCATTTAACTTATGTGAACTACAAAATGAATGGGATCTTTCACAACAATAATAATTTTATTGACAGTCTTAAACATAATTTTATACATACTATATTGTTTATAGTGTATATAAAAGGAAAAAAAAAGGGTACTTTAATGTTTTTATATGCTATAAAAAAAGTGGACTCCTTACTCCTCCAATGTATCATTTAACTTATGTGAACTACAAAATGAATGGGATCTTTCACAACAATAATAATTTTATTGACAGTCTTAAACATAATTTTATACATACTATATTGTTTATAGTATATATAAAAGAAAAAAAAAGGGTACTTTAATGTTTTTATATGCTATAAAAAAAGTGATTCCTTTATTTAATTTCTAATATTCTAGAAAAAATGGTAGATGGCCCATTACGACATTGGTAGAACTCATTTTTTTTCTGCAAAAGTTTTTAGTGGGACTTGTCTCATTGGTTCTAAAACATTTACATGATTTGTTAACATAATTGCCTCATTATTTATTAGTATTGTGCCTGAGTAACTTTGTTGTAATCTCTGTTCTTTGAAGGCAGGACCACATAAAAGAAATGTCTGGAAGAATAATCAAAATGAGAGCAGCCTTGAAAGAGAAGCTGGATAAATTGGGCACTTCTGGAAACTGGGACCACATAATAAGTCAAATTGGAATGTTTTCTTACACTGGGCTCTCTCGTAAGTTTGTTTGTAATGGGTTTATATCAGAGTTATATGAATCAACATCATTTGTAGAGCAGAGGTCGCATTCGACCTAATATTCCTTAAATTTTAGTTTCTCTTTAAAAATTTACTTACATTTTTTATAATTCCTGAAAAAAATTTAAAACTTCGAAAATTCCTCAATTTTTCTCCTAAACCAGCAAAAAAAAAACTTTTTCTCCTAAACCAGCAAAAAAAAAACAACAGATATTCCTCCAGAAGAGAATCTTTTCTGAAATTTTAATTATTTATCACAGGGCTGCCACAGGCGACTAAAAAGTCTACAAAAGCGACTATTTTCGAGGCAAGGTTACTATAGCGACTTTTTTTCGTCAAAATTGACCTAAAAGCTGTTACTTTTTGAAATATTCGGCAACTATTTTTGGAAAAATTTCGTATTTTAATTTACAAATAAAAACACAGAAGGAACTGTGACCGGAAATGAAATCAATCATCTTAGTTTGGCCGTGACATCAAAAGTAGATGGTCTCTGTTCTAGGTGTTACTTTTGCGATCCATATTTCAGAAGTTACATTAAAGACGTTTGGATCAAACCAAAACCTAACGATCACATGATCCTCTAACACCAGCACACTCCTCTGGCATTGAAATGAAAGTGACATTTTAATGTAACTTCGAACTGGAAACCAGAACTGCGGGTCACATGACTTTGTTTTTTATTCTGATATTATACAGTATGAACAGGTCAAGCGTCGCATTTTTTTTTTTTTTAAGACCAAAGATTTTGTTAAATTTACTATGTTATGTTTATTAATTTAAAATTTTTTTACAGAGCAATTTCAAATAGGGGTACAGCTCTGGAATATTCAACATATGTAGTTTGGGCCTTCTGGACTTTTGGAAAACAGAATGTTAAAATTTTAATTAGCATTTTTAATTTTTTTTTTCCAAAATTACTTTTAATATGGCTACAGCTCTGAAACTTTCAACTTAAAGTTTTAGCTGTCTCATTGAATTTTTAAGAAACATGTTAAAACTTTGATTAATTTTTTTAATTAATTTGAAGTTTTTTTACAAAACAACTTCCAATAGGAATAGAGCTCTGAAATTTTCAACAGAATTAGTTTTGACCTTTTAATTGGGCTTTTGACAAACATGCTGTTAAAATATTCTCTGAGAGATGGGGGGGGGGGGGGATCTGTGTTATTATATTAACAGGATTTTTTTGTTTTTTTGTTTTTTTGTTTCTCGACAATGGATGAGTTTTAACATTAAGTGTTTATATAGCAATTAATCCTAGCGAGTGAAACAATCTTATGCTTTGTGCAGCAATGAAACTTTCAGCAAGCAAAGCGCACATGTTATTGAATATTATTTGTTTAATTTTTTTACAAAGCAACTTCTAACAGGCATAGAGCTCTGACATTTTCAATATGAGTATTTTTATCCTGCTAATAAGACTTTTGATAAACAGAATGTAAACATTTTATATAGTTTTTTACTTTTGTTGATGAATTTTTTACTAAGCAACTTCTAATCGACGTACAGCTCTGAAATTGTCACAAAGTGTCAAAAACTGGGACCTAAACATAATGACGAGTTTCCGCTACGCAGGGCCACGCAGATAGTTCATAATATAGTTTATTAGAATTGCCATGCTATTTATTTTAGTATTTGAGGATATTATTTTGGCTACTACTTTTTACATCTGATATTATTAAAGCAACTGTTTTCAATGCTATTAAGCTGTGGCAGCCCTGTTATCATTAATTTTTGAAAAAAATTGCAATTGAAACATGCTTTGAGAAGAAAGTCTGTGTTAAGAGCCTATGTCAGCTTTGATAGAATTATCCCTAAAATTTTGGAATTAACCCAAACATTTTTGGAATTACCCCTAACATTTTTAAGAATTATCCCTAAAATGTTTCTAAGACTTTTGGAACTATCCTCAAAATTCCTACCTAATTTTTTTTAAAAAAACGCACTGCACCCCCTGGTTGAGTGTCTGGTATAAGTTGTCTTCTGCTATACTTTTCTGTTTGATGAATAGTTTAATCCACTTTAAATTATTTTGCTATCTCTGTAGTCAAATTAGATATCAATGTTAAACTACAAGAAGTTATCTATTTATAGAATTGATTTATGGATACAATCTTATCAAATCAAGAGGTAGTATGCATAGAAATTTTTGTTATTTATTAGGAAAGGTAATGGTATGTTTCTAAAAGGCGTAAAAACAGGAGTTTAACGAAAAGTATATTTCATTGTGGGTGTTGTGGTATAGGAAAAAAGCTACATAAAAAGAGTACAGTCGAACCCCGTTAACTTGAAATCGCTTGGTATGAAATCCTGTTTAACGCAAAGTAAAAGTAGTTCTCCATACTTAAAACTTAACCATTAATTTATTTGTTTAACATAAAATTCGGTTAACACGAACAATTTTGGAGGCCCCTTCGACTTACCGTCAACGAGTTTCCACCCAACTGCACTTGGTTTTAAAAATCTGATCTGAACTGAAATATTCTTAAAAAAGTTTTTAATTTCTTGCTGCAATTTTATGCTAAGCTCACCAAGTTGATTGTATGTTAAAAAGTACTAGATGTCTTTATCTGAAAAGTGCCAAAGTAATGTTCATTTAGTGTTGTATCTAAATGTTGAGATCTTTTTTTATGCAAGGAAAAAGTAATAAGCCCAGTAATTAGATTAAAATAATACAGTCAAACCCCATTGATGCAAAATCGCCTGACGTGAAAACCTTTTAAAGCAAAGTAAAAGCAGTTCTCCGTACTTAAAACTTAACGTTCATTTATACGTTAACAGGAACAATTTCAACGGCCCCATCGACTTTACGTTAACAGGGTTAAACTGCATTTGGTATTCAAATAAACAAAATAATGGTAAACCCATAGACATTAATTGTAACGACAGTTTGAAGGATTGGGTTTTTAAATTTGAGTGCAAAGTATTGAAAACATGCAATAGATATATTGCTAAATCAAGATTAATAAAATCACTAACTGGAAATTAATTCATCAGACTTATATAAGACTGAGAGTAATCAACTTAAAAAAAGAAGCCATTTCTTAAACATGTCAAGAAGCAAAAGTTTCTGACACTTTAGCAAATTTAATTTTGGATATTTTTCAACTTATATACATATTTTAGAACATAGGTAATATGGGTGAATTTTTTATAAAGTATATTTTTTCCCCCAGCTCAACAAGTCAAGTTTCTTGTCGAAGAATATCATATTTATCTTCCCAAGGATGCTCGCATCAGTGTTTGTGGCCTAAACTCCAAAAACGTTGATTATGTTGCTAAAGCTATCCATGAAGCTGTTTCAAAATTTCCAGAAAACTAAATAGAAGTTGAGTTTTATGAGAAACTGCTAGTTTACAAGTTTACGTGCATTGTACAGTAGAATAATTTGTTAGAATTCCATGTTATGTCTAACACAAAATAGATTATCTTGTTAATTTATTAAACAAGAATATTGTTGTATAAATGGCTTGTGTGTTTTTGTCAAAACATTTCACTTACAAAATAAAATGTTTTAATTTAAGGAGGAATTGGACAAGATAGGAATAAAAAGCATGTTTTAATTACAGATGAACTCTTAAATATAAGAAACATTTAACTTTATTGCACTTTTATTGATGATGGCATTAAAATGATAAGTTAAAATGAAAGTCTTTTTCCATTTGTAATTTTTTTAAATTTTGTTTACAATTTTCCATTAAAAACGTTTTTGTATAGTTCAAAAATCGTTTTCATTTTGAAAACTAGTGATAGTTAAGAAGTAATTTTCCGTAAACAAACACATACACAGTGATGTTGATAGCTACATCTTTACTCTTAAGGATGTTTAGATGGAACTCAAATGTTTGTGCGAGAAAAATGTTGTAGTTTTTTCTTTAAATATTAAGATTCACCTAACTTTATTGCATGAAGCAATTGAGTGAGAATATTTAAAACTACTTAATATATTCTCAGACTTACTTTAAGAACAACTCTGCAATTATTTAAAACTTCACTTTAATACCAATATACACAAAAAAGCAAATTACCATACTTTCACAATATAAACAATGACATCTTTCAAATTCAGGTTATCATTAGAATATAAAAATACATAATTTGTATTTTCTTGTGGTAGTGCTTGATGATTTTTCCTTTAAAATGGGAATGACTTACTGTAGCAAAAGAACTGGTTTTGTGAAAAGAAAAAAAAAAAAAAAATATTAAGTAATTGAAAATATTGCAAGGTGTCCAACCAAAAACGTTTTGTTTTATCTATACTAGAATTTTATCTCATTTATAATTATTGGTAATATTGTACTATAAATCTCAAATTTCTGGGAAAAACTAAAATTGCAATTATAGAAATTTATGAGGATTTTTTAAAGATAATTTTTTTTTTAACTCTGAACTTTACATTCTGTTACTATTTTTATTTCAGGATTCATTTACATGTCGATAAAGAATATTGCAATTTAATCTTGTAGTATAAAATCAATACTATTTGATACCAATAAACAGGAATGGTTTTTGTGTAAGGACATCCTTTATTCAGATGCAGAGTAAGGTAATATATATCTTGGAGAGACAGGGGAATGTGGTCTTTCTTTATCCTCTAAGACAGGGTTCTACAGAACGTGCATGGCTATTTGCGGCTCTTCAAGTTCTATGTAACTCAACATACAAATAAACTGATATAGCAATAAATGGTAATAAATTCATGCTTAGTTTGGATAAACTCATTATAATCTTACTGCATTATCTCAAAACCAAAAAATATGGAAAACATGATGAAGCATAGTGGAATGAGTGGGGTGGACTGGTAATTCTGATTTCAAACATCAGCTTAAAATCAGCATTCACAGCACCTCCAAAAATGCACATAAAACATTCTCAGTCGAATTACGAAAAAAATCATATTACGCAATAGGAGTACATCTACCATGAGTCACAGTCTCAGTTGCATCGAGCTTTTGTTGACGTCATCCCCGACTCTCTGATTGAGGTAGTGGCGCAGCATGGCCCAACACAAACAACCGACTGAGGTAGATGGCAACTTTCACAGTGGCTGGTTGATTTGTATGTTCAAAAACCTATATTTTTGCACAAAGACAGCTAATCAGGCCGGGACCTATAGCTTAACGTCCATGCCTAATCCAGGATTCAAACCCTGCACCTTTGACATGCGAGGCCAGAGCGCTAACTCCACAACCATCACATTGGCACTTTCACTGTGAACTTATTGCGGTTGTGCGCGCTGTTAAAACCCCTTTTGCCTTTGCTTTTGATATATTATATTGAAAAAACATGCCCTCGACTTCGTCTAAAAGGAAAAGAAAAATTTACGAGGAAAATCATGAATTTGAGAATGAATAGACAATGATGTATGCATTCATTCCAAACAAAAATGGCCTGACTTGTCTCATCTGCCATGATTTTTATACCATAAAAATGTTTATAGATAAAAACTCATATTGGTACCGCTTATATTTATTTTGAGGATGTTTAAAAATTTTTTGATTCTGTTATTGAACGTTTGGCTCTCTCTTAGCGCAAAAAAGTCTGCTGACCCTTGCTCTAAGACAGCGTTATCCACAACGCGGGCCGGATTTGGCCCTCGACATATTTTTCTGCGGCACGCCGGCACTACAGAAGATTAAAAAATAATCAAATTTTGTGATATGGAGTTTTTCTTGCATATTAATAATTTATCCGAAATAATATGGCCAATCAAACGGAATAGCGTGCTAGCTTCTAGACCGCGAGGTTGCGGGTTCGAGTCCCGTGTAAGGGATGGGTGTTTGTAAATGTATGTTGGCTTGTCTAATGACGAATGTTTCGGCGCATTATAGCCCTCGTGTTGCTGACGGTGCCAGATAATCTGAAAACAACCAACCGAAATAATATGTGTTAATTTTGAAGAACAGAGTTCTCTACTAAGTGCCCGAAGAAACTATATGAAGAAGCTTTCAGTAAGGTGGTTTTCTTCAAGAATATAAATACAGGAATAACTGAATCTCATTTGGACAATTTATTAAAATTGATTGCTACAAATACTCCAAAAGACATGACTCCATCACAAAATAAATAGAACAATTTCGATAGTCATCGTTTCACAATTGATATGGGCTAAAACGGATTAATTTGGAAGTATATTTTAAATACTTTTAGTACAAGTTAGGTCAAGTCGCAGTGTCACGTTGAAACAAAAGATTCACTTCTTTTTTAGACTTCGATTTACTAATAATATTATTTTTTATTTTTTTTATTTTTTTATTATTAGGTGAGAGAAAGAAAAAGAAAAAAGAATCAAATATCAATTACAATTTTATTAAGATAATTTTTTTTTCTTCTCCAGTTTTCAGAAATGCTATATATTGTTAAATCGATAATAATTAAAGATACATATTTTAGTGTATCCGGGCCACGATAAGCTCCAATATAAGTCATACGGACCGCCTCTAAAAATTAATGACGAACGCTGCTCTAAGATATTAGAAACGGTGCATGTGGTAGTTGCACGTGGGTAGCAATATGATTTTCAAGTGAAGGCGTTTCTTAATTTGAACATGTATGGAAATATAACTATTGTTATATATATGTTATAGCTAATATGATTAATTTGGGTATTATACATAATAAATGGGTATGTATAATAACCAGGTTATTATTTATAATAACCAGTTATTATGTATAATAACCAAATTAATCATAATAGCTATAACACATCGATTTTTTTTTTTTAGTGTTTTTCCCACAACTTTCTAGTTTACTGATATGTAGGCTATTTTGAATCCTCCGTTAAAAGTACCTTTATACAACTTTTTCAGAACATAAATATATGTTACACATTAACATTTTGCCACTACTGTTTCTTAATTTTACACGCTTTTCATTAGATTCGGTTTTATTAAGTTGGACGATATGAATCCTCACTATCCTTCACTATGAACAGATGACATGGCTGTTGCTTGGATGTTTACGTTAATTAGAAGTTTTGTTTGTTTTCGAGCTTACAATGACTAAGGTAGTAAGTAAATGAAAATCGCTCTATATATAATGCATTAGCACAAACAATTGCTTTTGGAACTGGTTCTTCGCCAGTGAGAAAGATGCAAGGCCATATTAGCCATTCAAGACCATTCCACCTGATATGTTCGTTTCCTTTTACTGATTCATTCTAATCCATTTTATAACTAAGAGAAAACAAAATATCTCCGCTCTTTTCCTGCTTGTATAAAAGAAAGGAAACAGATGAAACCAGTTTTCCCACATTTTCCTTTCTGCTTGACCTTCATCTGCTGCTGTCATTCTATAAGTAATACCGACTCACGAAAGCAAACCAAAACATTGCCACGTGCGGCCGTTCACGTAAACCAACTCGACTGAATTCGGAGGAATGTTGTTTTTAATTGTTGGCCGGATATTGTTGGGTAAATTTTTAAATTTCGCGTTGAACTGCCCTTCACGCAACACTTATTTTTCCACTATTTGTTCCAAGTATTATAACTTTGATAAAGGTCAATGGGTTGAGTTGAATAATTAAATTTTTAGTAAATTATTGAGGGACTTTATTGAATTTTAGTGTTCCGTTCCCCACATACATGTCAAATACGAAGCAACTCAAGAATTACTTCTTCGCGTGTCAGCCAGTCCGACCAAAATGTAAGAAGTTTAATAATTGGGGAATTTGTTGAACAATAAAAACTAAATTTTTAGATACCCAAGCATGTGTAATTAAGTTAAAAAAAAATTCAACTTAGAATACAAGTTAGAAAAATGACAAATGCTAATTAAATGGCTACGTTCTAAAAATTAATTATATCCCTTTGTTTGCGAGTATACAGAATAGCTTAGTGGTATATTCTTATATTAACATTCAAGAGTACGTGTTAAATTCCCGGCATTGTTGCTTTGTGCTGAAATTTCATAAATTGGTTATAAACGGTCTACCAATTTATTCATTGGTTTCGTATAAAGAACTGATTTGCAGGGTCATACGCAAATGCTCGGTGGTGGATGTAAAATGGATTACGTTTTACGATGGTATTAAACCATAAAAACAAAGTTTTTGCTATAAATCCTTTATACGTATTGTCTACTTTTATATGAATCGTTAAATATAAAAAGGGAACGTGACAATAGGTTTGCAATTGAACATGAGCACTTTTTACATTTTAGCGATTCTAGCATTATCCAAAATTATTTAAAGAATTTGGAGTTTAAATCGAGTTTTCATAGTGTTTGACTACTGAAAATGAAACATCTATTCCGTGCCCCCTCCCCCCCCCCCCCCATATTTATCGAGTGCATTATCACCGAAAACGTGTTTATCTGTTAAGTTTCATCAGGATTGAAACAAATACAATCGGTTAATATAAAACATTTAAAAATACATTAATATTATGGGAATCCCGTTCACTTGATCTGAACAACTAGGGGCTCGCAACTCTCAATTACATTTAATACTGGTCAAGCATTGAAATTTGCCATAGATTGGTGAAATTTACCTTTTTTATTTTTATATTTTCATTAATATAAGATAATGGCCAGTTTGACGATGAAAGAGAGGATAAACAATCGCTGATGGGCGATATTCAAGGAAAAAGAACTCAGTGTTAAAGACATTCGTTTTTCTTTCCTTTACGCCTTTATAATATTTTTACGGATATTTCCGTGGTGAGAATGTTCAGAACACCTTAAAAGGCGTTGCAACAGTGATTTTGATCAAAATCGTAATAGTTGTTTTTTGACAGTTGCTGAAAAACATACATTTTTCAAAGTCACCTTATATACATGCGTAACTTTGATGAAAATCGTAATAACAGATCCCATGGATACCGCTAACCAGTAGGCAAAAGTTGAACATTCCGTTCGGAAATTATGTTGACAACGGACACACATGTTTTCTTGATCACCTTTTTGAACTCAGCATGTTCTAAAATGTGAAAAAATGCAAACAAATCGAATATATTGTTTGACCGAATGTAATATTTCCATTACCCTATGTTAGCATGGGTAACTTAAAGTAAAAGTTAAATGCAAAATATTTTTTATGAGTTCTTGATCCATCTATAATGTCAGATTATCTGACTTCATTATAAGTGCTTATTCCTTCTTATCAGACTGCTTATAAAATGATACACGCTTATCTGAAAAAATTATTGTGTAAATAAAGTTGTAGTGTGGGATTTTGCAGATTTTATTTGAAGATAGTGAAATTTCCTAAGCAGTTGCATTTTCATTAAACGAGTGAAAAAAAAGAAAAGAAACCGTATCAAGTGAGTGTAAACAAAACCCGAAGATTCCGTACGAGTCCACTGGATTTCTGGTTTACGCAGTTTACCTGTATTTCTGGTGTGCAACGTTTGGGCAGATCATGAATGTTTATACAACTTATGTTTTAGTGCAATAGTTGGTTGGTTGTTTTCAGATTATCTGGCACCGTCAGCAACACGAGGGCTATAATGCGCCGAAACATTCGCCATTTGACAAGCCAACATACATTTACAAACACCCATGTCTTACACGGGACTCGAACCCGCAACCTCGCGGTCTAGAAGCTAGTATGCTAACCACTATACAGTTTAGTCGGCAGTGCAAAATAGTAAAACCAATACCTTATCCTGTATGGTTTCATGGTAAGCACATTAATTATTTATACAGAATCAAATTTCGAACATGTCGGGGTTAATTTAGAATTTTTGACCTTCTTGCAAATTAGATCTTGGAAACCATTCATTGTTTTTCTTGATACCTGATTTTTTTAATGTTTTTCCTGTAAGTTTTGAAGTGTCCTTATAATTTTGAACCAATAAAATTTGGTGGAAATGTATAACTGTTTAAAAATTAGAATAATTTATTCATGTATATTGCTGAAAAGTATACTGAAAGAGTGTAGTAACAATTAGTTATATTGTTTGCATATTGATCATTCGAAGTTTTTTTTGGTAGCTTTTTCGAGGAAACTACGAATGCCCTTATAATTATGAGTCGCACTGTATAATTTTATTTTAAAATTGTTGGTTGGTTTGTTGGTTAGATTCTTGGGCCATACTGCGCCGATTAAAATTGTTGATTTATCCTTAAACTGCTGTATGCGGTCTGACAGACCGCGAGTCATTTTTTGTGGAATGCTTCTACTACCTAAAATATTTCGTCTTTGGCTTTTAAATTAACTTTTCAAATACTATGTTTCTTAAATTTTAAACTGATGTTCACAAATTTGTTTGACGCTGTATGGACTAAGTGTTGCCCTTGCGCAAAAAATGTTAAACCACCCAACCACAGCAGTTTAAGATTAAAAAGTATTGTAAATAGTCTGTTTGAAATAAAATAAAAATAGTTAGTGTAAAAATCCATGTAAGTTATCAGTTTAATTTTTTTTTTTTTTAATCTAAATAAAATAAATCTAAACACACTTATTTTAAACTTATATTCTTTGCAGTACTACATTTTTTTTTTTTTTTTTTTTTTGCGGTCAAGAATATAATATTATTTAACCTGTTAATTTTGAGTAGTGATTGTCCCTCCCCATCTCCTCTCTTAAAAAAAAAAAAAAAAAAAAAAAAAAAAAAGTCTTATGAAGCGATTTACCGTTCCCCAACCTTTTTATTTTATATTACACCACTGTTTGCACATTTATAAACTTCTGTGATTTCGATCAGGCAGATGAGAAATGATTCTATAGACGTTTGTGATTTGGTATGCAGAAAACTTCAATCTAGTGAAGGTTATGGCGCAGTATAGCCCCCTTGAAGCTTTTGCGCCAATAAACCTAAATCAACCAATTTTTTTTAGACCAGGTCCCTTTTGCTCTCATCTTTTTTAAAGTTTTGGAAAATATTATAAAAGGTACTTTTTATTTACATTTCTAGTGTTTTGGCTGCAAACTTATTAACCAAATTTTAAAACCTCTTCACCATAACGAATATTGTGCGTACTATTCCATTCACGTGTTGCCAATAACGATCTTTCTAAATTAGGAAGAGTAAGTTTGACAACAAGGCCATGTGATAGGCATTAACGACCTCTTTGCTTCCTTTTTCCACTACTCCTACGCTTTTGGCGATAACGTATGTCCTCAAGGGTAAATCAACATCAACGCATTAGCATGTACATGGGAAACACGTGTTCCCTGCTATGCGCGTACTGGTGTTATGTGTAGGATGGCCACTATTGCACTAAAGAAATTTTGTAAACATCCTATGACCTTTATGTTTTTGTAGCACTTTTGGGTACATACAATTCTTAATGGGAGATCTGTATTGTAGTGTTTGTATTCATGTAACATATAGCGGAATACGGGAACATGGCAATGTGTTACCTAGTCGTCTCATAAGCATAGATAGAAAAGTAATTATTTCTGGTGGATTCAAAAAAAGAAGTTAGTTGCGTGTATGCAGAGTTTAAATGTTAGTTCAAACCAATTTAAAATTAAAATATTTTAAAAATACTTACAATTTGATAAAAAAAAATTCAGTTTCAACAAGAAAGATAGAATTGAAGAATTATTCATCTTTGTTTTAAAAAAGTTACTTCTACAATTATAATCTATATTTCCATTTTTGGTCAATTTGAACCCTGCTTTGATAGTTTTCCTGGTTGTTCAGCTTTACTGTAAAATGACCTTTTCCGCAAGTATACGTATAGTGGGGGGAAAGTGATGATAAGTAACACTCCCGAACGTGATGTTGATGTTCAGTTTTCCATGGATGTTGATTTCATTACCGGATACAGTTTGGAGGGTAACGCAGGGCAGTAGTTAGAAAGTGGGGCTCCTGAGCCATGGCGGGATGCGGGATGGTATGGTATGGGGGCGTGACCGGAAGGGGGCGTGTCCGGATATGCCGTCACAGGAAGTGACATCATCGGATATGACGTCACCTGAAGTCACGTGACCGGAAGTGGAGTGGAGTTGTTCCCCTCCTGCTGTTGTTTTAGTTTCATTATAAGCTGTTTGTGTATGACGTCACAGTGGGTATGACGTCATAATGTGTTTTATATCAAAGTTTTGAGCGATGGCAACACTTTTTTAGTTTCGGTTTATCTTTCAGACGGGGTTGAGTTGTTCTAGGGGTACTTCTAAACGAATAACTTAGAGTGATAGGCTTTTATTACATGACGTCACAGTGGGAATGACGTCATGACTTGCTTTATGTTAGAGATCGGCAAAATACTTGCTTGCGATTGGTCGGATTTAAACATGTGACTAAATGGACGCTTGTGATTGGCTACACAGTTTAGTAAGATAGTTAGGGGTCTAGGGGTGAATTTAAGAGTCATTTACATTAAATTTCTTAGATCAGAGATACGTGCCAATAAAAAATCTTAACACGACTTTTAAATTTAATAAAAGTGAAGGCCATTTGCTAAGGGTCTAAAGAACCCTAACCCCGAGCTGCACGTGACATTTCAATATTTTATCAAACAATTGTTAAAATATCGACTATCGGACGTTGCCTTCATGGTAACTCATCTACCCACCCCCCCCCCTTCCCTAACCAATTTTGAATAAGCTAATTTGAAAGACTTTAGAAAATGTTAATTATTTTGAAGCTAAATTTTAAAAGTGAGGACCCACCTCCAGCCCGATACCTCTTTTAGGAAGAATTGGTATCGCCGCACTCCACCCTATCAAAAAAAAAAAAAAAAAAAGCTTATTTCAAAGAACGTATATTTCCTTGAGATATGAGGTCACTAACCAACCATCCAATAATATCTTTTAAGAAGACACCATCACCTCAAATTCTAATCAATTTTGAAATTTAGGAAATCTGAAAAGAAGATTTGTGAGAACGTATATTTCTCTCATGAATTAAATTTAATGGTCACATACAAAATCCTGAAAAAAAAATTAACGTTAAATGAGCTTTTAAAAATTTAGTTAAAGTAATATTTTAGTTAAATTAAGGCTTAAAGAGATATAAAAAAAAAAAATTAAGGATTAAATGAATGATTTAAGGAATTTTGAAGTGACCATAGGCATAACTGGTTATGCCATCTTCCAGCAGATACCGCTTGTCGTCATAGGCCGACAAGGCTCTCTTGGTTTGTTGGAGTGAGAACATGTTTAAAAATTCACTTACCGAATAATCGAAACGAAATCTGCGAAGCTAAAATAACTGTGAATAACTACACAAGTACGAACAAAATCGCGATGAGAAAAAAAACACGAAGTATTAAACACGTCTTTCACACTCAGGTATCTAAGTAGAAATGGCGAGACGGCAACCGGTAGCGTCTATATATGAAGGGTGATCACGTGACTTCACCGACCAATCAGGTTTCACGGTAGAGGGCGCTGCTTGGTTCTAACCGATCAGAGCGGGTGGGGAGAGAGACTAGGGATGTTTCAACACGCTTCAACGCGTTTGCGAGTTGAGTTGTTGTGTAACGATCTTGCTTGAAACAGTTAAAGTGATAGATAATTTGTTCGTGACGTCATAGTGTAGCGAATGGGTTTTTAGCGTAGACAGTTGTTGCAATTGGAGTAATTATGAAATTTATTAAATATAAAGATAATATTTAGTAATAATTATCAGATTTTATTATTATTATTATAAAAAATAAACTTATAAAAAAAAAGTGAACGTGAAAATTTACTTTACGAATAAAAATCATGTCTTTAAAATGTGTACGAATATCACTAAATAAGAGAAAAAAGTAACATACCTAAACTCTTTAAAATAAATAACTTTAACATTAACGTAAAAAATTTACTTTTCACATAAAAATCACTTTAAAATATGTAGAAATATCGCTAAATAAAAGAAGAAAAAAAAAGTAACATACTTAAACTTTGTACGACAAATAACTTTGACATTAACGTAAAAAATTTTCTTCACATATAAAAATCACGACTTTAAAATGTGACGTGTAAGAAGAATTAGCATACTTAAAATGTCTACTACAAATAAATTTAACCTTTACGCGAAAATTTACTATATACATAAAAATCATGTCTTTAAAATATGTAAAAATATTGCTAAATAAAAGAAAAAAACTAACATACTTAAACTTTGCACGACAAATAACTTTAGCATTAACGTAAAAATTTACTTCACATATAAAAATCACGACATTAAAATGTGACATGTAAGAAGAATTAGCATACTTAAAATTTCTACGATAAATAATTTTAACATTTGAGTGAAAATTTACTACATATATAAAAATCATGTATATAAAATATCGCTGAATAAAAGAAAAAAGTAACATACTTAAACTTTCTACGACAAATAACTTTAACATTAACGCAAAAATTTACTTTACACATAAAAATCACGACTTTAAATTTGACATGCAGGAGGAAAGTATAACATACCTATAATTTCTACGACAAAGAATTCAAACATTGCCATTCATGTCTTTAAAATGTATAATGACAACTCTAACTTTTAGAAAAAAGAAACACTAAAAATTTACAAGGCAAAGAATTTAAAATTGAACGTGAAAATTAACTTCACATGTACAATCATACTCTTATATCAACGATAAATAAGATAAAAAAGAAGCTCTAAAAATTTATAAGGCAAATAATTTAAATAATACGCGAAAATTTACCACACATATAAAAATTATGTCTTTCAAATGTGTAAGAATGACGCTAAATTAGAGAAAAAGAAATACTAAAAATTTATAAGGTAAGGAATTGAAACAATATGCGAAAATTTATTTCACGCATAAAATTTTTATCTTTAAAATGTGTAAGAATAATGCTAAATTAGAGAAGAAAAAAAAATAACATACTTAAACTTTCTTCGACAACAATTTAAACAATACGCGACATTTTCATACACAATTATTTTCTTAGGTTAATGTTAAATAATGGGAAATTTAACAGAATAAAAATTTCAAAGATAAAGAATTTTAACCTTTACACGAAAATTTACCTCACAAAAATATCATATCCTTAAACTTTAACGTGACAATTTACTCTTCATATACAATTAAACTCTTAGGTTAATGTTAAATAAGAAAAAAAAATAATATACTTAAAATTTCTAAGATAAACATAACGTAAAAATTTCGTATCATGTGTTTAAAATGTAACATATAAGAGAAAAAAAACTAACATACTTGAACTTTCTATAGCAAAGAATTTAAGCATTAGCGTAAAAATTCACTTTACATATAAAATTCACATCTTTAAATGGGAAGATAAGCAGGTGACGGTAATTAGCCAATCAGGGTAGCGGTAGGTGATACGCCATTCGCCGGCATTTTTAGATCGGAGGATGAGTCACGCTAAAACTTGTTGGAACAGGTCGGGAGATTTGTACAGCAAGAACAACAGCATCGACGCGCAAGCAGCGGGTGATGCTGTGATGTGTCAGCAGGTCTTTGAGATTATCGTTTTCCTACTTTGCCGTTTTCATAATGAAATGTTTGTGAAAACTTGGAATGAATAAAGTGGATTTCAAAGACATATTAGTAAGTGAAGGTAGAATTCGCATGGACTTTCTTCCAAAAAGTATGATTCACTGGGAGAATTTAAGATCATTTCTACTTGAAAACTTTTCTATTATTTAAAACATTGAATATTGTTCAAACTCAGTGGGATTATATGCTACAATACGGGTAAAACTTAACAAAATTGTTACATAGAAGAAAAATAGTAAGAGATTTAAAATAAATATTAGTTATAGATACTCCAAAGAAAAAATTTCACCTCTACTTTTCAATCGGAAAATCAATACAAGTTGGAAATTTATGTTACTTCAAGAAAGACTTAGACAATTTACTTTGTAATAATATACGTTAAGGTGTCGTATTAACTCGTGCAATACATGCTGACTAAGGTTTATTTTACTTGAAAGGTGAATTGGGGGAAAATATTAAATAAATTGTAGATATTAAATACATTGTAGATATACATTCAAGTTTTGAAAATCACCTGCAAGACTTTTAAAACATCTTAAGATAAATTGAAAGAAACTTGCGAATTATATGTAAACTATATAACTTTTTATACTCTGAAAGGAAATCACAAGTAATTTAGTTAACTTTTTTCATGGCAACACTCATATTCAACGACATGTTTTTAAAATTTAACCTTCTTTACATGATAATAGTTATACATTTTTTCAATCTCAGATGCGATATACTATTATTTCTAACATATATGTTACGAATTGTGTAAAGTTTTTAAAAGAGTATATGCAAATCACCAATCAGAAACATAAAAATCTAACATCAATCAAACAAACTAAAATAATAAGATATTTTCCTTAGTGGAAATAGTTAACTACTCATGTGATGGAATATACTTAGAAAATTTAAATACTGAAAAAAGTTTGCTAGGCAAACTTAAAGAATATATTTTTTTTTCCTTGTGAAAAACTAGCATAAATTTGAAAAATGTAGAGTTTGTTACTACGTAAAATTGAACATCATATGGACAAACTAAATTATACATGATTTTTTATTTTTTTTATTTGAGAGGTGCTGCCAATATATCATTAATATAGAGATTTTTAACTTCCACCCATAATTTCTAAATAACTTATACATAAATTTCAGAAAACTGAAACGGAATGTGTTTTACAAGACGCTTATTTTGTAAGATGAATATTCAATATTAATATAACTGAGCAAAGTTCATTACGGAAAAAACTTGTAAAAGATACTTATATTTTGAAAATAGTTTGAAATATCCTTTTAAATTTATGAATGCTCGCTTTCGAAAGACACAAATAAAACTGATATTACACATGATAATTAACACATGCATAACATTAATCAAACAAAGTGGAATTTTTATTGCTTGTGACCGATAACTTTTCAGTGAAGTAGAACTTACATAGGAAATTTGTGCAAACTTTTTCAACTTTTAAACCAAGTATTATGTAAAATTATAAATTACGATAGGAAATAGCACACTTCAGAATCGGAACAAGTCTTCTAGTTAAGCTAAATTTATTTCTCAAGGAATTGAAAGCATACCAGACAAGTCCTTATCATTTCGCATCTTTTCTCATGTTGCAAGAAGACATACTTTGTAAAAGATCGTCGTTGCACTTAACAAAAATCAGTAAAAATAAATGTATTTTCTATGGCAAAGATAAAACTTCACAACTTAATTACTGAAATTTAGCTAAGTTGCATATGGTTTATTCACATAACTCGCATATGCTTCGAATGTTGAAATATATTTGTCAGTTGAAATCAAACTAATCGAAAATAAATGCTACCTACATTTTCAAGTCGGAAATTACTATTAAATAAACTTTACATGTAAAACATTGTCATGTTAAAAAGAAAAATCTACAAAAATGTAAATGATAATTTTACTGTTGGTACATAAATGATGAATAATTTATGATTTTTTTCTAGGCAAACGTTTTATTGTCTAACAGAGAACTTAAACTTTAGCAGAAAAATAAAAAAATACAATTTTTATATCCTATCATGCTTGTCAAAAATTGAATTTATTAGCTGTTGTAATAGATTTTTATTGTCCAAATTTCTATAGTTTTTCTTCCCGGTGCAATAAAATTAAGTTCATGTGTAATGATTAGGGTTTTTTTTTTTTATGAATCTTATAAATTTAATGAAATTATTATGACCTAAGAGATTGAGTGAACTGAATAAATCAATGATGTAAATTTAAACAGTGACTTGAACTGATACATACTATAACTGTAAAGAAGTATGACAAAGTGATAGATGAAGTGAAAATAGAAGTTGAGTGAAATGTGTTGAAAAAAAAGTTGAAGTTGAAGACGACAAGAAATTCGTAAATGAGAATTATCATTGACTTATATTAACTTCGTTTTTCTTGCTTATGACAAGAAAATACACTCTTTCTTATTAAGAACCAACTTGATATCTTATCATAGAATGACAAAGATGAAATATCTATACATTAAAAAAAAAAATACCAAACTTAGACATAGCAAATTTCTTGAAATTCATGTATAATGTGAGAAGTTTTACTGGAAATATAAAAGATACAACATTGAAAGATGTGAATGTTTCGAAGTACTTTATCAGAAATAAAAAAATAAAAAAAAAATGCGCTGAGATTCGCTATAAAAAATTTTAGGAGAAAGTTTAAACAAAATTTAAAATCAAACATGCTTTTAAATGGGAACACAAATATTAAAACTATAGCACATTAAACAATTTATATTATGTCATCTCGGTATCAAACTGAATAACATGAAAAACAACCACAAACTGAATAAACATGAAAATTATCAATATATGTGGAAAAGTTTCCTTTTTTCACATATATTGATAATTTTCATGTTTATTCAGTTTGTGGTTGTTTTTCATGTTATTCAGTTTGATACCGAGATGACATAATATAAATTGTTTAATGTGCTATAGTTTTAATATTTGTGTTCCCATTTAAAAGCATGTTTGATTTTAAATTTTGTTTAAACTTTCTCCTAAAATTTTTTATAGCGAATCTCAGCGCATTTTTTTTTTTTATTTTTATTTCTGATAAAGTACTTCGAAACATTCACATCTTTCAATGTTGTATCTTTTATATTTCCAGTAAAACTTCTCACATTATACATGAATTTCAAGAAATTTGCTATGTCTAAGTTTGGTATTTTTTTTTTTTTAATGTATAGATATTTCATCTTTGTCATTCTATGATAAGATATCAAGTTGGTTCTTAATAAGAAAGAGTGTATTTTCTTGTCATAAGCAAGAAAAACGAAGTTTATATAAGTCAATGATAATTCTCATTTACGAATTTCTTGTCGTCTTCAACTTTTTTTTCAACACATTTCACTCAACTTCTATTTTCACTTCATCTATCACTTTGTCATACTTCTTTACAGTTATAGTATGTATCAGTTCAAGTCACTGTTTAAATTTACATCATTGATTTATTCAGTTCACTCAATCTCTTAGGTCATAATAATTTCATTAAATTTATAAGATTCATAAAAAAAAAAAAAAAAACCCTAATCATTACACATGAACTTAATTTTATTGCACCGGGAAGAAAAACTATAGAAATTTGGACAATAAAAATCTATTACAACAGCTAATAAATTCAATTTTTGACAAGCATGATAGGATATAAAAATTGTATTTTTTTATTTTTCTGCTAAAGTTTAAGTTCTCTGTTAGACAATAAAACGTTTGCCTAGAAAAAAATCATAAATTATTCATCATTTATGTACCAACAGTAAAATTATCATTTACATTTTTGTAGATTTTTCTTTTTAACATGACAATGTTTTACATGTAAAGTTTATTTAATAGTAATTTCCGACTTGAAAATGTAGGTAGCATTTATTTTCGATTAGTTTGATTTCAACTGACAAATATATTTCAACATTCGAAGCATATGCGAGTTATGTGAATAAACCATATGCAACTTAGCTAAATTTCAGTAATTAAGTTGTGAAGTTTTATCTTTGCCATAGAAAATACATTTATTTTTACTGATTTTTGTTAAGTGCAACGACGATCTTTTACAAAGTATGTCTTCTTGCAACATGAGAAAAGATGCGAAATGATAAGGACTTGTCTGGTATGCTTTCAATTCCTTGAGAAATAAATTTAGCTTAACTAGAAGACTTGTTCCGATTCTGAAGTGTGCTATTTCCTATCGTAATTTATAATTTTACATAATACTTGGTTTAAAAGTTGAAAAAGTTTGCACAAATTTCCTATGTAAGTTCTACTTCACTGAAAAGTTATCGGTCACAAGCAATAAAAATTCCACTTTGTTTGATTAATGTTATGCATGTGTTAATTATCATGTGTAATATCAGTTTTATTTGTGTCTTTCGAAAGCGAGCATTCATAAATTTAAAAGGATATTTCAAACTATTTTCAAAATATAAGTATCTTTTACAAGTTTTTTCCGTAATGAACTTTGCTCAGTTATATTAATATTGAATATTCATCTTACAAAATAAGCGTCTTGTAAAACACATTCCGTTTCAGTTTTCTGAAATTTATGTATAAGTTATTTAGAAATTATGGGTGGAAGTTAAAAATCTCTATATTAATGATATATTGGCAGCACCTCTCAAATAAAAAAAATAAAAAATCATGTATAATTTAGTTTGTCCATATGATGTTCAATTTTACGTAGTAACAAACTCTACATTTTTCAAATTTATGCTAGTTTTTCACAAGGAAAAAAAAATATATTCTTTAAGTTTGCCTAGCAAACTTTTTTCAGTATTTAAATTTTCTAAGTATATTCCATCACATGAGTAGTTAACTATTTCCACTAAGGAAAATATCTTATTATTTTAGTTTGTTTGATTGATGTTAGATTTTTATGTTTCTGATTGGTGATTTGCATATACTCTTTTAAAAACTTTACACAATTCGTAACATATATGTTAGAAATAATAGTATATCGCATCTGAGATTGAAAAAATGTATAACTATTATCATGTAAAGAAGGTTAAATTTTAAAAACATGTCGTTGAATATGAGTGTTGCCATGAAAAAAGTTAACTAAATTACTTGTGATTTCCTTTCAGAGTATAAAAAGTTATATAGTTTACATATAATTCGCAAGTTTCTTTCAATTTATCTTAAGATGTTTTAAAAGTCTTGCAGGTGATTTTCAAAACTTGAATGTATATCTACAATGTATTTAATATCTACAATTTATTTAATATTTTCCCCCAATTCACCTTTCAAGTAAAATAAACCTTAGTCAGCATGTATTGCACGAGTTAATACGACACCTTAACGTATATTATTACAAAGTAAATTGTCTAAGTCTTTCTTGAAGTAACATAAATTTCCAACTTGTATTGATTTTCCGATTGAAAAGTAGAGGTGAAATTTTTTCTTTGGAGTATCTATAACTAATATTTATTTTAAATCTCTTACTATTTTTCTTCTATGTAACAATTTTGTTAAGTTTTACCCGTATTGTAGCATATAATCCCACTGAGTTTGAACAATATTCAATGTTTTAAATAATAGAAAAGTTTTCAAGTAGAAATGATCTTAAATTCTCCCAGTGAATCATACTTTTTGGAAGAAAGTCCATGCGAATTCTACCTTCACTTACTAATATGTCTTTGAAATCCACTTTATTCATTCCAAGTTTTCACAAACATTTCATTATGAAAACGGCAAAGTAGGAAAACGATAATCTCAAAGACCTGCTGACACATCACAGCATCACCCGCTGCTTGCGCGTCGATGCTGTTGTTCTTGCTGTACAAATCTCCCGACCTGTTCCAACAAGTTTTAGCGTGACTCATCCTCCGATCTAAAAATGCCGGCGAATGGCGTATCACCTACCGCTACCCTGATTGGCTAATTACCGTCACCTGCTTATCTTCCCATTTAAAGATGTGAATTTTATATGTAAAGTGAATTTTTACGCTAATGCTTAAATTCTTTGCTATAGAAAGTTCAAGTATGTTAGTTTTTTTTCTCTTATATGTTACATTTTAAACACATGATACGAAATTTTTACGTTATGTTTATCTTAGAAATTTTAAGTATATTATTTTTTTTTCTTATTTAACATTAACCTAAGAGTTTAATTGTATATGAAGAGTAAATTGTCACGTTAAAGTTTAAGGATATGATATTTTTGTGAGGTAAATTTTCGTGTAAAGGTTAAAATTCTTTATCTTTGAAATTTTTATTCTGTTAAATTTCCCATTATTTAACATTAACCTAAGAAAATAATTGTGTATGAAAATGTCGCGTATTGTTTAAATTGTTGTCGAAGAAAGTTTAAGTATGTTATTTTTTTTTCTTCTCTAATTTAGCATTATTCTTACACATTTTAAAGATAAAAATTTTATGCGTGAAATAAATTTTCGCATATTGTTTCAATTCCTTACCTTATAAATTTTTAGTATTTCTTTTTCTCTAATTTAGCGTCATTCTTACACATTTGAAAGACATAATTTTTATATGTGTGGTAAATTTTCGCGTATTATTTAAATTATTTGCCTTATAAATTTTTAGAGCTTCTTTTTTATCTTATTTATCGTTGATATAAGAGTATGATTGTACATGTGAAGTTAATTTTCACGTTCAATTTTAAATTCTTTGCCTTGTAAATTTTTAGTGTTTCTTTTTTCTAAAAGTTAGAGTTGTCATTATACATTTTAAAGACATGAATGGCAATGTTTGAATTCTTTGTCGTAGAAATTATAGGTATGTTATACTTTCCTCCTGCATGTCAAATTTAAAGTCGTGATTTTTATGTGTAAAGTAAATTTTTGCGTTAATGTTAAAGTTATTTGTCGTAGAAAGTTTAAGTATGTTACTTTTTTCTTTTATTCAGCGATATTTTATATACATGATTTTTATATATGTAGTAAATTTTCACTCAAATGTTAAAATTATTTATCGTAGAAATTTTAAGTATGCTAATTCTTCTTACATGTCACATTTTAATGTCGTGATTTTTATATGTGAAGTAAATTTTTACGTTAATGCTAAAGTTATTTGTCGTGCAAAGTTTAAGTATGTTAGTTTTTTTCTTTTATTTAGCAATATTTTTACATATTTTAAAGACATGATTTTTATGTATATAGTAAATTTTCGCGTAAAGGTTAAATTTATTTGTCGTAGACATTTTAAGTATGCTAATTCTTCTTACACGTCACATTTTAAAGTCGTGATTTTTATATGTGAAGAAAATTTTTTACGTTAATGTCAAAGTTATTTGTCGTACAAAGTTTAAGTATGTTACTTTTTTTTTCTTTTATTTAGCGATATTTCTACATATTTTAAAGTGATTTTTATGTGAAAAGTAAATTTTTTACGTTAATGTTAAAGTTATTTATTTTAAAGAGTTTAGGTATGTTACTTTTTTCTCTTATTTAGTGATATTCGTACACATTTTAAAGACATGATTTTTATTCGTAAAGTAAATTTTCACGTTCACTTTTTTTTATAAGTTTATTTTTTATAATAATAATAATAAAATCTGATAATTATTACTAAATATTATCTTTATATTTAATAAATTTCATAATTACTCCAATTGCAACAACTGTCTACGCTAAAAACCCATTCGCTACACTATGACGTCACGAACAAATTATCTATCACTTTAACTGTTTCAAGCAAGATCGTTACACAACAACTCAACTCGCAAACGCGTTGAAGCGTGTTGAAACATCCCTAGTCTCTCTCCCCACCCGCTCTGATCGGTTAGAACCAAGCAGCGCCCTCTACCGTGAAACCTGATTGGTCGGTGAAGTCACGTGATCACCCTTCATATATAGACGCTACCGGTTGCCGTCTCGCCATTTCTACTTAGATACCTGAGTGTGAAAGACGTGTTTAATACTTCGTGTTTTTTTTCTCATCGCGATTTTGTTCGTACTTGTGTAGTTATTCACAGTTATTTTAGCTTCGCAGATTTCGTTTCGATTATTCGGTAAGTGAATTTTTAAACATGTTCTCACTCCAACAAACCAAGAGAGCCTTGTCGGCCTATGACGACAAGCGGTATCTGCTGGAAGATGGCATAACCAGTTATGCCTATGGTCACTTCAAAATTCCTTAAATCATTCATTTAATCCTTAATTTTTTTTTTTTTATATCTCTTTAAGCCTTAATTTAACTAAAATATTACTTTAACTAAATTTTTAAAAGCTCATTTAACGTTAATTTTTTTTTCAGGATTTTGTATGTGACCATTAAATTTAATTCATGAGAGAAATATACGTTCTCACAAATCTTCTTTTCAGATTTCCTAAATTTCAAAATTGATTAGAATTTGAGGTGATGGTGTCTTCTTAAAAGATATTATTGGATGGTTGGTTAGTGACCTCATATCTCAAGGAAATATACGTTCTTTGAAATAAGCTTTTTTTTTTTTTTTGTTGATAGGGTGGAGTGCGGCGATACCAATTCTTCCTAAAAGAGGTATCGGGCTGGAGGTGGGTCCTCACTTTTAAAATTTAGCTTCAAAATAATTAACATTTTCTAAAGTCTTTCAAATTAGCTTATTCAAAATTGGTTAGGGAAGGGGGGGGGGGGGTAGATGAGTTACCATGAAGGCAACGTCCGATAGTCGATATTTTAACAATTGTTTGATAAAATATTGAAATGTCACGTGCAGCTCGGGGTTAGGGTTCTTTAGACCCTTAGCAAATGGCCTTCACTTTTATTAAATTTAAAAGTCGTGTTAAGATTTTTTATTGGCACGTATCTCTGATCTAAGAAATTTAATGTAAATGACTCTTAAATTCACCCCTAGACCCCTAACTATCTTACTAAACTGTGTAGCCAATCACAAGCGTCCATTTAGTCACATGTTTAAATCCGACCAATCGCAAGCAAGTATTTTGCCGATCTCTAACATAAAGCAAGTCATGACGTCATTCCCACTGTGACGTCATGTAATAAAAGCCTATCACTCTAAGTTATTCGTTTAGAAGTACCCCTAGAACAACTCAACCCCGTCTGAAAGATAAACCGAAACTAAAAAAGTGTTGCCATCGCTCAAAACTTTGATATAAAACACATTATGACGTCATACCCACTGTGACGTCATACACAAACAGCTTATAATGAAACTAAAACAACAGCAGGAGGGGAACAACTCCACTCCACTTCCGGTCACGTGACTTCAGGTGACGTCATATCCGATGATGTCACTTCCTGTGACGGCATATCCGGACACGCCCCCTTCCGGTCACGCCCCCATACCATACCATCCCGCATCCCGCCATGGCTCAGGAGCCCCACTTTCTAACTACTCAGGGCGGTGTCCAGATGAGTCTTCCATCCAGTTGTTGAGCCTAATCTTTCCGGATGATAGTCACATTGGCTCCAGTATCGATGATCATATTGCAGGGAACTCCATTTACGTGTCCCATGATGAAGATTCCATTACTGCCGCCACTCATTGCAGAAATTTGTAGAGCTCTAAAATGGGGCTTCTCAACAAATGATAACCTCCGCCTCACGAGATGGCTTCCCTCCTCTCTTCTGAGAGCGGTCTTAGCTCCAGTGTCTTGGCTGGTTCTGCAGATTCTCCGTATGTGGCCCTCGTCTCCACAGTTCCAGCACTTCAGGGTCTGCTTCTTTTCCGGAGAATTTCATCTCAAGTTATTGACTTGTCTTTGCAATTCATCCAGACGAGCAGCAATTAGGTGTTCTGGCTCCTGTATAGTAACAGTCCTGATAGTATGGCGTTCTCTATGAATTGCTTGCTGGGCTGTCTCGTACTTCATGGCATACACTAAAGCACTTCTTAAATCCTTGACGTCTGCCATTCGTAGGGCTATCTGTATCTCTACATCCCTGATGCCATCGATGAAGTGCTGTAGAGACAGGATTTCTCTCATTTGAGTAGGGCAGTCTGCAAAGGCGAGATGGGAAAGCCTCTCAACATCCGTGGCGAGCTCCTGGAGCGTTTCAGTAGGCTTCTGTTGGCGAGATTTCAACTGCGACCTGCTGTAGTCTTTCACAAATTTTTCGCCAAACCGCAGTTCTAATGCACTAGAGAGTGAGTTGAAGTCCAAGCGTTGCTCTTCGAAAAGTGTTAGTAATATATCTGCAGCTTCAGCTCACAGAGATGTAGCTAACTGGCAGGCTTTCGTCACAGAGTCCCATCCGTTGGCATTGGCGACAATTGCGAATTGGGTCTTATACACTTGCCAGGAAGATTTTCCATCGTAAGTCGAAAACTTAATTGAAGGTCGGGAGGTGACTGGTACACATTTCAAATCTTCCGAAACAGTTCTGCTCGACAGTCTCTTCTCTAACATTTGGTCAATCTTTTCTTCTATCTCACTCAAATTTTCTTCTAGATTCTTCTTTTCTAGAATCTCTATCTTTTTCTCCAAATCATTAAACTTGAATTCGAATTCCACTTCTAAATTATTATACTTCTTTTCGATATTCTCGAATTTCTTTTCAAATTTGTCTTCTATTTGTTTCACTCTTTCTTCCATAGTTGCTAAAAGATGACCCTTTAATTCCTCTTGTCCAGCAGAGATCGCAGCAATATTCTTCTGCATTTCCTCTTGGCCTGAGAAAATCTCTTTCTTCATCTCTTTTTGGCCAGATAAAATCTCTTTCTTCATCTCTTCTTGGCTAGAAAAAATCTCTTTCTTCATCACTTCTTGCCCTTTGGATAATTCCTTCTTCATCTCTTCATCTCTTCTTGGCCCTCTTTCATTTGTTCTTGGTTCGCTTTCATTTCTTCCTGCCCTTTGGACATTTCCTTCTTCATTTCGTCTTGGCCTTTCTTCATTTCTTGCATGAATGCAAAAAGCTGTTGTAATTTTTCATCTTGTTCCGCCATTGCTCTGGTAATTGTCATTCAAATCCCACTTCTGACACCAGTTGTTGCGTGGATGGGTTCGAAAGATTTGAAGCCAAAGCAGATCAAAACTTGCAGAAATTTATTCCGATACGACTCTTCGCAGATTCTCTTAAAACTCCAGAACTTCTCGTTCTACAGCTCTTTTCACAACAATAGAGCACAAAACAGCAGTTAAACTTGACACACAACTGCTAAATCGCCGCAAAAGACAATGCAATACAGTTCGCTTTCGGAACTCTCTGAATGTTCTGCATTTAGAACTTTGTCACTTTAGTCAATTTATTATTATTCACAGGAATATAACTAAAATTACATAAGTTATAGTACTCGTTATTTAACATGCAATAGTATGTAAAACTCATTTTTGACAAAAATGTCAGTTGGAACCTTATCAAACCAAGCCCACGTAATCTTATCAAGACCTTTAAAATAATATGTGATTCATGACTTGAACATTTATAGGTTAGTCCTAACGTTTTGCAAACACTTCCGGTGACCATTTTCCGTACTTCCGGTTGAAATTCAGATAATAATTCATCTCAATGAGACCTTTTATTTGACATATTGCACGTGTCTGTGGAATTTGTAATTTATCCAGTAATGTTGGCTTATGAAAGAGCATTTGTACTAAAAAGACAATCTTTTGAAATGTGAAATTCATTTGTTATAAATAACATCATTATCGTAAAAAGACACGACGCATGTCGTCTTTTCATAACAATATCCTCCTGGGACCCACAACTGTTTAAAACGTGATTTAAAGCTAATTTTTATGTATTTTATTCTTTTGGGTCTATGAAACGTACTTTTAAAGTTATTGGGTTTCAACTATAAAGAAGGGACAAAAAATGACTATCTCCTTATTCTTGCAAAAATTCTAAAATTTAACTGTTCAGATGTGAAATTTAATTATGAAAGGCTGCAAAACAATTTCGGGAGGACGTGATACATAAAAATACTTTACAGTCAGTGCAAAACAAAATGTGTTCGCGCTTTCTTTACAGGCTCTACTTCGTCACAATCGGTGGAACTATCATCAGCTGTATGACTGAATTCGGCTATTTCATGCAAAGAAAAATTATGTGCCCGAAATCCGATGTGCATTTAAACGTACGCGGGGTCGCAGGAGGATATGTAATGAAAGCTGTTTCAGTATCCAAATTAATAAACTCATTTGGAGAACATTATGAGAAAACCTGCCTTCTTTTTTATCCTGGAAAAGACTGTTTAGCTATTAAAATTTTTCCACTAAGAAAAGTGGTTCGATAAAAAGCATTGCATCTTCATTTACAGTCGGGCATACTACATTTTGTAGTCAATTCGAGAGCAAAAACCTAATCCGACCGGTACTATGCAGACATGAATTAATCTTGTGTCTAGAATTGAGCATTTTCGGTCAACGAAGTTGGGATGGAAAAAAGATGATTATAATTTTTTTTAAGGTAACACCTAGATTCTGTTTATCGTCTGATACTTAAACTTTTAATGTGTATCAAAGTTACGTAAACGGAAAAATATTTGAAATTCTAGAAATTAAAAATCATTTTAAAACATGTCGGCGGGTAGTGTTTAATTTTACAAATTACTTGAACGACCTCTTCTGGGGGTTTCCGCCAAGTTTCAAGAGACTTGAAGTTGAAGGTAGGATTTAGTTCTTTTTATTTTCCGCTCTCCGAAGATATTCCTATTTTTGTTGGGCATAGGACCAACACTTAAAAAGAAATGTGAACATTGTTTTGATATTTTACAGATAAAAACAGCATGGAGGTAATGCATGGTTATGGGTTATATCACAGTCAACTGCCATGTTCCCGGGTGATTGTGACTCGCTAATTGAATGTGAAAATATGCTGTTTTTAAACTTTAATTTGTTTTTTAATTTATTTGTTTACTTTTATGACAATAGTACTATGCACTTGTGTATAAAAGCTAAAGATAATGGACTCATTTAATTTTTTAATGATAAATACATTTAATTAAAACTTACAAAAAATATTTTTTTAGTTCTATTCAAGAATACATTTTAATATCATTTTGTGTACAGAAGTTTCCTTATAGTTGACGTCGTGATTATGTTTCCACTACGACTGAAATTGGACGGACTACATTTGTGAAAGCTTGATTACAAATTTAACTTTACTTAACTGGAAATTAAATCCTAATGTCTATGTTCGAAGAACTTTTAGGAGGTCGATTTCAAAAATCTGTCCATATTCGATCGACACAATATTTTTCCCTTCGCAAATTAATTGAACAGAAACTGGTTTTCTAGTTATGTTTATATTATTTAAACAAAATATTAAGTTTTTAAGTTCTGTTTGAAAAACTAGTAAGTTCAATTTATTCACTAAGCGCATAGGTAAATATTTTACTACAATGTTATATTAAACTTTATAATCTCCCAAGTAAAAAAATTCCAATTTATTGTAATAGAACGAAATTATAAAACATTTGATAACATTGTGAAATCCTATTTTCGAATGTTAAAAATATTACGATAATCTTTGACAACTTTTTTTGACATTTACTACTCTTAATTGAAAATCTGTCACAAAACTGTACAACATAAAACTTCTCCAATACAAAATAATGTTAACTGTGTTTTTGACATTCAATTTTTTTTTTTTTTTTTTTGAAAGTTAATTGACATGCTTGTAAAATTTAATGTATCATATAGTGGAACTGCATTAATGGGCAATCATTGTGCTTGGCTATTTTTTTGAAAAGTGGGATCTACTTGTCCGTGTCTACCCACACTTCTAGCGCTGCTTGTTACAGGGTAAATAGTGGTGCTTTTTTTTTTTTTCAGGACAAAGGTTTGATCAAGTGAAATAAGTGCAACAAAAATTTTAACTTTATTATATCAATTCATTCCAATAACTAAAAGAGTTTGATTCGGTCGATAAATGGTCAATGAAAAAAAAAATTCTACCTATCATCATATTTACTTACATTTTTTCCGTACAATTCCGCAGACGAGAAAGAGAGTGAAGGAGAATGCAGAAATACAAAACCAGATGCAATTAAAAACTTCCTTTCACATCATATTCATGTAAGGTCGATCAAAAACGATTCTCTAAAAATGTATTTCATCCCCCCCCCCCCTCCCCCCTTCTTAGTGCATTTCCTTTCACTTTCCAACCGGAATTCCGGAACAAAGTAAATGAGAGTCTTTATAAGCAAAAAAAGCTCAATTCATTTTTCAGAACAAAATCCAGGAAATTCTTTTCAGAGAAATCGATTGAAAGACGACGCCGACTAGTCCAATAGAATAAAACTTATTTTCACCCTTCTGGCTTTCTGTGCACTTTTTTCCACTGTGTCGGTATTCGTCCTTGACGCTTCTTCTTAGCGTGGGTGACACATTTGCGTTTCCTCTACCCCCTACCACCCTGTGAGAATAACCAAGTTTATTAGGCACCCTTCTAAATAAGAGTTCTGGAAAACAAGTACTTTACCTTATACGTAGAAACGTAGCCTCTGTTTCTCTATGTCTGCTCCAATTAGGGTTTGGGTTCGTCGAACCTCGAACAAAAGCGTTTCTCAGCTAAAAAAGAGTGTTTTAAAAAGATTTTTTTATCAATGGAAATGTGGTATGTTTCGAGGAATTCCATTATTTTAGTGATACAAAAACTGAATTTCGAAAAGAAATTAAAGTTTTTTCTTTGATTTTTAAAGAAGGATTTAAATTTAAACTTATTTTTTTTTTTAATTTTTATTTTTTTCTTATTTTCCCTTTTTGTTACATTTGTGAAAATTTATACAAATTTAGATTAAGTTAAAAAAAAAAAAAAAAAATGTGGATAATGCATTTTTTAAAAACAATATTTAAAATAATTTTGTTTCTTTTTTTCTAATGCAGAATTTCAAGGAATATTTAACCTGAAAAAAATTGTCTCGTTTTCCTTTTATTTACAATTTCGTTGCATACTCACGCGAACAAAAATCGATTTTTTAAATCCTTTATATTAGCTTTGATTTTGTTTGTTTATAGAAGACAATATATGTGGGGAGTAAAATAATTCAATCGACCTGAAACTAGGAAGATAGACTCGATGGCGATGAAAATGCATTGCTTTTAGTTTTGGGGCAACAAATAAATAAAATACAGAGAGTTGTCAATGATATGGAATCGATGGGTTTTTTTCGAATCTGGGTTTTTTCGATCTGAGCTCAAAATCGCTTAAATAAGTTGCAAAAGCACATAATAGTTGGCAATGCAGGATTTATAGCAAAAACTTTTTACGCTGGCTAGTAGCTAGTTTTTGTTTCAAAATATTTTATAACATTCATTAAATATTCAAACAAGCATATGGTGCTACTTGTTTTTGGTATTAAACTAAATGGTAGCATAATCGAAATGGAGAGAGCAAGATTTTAATATTAATAGGAAATTCCACGATAGGCGATTAGCATTTTGAACATTTTCGATGGATATATTTGCAATTAAATGAGACTTCATTTTAGTAAAATCAATTCTTTTTAATCGAACTAGGTGCTAGTTGTTTATTACTCATGAAAACTTTTTTGGCCATGAGTGAGTGCAAAATGTCTTTATTTAAAATAGTAAATTTTTTCAGTGACCATGATTTGGTTTGTTTGTGCCTATAATATGGTACAATATTTTTACAAAAGTGCGTTATATTCCCATCTTAAAATTATGTTTAATAAGTAATAAATATTTAAGATATAATTTAAGTAAAAATACATTATTCGATATGCTTAAAACTGTTGTAGAAATATTTGTATTGAAAATTATTATGTAGGTAATGTTATATCTTCCCATTTATCACCAGATACAGCGAGGGTTAGGGAGTTGACTTTTAACGGCATCTAGAGCAGCGTTCGCCTCTAAATTTTATAAAAGGATCGCACCTTTTTGTACAGTAGTACTTTCTATATAATATTAGATTTAGGTTAATTAAATATTCTAATAATATTTCTTTTATTGAGAATTTTATTAAATTCATAATAATCTGCTAAATTATTCAATAACTTTTCTGTAAAAAAATTTGATTTTTTAGGCATCCGAGGCATTTCTTTATGTATAACAGGAAAAACCCTCACTCACTCATCACTAATTCTCTCACTTCCTGTATGGTCACAACTCTAAAAATTGATATAACTATCAACAATGAAAAACATAAAAAAAGGAAGCTATTCCGATCAGGATGAACAAACTTTAAGGAGTTAAAAAGGGGTTAAGCGTTCCAAACGAGGGATATTAGAATGTCCCACTTTCAATATAGCCACAACTCCGATATTTGGTACAAATATCAACAAAGACACACGTACACACGTAGAAAAAGTAAGCTAGTCCATCTTGATTAACCAATTTTAAGGGGTCGAAATGAGGCTAAACGTTCAAAGTAAGGGATATTCGAATATCCTACTTCCAATGTAGTCACGACTTTGATATTTGCTACAAATGTCTAGAGGAGCAAATATAAAAAAAATAAGTTATTCTAATATTGTTTAATAAATTTTTAAAGAGAGAAAAGGGTACGAAACATTCAAGCTATGCAAGGAATATCTTAATGTCACATTTCCAATACCTATACAGCCACAGCTCATTTAGAACTATTAAACAAACCTAAATACAATAAGTTATTGCAATCTCGATTAACTAATTTTAAATGGTCGAAAGGGGGTTAAACGTTCTTAACGAGCTATATTCAAACGTCTCATTTCTAATTTATTCCCAATTATAAGTTTTGAAACAAATGTCAAATGGGCAAGCATAGATAAAATAAGGTATTCCGATTTTTATTAACCAATTTTTGGGGATCAAAAACGGGATAAAAAACGTCCGAAATGCGGAATACATATATGTTTTTTGTTTGGTAAAATACATGGTAAAATTTCGTAGCGAAGGGATATTCAGCTAGTGTTGTACATTTCCTATGTCTCTGTCAATGTACCAATTCGGAATACTTGCCATAACAGTAATTGTTATGTTCATTGGACGAAATTCCTACAAAAGCACTTAGGTGTTCTATTCGATTTTCATAAAGCAGCCACTTATTTCTTCAGGTTATTTCTAAGCCTATATTAGCTTATTTGTAAAAAAGGATTTTTTAATAGAATACATACATGCTTCAACAATACATGCTGTTTTTAATTGAGAAATCAAGAAAGATTTTTTTTTTCTGAATGAACGAATTAATTGTTAATTAATAAAAATAAAAATAAAAAGAAATTATAAAAAAAAAAAATTATAAAAAAAAAAAAACACGTTTTACACTTTTTGACTATTCCTTACAATATTCTCGGTATGTTTCCTGACTATAAAACTTCTATCCCAGTCATATCTGATAGAAATGAAAATTAATGCTAAAAGAATACAGATAATACTCCTTAAAAATATCTTTGCTTTCAAATAAAAATTCTGAGTTCTCTTTCAAAAGTAGAAGAATTGTCGCAGAATTTTGTCTTTTAAATTCTACGTGTGAGATAATATCAATAGATTTTGATGAATTAAGCGCTCTGTATAACTAATACTTAATTTTAAAAAGCTCTCTAAGAAGTTCATGATTTGAAAAACTGTTTCATGAAGACAGGTAATAGTGTACAAAAAAAAAAAAAAAAAAAAAAAAAAAAAAAAATCAATATTGATTTTAGCCTTTAATAGGCTCGTGAATGTTAATTAAGCATTTTAAAAATATAATTTGGAATTGAATTTATATTTTTGAGAAAACGTATAAATAAATTAAGACACTTGTTTCGGTAATATTGTTTTGGAACACTGGTTGTATTAGTTCTAAACAGTAAGCAAAATTCGAAATTTTTAAAAAAATATTAAAAATGAATTTTAAATAAAATTGTGATACGTTTATATTATGTGAAATAATTTCACGACGGGAAATTTTTCCCCTTCGTCTATACAGGCCCGGACTACAAAACTAGGGGTGTGGAACATCGCACAACTTTCAATTACACAATAATAGTGATGTCAATTTGTGTCGTTTACCGTTTTATATTTTCATCATTTATTTAGAAAAAATTACCAGTTTGGAGATATTTTTTACTATAATTCTTATAGTTTCCTTTCTCATGTGTGAAATTGAGGGGAGAGGAGAAAAAGAGAAAAAATTATCGTTGATGAGGTATGCTCAAGGAAATAGAAGTCTGTGTTAAAGGCATTCGTTTTTCAACTTTTTACACCATTAAACCATTTTTACGAGAATTTTGGAGGTGGGGACGTTTAGAATACCTTTTGAGGCATTACCACAGCGATTTTGGACAAAATCGTTAGGGCGGTTTTTTAGCAATTCCTGAAAAACGTGATCTTTTTCAACGGCAGCTACCTTATGCGCATGCGCGATTTTGACGAAAACCTTAATGGTAGGTCCCTGTGCCATCACCAACCAGTTCACAAAATTTGAACATCGTAGGTCAATTTATTCGGGACTTATGCCGACCACAGACACACAGACAGACATTTTTCTAGATCACTTTTTGAGATCAGAATGTTCCAAAACTTGGAGAAATGCAATTTTTTTTTTTTTTAACTGAATGAATTTTTACCCATGTTTACATTATGGTAATTGAAAGTAAAAAGTCGTGACGACCCGCAATCTACCCTCGGGCCGCGTAGTAGCGAACACTGATGTTAGAGACAGACGAGCGAAAGTTTCCCAGAAGAAAAGTTTGTGTGAAACTGATATGCATTAGATTATAATAAAGGAGAATACCAAAAAACCTTAACCAGGTAATACACTAAGAAACCACTTAGACTATTTTTATAAACATCGCCTACTAAGAATTATTTAGGATATGAAGTGATTGAATTCAATTCCTATTTAGTTGCCCGGTCATCTGTCCACCATTTTCTTTCGAAATCGGCAGCATATTGTAAAAAAAATTATCTCACAAACATCTGCAACTCTTTTTTTTTCTCTCTCTCTCTTTTTTTTTTGGATTCTATAGGATAATGGAAAAACAATTATGAAGCAGTACTTGAGCAAATTTATGTGATGTCGCATGTCTTCTCATGGTTTCTTGCCTAATGAAAGATGCGTTAGAAAGACAAATAATATGTATTGGTATCATGAATATGAATTATCTTCTACTTTTCTCTTATCCATGTCGAGTATCTCGAATTGAGAGCTTCAGATTGAGATCTTTACATATACAAGTGTTACAAGTTTCTCATTATTGTGAAATTGCATTACAACTTTTTCAAATAAAATGTCACTTCACTGTCATTTCTTTGTCAAATCACATAAATTTATGTGAAATTATAAAATACTATGATGAGGTTTTCCTTACCAAGTTATGGACGTGAGCAAGTTCATATATTGAGCCTATTTTACATTTATTTATAAATTTTATCTCCCACAATTAAAAACAATCACGATATTTTATTTTCAAAATACCAGGCCAACGTTAGTGTGGCATAAAATCATTACTTAATAAATTATGTTCACTGAGTAAAATTTTTGGGTAATTTTTACCTGGAACTAAGAGTAAAATTGTTCACATTTTGTTATTTTTTAGCTTGTTGAATTTTAATCTTGTTTATTGTGGAAACTAACCATTATCATCTAACTATGAGGATATTTTTTTTATTACTTTTTAATATTTTTGTTTTCTTCTTGACAAACAAAGAAAAGTGTTCCATGAAATAGATAACTGAAAAAATACTTTCTTCTTCACTAAAAAGTGTGAACTTTTTTATTATTATTATCTTTCATTCGATGATGTTTTCAGTCAGCCAAATAAGCGATAAGTGGAAAACGAATACAACCCTGCACTATCCTATCGCATCTTGCATCCCATCCTGACATACGCATGCGCAGTGGACTCTGCTGCTCTCGCCACTTAATTTCACAACGTCATCTGGGCGACAATGTCTCATCTACTTGATCTTTAATCTAGTGGGTTATTAAAACATTTTATCGGTTGGTCGCTGAACCAAGGACAAACCATCTTCAACAACTGTCTTCGAAAACTGTTAGCGACGGCGATTGACGCCAAGAAAAGATGAGTCAAAGGAATATTTTTTTTTATTATTATTATTTCATCTTGAGGTTCTTTCACGTGCGACATTGCATTTGGCGGGTGATGTATTCATTTCTCCCTAGGTTCTAGAAGGAAACTTCGGACTTGTGATAGGTTATTCCTATTTCCCTTATCTTCCAGTGATGAGAAAATTGCATCATTCTACGAAAAAGAGAAAAAGGAAAAGAAAGATGAACAGATAAAGTTTTCATCAGCTTTATCTTTTTAGTATAAGAATAGATAAGGAAACTCAGAAAATTTAAAATTATAATCGGTAAATATATCGATTTACAAAATGTTAAATTGAAGCAATTATTGAATAATATGATTAAATCAGCAGTATTTATGTATTAAAACTCCTACGGAAATTTGGCCAATTGGTGAATTTCTTCCTTGTTTCCAACTATTTTTGCAAATCGGGATAAACTTGTCATTAAATGCAAAAACACTTAAGCTTCTAGACCACGAGGTTGCGGGTTCGAGTCCCGTGTTAGGCATGGGTGTTTGTAAATGTATGTTGGCTTGTCAAATGACGAATGTTTCGGAGCATTATAGCTCTCGTGTTGCTGACGGTGCCAGATAATCTGAAAACAACCAACCAGCAAAAACACTTTATAGACTGTAATCCGGTAAATTGAACTTGGTGAGAAAAATTCCGCTAATTGAACTTTGTTAAGAATGTTTTTTAAACTTTCCTAAAATTAAATAATTTAAGTTTTAAGTATAAAGTAGGTGGCCAATCCTATAGTTCTCCTAGTGGACTGCCAACAGAAACTTTGTCAACGGGCAACAGTTTAATGCGTATGTTCCCAAGGGATCATACGTATTAAACTGCCGATCTTTTTGCCGTTACATAAATTTCGTCAAACATAAACTCCAATCTTAGTAACCAAAATACTATCGTCAATATTTTAAACAAATTCTATTCTATTCAAATAAAATAAACAAAAAATGTAGTCGTTGGCTTTCTGGATCTTTAAATAAAATTTATGCTGGAATCAGGGACGGAACTAGGTCACTTTTTACCCGGGGCAAGAATTCATTTTGGCGCTCCCACTCAATATTTTTTTAGATTTGAAGCTAACTATATATACATTGAAAATTAACAAAGGTTTTTCCTTTGTAAAATTCTGTTTTGAAACAAACAATAAAAGAATTAATTAATTGAAATTTTAAATAAATATATTTGACAAGCCCTTATTAATGACAAAATCTGGTTAACCTGGTTTCAAAACGTCTTAGATCATAAACAATTAAGCTGTTTTACATTTCAAAAAATATTTTCTTCTGTAAAATACTAATACAAAAATTTAAAAAGCTTCCGAATATTACCAGAACTCATTGAACACAAAAGCAAATTAATTTAATGACTTGTCTACAAAAATCATTGAATAGTTGGTAAACACATAAATGTTAATTTTAGAACAATTAATTTAAATTTATTGAAACTCATTTTAATAATAGAATGAATAATATATTACTTACTGTGCTATGTGTGAGTTCTCCATTTTCTTGGAGAATTTTAAAATTCTCACCAATGCAATAGACAAAATTCGACGAACATGACATCTGTTTGGTGAAAAATAATGTCGTCAAAATGACAATATAACTCCGTGAAAAAGCAATGGCACACGCCTAGAAATCCTTAAAATTTGGCGGGTTTTGTGGTCTCAACTTGGAAAATCCGCGTGATATCTTTACTTACGTTTTGGCGAAGCTTGCCTTCTTATAGCCATAAGTTCTTTGACATTTCAAAAGTTAATCAGCAAACACGCTGAAAATTTAGCAATAAACACAAATACTCTACTCATTTGCTTATACTTTAGTGCTGAAAACAATTGCTTCACTATCCGTTCAGACATAATTAAATCATAGAACTATTTTTTGTGCAATTAAAGTGCAGTAAAATGTGTCTATTATCTTCAGCAGTAAATAAACTACCAAGAGACACAAAATGCACTCCTTATTTGTTTCATAGTTGGGTGGCGCCTTTTTCTCGTAGCATGGAGACTGGATTCTTTTTATTTTATTTATCACTTCCTGGAAAATACTTTCTTTTTCGTTATTTTTTATGAAAAATAAGGCCTTGAGATCTATTTTTAGAATTCATGCCTTGATGTTTTATTATTTTTTCATTATTTAGGAATAGATAAAATGTTACACTTAGGTACTTTTATGCTTCCGTTTTCTCTTTTTACGAAACATGTTTGAATGCTTGTATATGATCAAAAAAGAAAAGTAGGAGTGTTAATAATTTAACTTATAAAAAAACAATTTTTTTAATCAAATCCCTTATACGAATTATCAATTTATTAACAATAAAAGTATTTTTTTTAAAAATGATTTATTAAAATGCTTTCGAAACGCCGCTTCGATAAAAAAAAAAAAAAAAAAAAAAAAAAAAAAAAAAAAACTTTACATGGGATTTATGCCCGAACAATTATTTATCTTAATTGAAAAAATACTGGCAACAAGACTTCATCCAGTAATCAAATTATAACTGATTTAATTTATTCTGGAACGTGCCGTAAATGCGTGCTATCACGCAAGCCAATTTATTTTTTTATTTATTTTTATAATATTTTCGTTTGGCATCAGGTAAAAGTCTTAACCAGCAATGGGATTTTATTTGCTAGTGTTGTGATGACATTAGATGGTAAAATAGACCTTTTGGTGACAGTTACATACCTAAAAATTTAATACAATGTATTGTCATGGGCTTTAAGCTAATTGGCCAAGTTTCAGGACGATAGGATGATGGGAAGGGGGTTAATTAAGCATCCGCAGATTTGTACGCCAGGCTCAAACGCACACTCAATCAAAAGTGAAGTTAATATAAGGGATTTAAAAATATATTGTAAAATATATTGTTAAAAATATATAGTCACATATTTAGTCAGTGCATTTAAATTGAGATTTGGATGGGATGTAATTTACTGTTTTCGTTTTTATTTTTAAAAAATCGATATGTTTTGCGATAAATAGGAATTCTTGTGCTGCAGGCATTCATCTTTCAACTTCTTATCGCATAATTATTTTGCATTTCTTCACGTTTCAGAACATTCTGTATCAAAAAAGTGTTCTAGAAAAAAAGTTTGTGGGTCCGTGTGTTGTCTGTGGTCAGCATTACTTTCAAACGGATTGACCTACTTTGGCCATTACACCTGGCGTTACGGTTTTTGTCAAAATCGTGCTTGCGCAAAGGGTAGCTGTCATTTTTTACAGCCAAAATAATTGCTAAATTAAATGAAGGAAACAGTGGGAATTGAAAGTTGTTCAAAGTTCAACACCCCCAGTTTTTTTAAACTCAGCACGATTCAAAATGTGTAAAAATGAAAAAAAAATCTGTTTTTAGCTGAAGAAATACTAAATTATTCTCTTAGAGAAAACGTTTCAATCGTTAATTATTTCAATTGTTAATTAACTTTTTGCTAATTAATTTTCATTAGGAATCGCAATGAACCTTTAAAATTAACGATAATCAACCTCAAAAACAAAAGTAAACGATTTCTAAACAATTCAACATCTTGCAGCCCCCTGTAAAAATTCCTGCGGACGCCTAGAGAACAATAAATATATTTGGTAAGAGATATATCCCAAACTTAACCCTTGTCCTTAATACACATCTTCCAAAGTTTATTAGGTTACAAATTTAAAAAAAATCTTACCTTCATTGGTTTCAGTCTCGTGAACTAGCCAAGATGATAAAAGGTTGGGATATTCTTGCAGTTTCTTTTGCTTTTCTGCGATTCTGGGCCCCAGATAATTTCTTCGACATATTTCAATTTACGAAAATTTCAACAGCATTAAATTGTTGTAACGCTAAATTTTATCTAACTACATTGCAACTATATTAGCAATGCGATTTTAAATTAGCATTTCTGGCAGCCTGCCATGTAGCACAAACCTATTCTTCACCAGGGGGTAGGGAGAATTCGATGTCATTCTTTTGTAAAAGGATAGATTATTACTTTCTTTGTACAGAAATGTATTATTTTTTTTTTCTAGTGAATTTTTTCTTCTGTTGGATATCTTAAAGATCATTCAGAATTTTTTAAGAAAAAATGAAAATTTATTAATGAAAAATTATCCTTTTGTCCAAATATTAAACTTTATACAACAAATAACTCTTTGTTGGCTTTTCGGCGCCCCCTCTGGTTAGCGACCGGGGCAGCTGCCCCGCCTGCCCCCCCCCCCCTAGATCCGGCACTGGCTGGAATGCATGCATGATTGATTGGGAATGGCGTCGTGGCCAAGCGTTCAATAAGTAATTTTTTTTTGTTTTCATTTTGGCAACAGAGAAAAGAAATTCCACAATTGACGAGGAGCATCTGCAGTTAAATTTATTCTTAAAATATTGGGATATTCGGAAAAGTTCATATTTTCCTCACAAACAGATATTCATGTACATTTCACACATCGCTTTAAGTTTCTTTTCGTGTTTCAACAGTAGTAAACCTCAATTAACTTTTTGAGTGAAAAGTTAATTAAACTAGAGAATGTACTGTCTCATATCATAAGCAAAAAAAAATTTGTGAACATTAACTTAAAAAATCCAAAAATATGTTGTCAGCATATATTTTTAAATACTTCACGTGTTTTTAAATTTTTTTATTTTTTTATACTTGGGTTTTAATCACAGAAACTATTTCTATAAAAACGCATTTTTTATGCAAAGGCATACAGAAGTTGTTTTTCTCATGAAAAAACATACCCGAATAAGTTTTAGGGAAATGTCTTCGTTTATTTCATGTATAAATAGGGAGCTCTGCCCCCTGCTTGCTAACGCTACGCAATTCCCCTTGGTTCGCGAAGCAAACCAGGCTCGCTTCGCTCGCTTCAAAGTGAGGCATTTAAAATATGCCCTAGCAAAAAGCTATTTCAATTGCATAATCAAGAAAATTCTTGAAAAATGATATTGTGCCATGAAACTGAAAAAATTGGATTATTTATGATGAGCTACAATACTTGTAAGTCATAACCTGAATGAATATTATCATAAAAAGTTATTATTTTTTTTTAAATTGTGGTTTATCCGGAATGCTGAAATTCTTAGTCACTCTATTGTGAATTTTCTGCATAGAAACCTTAATATTCTTAATGGAAATTCCGTGCTCAGTTTTTATCGGTATATATATCCGGAAAACGTTCACATACAAATATGGATAAAACTGTAAAGCAAGGTACGGACTCTGCGCCAAGAACTGTTCACATGAAACAGCGCCAAATTATGGCAACCATAGGCAATTAACTTGTTACTAAAAGAAGGGCATCGGCTGACATTTGTTGACAAAATTCTTGGCACAGAATCGGTACCCGACTTGGAATTTTAACCGACGATTTTTCGAAAAAACTTGGTTTATAGAATTTTAATCCAAAAGAAACGTACTCATCTTGCATCTATTTATTCCCTCATCAACGTAAATATTAAATCAATACGGTTTAAATTGTCAATAATTTGAATCAGTAAAAAGAAAACAAAATATAGCCAATTCAAGTTGTTGACTGATGCCAGAAGTCAAATTTCAAAAGATATATTGTGATTGGCTAGATTGCTGAATTTGGAAACTCGTGCATAAAGTACATTTAGAAAATTCGTGATTGGTTGTTTGAAGTCGTTGCCATTCTGCTCACAGAAATACAGCCGAATTTGGGCGGCACGCAAGAGAATTATATATATAAGATAGATTGGTTGGAAATCATTAAAAAAACATTTCGAAAGAAGTTACTCCAAAAATCAGGGTCACAGTAGTTCGGAAAATAAAAAAGTTTATAATTAATTAAATTTATATTTCCCAGCCTCGGTTTTGAATATAAATGATTGGTCTACTTTAAATGCTTTTTTAGCGAAGCACGCTAACAAGGAGTCGAACCCGTCACTCCTAGATTATAAAACAGGCGCGTTAACCACTAAACAAAAAAGATCTCTGGTGTCTTGGTGTTGTATCTATTATTTGTACACGAGACCACCACACTTTAAAATCCGTCCAGTTTAGGCTTTGGTTGTTTTTAATAAAAAATATTGGATGTAATTTAATTGTTGAAAAATATCCTCATATTTCTATTGTCTCAAAACGTCCTGGATATTGAGCTATGGGTAATCATTAACAAATAGGTTACAGAGTTTAACGATAACCACTGTCTCTTCAAAAATTCAAAAGCAAACATTGTGATAACCTGCTCTGGTGACCCTATTCTAGTTTAAATGTATATTTTTGTTTGAAAGAAAGTTTGAGGTATAATATAAGGAAAAATTCCTTTTCTTTTAAAGCACGTACATTTTAGTTAAAAATAACTTTTTATACTAAACTGCATGTTTAAATCTTTTGAATTAATTATATTTCCGTAAGTGGTAATTTAGTGTTTGATTATGACATCAAAGGTAGCACGAGGCTCGTGCTACAGTGAACGTTGGCAGCCTTGTTAAGCTTGGCGTCCACTATCGCTGAGCAGAGCAGAGCGCAGCGGACGTCCATTGTAGTACGAGGCTCGTGCTACAGTAGACATTGGTAGCCTTGTAATTGGCTCTAGTCCACTCCGCTCTGCTCTACTCTGCTCTGCTCAGTGATAGTGGACGCCTAGCTTTAAACACAATTTGACCACCTTGCCCCCTCTAAGTATGCAATCTGCACCTCCCCCCCCCCTGAAAATAATGCTGCCGACGCTTAAGTCACACGTTTTCATAGAAAGTGTCCTTCGCCATGAATCCAATGAATCCATATGTACTTCGCGCGTAGAAAAATATAGATCATAGTTTTCTTTTTGGCTAAGTATTTAATGTTTCTGCTCCACGGAAAAAAAATTTACAACTGTTTGTTTTCCTTTTGTTACATTTCACTAATTTTTGTAGGATGAATTTGAAAAAATATTCTTCAAATTCTTATCAAAGATTTTACAACACTTTAAGATACTACTTCGTAAATATTTTATTTAAGTCTTTGAGCAAACAATAGATTTAATTAGTTTCCTAAGAAGCGATTTCAAATATAATAATATTTGCTTCCAAATATACAAAGTTGTCTTAATGTGATGTTTTGTTTATTTATATTTTAACCCACCACGATTTGCTTAGATAACAGCCCTGAATAAGCATATAGTAGAATGTTTAATATTCATTTAAATTGAAAAAATATTTTTTAGTTGTAAAAAACCCCACATAAAACTGAAAATGCAATATATTGTCAAAATACACAGTAATATTTTTTACTAAGGCACAGAAATGGCTAAATAATCATGCCATATAAAACGTAGAATAATTGGGCCAAAGGATCTTAAAAAAAATAATAAAGAAAACGAAATAAAACCTTATAGTTTAAAGCATGTAAATAACAGGACTGGCTTGAGAAATTCCTCAGTTAAAATGAAAGAAAAATGAAATACAGTTCTGAAAATACCACTGTTTGAAAATAAAAAATAAAAAAATCTTAAGATTCTTTTAGAAAAAGCCCGTAAAAGTTTAAAACATTTTTAATCACACACGTGAAATAAAGAATTAATATGCCAAATAGCAATAAAAACTGTAGAGGAAAAAACTTGGAATATATTTCGAAAAACTGCTGCAAAATTAGTTAACAATTTTAGTTCTTGAAGTCATGTTTTATGAAACAAGAAGCGCGGAAGAGCCATCAACGGTATAGATAAAAGTACAACAAGCAGGCGAAGACTAAAATGTTGAGAGAAAAAGAGCATTTTGGAAATCTTTTAAATTTTCTATTAATATTTTTATGAATGAAGTCAGGCGAGAATAAGTTTATGAAATAATAAAAAAATTGGACCTCTTTCTTTCTATAATATCTAGTTGATGTCTTATCGACAAAGACTCGTTTTAATGTCTGGCGTAATAAGAAGTGACAGGAAACTTGAATTCTTTTTTATCGTTTGGCATTGAAATTTATTTGCTGTATAGTGAGAAAAATTTGGTTTTTTATTTTGGGGGGGGGGGGGGTGAAGGGAGGGGGAGTTTTTCGCCTTTCCTCCTCCTTCCCATTTTTAATCCATTTAACAAGATTAGTAATTAGTGTTATCCACTTGTAGAGACTTGTAACATTGAATTATTTAATTTTTAGAATCGTTTTGCATTCAAATTACAAAGTTAAATTAAAAACTTTATAAAAAAAAAAAAAAAAAAAAAAACATTTTAAGAATTTAATATTAGTTGCAATATCTTCGTTTGAAAGCTATGGGATAGGGACAGTTTAAGCATAAACTTGGAAAGAGGAAGCTTGTTGCGTTTGGCTATCACATTTGAAAGACAAGAAGGTTTTTATCAGATAGCGTTATTTCTTTGGAGGAAAGGGTTTTGGTTATAAAGCGACTGAAGAAATATAAAGTGAATCTTTTACGAGATAGAGTATTAGGAAAGTGTTATCAGTTTCAAAGGATTTGAAGTATTATTTTCTCATTGTATTTGCAGTAAAAATAGACTGATTGTAATATTTTTAGCTTCATACATTAAACAATCAGTTCAATAAAAAATGCGTGTAATTGTCCTACAATTGTACCAGGTTATGCAACGCGGAAACCATTCTCAAAATTAAATGTTTCTGTTTAAGGCAGTAAACAGCAGGCAAAGAGATTTCTATCATATCATGCCTTTTTACCACAGCAATTTATTTGCTCATAAAAGTGGCGGTGTACCCTAATCCAATCGTCGGATTTTAGTGCCTGCTTCCTTGTTGCAAACACAGTACAACCATCCAGTTTATTTATGCAGCAGTTGTCTCTAACTATGTTAGGTTAGTATAAGGTTTGCTGCTGTGAGTGTGAAGGCACTCGGAGGCCTTGGAAAAGCAAACGTGTAGAGTGCCCTCGAACCAACTGCACGTGTCTGAGGATTCAAGGATTGTAATGTAACGGGTTTCTCTTCACGGCCGGTCACTCTCAAAGCCCCTTCCTTGTTTACAGTTCTTATTCCATGCCTATTGTTGACACTCTGCCCGTGTGAAAATGGTGGAGTAAGGACACATAATAGGGCGAAGAGATAATCTTTGTTTATACTCGTAACATAAGTGTAAGCAAACGTCGTGGAAGCATTGTATTGGGTAGGGGAGGACGAAGAGATTGAGAAAATTAAGTTCGAAAAAGAACGACTCGTCTACTTTTCGGATCACGATTTATACATCAACGTTTTTAAATTTGAACATTATTTGGGCTTATTTCGTTTATATGGGTGGATGTTTTCAAACAGACCAAAATAAGAGTTTGTAATTTAAAATAAAAAAATTCAAATAATTATTTATTTAATGACAAAATCTGTGACATGGATGAACCTAGCATAGTATTTCTCTAGATTTGGAGTTGAATTTCTATTGCAACATACTTTATTTAAATTTTTTTACATTGCAACTACTACAAGAAAGTATCATATCGGTGATCGTAGTTGATTTACTGTTTAAAAGCCACATTATCATAGATTTAATTTTTTTGCAGTTAGTATAGAAGTTATGCATAGTATAAATAAAATATATGAAAGAAATAATATATCTAGTACTTTATTTATAAACTTTCTGGCAAAAATTTCAGAAGGCGTCTGCCAGATGATGCGTCGACCAAATGATAAAACCTAAACAAAAGCATATTGCGGGTTATAACGCCTTGCATAAGTTTTTTCTTTGATTTATACTTAGTTAACATGATGATAATAAGAATGAAAAATAGAAAACACTTTTACCCTATTAATATTTTTTTAAAAATAAGTTGTTGGTTGTTTTACAAGGAACTGAATAAGAATGGATCATCGTAGGCCGGTAATCGACAAGGACGGCCCACAGCTATTTAAATCCAGGCAACGCAAGGTACTTCTACACTAAAAATAAACAGTTAGAATGATTGGTTTATATTTAACTATATATTTTCATTTACGCTCTCATTTTTATTAATTAAAACACTTCCAAATTATAATAACTTTTATATCATGGTGGATAATTTTTGAAAACCAAAACGGTATCTTAAATGGTATTTTATTCGCTCTATAATTTTAGTTTAATAAAGTAATCCAGGATCACTAAATATAAGGTAAGGCTGTAAAGGAAGAGAAAAATCACTGTTCTTCATTTTTGTGACAGAAATCTCACAGGATCAATTTGTTATCAAGTAATTTATTGGAAACAAATTCCTGTGACAGCCAAACGATTATAAATCGATTTGGAGAACAAGATTATCTGCTACTTTCCATGGCTGTGGCGGCGGAAATTGCTTCTGGAAATATAACGGCTCGGAAATTTTATCGGTGTGTACATTTTCTATTTTGAAAAGTTGTTGATTTGGTTTTTCCTCTGCGCAAATAATTAATAACATGCTTTTTAATTAAGCTTTGGTGCTTGTGTAAACTCCATTAACTTAAATCGAATAATTCTTAATTTTAGCTTGTACATTTAACTGAAGTATGAACAAGCTTCTATATATCCTCCATCTGTCGGAGGTTAACTTTCCCAGAACCATGACTATAAATGTTACAGGAACGTACAATATGTCAAATAAAAGGTCGCGTCACGATGAGTTCTCGTACCAAACTTCAACCAGAAGTTACGGTTGGGAGCATCAGAAATGGCTACCTGAATTCAATTTGCATTTCTATCCGTAAACTATGTGTTACAAAAATAAATTCGGAAATCTTGATGAAATTGGTAGGATTACTAATATTGACACTTACGCATTATCCCGTCAATCGTTGGAAAACTTTTTGTTGGTGACAAAAAGTTCTCACCGCCTCTTTGGAGGTCCGGTTCTGCTCGGATCAACGGTTCTGCTCGGCCTTCCAAAAGAATGCCTCAGCTGCGCGCGGATCTGGCATCCGTCGGGAATCAGTTTGGCGAACTTTTTTTCTTCACCAACAGTCGACGGGATAATGAGTCAGTACCCAAATTTTCATCAGAAAATACTTTGAAGTTTGACAAAAGAGTTGCTCATCAACTGGATGATATATTTGTTGAATAAAACAGCAACTCCAAACTCGCAGGGTTATTGTTGTGAATCGTCAACCTTAACAGTGCGAGTTTCCAGTCGTTAAGGGGGCTTACTACTAAAAATGTTTTTCGATTTTGCTTTGAACTGATTTCGGTGGCAACTCAGGGGGAGGGTCCATATTCTCCGGGTAGTGATACTTGATTGGACAGCAGTGGGTGATTGACAATGTCAGAAAGAGGGGAACCTAGTGAAGAGATACTCCTCATATGACCCCAGAGGTCACACTGTCAAGAAGTTAATCACTTTCTTTTGCCCGGGTAAGAGGAACCTAGTTTGTTGAGGCTGTAGCCAGCCAAAGTTTGTAGGACGGGCAAAAATTTTCCCAGGAGGGGCAGAAATATAAATTATTTAATTGGTTTACCATTGAAATTTTTACAATTATATCAATTACTACGAATTTATACAATTTTTACAATTCGTAAAAGAGTATTTATCAGAGAACTTTATGAAGTACATATACAAAAAAATATTTAAAAAAAGAAACATTGTTAATGTATTTTTGGTGTAATGTTATTTTTATTAATTCTTTTAAAGACCAGAAATTTTTTTGATAAAAACAAAACTTTCAGTTTAAAATTTTTTAAAGTATATTTAATACAATTCTATTCCTTTATAATATTCTATGCTGGTCCATCTCTTAATTTTTCACATATTTCAACTTAAGAATATCTATTTTAAAAATAATTACAAATATAAAAATTAGTACAAGTTACTTTTACATAAAAAGTTTTTTTAACACAAAGTTTTTTCGAAGTTCCGTTCTTACATTTCTATTTAAAAATATATATTGTTAAACAAATTACATTATCCTATCATTGGTCTTGTGGAACAGCTACATAACTCTTTAACAAACTTGTCATTTAAGAAATTCTTTCAGCAATAAAAAGTTATTTACATTTTTATATAAAAACTATATCTTTAATATATATATATATATATATATATATATATATATATATATATATATATATATATATATATATATATATATATATATATATATATATATATATATATATATATTACTAATAGAATTGCATTTTCCTTTATTTTCTCCTATCATTTTCAATACTCTGAAAAATTTATCAGAAACTATTATAATATAAAAACCCTTTTTCTATTTCTTTGCATATATTATTAATTATAATATAAAATAATAGAAATTCATTTTCCTATTCTTGGTCTTATACTAAACATTTTGAAACTTTTTAAAATACATAGCATAAAAAAATCTAAAATAAAATGATAAATGTTAGTATAATTGCAATTTCCTATCTTTACACATATTATACTCGCCCCCCTCTGGCTACATGCCTGGTTGTAGCCGATCTCGCTATCCTAATAAGTGGGCTGCGTGTATAGCTGTAATGCTACTTTTTTTTAAAAAATAATTTTGAAACTTATTTATATTTATAATTTTTTTTTATTAAAAATAAATATATTTAAGAGTAGAAATAGATTTGTACTGTTAATTAAGAAAAAAAGATTAAATAGGGGTGCCAGAAGAGTTGATAAAAAAAGTTATCCATGGTACCATAAGAACTTCATTATCCTGAAACTCATTACAACGTATCAATTTCAAGAGACGTTTATATGGAATTTAATTTTGAAAATTCGCTAATCTCCTGTTGGGGAGAGAACGTGGAATTCGATTTCGGATATAACCTACATAAATTTTGTCAAATTAGGCTCAATAAAACAGATGACTCAAAATCTTTATAAGGTATTTTAATATTCCTTCGGGGCAGTTCTGAAAAAATGGAGTTTCAACAAATTTATTTAATAAAATTTGTTGAAACAGAAAAGAATGTTTTTAAACCTAAATAATGAACCTTGGAGGTTCAGCAATAATTATAGTAACCAATGGGACAGTTTACAAAAAGAACATGACGTATATTTAAAAAGTGTGCAAATCAAGATGGATTTAAGTTCTCAACTAGATTAGCATTTTAATGCATGCGATAAAAGAAAACTTTATGGGATACAAGACGTTATTATGATGAACTATAATTGACGTCTATGTTTATTGTTGGTTTTAAAACCCTCTTATTTACTATATTCAATCATTCGTGTAATTCCCTAAATATTACAAATTGTTGATGTACCAGCGAAGTCTTAGGGACATTACGTAGTTCCATTATTTCCAAACTATGTAATAAAAAGCAGACATTTTTTTTTTGCAAAAGGTTATGTAGCTCTGATTTTTTTAATATGTTATAAAGGTCTGTCCCGTGGTTTATCAAACCAAGTTTTTGCTAACACTTGTGGTGCAGGGTGCAACAAAAACCAAGTCGTTTTTCAGTTTATACGTCAAAACTGTTTGCCAATGCATCTTAGAAACAAACATTATATTCAAAAGTTTCAGAGTATTAAATTTTTTATAACTTTTGAGCACGAAGTTTTTTTTTGTAGAACTATTATGTATATAGTTAAGCCGCATGAAAGTCAACACTTTTTCGTAAAAATACTATTTTTTTAAGATTTGTGTCGAGTTTTTTTATGTCTCCATAATGGTACGTCTTAGAGAAAAAAAAATTCAGTATAAGCTGTAGAACAATAAATTTCCTACAAGTTTTATACAACAAGTTATTTTCTAGGACTAATAACAAAAGAGCTACTCTGATTTTTGCATTTTCCGTGGTGCACCAAAAAAAAATACGCTTTTCAGTTTATAGATCATAACTCTTATCCTAAACACAAATATTAAATTTAAAACTTGTAGAGTATTAAATTTGCTATAATTTTTGTACATAATTGGTTTTTGTAAAACTATTATGTAAAGAGTTAAGTAGCATCAAAATAAAAACTTTTTCGTTGATTTTACTTTCGAACTTTATAACAAGAAAAGAAATTTATACAATGTAGAAATAAGTACGAAAATTTTCAGAAAAACACAGGGTAAGTAAAACTCTAAAGAAGTTAAAAAACAAAAAAAACAAAAAAACATGCACGGTCTTCACAGAACTGAAGTTATCTATTAATAAGGGTAAAATAATACCAAAAACCATCAGTGACACACACAAAACTAGGGGTGTGGAACATCGCACAACTTTTAATTACACTATAATACTGCAGTATTATAGTGTAATTGAAAGTTGTGCGATGCATACTTTCAAACCCTATGCATATACATATGGGTGATTGAATCTTAGTAATCCGCTTCTGAATCTTAGCAAACATATGTCATCGTTGTTTTTTTTTGGGGGGGGGGGGGGAGTTATAATTAAAAAATTAACTTTGAAACAATCTAGTCATGTGACGTATGTTTATAGAATAGTTTTTGATGCTGAATCGAATGAAAAAAAGGCAAGACGCTATTACCAACCAAGAAAAAGTTAGTCCTTCTTATAAACGAAAAAACATGTAAAAAGCGAGAAAAGGTAAAATTAGGCAAAGAAATAAAAAATTATTTAGCAGAGAAGCGGGTTTTTGAAGTGTGGGGGGGGGGGAGAGGGAAGGGAATGACGAGTACGTGTGGAGTATTTTTTGATGAAATTGACGATTTTTTTACTCGAATAAAAAAAGGGAAAAAAAAGACGATATAACTATCCTCCATAACAGTTATAGTCCATTTGTTCACTTTATAGACGAAAATACATGTAACATAAAAGTTCATGTAATGAACCAAAACTGAGTGGAAAAAATTAAAAAACAATCAAAATGTAATCGAAAAAGTACCAGTTAGCAATAAAATAAGTAAATAGTTATGAATAATCGAAATAGTAAGTTAGCAAAAACATTAGTGATAAAAAATAAGTAATGAAATAAAGTAGTTTTTACACGAGTAGTTTAGTTTATAAAAATGACTATGACTTTGTAAAATAGTTATATCGTCTTGCTTTTTCTTTCATTCGTTTCATCGTCAAAAAATACTTTACACAAGTCTAACAGGCCTAGATTATACTAAAATTAATTTTCAGTTTAAAAAAAAAACCTCTACCCCCTCAAAAAACGTCCTTCTATGCTATATAATTTCTTTATTCTCATGACAAAACGTTTTTGCCACTACCAAGTTTCATGAACGGACCAATTTTTTACTTATTTATGTCGTATTTTCCCTTTCCTCACTTTTTACATGTACTTTCGTTTATGTACTGTAACTTCTAGATTGTTTAACGACTTGCTTTTTTTTTTCATTCGATTTAGTATAAAAAAATACTCTAAAATCATAAGGCCAAATGCTTAGATAGTTCCAAAATTAGTTTTTCAGTTATAAAAATCCCCTAATCCCCCACGCTCCCCCCAAAATAAACACCCTTCTTTGCTAGATATTTTTATACTCTTTTGATTCTTCATTTTCATGATAAATTAAATGTTTTTACCAAGTCTCGTGATAAATGAAATGTTTTTGTCAAGTTTCGTGAACGGAGCAATTTTTTGTTTTTTTTATCCTATTTTACTTGTACTATATTCGAACATTTTCCTAATTTAGGAGTTTTCCAAAAAAAAAAAAAAAATCGGAAATCGCCAACTTAAACTGTTCTTATATCAAATATATTCTCATTCCCTCTCAAAATATTCAATCTTGAGAAATGAACTAACGTTTTCCTATGAAGGACAAATTTCAATATGCAATCAGCCGCCTTTTACTGCACCACAACAAAACAGGAAATATATAGAAATACAAGACAAGAACCCCATTCCATTTCCAAGAAAGGGGAAGCGATCCCCTCCTCTCTCTCTCTTCCCCCCCCCCCCCTTCTCCCCTATCCACTCCACAAGGTAAAAAAAAAAATCCAGCTCTTCTCCGACAATTAAGGCGGAGCTTGTAAGAGGCGGAGTTTGCACCTTTTTTTCTTATAGTTAGCTTCAAAGTTTGTCTAAAATTGACAGTTTGAAAAATAAAAATAAAGTTTTAAAACTTGAACTAAACAGATAATAGTCCAATATTTATTTTTCAGTGGTCATTTTTTAAATATCTCTATTCCTTTTCCTGTAAAATGAAGTTAAAGTAAAAAGGATTATATTTTTTCTATTTAAAAAATATTTAACAAAATTTTTGACAAAACTAAAAAGATTCAAAGAATCCTCAGAGATATATCTATCCAACAAAACAAACCCTGCAGAAGTATTCTCAAAACTTCTTTAGCAAAATTCAAGCATTTGTTGCATATTTTCCCATTGCCTTAGCATTAGAGGGGATATTCAAGATGGACGGTATAGAGGAGCCTTAAATGTCGCCACATGTAAGATAATTGATATCTGAGCCTGTTGTACTGAAATAGAAAAGTGTGTAAAAGCGATCTTTTAGTGACTGCTAATGTTAAAATCCAAGTAATTTGGTTAGAATGCCCCTCCCCCCCCCTTTTTTTTGTGGTGATTTTGCGCCAAGTATGGTAACCCGGCGCCTATATGGTTCCATTACAACTTGGCATCCATTCTGATAACCTGTAGTTCAATTCAGTAGTAGTGTCAATGCAACTTGGCGGCAATTTGCAGAGGCGCCAAAAGTATGTGTGTGGGGAGGGGGGGGGGGGGGCGTATAACGCATTTTAAGAAGGTTTTTTTCTTTTTCTTTTTACCATTACGTTTCCTAGTTAAATGAAATTATTGGAATTGGGAAATCTTTTCTTAAAGTTGTTTGCATAGAAAATAGGAAATCAATAACATAATGTTCGATTCATTGCACAATATTTTGAATATTCTCATGACGGGCATTATAATCCTCCCCTACTTTGTTGGTAGTGTTCAGGGATATCCTTTTTATGGAGTAGAAAATCGACTGCCACCAAAAAATCTATATTTAAATACACGAAATGATTTAAGATGGCAAATCAAGGATAATTTTTATAAGCTAGGGTACTATGTCCACTGCTCGCTAAGGCTCGCCAACCAATTCGCTATCAATTAGATATTTATGGGTCTCAAAATAAACATACAACTTTTACTTCAAACTTAGACAGCAATTCAAAATATAGTCACGGTACTTTCACTATAGTTAATATAATTCGCACTTTCCAGTTTAAGTTATACTGCTCCAAATCCCTACATACTTGTTACAATTCTGTTCTATTGGATCAAAACGATGCTAAATTTGCGCTTGTTTACCATGTTTATGGACCTTATGCATGGCGTTATTTTCACTGCTTACATGCGTGGGCTTAAATTCCTATATTGAAGGGAACCACTTCCATATTTTCTTTTATGGTTAAATGGAACATATCAGTGGATGAGTTGTTCTCTTTGAGCCATTCTACAAACCTTATCAATTGTTTCGATGTAAGCAGTGAATGCTTGGGACTTCAACATTTGGGACATGCTAGTACTAACTTCAAAACACATTTAAAAACAAATTCGAATAGTCAAATTTTTTTAGCCAATCGTTATATCTATTTCACTTTCCCTCGAACATAGCAGTTGATTGTGACAACTATACTTGTCCTCCATAATCGTCACCTAAACTCAAAAATGTGTTTTTATTTAAAAAAAAAAAAAAAAAAAAAACTTAAAAGACAGCATTAATAATAAAAAAATCCATATTGAAATTATGCTCTTTAGCTTAACTCTGCGGCACCAAAAAAATTTCATAACGTATGTTAGCAAAGAACATAATTTTAATAAGCAGGGAAAAAAGCTCTTTATTAACCATTCACTAATTCGAAATTAGCCGTATACAATTTAGTGACATCGAAATAAATAAATAAATAAATAAATAAATAAATAAATAAATAAATAAATAAATAAATAAATAAATAAATAAATAAATAAATAAATAAATAAATAAATAAATAAATAAATAAATAAATAAATAAATAAATAAATAAATAAATAAATAAATAAATAAATAAATAAATAAATAAATAAATAAATAAATAAATAAATAAATAAATAAATAAATAAATAAATAAATCCCAAAGTAAAAATTTATTAATATAAACTTGCTTGGCTGAATAGAAAAGTAGAATTGTCCTAAAATGTCAAAAATAACATAAATAATGCTTTTAATTTCAGCTAAGTAAAGGTGAACCCAAATAAAGTCAGCCCAAGGCAGGAACTCCTTCTTTCCCTCCGAAAAATAGGCCCTGATTATAAACTTGCAATGTTATTGGGACATAGTTATATTTCCAATCGACAAAAACACTGGAGAAAGCCACGTAACTAAAGTTGGATGTAAACGTACACAGTCACGCGAGCCATGACATAACGAAAATGAAAAGAGTTTTGCCGCATGCATCGACCATAATCGCAGACATCTGGGAATAAAACACACTATCGGCCAATCGCACACCACCATGACATGCAATAATAAAGGGAAAAGAAGAAATATATGTCACTGTATTCCATATTTTCTTTCATGGTTAAATGGAACATATCAGTGGATGAGTTGTTCTCTTTGAGACATTCTACAAACCTTATCAATTGTTTCGATGCATCTCAAACCTAAAATAGGTATGGAAAAGGACTTGGAAATTACTGAGCCGAATTAAAGTTTATTTAGTAAATAGATTTTTCTAGGGTGTTATAGCTCATTTTCCATTTCAAATTGCCACTTATTCATTGTGCAATATTATCTCTGGATAATTTTTTTTTTACCATTAAATTATATGGTCTATAATACAATAACATTTTGAATCTTTTATGGCAATTTCCTCGCACTTATGGTCATTGGCAAATTCAAGTGTGGATCAAGCGTGCAGCAAATCTTCTGATCTCTCGGGCATTGGACGGAAAACTTTCCATAAAATTGTCTAGACACAAAGCCCTGCAACTTCAAGAAAAGTACTTGGTTGCTAAAGGTTTTTTGAAGCAACGTAGAAAAGTTGTTTTTCAACAAATTTTGTTACATAGAAAGCGCAAATAAAGAATTACTTTTAGATTTTTATTTAAAAAACAACATTTTTAATCTATCTGTTGGAGATATTGGTATACTTTAGGTCAAATTTAAATCCTCAAAAAGAAAAACCAATAAACTATGTAATTTTTCAAATCGTGTATTAAGATGTTTCTACTTATTTTATTCTAGTGGTTTGTTTAGGCAAACTTATTTTTAAGACTGATGTTTAGTTATAAGTTTCTTGTTATTTAATTATAGAATTAGTTGACAAAGTCAGTAACTATTATTTTTCAAAGAATTATTATATTATAGGATATTTTTTATTAATTTATTGTTTACCATTTATAAAGGTAAGTAATAGTTAAAATGTAATTGTTTGTAAAGTTAAATTAAAAAAAAATAATCTATTATTGTTATTTTTTAAATAAAACTTTAATTGGGGATGATTTGAAACTAACTTCATCGTACCACCTAGAGAAAGACAAAAATAAAAATAAGTAGCTATGTACCAACTTACAGTAGGGCAGAATAACGAAAACGCTGATCAAAGTGGAATTTATTTGTTTGTTATTTTTAGGATCTTCACTAGTTTAGGCGATGGGGCAGGGTTAATAAGTGTCTGGAACATCTTGTTTCACACCTCCTAAATAATTTTCTTTTCGCGTCGGAGCTGTGCAGGTATGTATGTTTACCTTCATTGGTGAGGGATTGGTAAGGCGAGAAATACTAATGCTTGTTCAAGTGCGTTTTGAAAATGGATTTATTTACTAAGGGAGACATTTTTACGAAGAATTTATAGCAAGCGACAAGCAAAATGCAAAATGATTTAACCATTATTTTAGAAAATTTCAATATATATATTTTAAATTTTTAAAAGGTACCTTCAGTTTTTCACACGATTTTTTGTTATGTGTTACATGTATTATTGAAAAAGTTTATGAAACACACATTTGGTCATTCTACTTTTTATATGTTTAGAAGGACTAAAAAATTGCGTTTTATAAACAGCATTTATATCTTGCTGAAACTTGCTTGCCTGTTTTGCAAGAAATTTGCAATGTGTAAAATAATGAAACTTCTTTTTTTATCATTTCATTAGCGGCAAGGGCGACCAAATATTGTTAAACGAAAAAATATGTATTGTTTTTATTGATATTATAAACTTAAAAGTCTTAATAAAGGTTTTAACACTCTATTACACACTACATTCTTTATTTAAATCTTTTTATAAACGAATTTTTAAAAAATAAATTATAAACTGATATTTTAGGCTAAGAAATCTAAAAGAATATGTAAAAACAGCCAAAAAAAAAAAAAAAAAAAAAAAAAAAAGGCAATACTTAATGAAAAATGTAAAATGCAATTCTTATTAATTTAAAGGAATTAAATTTTCTGCATAAAAACTAACATAAATATAGTAAAGTGTTATCCTGAAAAATAAACGAATTGTAAAAATTATTTTCTCATTAAGAGGAAGTCCTAGTAAGGATCATTCCCTATACTCAATACGTTACAATCTTCTAGCCCAGTGCATTTAAATACTACTTTCTATAAAACTTTGAAATTTGGTGAGTAAGTGCGAAAGTGATCCCTTAATGAAATGAAATAAATTGTTTTCATTTAATGGCTATCTATTATGAATGAAAATTAAAATAGCAAGAGACAAAACCAGATGGAACCACTGCATATGCATTGACATAAAAATTTCAAGAATGAAATAAAAAATATTAGACGATATTTTAGATTTTTTAATTTATGTCATTTCATTAAGGTCATCGTTTTCAAACCCTCTCACAAAATTTCAAGGTTTTTTACCAAGTAGTTTCTAAATACACTGGGCTAGAAGATTGTAACATAGCGAGTACAGGGAATGATCCTTACTAGGACTTCGTCTTAAAATCGGCGTTCTTCAGAAGCAAAATAAGGTGGTATCATCAATTAGTATTTATCTGAAATTAAAAAATTCTTACTAAGAATGGTTGTGATGAAGCCAAAAAAATACAGGTATATTCTTACGCATAGTTCATCTGATTACAAAATATTTCATACTTGATGTGCACTTAAAAGTTTCGCAATACGGAAGGTATGTTAGCTAGAAAAGGCTATGCAACAACCACTCTTTGCTTTTACTATTTGATAATTTTATTATGATAATGATTTTATTATGGCTATGATAATTTTATTATGATAATGATTTTATTAGGGCTATGATAATTTTATTCTAAATAGAATGAAATAGTATAAAAATATCGCAGAATCTCATTTGAAACCAAACAAAAATAATTTTTTACTAAGTTAATCAAATTAACTTCTAGAATGATAACATTTACCAGTCTTCTAACGAACTTCTAACAGTAGCAACACTTACCACTATAAGTATTCGATTGTTTTATGATATTATCTTCATATTCCTTATGGGGTAAGTTGGAAATATTGTTACATCTACTTTTTAGAAATGATCTACTTGAAGTATAACTCAATAAATTAAAATAAAAAAAAACTACATTAAGAGAAATATTTTAATAGACATTTAAAGATTTTGATTTAGTTTAAAGATGCTAAACGACTATATCCACATTTTTTAATATTTGCTCCACATTCCAGAAGAGGCATTTGTAAACAGAAAATTTAGAGAGGTGTTTATAAAAAATGTTTCAAAGAAAAAATACAGACACATAAGAAATTTTAGAAACATAAAACTTTGTGATTCAATAGCCACAAATTTATTTCTAAGATATTAAAGATTAATTTCCATTGGTTTTTTTGAAAACTGTAAACTTTCTACACCAAATATTTTTGGCAAAACATTGATTAAAAAAAAAAAAAAAAAAAAAAAAAAAAAAAAAAAATGGTCCATACACAAATGCATATTTTTAAGGTTTTGATTCAATAAATATATTTTTGAATTTTGGTGAGACTTTCACCCCTTTTGTGCCAATATGCGACTGGATAATAAATAAAATGATTGCTTAAATACATTTTTTCCCACACAAACTTTTTTTCACCATGACAGCTTAAAGAGCGGATCGTCACCGAAAATGTAAGTTATAATTTTAAATACACAAGGAAAAGGTTTAAAATTGCTCTGAAGTCAAAAATCAGTTTTTATTCAGCCTGTTTTATTTTAGCTTAGCTTTAAAGTTCAAGAAAATGAAACTTCACATTTTGATTTCGTCAATCATTTCGTGGTGAAGTATAAAATTTGTAAGACAAAAAATAAAACATTCAATTATTATTTCAAAACAAAACTAGTGGTGTGGAATATCATACAACTTTCAATTGAACTATTGTTTAAGAGGGCTATCCAGTTAGGAGTGCAACACTCTTAGTAATTAACTTAAGAATTTACTTGAAACGAACCCCTCCTGAAGGGTTCCACTGATTGGTAAAAAGTCTAATTCAAACGGCACTTTTATCATATTAGTGGAGTACAACACAATTGGATCAGACAGGGTTAACGAGAATAAATATTTATTACACTACATAAAATCATTCTTACATAAATTCCTAATTTGTCCTTTTATAACGGACCTTGGCTACAATTACAAGGCACTAGTGATTCACCATTTCCTACATTCAATTCCTATTATTTCAATCCTACATCCTATACTAATTACTCATATTAAATCATAAAATGATAACAATTTCTATTTCCTACGCAATTAGTACTAAAAATAGATAAATCAACTGATTTGCATCTGCCTACGCATGGGAGAAAACATGAGAACACTTACCGTTGTGACGGTCGTTCAGGCGACATCAGTAGTGGCACACCCACATAGCAATTACGGATCCGGACTTGTCAATTCCGGATAATCCACAAAGAGGATACAGCATCGAGCTAAAAACTCCCTTCAGGCCTCTAAGTTGAGCCTCCTATATCTCTCAAAATTCATCTCTCGTCTCCTTAATTTTACCCCTGTTTCCGTTTTACCGCGATCCCAAGGAAGGCGGGTTTTTCCGATTAACCAATCTAAACCCCTAGGTTTCCTTAACAGCCAATAAGGCCTACCTTTATCTTAAATCCATACTTTTGGGTTTTATCCAATAATCCTGCGTCCGGGGGAATCAAGTCCCACCCGTAAACTTTCCTGGGATTTCAGTGGTTGGAAGGTAAATTTCATTGTTATGATCCTAACATTCCAGGTGTACAATATCGCTGACCCCCGTCCCTTAACGAACAATCCGTATAAAATTGCATTCAAACGCATATTGTCCCTATATGTCAAATTCACCCCAAACGAGTCGAATTTATGCAGCGCCATGTCAGGACCGACTTTTCAATCGAAGAGATTTATCTTTTACCAGCTGCGCTTCTAACAACGAAAGCTCCCTATAACATTCCAACTTAGGTTTGAGACCACTTAACTAACGTCCCTCTTTACAAAAGGAAATATGTTAGCTGGACTTGAATAAGCCGGCCAACACTATATCAATATCTATATGAATTGGTGTAATTTACCGTTTTTGTTTTCACATTTTCATTAATTAAAAAAAATAGACCGTTTGGCTTTATTTTTGGTGATAATGATTGTAATGTTCAAAAAACTCCCCACTAAAATGGCGAAGTTGGCTATATGTTTTTCGGTAATTATTACATTATTCCTTTTGTGGTAAATGAAACAAAAGAGAAACAGTCGTTGATGGACCCAAGAGAAAATAACTCTGTTTTAAATCTATTCGTTTTTCTACTTCTAAGCCTTTGTTGAATTTCTACGGAAATTTTGTGGATGGGAATGTTTGGGGCAACTTAAAGGGCATTACCGCAGCGATTTTGATCAAAATCGTTTGAACCTTTTTCGGCAATTGCTGAAAAACCTAATTTAATGACAACTACCGTATGCCCATGCACAATTTTGACAAAAACGTTAATGGTAGGTCCTAATGATCACTATTAATCCGTATACAAAAGTTGAATACCTTAGCTCAATCCGTTCGGGAGCTATGCTGACCACGTACAGGCACAGACATTTTTTCTATAAAACGTGTAGGAAAAAAAAATAGAGTTTTTTTTTTATTTTATGCCGAATGCAATGTTTTTATTTTCTTATGTTATATGGGTAATTGAAAGTAAAATGCGTCAAAGATAGCAAAAGGATCGTCACATTAAGTGACATTGTTCACTGAACTAGGTGGGCAAAAGTATAAATGTATATCTTGCAGGTATGTAAAGTACCTGACAGCCCCCAAATTCCAGTAAGTAAAATGCTTTCTCCATTTATTTCAGCTGTGATGTTGCGTACAACTTGTTGAAAAATTTCGTCTTTTCCTAATACCAAATTGGTCGCTTTTAGTAGAATCGTCCATGGTATTTATAATTCCAAACTTTATTTTAAATTCCACTTAGGAGAAAAAATACATTTTAAAAGAATAAAGAAGTGGAATACAATCTTTCAGGATTTTTTTTTTTTGCACCTTTAAAACCAAATGTATGGTTTATAAATCAATTGAAAATTTCCAATGTTTCAAGAAACAAGAATTTTAAAATGAGCGCAAATATATTTTTTTTTCTTCTTTCACAGTTTTAAGAAATGTCCTTTCTGTACTTTCCCCTCATTTAAAGTAAACAAGTCGGAAAAGTTGTTTTACAGAAAAGAACAGAAATTCAAATTAGGAGGATTTTAAAGAATAATCTTTTAAAATATTTTCGCTCGGTTAGCTGGATAAGTGTAAGATTTATATATTTTCTTCTGGACAGTAAATGTCTGTATTGAACAATGCGAAATGTTGGAAATGTGAAGGATCTAAATATTCCTTTGAGTACTCTTATAAAAAAATTTTAAATGTATTCACTGGTATATTTTTGTGGAATTATTATGAATTGCAAAGCCAGTGTTGCAATTTTAATTCTTGTTTAGTTATAAAGTACCTCAATACTTTTATATCTATATTCAAACAGTAGAAAAAAAAAAAAAAGAAAAAAAAAAAAAAAATAGAATAGAATAGATTTTTAAAAACCAGGCTTTATACAAGTGCTTAAACTTCCCTAGGACAAATATTTAAGTCAAAATAAGTTGTTTGCGTGAATATATTAAGAGGCATAGTGAAATTTTATTTGTCATATACCATTGTAAAAGTACTTTAAATAAATGTCTTTTTTCGGGTTAGAAATTGAAGTTTGTAAAAGTTCATTTGTATAAAATTCGTTTGGAAATCCAAAAAGCATAGAAATACTATATTTAAAAATGTAAAGTAAAAATATCTATTTTAAATTGAGTATGACAATTTTTCTTTCTTTAAATGACTTAAGAAAAACTAAGGGAGCAATAAATCGTCTTTCATTGTTTAAAGAACATCTATGCTCCTACTTTTACTCCAAAATAAAACAAACAAAATATCCCCATCGTTGCAACTCTCCCTTTTCTTATCACCCATATAAAATTACAGTTATGTGAAGAGTTAAATGATTTAACGCAAACTGTGGGAATAAATATAAGGCATTTTAAGTTACTCCAATACGAAAACAATCGCAATTCCAAATAAGTCTTCCTGTAAAACAGACACATCAAAAGACATACAGTGGCTCCCAAAAGTCTTTGTACACTTAAAAATTTCAATCAAATACTACATTATCCATTTCAAAAATTAAAATTGGCGAAGTTGATTTTTTAATAATACCTCTAATTTCATCTTAATAAAACTATATAAAATATTTTTAATGCATAGTAAAACATATTTTTAGAAAAATCATTAACCTAAAAGTATCATAAAAAATATCTCCCGAAAATCTTCGTACACTTAATTTTTTTTTTTTTTTACATATTTTTTATTTATTGTAAAAATATTTTAGTTAATTAGTAATTCGTAGGATATTCAAATCTTTTAGCATTTATGCGTCTAGACAAACTTAACTAATTTTTCTTTGGTAATTTCTGCATCAATATTCCTCCATTCTTGGATCATTTCTGTTTTTAGTTGTCTTTTCGTTTTAATGTCGAGTCTTCTTACTTTGACCTCCAATTTTCTCTAAATCTGTTCTTTTGGGTTCAAATCTGTCGACTGAGATAGTGTTTTTTGATTTTGTGGGAAACTATAGAAGCAATCGAAGTGATAATTGAATGCTGTATGCTCGGCTCATTATCTTGATAAAAAATAAAGTTATTTGTAATAGCCAAATTTTAGGCTGACAAATTTAATTTATCATTCAAAATATTCAAATAGACTTCATGATTTTTTCTTTATTATATTATTAAATACCAATTTATCAAGTCTCAATACTGATAAACACCCATACACAAAGACATTTCCACTGCCATCCTTTACTGTTCCAGAAAAGTTATAAGGATTAGGCTCATCATTTTTCTCCTCCACACAATTGTGCACCCATCGAAACCAAAAATGATATATTTGTTTTTATCTTCAAAGAAGACATGGTTCCAGTAAGTTTCTGGCTTATTTGTCATTGCCTTTGTAAAGAAAAGACGAAACTTTATATTTTTAGTATTTACGAAATTTTTTCTTCGGGCACCCATGTAGTCCAGCTGATCTGGCTACTTTTCAAACTGTTTCATTTGAAATTGAAGTCAAATGTTTTTCTCCTGCATTCTGAATAAACTTTTATAGCACACAAACATGGATTTTTCTAAAAGTTTCTTACAATAAATTCCTTTCCACATTCAAATAACTGTGTAGGGCAATCTCTTCTTGTCTGGTTTTGAATTCTATTTTCTTGTCTAAACGTTTTATCACATATTAGACAGTTAAATGGAATAAATTTAATATATGAGATGAGCTATACATAAAATACATTTATTACTATTACGATAAAATATGATCAATTAATAGACGGTTGTTTGTGGATTTTTTATGGCTACGAACCAATTTAGAGAATAAATAGATTATAATAAATAGAAAAAGGTTTAATTTAGAATTAAATAGACGTTCTACAAAAAAAAAGTATCGAAGCTAATATTCGAATTCAATTCCAAACTACAGTACTTTTCTACACATTTTTAAAGTGTACGAAGTCTTTTGGGAACCACTGTAAGTCTTTGTTTATGAAATTTGTGTTAAAAGCAAGATAAATTTTTTAGTCTATAAGAGAAAGAAATAACAAGAACCCTTAATTTTATGTATCAATGTATAAGTCTCAAAAACTTTATAAACATAATTCAAGACTTTTTTTTTTGTCTCGTTTATAACTTTTTAGTTTGTGTCTTGTTTTGCATGTTTCTATGTTATCCTTTTCAGCACATAAATTTTAGATCATTAATTTTTTCACATTAATTGATTATTCTTTTTCTTTATTTACTCCACTCAGAACCTATTAATAAGAAAACACCCACATGATCTCAACCTTCTTCATATTACCTGCATAACACAAAGCAAGCGTGAGATGAATAATCAAACTCAGGAAGCTGGCTAATTAAGAAAGGCCGAGAAATTTATTCATGAGCTACCCTGATGCACGTTCTCTTTAAGACCTATGTCACGTAAGTTTTTTAGTGACCTTGCACCAAACTGTAAACAAAATAAACATCAACTACAACATATGTTGTCAAAGCATGATGCTCATTTTCTGGTATTAAAAGTATAATTGCCTACCTAATAAAATGTGTCCTTCATTCGATTTTGTGGTAAACATGATCACCCTAAGCTGGCTCCACTGTTACAACAAATTACCAATGCATCCGCCCGAATGCGGCAAAGAACAAACAAGAGGAGGCGTGTCACAGCATGAAGTGTCGTTTTAAAGTTTCCTCACAATCCGAAACAAAACCATCCCGATTAAACGGCGTGAGACTTTGTGTCACGTGGGTACCTTACGACCTTGTAGTCATATTCCTACCTGTTGGAACTGCTGAGCTCGGAAAGAATCTTTGCAGGTGAAGGTCGTTTTCGACGAGAGTCGCGTGACTACAGGAAAAGCCTGATTCAACGTCGATTTTTTTAATAGGCACGTGCTTGAAAGATAGTGGATTTTTTATCACAGGAATATTCTTGCAATTGCTGTAAGCGAGAAACTATAAAAGGTGCTCAAAGAACCGTTGATAAAAATAGTTGCTAGAAGATAATTCATCAAAAAGGATATCGTTTTTGTAATTGTCGGTGTTGTTTGAAAGGGAACTTGCTTGCACTATATCGACTAATAATAGAATCACAGAATATACTTGCAATTACTGTAAGCGAGACATTATAAAAAGTGCTATAAGAACCGTTGATAAAAATAGATACTAGAAGATAATTCCACAAAAAGAATAGACTTATAATAGAAACGTGCATTAAATCAGTTATTAAATTCCAGAAAAGTGTAGTTGTTTGATATTGCGTCTGTGTCACTATTAAAATTTTTCAGCAGTTAGTGGATCACTCAAGACACAATTGTTGAAATGATAGCATGAAAGATATATTAGTAAAAGTCGTTGAAAAATATTCGCTCGGAGATTACATAAAATATTCCATAGAAATAACGTATAAAATTAATTTCGAAAGTAACTTAAGGAATAGAAAAAATTAACAGGGAGTAAAGTGCACCTGGATATTGAAGTAGAAATCAGGGGCAATGGTGATTGGAGAGGGAGAGGGTTGAGAAACGAAGGTCCTTACTCACAATCTACCCACGTGTATGATAAAATTTAATCTATCTAACTTGGACATTTTTACACTTCTTTTCACGTTTATCAAAGATCATTTTTCCTGTTTGCTGTCTGAAAGACACGACCTAAAGCAATGCATAACCTTTTCCACATTCTGTAGGCAAGAAACGACACATATAATTTACTTTTTACCTTTAAATAAAGAACACAAATGAATAAAATAATCTTATTAATTTTAAAAATTATAAATAAGTTACTCAATGTAGGAAATTAAACATTGACAATAATACTTTTCCTTTCAAGGAGTTGACTAAATGAAATGTATTTTATAATTCCGGAATGGATTTTTTTAAAAAACAATTTAAATGAAAAGGATAAGATATCCCCGATTCTTTTGTTGGAAAAACGAGTTTCTCTAAGTTTTCTCTTGCTCAAGTATAGGACATTGAACACATTTTCCCAATATTTAATACCTATTTCTCAAAAATAACAGCCACCGCAAAAACCATCAAATGACCGATTTTGTTTTCCTAACGGTAAAACAATCCTAAAAGTGCCAAATCGATAAAACAATCGAAAAATGCCGAATCGATTAGTGTTGTAAAGGCGATAATGTCACGCACAATTTTCTAAGTTAAATATTTACCTTCTTCTCTTCTACTATGTCTTCCCGCTTTCACACTAAGACATTTTTTCAAATCTTCTGAGTGTCGGCATTAGCCCTTAGTTTGTGTTTGGTCCTAAACTGATTAGAGTCCCTGGTGTATAACGCCCAGGTGTTAAAAGTGTTCCATGTCTTTGCAAATTTGTTACTGGTATTTTAATCTTCTGAAAGGAATAAGGAAGGGAACGCGGCCAAGTGTGAGATTGATAAAAGTATTTTATTGTAAAAGATTTTTTTAAAAGCATGTATTGTTGAAGATGGTAATTATTACGGGAATGGAAAAGGTTTGAAGAATGAGTTAATAAGTTGTAATTGAATGTTTGTAAATATGGTTGTTGAAAAAATATGAGCCCCAACTAGTTTAACAGACATGCATTCAAACTGGAGGTTAACAACAACAAAGAAATTAGTTGAATACATTGTTGTATTCAATTTTAAACTTGTTAATAATAAAAATTCGTCAGTTCTTTAAATATCTCCAACTTCAAAAGAATAGGGATAACAAATTTTGTCAGTCACACAGATTTTTAATCAAATGAATTTCTTAATGAATTAATATAATTTAGAGATCAAAATATATAGTTCAGGAATGTTTGAAATAGGAACATAGGTGGATATATAGATTGTATTTTCTTAATTCTTTTCTCGCGAATATAACCAAAGTAAATTAATCAACAAAATGTACATTGCGATTAACATAATTCACATTTAAAAAAATCTTAATTCAAAGTTGTTTATTATAATTTGTTTTAATATGGTACCACTTCAGACAACGCGAAAATTATCCCCTCTTGAATATATAACAAATATGTATTGTGTATTATTCAAGAAGTGATAGAGAGTACACAACAAATATGTACTCTCAAATAAACATAAGAATCCGAATAGATTAAAATCAGAGATTTTGTCATAACAAATCTCATGGTAGAGGTACGAATGAGTTTATTATATTTTAATCTGTATTACACAACTTAATTCGTTCGAAAATTTTTAGAGAAAAGTCCTTGAATTTTTTGGGGAATAATTTGAAGGAGTTTTTTAATCTTTCTTCTTTTTCTTTTTTCAAATTATTCCTCTTCTACTTCTTATTTAATAGAGCTGTTGCAATGTGTAATTATGAATTTTTCCTAGACATTAATATATACTGCCAAAAGTAAAAAAAGAGACGCAGGAAATTAACGGAAGAATATTTAAGAAAATGAATTGAACGTGTAAAATAAATAGACACAAAAAAAAGTTGGGGACAAAAATCTCATTTTCTCTTTTGATGATGTTTTTGAGCCAGACCTAACAGTCGTCGTTTTTGTACTTGTCGTTATTGTTTCCCAGGAAAGAAGGTAAAAAAGGAAATGACAACACCTGTCTAGCAGCAGGTGACTAATTGCATTTCGGCAGGGAGCTGTCGTATCTTCCTTCTTTGCGGAAAATAGTGATATTCTTAAAGTAGAGGTAGCAATGCACTTAGAACACATGTCACTTTTCTTGTTTTCTGGATAGAATTCTGAGTATAGTCTTGAATAAAACGTCAAGGAGAAAATTCGTCAAATAATGAAAACTTAAACATCTCTTCTATGTTAATTTTAATACAGTAGCATGTAACTGCTAAACAAACATTTTTCAGTAAAATAGTCAAGAAATTATTAAAAATTTTGATCGGTATTTCATTCATGAATGTTTTTGTGACGATCCCTTTTTCCCATAATATGAAACAAAAATTGATAAATGATATAACAATTTAAAGGCTGAGAGCTCCGCCTCAGACGATTAGTAATTTTATAATTGCACATTGTGTTAATTATTTGAAAATCAAGTTTAAAAAAAAAAAAAAAAAAAAAAAAAAAATCAAAAATAGTCTTAAAAATGTGAGGAAGTTGTGATAGTAAACAATAAATAAAATCACTCTAGAAAAGGAATTCCAATTTAAGGACGTTAAAAAAAACTGAGGAATCTAATATCACTCAGTAATAGAACACAGTACCTATTTCTGATGAACTTCTAAAAAGTAATTCCTCATAAGCAATCTATCTTAAATGCAGAGGCTGCGTCATAGGGCTGCGCACAGGCTTACGAGTGCACTCTTATATAGAAGAAGTAATAAGATAAGTTATCTTTTCTCATACTGATCACCCTCTTCGGTTTTAGCGTAATAGTGTATAGTTTTTAAAATTGTTCAAAATAATGTTTTAAAATAATTGATGCGCAAGAATATGATGCTGCATTTTTTTTTGTTGCAAATTTAACTACAATAAATTTAAGGATTGTAAATAAACTTTATTAAAATTCTGTACAGAATGAGTGGAATCAAGATTGTAATTGATTTTTTATAGTTATTTTTATTATAAATATCATGATATCTAACCAGAATAAACAGAACTTTCAAATGAGGTAATCAGACAGTCCCTGTACAATAGATTGCATTTTTAAATGATCGGGTAAAGCACCGCAATGTTTGTCAAAGTTATGATTCAAGACAAATAAAATTTCTGCCATATATGACAACAATAATGAGTGCAATATGAGCATTAATGAACTAATAAGTACCCTATGAGAGTATTGTCCAGTAAACAGTACTTACAAAATTTTAACGTAAACTAAATTTAGTGTGTTTATTATTATAAAACTTTTTAGTTATAAAGCAGCATATAATTAAAAAAAAAAAATTAACAGAATAAACACCAGTAATTTTATTTAAAATTTCGAATGACCGACATTTGGGCAGATGTTGTTGTATAAAAACATGAAGCATTAGGTACATGGATCAAAGGAAAATTGACGATCCCTCAAGAAGTTACAGTTGTGAAGAGATAATGTAATTGTTTGAAAGGTTTCGCATCTGGTGGAAAATTTCCTTAATAAAAGAAAATGTGGAACCCTATGCCTACAAGGACCTACTTGAATGAAATTAGGTCTCAAAGGCACTATTTATAATACTTAGGGACTAGTTATTTCAAATAGGTAACTTCTGTACTTAAATTTCCTTGAAAAAATTCTACTTAGGTTGAAATAAATTAGTTTTAAAATTAGGGATATTTCTTTTTTACATAGGAATCTACCAAGTGAGTGAAATTCCATTACATTTGAAAGGATGCAATAAAAATACGACTTTTAGTGTTGATTTCATATGGAATATTACCCTTTTTCTTCGAAAGTATGTGTTTTTTGCATTTGCAACTGAAAAGAGAAAATATCGAACCAGTTATACTATTTAACAATAAGCATAGAAAAAATGTAAGTGTGGTAATTCTTCGTCAACCAAATGTCAAAAAGCAGAGTTGACTCATTATTATGAATGTTAATTTTTTTTTCTTTCTTTCTAATTGAATAATAAATATTTCAATGCAAAAGAGACAGTTGGAATAAGAGGCGTCAGGACTAATTTAACTGGAGCGTAAAAACTTTATTTCTTTTTTAGTGTTTTTTCTCCACCATCACCGAGATCGATACTTTTGCACCAGATATGTAAAGCGAAAAAATCATCTTTTATTCTTATTTTATTTCGTAAATGATAGAGGCGGAATTTATATGACCGTGATTTACGGTACAACTTTGACTTATCCAGAATGTTGTTTTGCTGAAGCGTCGAGACTTCATGCATAGTAGAATGAAAACCTGTAATTTAATAAACCATTTTTATTCATGAGAGCTTTTGGAGTTTATTATACATAAGAATTCCATCTGATTTTGTGATCCATGAAAAGAGAAAAGATGTCTGATTTTAGTAAAAACAGGTTTTCTTGCGAGTTTTTTTTTTTCCTTTTTTTTTTTTTTTCTTCCAGTGTTTCTGCAATTGCATACCAATAACGCAATTTCTTTACAAATACTTTTTGCCTAAAATTGTACATGATAGGTGGGTAATCTTTCTTAAATGAAAAGCAAAAGTATTTAATTTTTAGAGTTTTAATCAATATCGAGAGCGGGGCCTTATTTCCAATTAGGCCCTTGCCTAGGCTCTGAATTTTAGGGTTCTCTAAAATGCCTAAAAAATTCGAATGATTGTGTAACTATCAATATTCAATTCATTGATCTTGATTAGCGCCATAATATTTAATTTATTTAATAATTTACATTAACTTTAAATTTAATATCTTGATTTTCATTTAGTCAAGACGGTAATCAAAATTGTCATTAATATTTAAATAACATCAATAATCGTCAATGGGGATTCCCCATCTGCAATGTGATACTTATAATAATCAGTTTTCTAAATCGGATTCTAAGTCGACAGCAGCAACTGGAAATTTCTATTGTCCTAAAAATTAAACAAGCCAAAATAGATATTTTTTAACGAAAAAATAAAGCTTAAAAGTTTTAATAAAAATTAATTTTTATTTGTAATTATATATTTTTTATACCGTATGAAAATTACCAATACATGTATCTTCAATTAGCATCGATTTAACAATAAATTGGATTTGTGAAAACTGAATTTTCTGTGTCTTAATAAATTCACAAATGATATTTGATTTTTTTCTTCTTAAAATAATTACAAATGATAATTTTCATTATTACGTAAATCAAAGTCTAAAAAATTAATCTTTTGTTCCAACGTGACAATGCGACTTGGCCTTGCTTTTAATAAACGTATTTAAACCGTACCTCCAGATTCCCCCGTTTTAGTGGATTATCAATTGTGAGACGATGGCTGTCGAAATTGTTTAGTTTATTTTATGATAGAGTTGCTGCCTGTTACATCAGCCAATCGATTCAGTTAAGTTATTCCTTTACTTATTCTTGATGAAAACCATCTCGCTGAAAGACTCTTCATATTAGTTTCTTCGGGCACGTTGTGGAGAACTCTGTCCTACATAGTAAACGCGTACTATTTTCGACAAATTAAAATTATGTAAATAAAAAAGTCCATATTGTAAAACTTGATTATTCAACTCAATCTTCAATCTTCGACACAAATAGATCGTAAATATATAATTTAACAACTTATAAATAAATTTCACAGGTCTGCGATGAAATTTCTTTCTTAAAACTATTTAGTGTTTTTGTAGTTTTTTTGGATGTTAATTACTGGAAAAATAATTAAAAAAATTCCATCACTTGCATCACAAATCGAAGGTCTAATATGTGCGAGTTTTATATATTTAAAAGAAATGTAATATTATATAAACTGTTTTAAAAAATATTTTTTTTAAATTTCAAAAAATAAATCGTTTGACATAAATTCTATCTAAACTAGGAGTATGGAATATCGCACAACTTTCAATTACATTATAATATTGGTCATTGCATTAAAATATATAGTGCTATATACAATTTTCATATTTTCACTCATTTAAATAAAAATGTCCAGTTGGCGATATTTTTAACAATAATTAACAAGGCGTATGTGAACTAAACTTACTATATTATCATTTAAAGTGTCATTTGTAAATGTAACCTCCGTGTCCAGCATAATTAAAAAACTGGGGTTTTTTTAGAAAAAATATTTTTCCTTTACCTTTTTTGAAGTAGTAAATGTATTAGTTTTGTTAATAAAATTCAAAAGATAAAATTTCAATTTTGTTATATATTTTTTTTATTTTTATGTTATTTACCACCTCAAATTCCCTTTAATTTCAGAATAGTCTTTGTATAAGATTTTTCTTTAAACCAGAAAAATGTCTGTTAAATGCAACAGTGAAGCTAGAGAAAACGGTTAAAATAGTAGACCTGTTGTTGTATGCGAGGATAACTGAGTTTCGTGTCTTTTAATTGAGGAATGATTATAACCATATATTTTTCCTGGTTCGTTAAACACATTTTCCAATTGCGCTTTTTCGGCCCAAACGTTACAATTTCATTGAAAATATGAGAAAGTGTCTAAAATTTGCACCTGTTATGCAACCAAATGTATGTACTAGTAAAATCAGTTTGCAATCCTGAATAAGTGGAACAAGGGCAGATTTAGAGCATTGTTACGGAGGGGGTGAAAAAAAATTTAGTTTTGAATAGTTTAGATAAAAAAAAATTTTTAAGTTATACTATTATACCATGGGATTCCAAAACAATAATTTCCAATATATTTAATAGAACAAGTTTATATCTAAACTATAAAAAAGTTATAACTTTTAAACAAGAAGTGCTTAGAAACAGAATTCTAAGACTTTTGTGTGTACTTCTGTACAAAAATCTTCTTTTAAAATATATACCAAACTTCATATTTTCCTTGAAGTGCACTTCTAAAAAAATTTCTACTTGCACGTTCCATGATCATCAAGAACTAAGCCAAATTTGTGTGAAACATTTTGCAAAGCACTTTGCTGTCTTGCTTTGTCCTCGACTTTTTCATCTCCAATTCTTAGAATGTTCTGTAAGGATTCATCAAAACTTGATAAACTAAATCCATAGCCTGAGGAAAGCGCGCGTTAAAACGTGAGCGATAAAAACCCTTCTAATACATTGATTTTATTTTAAATTCTATCTTTCACATGTTCATTCACTTACTACTTATATAAATTAAATAATTGTGTTACTTTTGGACACCAGTGTTAGCCTTTTGTTTATTACACTCATGATAAACAACACATAAAATATTCTTTGTCGCCTTTATCATTATTTTTTTTCTATTTAACTCTGAATAACGGAGAGGGCGATCGCCACCTCCACCCCTCGCTGTATCCATCATTGAGGTGGAATTTTTCTATCTGTCAAGTTTAAACTCGATTGAATGGTCTCAAATGGGTTAGAACTCCAGAAGTTTACCCACAGCAAACACACAACATCTAAGTTAACAAATTTTAAAGCAGAAAAACAAAGTTTCTTTATTCATTGCCAACTTTTATGTACAATTACAGCTTATCTAAGTGATTTTGAGCTCAAATCGAATTTTTATAGTGTTTGACTATTTTGAAGAAAACCATCGTTTTTACTCATAGACTAACTATTTTTTGCTCCAAAAACTTGAATAGAATTCACTGTCATCGAAAACGCCAAGTTTCAGCTGAATTGAACGGTGGTAAATGGAGTCCACCGAAATGTAAATAGAAGCATGAGTAAAAGTGGCCGACAACGAGTCTATCTGACAAGTTTCAGGTCAATGATTTCAAATGGGTTAGTTAGCAAAAAAAAATTGAATTTAATAGAAGGGATTTAATAAAGGATTTAAAAATGAAAGCTGTGAGATTTACTCCAGATTTTCTCCACAATTATCTAAAATTAACACCAGGTTTAGCATGAGTTGACACATACCTAGTCATACGAAAAGTGTTAAAATGACCCCTTTCGTATGAATAGGTATTGCATATTATTATTATTACAATAGGTAAAAGTTATTATTGTTATTATTATTATTTTATATTATTATTAGCTGAATACTCATGATTAAAATTTTACCATATGCATTTTAACAGTCAAAAGGTATTCATGCATTTCACATCTTGAGTGTTCAGTCCCTTTTCGACCTCTCAAAATTGAACTTTTCGTTTCAAATTTTATAATTCTGATTATATTGGAAGTAAGGTATAGGGATTTTCTTAACATATGAACCGTTTTGATACCATTTCTACCCTTTAAAATTAATTAGGATCGAAAGAGACTCCTTTTATTATGCTTCGTTTTGCGGATATTTGTACTAAATTACATAAATATGACTACATTGGAAGTAGAACTGGGTTGAAAAGTTTAGATTCCTTTCTAATTTTTAAAATCAGTTAAACGATATTGGAATAGCTTAGTTTATTGGCAGATGTATCAAATTGCAGAATTCTTACTTCTTTGAAAATGGGACATTGCGCTATTCTTCGTATCGAAAGTTTCGATCTCTTTTCGACCCTTTAAAATTAAATAATCAAGATCGGAATTGTTTACTTTATCTATGCTTGCCTTTGGTATCCAATTTCAGTTATGACTATATTGAAACTGGGACTTGGGAATACTACTCGTTTGGATTGTTTCGACCCCTTTTCGACCCTATAATATTAGTTAATGTTGATCGCAATAGCTTAATTTTTCTATTTTGGTCCTTATTATCTTTTTTTCATAATATCGGAGTTGTGGCTATGTTACAAGTGAATTCCACGTTTGGAACGCTGAATCCCTTAAAACTGGTTAATGTACATCGGAATAAATTACTTTTTCTATGCTTGCCCTTGTTGACTATTGTATCAATTTTCAGAGTTATGACTGCACTGGAAGTAGAAAATTGGAATATTCCTTTTTAAAAAAATTTGACTCATTTTCGACCCTTTAAAATTTGTGAATTGATATTGGAATAGCTTACTTTTTCTATGCTTGCTCTTGTTGACATTTTAACCGAATATTAGAGCTGTGAATACATTCTAAGTGGGACATTCGAATTTCCCTAATTTGGAACGTTCAACCCCTCTTCCACCCCAAATTTTCATGCCAGAAACCTTCACGGGTGTGTACTCAACAATTTTCCAAAGTTTCATGGCGATCTGATGAATGGTGTAGTAATGCATAAAGGACAAATACACACACAGACATATATTTATTTTTATATATAAATAGATTACTATTATTATTACTATTACTACTATTACTATTACTACTACTACTATTACTACTACTAATATTACTCTTACTATTACTATTGTTATTATTATTATTATTATTATTATTATTACTATTATTAACGCGACGCATTGGACAACATCTGCAAAAAGTTTTTTCAGAGGCATCAATTTAACCTTTTGGTAAAGCTAGTGTTAAACCCAGTAAGAAAAAAGCTTAATAACCATACGAGCCCTTATTGAAGGCTTTATATTTCACTATACAATTCACATTAAACAGCTTGTTTAAAAATTTAACCTTGATTTTTTTTATTTAATTTAATATATTAGTCATTCATTTGAATACGACAGTGTTTTAAAAATTAATTGCAGTTTCCAATCTGAACGGTATTTTAAAAATTCATGACTTTTCTGATTTATCTTCAGAACTCGCAAGTTTGTGGCTGGAAAAATGCTATACGCTACTAAAACAAACCATATGCAACTTTTTAAAACTCAATTCAAAAGTTTCAACATATTCTGGTATTTTCATTTAAGAAAAGCGTGTCTGGTTCTTTTTTTATTTCTGAACTTCAACCTTTACTATAATCTTACTTAAAGAAAGATAACCCCATGCCTAGTTGTTTTTAATGCATTTCGATACAAACTTAGTTTTCTTATTGCCTTCCATGGATGTAAAAAATATCCAGGAATTTTTTTCATTATGATTGTACCCACCCTGAAATTCTGGAAAAATCTAAGAACTATTATTTCTGAATGAAATAATTAGATATATGAACTACACAGGTCAAAAGCGGTGAAATTACTACTGAAAATTTGGCGGAAAGGGTATAAATTTACTACTAATAGTTAATAAATAAGTTAAAAGCAGTAATTTTGTTAAAATATTATCATTTTGTAAATGTTATATTGATTATATAATTTACTTTTAAAAATTAGAGAACTATTAATTTGGAAGTGTATCTTACTGTTTTCAAACAATAAAGTTATGAAAGCGCATTTAAATTATAATATTTAAGAATACATTTACTTTATATTAGTATCATTAAAAGCAGACCAGTATTATTAAAATTTTAGTTACAGTTAGTCTCCAGTTATTACATTTATAAAGTTCATGAAAATGGGAAAAATATTTTTAAAAATATCAATTTTCAAGCAAATGTATGTTGACTAAAATAAAAGTAACATTATTTTAGAAAATTTAATTAAATGTTTCTCATCTCTGTGCATCTAGGCTTAAATATAATTGAAATCTGTTACTCTGAGGCCTCAATTGCTTATTCCCACGTGGAATGACCCCAATGGAAAGATTAATAAATTCGGATTTTTTTCGAACTTAGTTTTATATTTTGTATTTTAGTTTGTATTTAATAAGTACGATGGAGCCAAAGATGTGTTTAAATTTTATTTATCCAATGTTATTATGTATAGATTTTCATTATGAGGTATCCATATACAACAACACTGAAAATGCTAAAGTTAGCCCACTTAATTAAAAAAAAAAATACCAATAAACTTTTTCAGGAATAAAAAAGAATTCTGACATTATTTTCTTTTCATTGTGTTTATTTTTCTGGATTAAAGTTTTATGATATAACCCATAAAAACAAAGCTTTTAATATAAATCCTTTATACGCATTGCAATTTTTATGATTGGTGTTTGCATCTAATTTTAAATATTAAAAACATCTCTATCAGCAAAATTTACGGTAAACTACTTTTCAAAATTTATTCATTAAAATGAATGTGAATTTATGCACTCACATCCAAATATCTTTTATTTTTTCTGATTAAAACAATTTTATTTATTTATTTATTTATTTATTTATTTATTTATTTATTTATTTATTTATTTATTTATTTATTTATTTATTTATTTATTTATTTATTTATTTATTTATTTATTTATTTATTTATTTATTTATTTATTTATTTATTTATTTATTTATTTATTTATTTATTTATTTATTTATTTATTTATTTATTTATTTATTTATTCATTAATTAATTAATTCATTCATTCATTCATTTATTTATTTATTTACTTATTAAAACAATTTTCGTAACAGGAAAGAGTATCTTCAATGATTGCTTAAATAATATTTCAGCGTGATTGCATGACGGCAAGTTGGTTTATTAGTATTCCGTAAAAGCAATCTTTTTGTGAAAGTGACAACAGCCAAAATTTGATAGAATGCATTATCATAGACATCGAATCTATCTGCAAAATTTCAGTTCGATTAGATGATGGCAAGAGGGTTAATTAGGCCTCCGCAGATTTGATAAAAATCGACATACCCAGCCAGTCACACACACACCCACATTTACATTTGTTGTGTATGGAAAAAGTACAGCATTTTTAAGGGAAAAAAAATAAAAAAATTTAATCACTATATATTAAGTAATTTCAAAATTAAAAAAAAAAAAAAAAAGTAAAATTTTTGCGTCAAAAGAAAAAAAAAAGAAAAAAGATTGTGATAAATTTATTTTTGTTTCACATATATTTTATCAGAATTATACATTAATAAAAAAAATTGAAATTTGTCACTCTAGCCCTCAAAGGTCAAAATCTAAAAAAGTTACCTAAACTTATCATGTTTTCAAATGGAATAAAAAAAACTGTTGTAAAAAAAAAATGCATAACATACGATTAACCTAGTTTAAAAGGTAGAGACCATTTTAGATTCTGACAAAATGTTATTATCCAAGCAACCAAACTAGAATTCCAGATTACCAGCATTTCCTACTCATTGTAGAACACGTCTACGTGCATTTTGCACGTCGACCCTTGCTTCGTCATTTCACACGGAACTTTTTAAGGGCGGTTAATTTTGTTCTTTGGATTGACTTGCGGGTCAGGTACAACCGGTCGCGTGCCTATTAACGCGGGAAAACGATGCGGTTTTTTCGAATGATTATTAATATTTATGAATGAGAGAAATGTGTAATTATAAAAGAAATAGTTACGTTCCCTAGGTTACCATCTGTGTATTGAGTCAGTAATGCATTGTTCTTTTGGAATAAAGTAGGATTTTAAAGAATTGTCATTTTGCTCAATCTATAGATAAAAAGAACCCAGCCAGATAGATTGTATACACAGTCAAGTAAAATTGACTGCCATAAAAAGTTATGAAAGGGAAAATTTTGAACCTACTGAACTGAATTGGGGTCATACAACGTGAAACAACAAGGAGAGGGGGTACAGTGATTTTCGCCTCAATCCCAATTCAGTTTAACTCGTGAAAAGTAGCTCTACAAAACGAAACACGGCCCTTTGGTAGCCAACTTTTATGATTCCACAATTTTTATTTCTACTCATTTGGAGTGGAAGTTTTTGTGCAACGCCCTTTTCCTTTCTTAGTGGTATAAATACTTGTAATTGTGGCTTGTAATGCCTATGAGTAAGATATGTGCTATGTTTTTTTATTGTAATTTTGCAAATAATGTGCAATGTTATAGATAATTTTTTCCATAGTTAGCTCACATTTAAAAAAAAAATATACTTCAAAACACTTCAGGACTGCTTAGAGATTGGAAGCGTTCAAAATTTTGATTCTGTCTCATTCACTAGAAATCGGGATACCTCCTGTTCTAGCACACTAAAAAGAAAAGGTTTATTAAAAAAAATAGCTCTAAATGAACAATAACAACTGTCTCAAAAACGAAAATTGACATACTTAATTAAAAAAAAGTATTTGCCTTACCCAACAAAGCGGCTAATAATACATATTATTAAATTATGTCACTAAAAATGCTATTATTAACGCACATTTTCAGTTCTAAAGTATTGTGTAAAACAGAACTTAAACCATTCCTAATTTGTAGTATTTCTTATTTCTCGGATAAATAAGAAAAACAAAACGTTTTTCTCTTTGACTTCGAAACATGACTAGCCGACCAAACGGTATAGTGGTTAGCGTGCTAGCTTCTAGACCGCGCGGTTGCGGGTTCGAGTCTCGCGTAAGGCATAGGTATTTTTAAATGTATGTTGGCTTGACGAATGTTTCGGCGCATTATAGCCCTCGTTTTGCTGATGGTGCCAGATAATCTGAAAACAACCAACCAATCGAAACATAACATTTCTATCAGTTCTGAAAACAATGTTTATGTATTTTAATATGTAATCACTATGGTGAGAAACAAAGTGGAAACCAAACAGGGAACAAAGTAGGTGAATAAATGTATTCAAATTCAATTTCTTAATAGGTGCCTTGTTTAAAATTGAGATATATGTTTAAGATAAGCTCAAGACTCACTCGAAAATATGATCACATTTGACTTATTTCCAAGTACGCTATTTTAACAGTAAAACTCAAGTTACTTTTTTTTTTTTACATTAATTTAAAAAAAAAAATCCGAAATTCACCAACCCATTTTAGTCATTTTCCTTACCAATCTTGATCCTCGTTCTAAATGAAAAAAACCCACAAAACTTCTAAACATACAAAATGCATGCCTTCTAATCGATCGTTCTACATTAAGTTTTCGAGAAAGGCTGCATCTTGTTTCTTGGATCAGCGGGCCGCAAATTTTTTGTCCAGTCCTTTTTATATAATTAGCGATGTAAACTAACTAAGCACTAATAACTGCATTAAATTTAAATGTTTGACAAGAAAACTAAGCAACAAACTTTTTTTTTCTTAATTTTGAAGTTTCCAATATTAGTATCATATGAACATTATATCTAGTGTTGATTTAGTGAATTAGGGTTGATACTAGACATCTGAGACATTGTCTAAGATAAATATTGATTGTTTTCCTCTTTTCAACTAGTTAACATAACAATTCAGAAATTGAGTTCAACAGTCAACAGTTTTTGTTTTGTTCACTGGACTATCTTCATGCATAGTTTTGCCAACGTGATAAATCGTGACGTTGAGAGAGGAGAGGGTAGATTCAGTTGGTTGTAATCAGATTATCTGGCGCCGTCAGTAACACGAGGGCTATAATGCGCCGAAACATTCGTCATTAGACAAGCCAACATATATTTACAAACACCCACGCCTAACACGGGACTCGAACCCGCCACCTAGCGGTCTAGAAGCTAGCACGCTAACCACTATACCGTTTGGTCAGCAGGGTAGATTCAGTAAAGTAGCTATTTCCATTTTTGGGGGAAAATTTAGTTAACACCTTTTTTCATTATAAAGTTTAAAGAAATTTAGCTTCAGTCTTTTGAGATCATTCTAAGCAAGAAAGTTAATCCCCCCCCCCCCCCCTGCTATAAAATAGACTTCATTCATTTTTTTAATTTTTGAAACAGATGGCAAAATTAATTAAAATATGTTTTAGGACGGCGGTTTGGCAACAAAGAGAAGCAATTTTAAGAGTTAGGGGGAGAGGGCTGGGGGTATCGATCAAACGACGTGACTGAACGGGAATGTAAAAAGACAGCTGTCTTTACATTCCCCTTTAACAATTTGTGATGATGCAATTTCCGTAGAACATTTCTACTTATTTTTTTATGTATTTTTGTCAGTAGAAATCAAAGTTTCTACCCGAATTCAATAAGACAAAATTCAGTAGAAAATTCAATATGAAAATTTAGATTGGTTTACTTTTGATTTTGTATTTAAGTCAATTAGATTTTACTTAAAAAGTCTCATACATTTCGAAATAACCATTCAATATATTTGATCTTTTATTTAAAATCAAATAATTTTTTTAATTAAATTTGCAATAAAATGTAAGCAAAAGAGTATTTATCTTATTCTCAAAAAAAGAAAAAAGTATTTTCAACTATAATTCGAATAGAAATACTAACTGAATTATCTTAAGTATCGTAGCTAATTTTTCCCTTTGAATTGAACTTCTGTGTGGGTGGAAGTTAACAGGATGATCAATTAAGAAAACAGAGAGCTGTGCGGTGTGTCCGAATCAAATGTCCCTAACCTAGCCACAAAGTTCTCCAGATGTCATTCAACTCGATTTTTTTTTTGAGGCAATGTCAAAGACAAAGTCTACTCAAGGAACATCCGTGATTTAGTGTCTTTTGAAGAAGACCTTCGTGCCTCAATAACTGCTGCTACTACGAGAATGGCTGGAACTGGACTACCCGCTGCATATCCTCAGTGCTACTAAGGAAGCTCCCACGTAGAAATGCACCGATATTTTTTTCACTTCAGTTATCAAATTGGTATTTTTGTTATGCTTTTTAACTTTCTGCTAATTAAAGCGGCCTCTCCAAATTAAGCACATTTAATTTGGACACCCTGTATATTCTGGTGCAAGTGTCACAAAAATGGCAACCTAAAGAAACAAGAGATGAGAATAGTTCTGATTCCTGCTATTTATCAGCATGTAATACATTTTCTAATGCAAGGTACTTTCAAAAAATTTCCCTGAGATTTAACGGGTACTCTTGAGAAAATGTATGTATAAAATATAAAATTTGACTTATTCTCCGGGAAAGTTATTTTGGAACCCTAACAGGTAGATTGAATCAAATATTTCTGGCCCGCAAGAGCAACACGAGGGGTAAACTCCTTCGAAACATCATTGGATCAAGTTTTGTACAACTCAGAGTATTCCATGTATCAATAATAATAATAAAAAAAAAAAACCTTTAGGAAGGTTTTTCAATAGCATCCTTATCTGAACATACCTTTAAATAGGACTTCCGTTGGTATGGCTGGTGGGAGTTTTCGAACTCCCACTAGCCACTCCGAAAACAGACACCGTTACAGCGTCTACTTACTTTGATATCGAGGATGAAAGCAGGATCAGACACCGACTGGACTCGTATTCTAATACGAGTAATTTGGTTTCATGGATGTGAGTCCCGGTGGAATACTAACTTGTCTTTTACATTGTACGCACATACCACCTTGGATAATATGATGGATGAATCAAAGTTGTATACAAAAATTACACGCCGAAAATTATGATGTTTTTGTGAAGTTGGCGGACTACCTATAATAGGAACTGAGCTATGAGAAACGAAAACTGAAGCTCGGTTGACATAATAAACACTTGCAGGTTCTGCCGCTTTGACTTTGTGGAGGAACACTGTTATGTTCCAAAATACTAATTCTTTCGGCTTAATGATGTTAAAAATATCATAGTTTTTCAGTGAAGCATTTTGTTGGTAGAAGGAATCAATGGACAAATGGTAAAGTACCAATTGTAAGAATTTACTGGATAATAAAAAATAAAAAAAATATCAATTTGTTCACTTAAGCTACATCTGACTGATATGGATCTAATGCAAGGCTACGTAATAGCCAATTGTTTTTCGATGGAAATATTAAATAAGTATTCGTGATTGGCTGAACATCCAAACCCCTTTTCAAAGATATACTGTAAAAGGCTTAATTGATTGAATTGGCGTTGACAAATACTTCAAATAATTTAGTGCATAAAAATTCATTACGTTTGTACAAAATTTAAAAAGTTGATAAAAGCTGTTCTCAGGTATAATAATAATAATAATAATCAATGGTTAAAATTATCTCCATTGTTTGTGTAAAATAATAAAATACTTTAAGAAAAACATTTTGTCTAGTCCCAAAATGTTATTAGATAAACATTTTAATTACAAATACACCAATCTTATTATTTTCAGAAAGAAGTATTCAATTATTTTAACTCTACAGCATCCAAATTTAATTTTGTACTGTTCTATTATATTTCACCTCTCATTATAATAATCTTTTCCTTAGGTTATTTTAAATATTTCTTTTTCCATTATCTTTTTAATTTACAAGAAAATGAGTTAAAATCCTCTGTTTAGTATTTAATTGAGACTACCTACCCAATATCATATTTGTATGAGTTTCTTTTTTTCTCGAAAAAAGAAACATTTTTCCTACTAGCAATATTCCAGGCTGAACTTATTTTCAAAAGATACACGGCAAACCATAAATTGGCGAGGAATATTTGGCGCGAGTTTAGAACCACGCTTGTGGCAACCCAATGTTGATCGTTCGGAGCTTGGGCGTTGTGGATCGTCTACTGCTGATGAGGGAAGCTAGCGAGTGATTCTGAGTTTGTTTCTGTGTGTTGAATTTTTTGTTTTTACTAAAATCTTACTCGGTTTTATTCCCTTTTATTATTCTCGTTTGATTCCGTGTTGTGGTAGAATTCGAACCGGAAATGTCGGAACAGGATGATTTATTCCCTGGACAGGAAGTGGAAACTCAGGTAGGAATTATGATTTTTTCCCCCTCCTTATTCGTAAATTCGAAATCCCCGTGTTTTGGGATCGCGTTTTCCGAAGGGGAGTCTGATGTTGTGTTTATGCTGGCGGGGTCGATTCTCTTCTCCTGTTGGTGGATAATGTGGGTGTAGCACTATTTTCGTGGGCGCGTCTGCAAGACTAAATGCATAACTTTATTGGTAGGGTATTTAAAAAGAAATACAATTCTAACTTATTGCGTTCATTTGGTTGTAGAGTTTTTCGCGAATATTAGTCACGAACGAATTTTTAAAGTAGTTATGGCTTTGCTCTTTTCCGCACTTTATATTATTGTTATTTGTTTTTAATTGTCGGAGAACTATGATTTGGAAGTTATTTAAATTTTCAAATGTTTAGATGGGTTTTGTTGTATTAACAGAAGTGAGAATATGTTAAAGTACCATTTTTTAATTTTTTTTTTTTTTTAATTTTTTGCTAAGTATTGGATAAGTTCTAGTTGTATTTATTATTTCAGTGTTTTTAAAATATCTTAAGACGTAAAGATTGTATCACGAGTTTGACCAATGAGGATTTTAGGTCAAAGAAGATAAAATTACTTTTTTAATTTCTATTTAATTTTTTTTTTATTGAACTTTGGTCTCTGAGGCTGACAATGCACTTGACGTTTAGCATACATTAATTCTAGGGTTTGATTCCCGGCTTCCCATTTATGTATACTCTGCCATATGACGATATCATCGTCACAAACCCTAAAAACTTTTAAATTGAGGTAGTAAATCCCATCCCCTCCCGCTCTACTCCTCAATTCTTCACTGAAATCTCGAATAGTACATCTTAACGCTTGGTTAGGGAGTACTTTTGTAAGTAGCGACTTTTTATATTGCGATTAGTCGCGTGGGGAACATTTGTCCCTCACGCGACTGTAATGCGAGTGTAATTTCTATTGAAATACTTTCGCAAATGATTACAGATAAGCCCCTTTTCGGCAAGAAAAATCGAGAAACTACTACAATTCAGGTGCTTGGGTTCGAAGTGGATTTTGTCTATTGTAGAGAAACTAGTGGAAACCTGCTGGTAACGTGTGTTTAAAAATATCATGCTATTTTCAGAGAAATATTACTAAGTCAAATGGAACATAACATTGTTATTTCTGATTGTTTATTCGAAAATGAATTTAAATCCTGTAAATGTAGGTTTATTATCCTTTAAAATCTTCCTTCTTCCCTGGTATTTTAGACTACTCTGTGTAATCTGGAGGTTATGCGTTTTTGGCTCAACATGGTAATGGTTCTTGACTTACGCCTGAACTCTGAAAATCACGCATAACCAACCACTATGGCGAATGCTCTAATTAATGCTATTTGCTAGTTAAACTTTTCTAGGTTTTCTTTCATATTGAATTATGATTCGTTTATAATTACTCACTTGGAAGTAGATATTATTACAATCCGATAGTGAACCTTAATAAAGATGTCTCATTAAAGCTAATAATTAAAAAATTGAATTGTGATAGTTATTTAAAAGAAGCTTCTATACATTTCTATCGCGGAATATCAGATTCTCCAGTAGATCAAGATCAACATTTTCTATGCCCATTGTGTCAAATCCCATCATTCAATCACCTGTGCTCTCCCTTCACCACTTACAGGTGTGTAATATTCGCTCAGTAGTTGGATCGTTCCAGTGCTGGTACGCCTACCTGATGACTGTGAGATTAGCGCTCTGGCCTTGCATGCCAAAGGTGTCGGGTTCGAATCCTGAGTTAGGGGGTAGGGGCTGAGTAGATTATTGTTGTAATAATAATGTTGCCTTGTAGATTTCCGTAAAAAAAAAAATTATGTCGGATAGATATTCGTTGTGGTTCGAAATCCACGTTCAGCTGTAGGTCCCTGCCTGATTAGCCGTCATTGTTTTTAAAGATAGGTCGTTTACCGTACAAACCATCCAACCAACCATTGCGGGTACTGTGTACATACAAAACTAGTATTCTGATCAACGCGTGAGTGATTTTCCAATCAACCTAATACCGGCTGGCATTCCAGCCGACCAAACGGTATAGTGGTTAGCGAGCTAGCTTCTAGACCGCGAGGTTACGGGTTCGAGTCCCGTGTTAGGCATAGGTATTTGTAAATGTATGTTGGCTTGTCTAATGACGAATGTTTCGGCGCATTATAGCCCTCGTGTTGCTGACGGCGCCAGATAATCTGAAAACAACCAACCAATATGGCTACAGTTATATGCTAACAGCATTTGTAATTTTGTTCAAGAATGTTGACATCAGACAGACAAACTGAGCCTTTGTATCAACTTGTATGTACATTGGGTACGTTGTAAAAATTCAAAAAGATATTTCAAATTGCACGTGCTTTATTGTCTTTAAACTTTTCAGTGTATCCCGGAAATTGGTCTCAACAACTACTACTGGTTAAAATGGCGCATTACACTTATAGAAGTAACAATGAAAAGTATTAAACGTATCGTCGCAGAGTAAATTGTTTTATCGATCTTACATTGAACAAATAACATATTCTCAAAATACATTTAAAGAACTCGAGAATTCCTAAAACGCATTTCTTCCTTCTCTTTTACACTGTCAAATGAAGTTGAAGAATTCAAAGCTGAATATTTAGTTTTGCCTAATGCTCGATTTTCGACTTTTCTGAAATGATTTCCGCGCAAACTGTTGTTTTTCCCCCCTCCCTTTTGTTCGTTCCAGTTTATTGAAGAACTGGACTGAAAAGGTAAGTATTCAATGCACATTTTCTATTTGTTTTCTTTCTTTGTTGGAGAATAGTCTCTGCTCTATAAAAAAGAATCTCATTAAATCGAGGAATTTTGTGGGCTTTATATTATTGTAGCAATAATAATGTTGCCTCTCCGAATTCCGTAAAAAAGATTCTATGTCCGTACAATTACTTGGAAAGTATTCAATTGAACTATATTGGGTTTTCTGACCAGTTATAAGTTGCCAAATTGTATTTATGATAGAGGGAATAAAAAATGCATTCCTTTTACTAAAGTAACCATTCCTTTTTACAAAAGTTATTTTTATGTGTAGCTATTATCAATGTTCCTATTGAAAAAAAAAATATTAAAAAATGAAAATAATTTATAAGGTACGCTCTAATTTTATTAAAATCGTTTTCATTTCTGATCAAACTAATAAATATTTAAAGTAAAAGTGTATTCTTGGGAAAATCGGTAGCTGACATGAATTGTTATCTAATCCTCCATCGCTACATTTCCAGGCTTTAACCTTGAAATGTACCGATGCAAGCAATTTGGTTGTACCGAAAAAATTTATTTTTGTACCGAAATACTTTTTTCTTTTAAATAAACGCGCTATTTTAAAACTATCATTCTGAATTAACTTATTAAGAATTGTGCAAAATATTGATAAAGTGCCTTAAAAATTAGTCATTTAAAAAAATCTACGTAATTTCTTTAAGTATTTTAATTTTTAGATTACTTACTTTTTCCTTGACAAACCTTGAAATCTTGGTGTGATTATTAGTTAATATTTCAATTTGAAAATTAAATGCAACAAGAGTGTGTGGGGAATTATTTATTTTATATGGGTACAAAAAAAAAAAAAATTCCTGCACAAGCTAACAAAGCCCCGAAATTTTGGGCGCCCCAAAATTTTTGAAGTTGTTGTAAATAAATTGAACCCTGTGTCCTTTTATATATATATATATACGTAACGTAATTTAATATATATATATATATATATATATATATATATATATATATATATATATATATATATATATATATATATATATATATATATATATATTTTAAATTACGTTTTGAACTTAAATAAATTACGACCTTAAACTGATTTAGAGCAGCAGTCGTTAAGAAATTAAATCTCGAAAAAACATGAGCTAAATATTCAAGTGAATTATATTTAGGTTGGTTTTCTGTTGTGAGATTTTGGACTTAAGAAAATAGTTATCAATAAACTTGCTGACTAAAGACTGAAATTATTTTAGTAAACACTATCAATAAATATTGGGCGCCACCACTACGATTTTTTTGTAGGGCCCCGAAAACAAAATGTGCTTTGGGCACCAAAGATGATGTAAGTCAGCCCTTGTATGTGTGGAACGCAATTTAAAAAAAAAAAAAAAAAACATAAATTAATATTAGGATGCAGGAAGGGAAAAATCCCTTTAGATAACATACAGTTTCGCTTGATGAAGAATGTCCAAGACACTTTGAAGTAACAGTATATAACTATTCCATTGTATAAAATAGAATGTAGAATGGTTAGTTACAATGAATTGTATGAAAAGCTCTGCCTCTCGATTGAAACGAGGATATACTGACTCATTTCTACCAAATGCAAATCGGTCGATCCAAATATACGCTACGATCTCGGAATTCTCTTCTAGTTTGTGAAAGGAAAACACTTTTATTCGGTATTTAAATATCATTATTAGCTTGCAGAAGCAGGATCTGTTTGCTTGTGCTCCACTTGGAATGCTGTTAATAATAAAGCTGGATATATAGATATTTCATATCATGTCGCATTGCTAGTGGAAAAGTGGTTCAACGATGGAAAATCTTTATTTTTCAGGAGCGTCTATTAATTCTTTAACTTCAGAATGCAATGCCGTTCAGAAATGTCTCTGAACAACCCAGCCTTAATTTTTTTTTTTTTTTTTTTTTTGTCTAACCGCAAAAAAATTTTTTTAGAAAATTTCTAGATTTGTCACTTTTACCCTGAAAAAAAAAAAAAAAAAAAAAAAAAAAAATATCCCAGAGAGGTCCACATATTGCGTTAAGAAAGAGTAATTATTCAATACTTGTTTAGTATAAAAATTTAATTACAAGCACAATGAATTAAAAAAAAAATGTTTTGGTTACAATGGTAGTCAAATAATAAATTGCATTTTTTGAGGTTCAGTCACAATTTTATACCTTCTAACATTGATGAAGAAAGTTTCAAATCTAAGAGTAAATATAACTAACAAAAAAGTTTCATAGTAGTTTTTCAAACTCAAGCCGTGCTGGCACCTGAACTTTCGCTAAGACCCAATTATACCCCAAACGAATTCTTATTATAAGTATAATTTCTAGTGTGACGTAGTACTCAACAGACATCTCCTTAACATAGTACGTTATGTTCGGCTGTGAAACGTAAAAAAAAAAAAAAAAGTCGATTACAATACCTTTTACATCTGATGGACAGAGTAAAAAGAAAATAATAATATGGAAGTTATGTACAAAATATTTTCAAACTAAAATTGTTCAGAATTTTGGAACTATGATTACCAACTTGTTTCTTCTTACCTTTGAAAAAATAATGAAGAACGTTGTGTATGGTGTAGGTAGCTAACGTTAAACGAAAAAAAGTTACTAAAACTCAAAATAAAATGTATTGCACTTAACTAAATCATACACTGTATTTGTCGGGATTTACTGGTGTCACAAAAAATAGGAGTCAAAAAATTGTTTTATAAAATTGTTGATAAAACGGGGAATGTGGTTCCCTTCAGCCAATTCCAAATCTGTTTCCTTATTTTCTGTCAACGGTATTTATGTTGTTTACGCTTTAGACTTGTGAGAATTGTTCAGCTGTACTGCGAGTATTTATCCCTGGCAATATCTTTTATACGAAGTGAACAAGGTTCAGATGTATATTGTATTTTAGTTTTGTATAAGCTTTTTTGTTGGATCACGGATTCTTTTTGTACGATAAAAAAAAAAAAAAAAAATCCAAACGATGGCTATATCTTCGGTTCTAATTATCGTAGAATCTTGCAGTTTACATCAAAATGTTTTGATTACTATTTTCTAAAAGTCTCATGCAAAAAATTTCTCTTACGGGGGGCTGTATACTAAGTAAATTAAACTCTATCTTTAAAGATTTAAATACTAACTCCTATTTTTTTTTTATGTTTTCATTCGATTTAGAATACCTAGTTTACTCCAAATACCAAATTTCAGTTCATTATGTTAAGAAACACGCCACCTATGAGCGAAAATGTTTTGGCCGATCTTGAGGGCACATTTCTTTATCGCGGAGGCGAATCGAACATTTTACATGCTTCAAGACGTAATCTATTAAGCGGTTCCTTAAAGTGAGCTTTTTTACATTTTTGCTAAAATGTCGAGAACCAAAAGTCAAAATGGAATGAAAAAAATTCTGGAGGGGTTTTCAGCCATGATCATTCTAATAAAAACAAAACAAAATATGTTTCTATTTAAAAAATTTTAAAACTTGTTTTATTAATTAATAATTAATTATTAAAAACCTGTTACTACAAAAGTTGCATGTTCTCTATGTTTGGCCTTAAATAAACTGTCCTTGAAACAAAAATTGCTAAAATTTATTAATTATATCAGAATTTTTGGCAAAAAAACAAATTTTTGTTTTAGCATTAATTTATCATTTTTTTTTTTACATCATTTAAATTACCAACCACTCATTGGAAAATTATGAAATTTGGTATTTAGACGGGTTTTTTTTTTTATTCTAAATCTAAATCTGGTATAATATTATGGGGTCGCCATTAAACTTTTTAAAGTCTGGTTTAATTTTAATATGTAGATGACGCCTCATGATTAAAAAAAAAAAAAAAAAAAATTATATACAATTTATAAAGACCTTCCACAATTTACAACGGTACTTGACCTTTGTTATTTCCTCAATCAGAATACAAGATAAAGCCATCATTCGGATTTTTTTTTTTTTTTTTTTTTAGCGTACTGTATTATATATATATTTTATCAGATGTATTCATTAAAGTCTGTCTCGTCGGAGTCTATGGCTGAATGGTCCCTGTTCCACGTTTTTAAAGGTGCTGTCCGTTACGACAAAGACTATTTCTACGTTTCTCTCGTATGAGAATAGATTTCACTCAAAATGGATATTTTCTCAGTTGGGTCATTTTTTTTTCTTGCAATGCGATTATATTCGAGTGAAAATAAATATAAATATATCACTAAAGTTAGTGTAGTGCGGTTGTAATGTATTTGTAAATTTCGATTTATCACTTGGGTGATCAACAAATACGGTTTTATTTTGAATTAGGCAATGATTTAAGAGAAACTATCAGTTTGACACTTCTCGCGGGTTGAAAATAAACTCCAACTTTGCCAGAACGTTGGCAAAATCGCCAAATGTTTTTCCAACTTGTCCTATTCACCTACTTTTAGGCATCTAATTGTTGCCAATGAAAAGGCTTCATAAGCCCATAGGACTATCTACTTTAATTAACACAGCCCCCTTGTGGGAGAAATATATAGTCGGACAAACGAATAACGTGAGACACCACGATTTTTTTTAAAAATACCATTGCTGCAAATTGAAATTTCAGTTACCAAAATATAAACTTGACTTTTCTCGTTCACTATCTTATCATTTTATGTGTGTAAAACAGACATTTCTGCACGTAAAAAGTGGCCTTTGCTTTAAGAAAACTCGTTTCATCTCGGGTCAAGGGTAAAAGCGACCCTCCTATCGATCAGTGGCAGTTAGAGGTCACTTTTATGTCAAGCCGCGCACAAAACGGCTGTGCTGCATAAGAAAGTTATTAGGGGACCCTTAAGTGCCGATGAGCTGATAGGCACAAACAGTCAATGAGATAATCTTATCTTTCGATGTAGACAGCCTAAAATGACCCATGTTTTTTTTAATAACCTCTTAAAGGATAGCGGTATATATCAGATAAGATTTGGGATTGGGAAATATATATTTTATATATACCGTTTGTCTAATTTATATCGGGTAGTTAAGTATATAGGTTTGTTAAAACTTGGCACTTGTAGCAATTAAACGCTAAGCTCTATCAGAATTAACGCATTTTTGAAAGGTTTCTTGTAATTAAGGATACCTTGTAATTCCTCAATTTATGTGTCTACTTATAAATTAATCTAATGAAAAAAAAAAAAGGGGAAAAAAATCTGCCTAACCTGCACATAAACTTTACTAAAGATCTCAAGTCTGAACCTATATAAAATTTACAGTAAATCCCTGTAATTTAACTTATTCATTTCACTACTTATATGCATAAATGCAAATAGATAAGGTTGCGTAGCCCTTATTTCCTAAATTTGTAAAATCATCATCAACATTTTCTAGAAAGGATTGGTTATGTTTAATTTCTTTTTCAAGAAACTTTAATTTATCGTATGTTTATTGGTTCTATTAGTTTCTTTATTGGGGAACTGTACTTTAGAAAATAAGAAGACTTGGCAACGATTGTGTTGCGCAGATTTGCTCCTATTATAGACACAAATTCTCTTTACAAGGTATACTCTAAGGCATACTCCCTTAAGTTGTCCATATATTAAGTTTAAACACAGACAATCGTGTAACTCTTACTCATAAACAGTGGCGGCTCGTGCACTACAGCCAGCACAGCCGGGCTGCATCTAAATTTATCAGTTCAAATCTAAAATTATATATTTTACAATTTTCAAAAATGAAGATCTAATTTCAACAGAGTGAGAAAAAAAAATCCGATAAATAGCAATCTTCTTGCCTGAATAATTCACTAGAAAAAAACCTGCTGCTTCCAATCAAAGTGATCCTCTTCCAAACAGCAGCCGTGTGTCCCTAAAACGCGTTTCGGGCTGCGACGTTGCCTTGCGACGTAACCAATGGAAAGCAATAGAGCCTTCCCTCCTAGTAATGTATTAGCAGGGTTGCCTGATCAGAATTCATTTCTACTTCGGCTGCCGTTGAGAATTCGCTGCTTTGATTTGATTGGATCAGCTTGAAAATCAGCGTTGGTGTGGTGGAAGTGAAAAATGTAGGAAAGCGAACGGTTTCTAAAAATAACTCCAAACGTAATATCATTTTGAAACATGGAGCCCTTTTATGGAAATGTGTGGGTATTATTTAATTCCGATGAAGAGATTATCGCCCACCCGGGCACAGTCACCTTGTATCAACCCTACATGAAAGCAAAAGAAAGGTATAAACTTTTCCTATGATTATACGGTACTTTTTATTTACAAAAATTGTTTTGTTGGCCTTGTTTGATTGTGAGAATTAAAAAGAGCGTTTGAAATAGTTGCTGGAAATAGTGGATTAAACAAAAATGTAGCTCTCTGAGTAGGCACTTCATGCAATTACTCGCATGTTTCCTGTTGCACTAACATTTTCGACCACGGGCCGTCACTGCTCTTAAATGTAATACAATCAGCCAACTTCAATTAATCGCATAGATTGCAGAAGGCATTATTTTTGTTGAACACCTTTTCCCGTTTAGGATTGCATTGAACCACAAGGATTTTTTATAAACAGAACATGCTCTGAAGCTTTTGTTAAAGAAGTCCTATAAATTAAGAGCTGATACGCGTTGTGCTCTGTGTTGAGGAATGTTAACAGTTTTAAAGCGAGTTTGCGTTCTTTGGATGTCCTCCAAAATAGACATGGGCCAAACGAGCATGTCATTACTTATGGTTGTATCTCACTTACGACTTTCGCGAATTCGTTGTTTAAAAGTTGTTGTTTTTTGTACTTGAAAAACTTTGAAAATCACAGATTAATATATTAGTATCCAGAGAGAGAAGTACGTTAATCAAGCTGTGGGGGTTGTAGGTACGTATTAAAAGTCCAGTCATTCCACCACGTCCAATTTACGGAAGGTGGCGTTATTGATCACAGAAATCGTGAAGGGTGTGAACATAAGAAGCAGGCTGGACTGAACTTAACAGCATTTTTACTGAAGAAACTAAACTCATCCTAAACCTTTAAACTCTTTTAAGTAAAAATCAACTATTAGTAAGGAAACAATGTAAATATGTTAAATGGTTACGCGTAGCTTTGATGAGTACCGGTGAGTAATGTTGGCGGACATTCTGCTTCCTGCTTCTTTGCACTAAAACCCCCTTCTATGAAGATCGTTCTTCAGTTGTGTGGCAATACAAGCTTATTTTTCTAAGGTTGCTAGGGACACAAGTATACAAAGAGACGATGTATAGTAGATTAAATGTAAACACATAAATTATTTTCAGAGAGATATAACGTAGAAGTGGATTTCAAAATCCATCGGGTCTCAAAGCTATTAAACTAATAGAGTACCATGAGAAAACTGACGGGACCAATAACTGTCTTTAGTAAAAAAAAGGGCTAAAGAGCTAAAAAGGTAGCTGGTCAATTTGCATACGGGTCTCAAAGCATTACTGAAAAAGTAAATTGTTCCATCAGAGTTCTTTACAGATTACTGGTGGTCCTCCGGGAAGTCAACCGAGAGTGTTATACTTCAAGTGGTCTCAAATTAGAGACAGCAAAAAAAGGGTTTCACCGACTGAGGTTCATAACCCCTTGCAAAGTTTTTTTTTAACCTAGGGACAACATATCGCTTATGTCTATTATTGACAAAATTTGCCACCTAATTGAGTAAAAATTAAATATTAGGAGTCTTTTTTTTTTTTTTTTTTTTTTTTTTTTTAGTATTTTAAATAGGCTAAGTAAACATATTTTTAATACGATGACGAACTGAACGCGCACTGATGGTGACTGTTCATCATCGTATTAAAAATATGTACTAGATTTATTTAAAACATTTTGTCTCTATAACTTTAAATTTTGTTACCCATGCATTATCTAGGAAACATCAAATAATTGAAAGGTTCCTTAAAAATTAGTTATTCTAATCTGATACAAGTAAAAAAAAAAAATGAATAAAATGTCTCGTACGTCACCCATAAAATCATATTATTTTTGTCGGTTTCTGGAAAGGGGATGTGCTTTTTAAGAAAGCCATGAAGACCTTTGTCGCTAGGTGATAAAACCTTAAAAATCACTGCAACCTACTGGTTGTTCGTAAGCCAGTTTTTGGCGTGTCGCAAAATGTTGCGAGAATTTTTTAAATTTAAGTAACTTAAAATTTTGACAGTCACTGTTATACAAGGCTAATTCTACACACGTTTGTATTGTTGTACAACATGCCCATATAATAAGTATGTGCATTTTGATGAAAATTAAGGACTGAAATCTCCTTGTGTAAAGGTTGACGACGTATAATAATAATAAAAAAATAAAAAAATTCAATTTAGAGGTTTCTTAAACTCATTGTGTCATTTAGTTCGGTTGTTTAGTGGCAAGCTTACCTAGAATACTTGTCACCAAATATCCAAATTTTAATATTTTATCTCTGTATTTAAGCAAGAAATGAACTTTCCAAAGTGTTACTATGGAAGCACTTTTCCGGTCTAATTTGGGAACACTTCAATTGAATTTTATGTAATGTTATTTATCTTATATGACTAACACTGTGACACAGTATTGCATTTATAATTTATTATCAAAGGATTGACATTTCCGGTTCTTCGTATTGAATTTTGGTATGGAACTTGTCGAGACCTTTTATTAGTAATACCACACGTGTTAGTAGAATTTATAGTTTTGTCTGAAAATGTTGATCTCGGATATACTGAACTGTTGCATAAGCATATTTCTATATTAGCATGGTGTAGAAGCTAATATTTTAAATGCATAAAAGAATGCAAAATTGAGATGAATCCAAATGATAATAATTAAAATACACGGCAGATACTCATGCCATCTTTTTTTGATGAAGAAGGTAACTTTGTAATTTTAATTTTTTATTCTTTTGCTTTCAAAACTTCTTGTAATTTAGTTTTAACAGGTTACAATCAAAACATACATTGAGGTTATCGGTGCCTTACAACAATTTTTTTGCTGACTATATGAAATAGGGTAATTTTTGTATGCTGTTTTTTTTTTTTTTTTTTTTTTCCTTCTTTTTTTTTAATTCACAACTTAATTCGTTTGCAGTTCAAAAGTAACACTTTAGAATTCAAAGAATTATTTAGAGGGAGAATAGGAAGATATGAATGTAGGTCACAAAGTCGAATTACAGTATTGTGACCGACACGATTTTTGAAAATTTGGAAATCTCTGCTCTGATTCATTCAATAAACAGGATATTTAAGAAAGAAACGAACGTGTATATATAACTAACGTACACAATGTCAAATATTTGAGTTTTATAAAAATGAGCTCTGATATTTTAGTGCATACTATTTTAATAATGGACATCATCACTCCCCTTTTCCAAGAGAAACCTATTCAAAATTATTACTGGAAAAAGTACAATAAATTAGCAAGGAATACCAAATAATTACACAAATCTTACTTGACAATATAAATAAATTTTTTGACTTTTCAGCTGTCTTTCTCTTTACGAAAAGAGTCGACGAAATCAAAGATACTCTTACTTATTATCAGTTAAAATAAATTAATTAAAAAAAAAAAAAGATGTGCCTTGTATAAAACTAAGAAATTTTTTTTTTCTTTTTTCAAAATGTTGAATAATAATTATATTTAATTATTTACATAAAAATGTGAATAGTCACCTAACTTCTTAAGATGAGGTGACTAAAACAAGGAAACAGTAACATTTATGCAAATTGTTGAACATACCTAAAAGATGGTATTCTGATTTACTTAATGCTTTTTAAATTTAATACAATTTTAAATCCGTTTTTAGTGTTCTGAACCTCAAATTAAAAACAAAAAATTCACATCAATGTTTAAATAGCGCCTAAACTGAATGGATTGTTTAAATAAAATTTAGTATACGGTTAATTCATACATACCTCAACAAGAGGTTTTTATTTTTCAACTATTTAAGTTTTAAAATTTTTAATAATGTCGTATTTGATAGCAAATGCCAGTATCATGTTATGATTTCAAAAGTGCTTACTTGTGGCTTGTTATAATTTTTTTTCAGTCAAACATCTTGTTAACTGTTGAAAAATATATGCTCCCTATAGTAGAGGTCTCAAGTTGTATAATAATTTCTTTCACGCGAATTTTCTGACTTATATGGAACGTATTAGGCTAATGTTCAAGTGACTCAAATTCCTTTATCTGATTATTTCTTCCGATACCAGTTACGTCATTTCAAGTTTTTTTTATCCAAAAATTAAAACTTCAAATGTGTTTGAAAAATTATTTAGAGAATGAAGTGCATTTTTTTTATCACCAAATACATCACCTTGATTATTTCTTTGCAAAATAATTACTGATATATGAACCTGTACTTCAAAGGTAAAAAGATTAAGTCTCAAAATTACTTGTACACGAACTGCCTACGCAGCTACTTTTAGAATCTAAGACAATTAAGGTCTAAATAATAATTGCATAGGCGCGGCAATTGAGTACGGAATACTCGACGTGAGAGTCTTCGCAATTGACTGATTTTTTTTCTTCTCCTTCCTGTGTGTTTACATCTCTTTACATTTGATCTTAAAATTAAATTCGTTTCTGTGAAGTAGGATTTTTAATTGAAGTTATTACGTCTTCCTGTTAATCTCGACAAAATGTAAGTCGCTATTCATTAAATTTGAAAAATATTTCTGTGTTAAAATTATCTTTAAATAAAGAAAATTAGTATCCCAAACAACTTGCACAGATTATTTCTAAAGTATGTTTAATAGGAAGTGTCACAAAACAAGCTACGTTTTATGTTTTTTTATTATTAACAAAAGACGATTTTATTTCGCATATTCTATATTAAATAATTAATGCAATATACTTTTAATGTAATATATTAATGTAATATACTTTGCAACTCAATTCTATATTATATAATTAATGTAATGTACTTTAAGAATCAATGCATCATTACTTTAATATGCATACAAATACATTCTTAACTCTTAGTTCGAAATGCTTAACTTAACCTTTACCATGAAAGAAGTCGAATTTAACCTTGTTTTTGATATGCAAATTATCTTGGAACATTTCCCAAAATTAAGTCAGTTTATCCTGAAGACGGGAAATAACAATTGAAATGCAGAACACTCATATTAGGGTGGTTTTTTTTGCGCATATTAGGATAGTTTTTTTTTTTGTGTGTGTGTAAGTGTACGTGTTTCCTATTTTAAAATGAATTCGATTTGCTGGCGTCGGAACTAAAAGTATTCTATTCCCTATTCAATAACAAAGAAATGTATTAAAATTCACCCACAGCTTAAATACTGTATTATCCTTCAATAAGCATGTAATCTACATTAATGTTTCACCTGAAATTAAAATTATTTTCCTTTTTTTCACATTTCAACGAAAGAAGACACCTGAAGATTCGGGTTTACTGTCTCTAAAAGGGCACGAAGTTAAGTTGCTTTAACACTCCTCTCTGTCATGGTCGCCGGCAGAATTATTTTCAGGGGGTTGCAGATAACTCCCAAGGGTGGGAGAAAGGTTTTTTTTTTTTTTTTTCCCTTTTTTTTTTCCCCGTTTTTTTTCAAAGCTAGTTTTTCAATTGGGTGGCTTAATAAATTTTTCGTTAATAGTTATGTTTTAAATTTCTGTTCCGTTGAATATTTTAAAACCTATAACTCTGTTGTTTCTAGTAAAGTATGTTACTTTTCTCCCTATTTTTAATTTTCGAAATCCAAAAAAAGGGGTGCAAGTGCACTCCATTGCACCTTCCTGACGGCACCCATGTGCTTTGAAGAAGAACGCTAATACAATTTTGAAATGGGTCCAACTAATCTCGAAGCCCGCCTCTCGTTTACTTCTGGCGAAGTTTAATAAATGCTTAACATGACAGATTACCTATAAGATTTTAAATATGTATGATATCAAAGACATTGTTTGTGAATCAATTCTTTGAGGAATAAAAATTGCAAAGCTTTCTTATTACTTAGCTGGATCATCTAGTTCGAAGGGCTAAATACACCGTTTGCTACACGTGTTTGGAACGAAGCCAAATTTGGTATCCTTGAAAAGATTCCAGAGATAATCAAAATATCTCATAGCAAATTGTTCAATGCTTTTAGCTGAATAAAATTTATTCCTCGTTTACTTAACATGTAAGCAATAAAAAAGTTGTCCACTATTGAACTTGGAAACATTGTTTCAATTCTCATCTCTTTGCTAATTCGATAATTTTGTTTCCATTAAAAAGTTTATTTAAATACACAGTATGCAATTTTGTATGACATTTCTAAATTTTATAAAACATTAAATTAATAATTGCGCACTTTCTCAAAATGTGTGCCTATTATATTTAACGAATGGATATTGTCTCATTTTTAGTGAATATTTAGATCACATTTCTTAAATTTGATTTAAAAAAATATTTTAGCTTCATAGATTGCCTTATTATTATTATTATTTTTTTTTTTTTTTTTTTTTTTTGAAAATAATTAATTACATTAATAATGGCGTTCACTTAAAATTGTATCTGAAATATAGGAATTTACTCTTGAGTCATATTTATAGTATCAATTGATAACGCTTATTCAATAAAGAGCTACTAAAAAATTAGTAATGGTGTATTTTTTGGGGCGTCCAACTATTTTTTTACTAGGAAACTACATGTGCGTTTTTAGAGGGACACTGTTTATTTTCCTAATCTCATTTCCTTCATCGTACTCTATAATTTTGTCCTCCCACTCATTGCCTTTTTAACTATCAAAGTCACAGCTGCCCACAAAGATCCTTTTCTTCTGGCGACGTTCTCCCCATTCCCGTCTTAGTTTTGTTTTCTGCAGCTGGTTTCCTTCTGTTTATTCAATCATATGTTTCTGAGGAAACGCCATCCCCAATATGATGTTAAAATAACTACGGAAGTTGTCATAAATTTGTGTTAAGAATCGAGTCTAGATAACGCTTGGTTTTTTTTTTTTTTTTTTTTTTTTTTTTTTTTTTGTAGATGGAAACACTCAATTTGTTATTAAAATGGGAAACTTTACATTTGGTTGCAATAATGAGTGGAGATATTGGCTTTAGTTTCAAAACTATCTAAATATATTGCTTTAATAATTACTATACATATCATGCCAATTACCATTAAAGTGAGTCATCATTTACAAAATCCTGTAAGTTGTTCTAAAAACAACAAAAGTATATCTGTATTTCTTGTTAAACTTTATTCGTATCTTCGTTAATTTGATTGTAAAATATACTGACTAAAAGTTAAGGAATAGAAAATTATGAATGATTTTACCGTGTAACTCGAGAATTTTTATCCTACATACACGCATCGAAAAATTCGTCGAAAATTTTTTATTCAATTAGTTTTTACTTAAAAATTCATGATTACATACTTAACTCAATGGTCAAAGTACAGTTTATCATTCGTAAAAATTAAAGATGTGGATATAATGGATTTTTTAATTTGGCTGATATAATAATAAATCACTAAACGTATATAATTAAACTTGTTTAACAAATAAATCACTATTATCCTGATGTTTACATCATTGCATCTAAAATTAAACATAAGAAACACCACAATTAAACACTACTTTTTATTTAGTTTCGTTTGTCGAATTTGTTTATCAGTTACCAAGTGCAAAATTCCTTTTGTTTATAATGTTTGTAACTCGTGAATGGGTAATGATAGAAAGGTCGCCTCTCTGGTACTACTTCTTGGCGTGATTTCAAAACTGAGTTGGTTCTGTCATTAAGAAACACAATTATAAAGATGTCAATGTTAACTCTGTAAACCATTTTAAAACGTTATGTTCGCACATTTAAACTGTTTAATGACATAACTTAAAACAATTTTAAATGCACTTTGTGGTGAAATTTTAGATGAAATTTGGAGAATTTATTCTACATTTAATATTAAATATATTGAAGAATGAATGGGTGAATTCATTCTGTGTATCTTACAATGTAAAATTGTACTACAAATTCTAAAATGATGTTTAACGAATTCTGCAATTTTGGTGCTTAATTGCAATTCACTAATTCTCTTTTACACATTAGTATAAAATAAACGTGCTTAAATCATAGATTGTTATAAAACCTTTATCTTTTGATTTTGCTGATTGTATTGGAGTTCTATTACAATATTATCAAAAGGTTAAAAATAATCGATTATTACTTTAATTTGCTTGTTGTTTTCTAGTTTGGTTTCCCCCTTGTCTTTGGTTTTCATTGGAATTGTGACGACTAACAGCAAAATCACAAAACTAAATTATTCAAAAATTGAAGTATACATTTTTGAAATAATCTTCCTATATTTAACCAGGATAGGAACATAATTCTAAAATTTATCTCCTCATAAATTTCTAAAGAAAGCAGGAAAATATCCTGGGTAAATTCTTCTTTTTAATAGAACTTCTCAGAATTCCTGCCCTGGAGCCAGTGCAGCTTTAAATCAAGGATTTTTACGTTGAGATCCCAGAACCGCTTGTCCTTGAAGTTTTTTTTTTTTTTTAAAGAAAGACCGAAGAAGTGCTTTATAAAGAGAACGGATGCAGACTTCTTTTGTCCCCCTTTCCCATGGCTGTTGTAAAAGCTTATCCACCTCCCTGACTGTAAATTACCTCAGATGGATTTCAATCAATACGTCCTTGGTTTATCTCTCCTCTCTGCTCTCTTTTATATCTCTCATTTTGTGCATGGCCTTTTCTCAGATTTCTTCACTTGATTAGCTGTTTAGCGGGGTGGGGGAGGGGGGATGATAGAGGCATCAGCTGATTCCTGGTGAAAAGGTCAGGCTTTCATTTGTAACACTACTTGCAAGCTAATCAAGACATGGTTGCACTTTGTACTGGATCACTGTGATGCTGTAGCTTAATTAAACTGCATCGAGTGTCATGGGGATGGTAAAGTGATAGTAATGAGAATAAAGCGTGGATTGATGGATGTTAGAAACTATTTTTTAAAGATATTTTTATGGATAGTGAGAAGTTTAGAATATTCCTATAACCAATTTTAGTGTTTGCATTGCAATACAAGTGTTGACTTGATCTTAAATATACTATTAACTTTTTTTTTTAATTTTTCTTTGACAATTTAAATTATGTGTAAGGAAAGTGTAGAGATTGGTTTGAAATATTTGTGTTCGACAAGTTTTTTTTAGCCGTGGTAGGTTGTTGGTTGGTTATATTTTAGATTTATTAGGCACAAGGACCAAACTGTGCCATTACCTGTAGTAGGAAACTGAGTTATGTTCAATTATATAATGAAATAGAAAAGTTTTACTGTGTAAGGTAAAGCTTGTCATTTTGGTAGAGAATATTGCTTCTTGACTTAAACATTTTAGATTAAGTTAAGAACTTTTACTCTTCGACAGACAGCATAAGTTGATGAAAAAACGATTTGATGTAGTGTAATTCAGTGATTTGATTATGCTTCATTTGTCGTAATATTCAAAATTATTGGAACATAAAGTGTAACTGGATTCAGAGCCCATTATTCATGGATGTTAACTTTGCAGGTGAATGGCGAAAACGATAAGTGGACTTTTACTTTTTTTTTCTTTGTTCCTTTTTATTTTCCGTTGTGACAGTTCCAGATTGAATCTGATGGATCTGGTTATTTCCCCAAAAAGTTACCATTGTTTCTATATATCTCGCTTAAGTCATTGCCATCCCTCTTCATGGCTATGATTAATTGCTTTTTTTTAAGTAACCTTAATTTTCATATGTTATAAGCTAACATGATGAATTTAGATATTATACATAATGAATAGTTAATACGTATAATAACACCAGTTACTATGTATAGTAACCATTTATTATATATAATAGCTAAATTAATCGTATTAACCATGCGTGTGTGTGCATGTTTTAGCAAGAAAATATTTAATATGTGTTTACAAAATACTTTTACTAATCTGCCTCCTAAAGAATATAAAACTTCCTATGTCAAAATTTCATTTTTAAGGTTATATAAAGATATAAATACTAATTAGTGATAGGAGGAATACTCCGACAAAATCGCATCACTTAAACAACAGCTTTCTATTGGCATCTACTTACAGCGTTATAACATAGTAAAATATGACGAAACATGTCGCTAAGAAGCCTAAAATGTGTTGGCAACTGAAGTTAATCTTGCCTTGTTACATATATTACAAAATAAAAAACGACGATGCGCAAATTAAAAAAAAAAAAAAAAAAATAGTAATAAAAAAAATTCATAACTATCAAAAGTCTACTAATGTATTTGTTTGTAAAATTATTCAACATATTCGAACCAAAACAAAAAAAGAACAACTTGGTAGCACATACAATCAAATATTTAAAAATGAAGTGTTATGGAGAAAACAATGATTTATATTCAAATTATCCACCTCATTCCTTCCAAAATTGTATATGAAAACTTCAGACTAATCAATCCGGTCAGGCTTGTTAATCCGGAACTTTTATGAACACATAATAGGACATGTTTTTGAAAAGTGTATTATCCTAGGTACGCTATGTTGCAGAAAACGCAAAAACTTTACCAAACCATAAGCTCTGTTCAATGTTAGCAGGCATGACGGTGATTGTTACAAATAGTCTTTGATCAGTTTGTCGGGCTGCATGGTGAGAGTTTCTCTAATTAGAAATCCAAATGCAGTGTTGTTTTCTCTTAGAAAAAACATCTCTCCTTTACTTGGATCTTTTTCGATGGCGTAGTATAGCGCATAAGAATAGAAAATCCCTAGTATGAATACTCTTATAATACCATACCATATTGCATCCGTGTTTTTGAAACATTTAACTCCTTTTTACGAAACCCAATGAAACACTGTTAACATGACAGCGTTTTAGTGGCTTTAAAAGCTATTTTCAAATAATTTAATCAAGAAACAAATTATTCCATATAAAATGCAATTATATTTTTACGGATTAATTTTTAATTCCAAAATTAAAATAAAGCTTTGATTTTTATTTACAAATTTAATTCTTAAATTTACAGGTTTAAGTACTTTTAACCAGAATATTGTCTTTTTCAAAAAGTTTCCTCCAAGTACAAAGTTTTAATGAAGTTTAATAATTTTATTTCTTCTTGTACAAATAACATTATCTTATTCAGTAGTTTCAATTGTGTTGAGTTCATGCTCTTTGTAGGTTACCAACAACATGTGACGACGCGACTATCTATCCTTAGAGCATCTACTTTTTATGTGTTTTTTTCTAGTCTGAAGAGCAAGGAAAAAAGGGTAAAATCCGCGAGTCCTTGCTTCTATTTGGAAAAACTCCAAAGTATGGTAGGCTTTAAGAAATAAACAACTCTTCACACACACTCGATGAAAACTTCTTTCCCAATGCAGCTGAAGAACGTATTCTAATATCTAGCTGTCTCACTCATTCCAAACGTTTATTTGTTGAGAGTATTTTAAAATACTTTTCTCTGAACATGACTTGTTTTATTGCTTTTCAGATGAGCCTAACAACATGCTTTCTGACACTTCTATCTGTTATTAGTTAAATTCTAGGAAAGTAAAAGAACTTACTGTTAACTTTAAACTGCTTTAAAATAAATTAAGTAAAATTAAGTTCTGTAGAATATCCGAGTTAATGAATTTCAACCTTTGCGAGACAAGAGAATAACAATTCAAACCTCATCTAGAACCCCAAATTGAGTAAATCTTAATTTGATCGATTTATTATTATTTTTATTAAAATAAAAAATTTTAGCTGTTGCGTCTTCTCCCCGAAGTAATAATGGATCGGTTATTTATTTCCCAAAATTTAATTATTGTAACCTGCTATTAATTCCTCAATTTTAAAGATTTTCATAATAATTTAAAAGATAGGTTTAAACTAAAGTATTAGACACAGGTTATTCGAAAATAAAAAATTTGGCGCTTAATATTCCTTCGCCTACTGATCCACCCTAAATGTTGAAAATTTCTAATTTTCATTTATTTTTTTCTTGACTAAACTAAATACCGACTTAAAACAGTGTTACTTAAACAATTACTTAGACGTGCCTGTTGTACGTGGTTCATTATTTAATAGATTCGTTCCTCCTAGAAGTAGGTTTCTCTGTATTCAAAGAACCAGCGTACAAAAGACCTATTTACAGATTTCTTTCCTCCTTATTACGTGGCTCTTCACTTGAAACGACGGGAACCGTTTAATTAGATATTGAACAACACTGCTTTTTTTTTTTTTTTTTTTTTTTTTTTTTAACAATGAAGACATCGGAATGTAAAAATTTGTAACAATTCCCTCGTTTTTTGTTACGATTTGAATAATGTGTTATTAACCGTAAAGTGGCAAGTGTAGAGAGACATGACATTTAAGTTTTGCATTTTATTTAGGAACACGTCAGTGTACCGCCGCTAAGTCCTATGTCAAAACTTCAGACATGCATATATCGCCGACCAAACGGTATAGTGGTTAGCGTGCTGGCTTCTAGACCGGGAGGTTGCGGGTTCGAGTCCCGTGTAGGCATGGGTGTTTGTAAATGTATGTTGGTTTGTTAAATGACGAAATGTTTCGGCGCATTATAGCCCTCGTGTTGCTGACGGCGCCAGATAATCTGAATACAACCAACCAGACATGCATATATTATGTTGATCGAGCTTAGGCAGGTTTTCGACCCTTCACAGCTCAGCTCCTAGTTACAGCTATAACCATTATTTTTTTTCCCCGTGTTGCTCCGAGTGAGCAGACAAAAAATAACCACATAATTGTTAACATTAAAAAACGGAACATGGCAAAAAATTCCTTTGAAAATCGCCGAAATCACCGGATTTTTGTTCTTATGATTATGATTTCAATGATTATGATCAAAACTTAATTGAGGGCTATAGCCTAAGCATTGTATAAATTTTGGCCATTCTCTTTTAATTTTCTTAGAGAAAGTACCTTTTGTAAGATTTGTCTGAACCCCCCAACTAACTTCCCCCACCACTTTCAAATTCCGAAATGATCCCGATTGATGGGAATTTTAGCCAGCCACGCCTACAGCTTAAACGCTTTGATATATTTTGTCCATTCTTTATCTAAGCTTGATTAGAGTGCGATTTAATGCGCGTGTGTGTTTAAAATACAAGGGAGAAGAGGAGTTATTGTCCTCTCACTTTTTGAAAAATTAAGGATTTTGAGAGCCAAATCGTCTTAATTTTTCAGTTTGCCCCGTCACGTTTACCGATTTCACTCTCACCTAATCGCCGATATTGATATACATAATTATAAATTTAAAAGTTAAATTAAATCGCAAACAAGGAGTGCCTCTTTTATAAAATGCCATTGTAAGTGCTCAATTGGAGAAGATTTTTTTTAGTTACACCAATATCAGCTCAAAATTTATTCTTCAACTAAAAGTTACATTTGAAGTGTAAAAAGAAGCAGCGTACGTTTACTTAAAATTATTTACTGAAAGTACACAATTGGAGAAGATTTTTTTAGTAGCACTAATATCAGCTCAAAATAGATTCTTCAACTAAAAGTTACATTTGATGTGTAAAACGAAGCAACGTACGATTACTTAAAATTATATTTTGAATTTACACTATTCAATTAACCTAATTTTTCTCTATGAAAATCCACAAGTAGTTCAAATTGCAACCCCTTATTTAAAAAAAAAAAAGGAAAACTCGCATCTTAAAAAATTAATCAAATAGATAAAAATTTTCTCGATCACATGATATTTCATTTCTGATATCAAACTCTTGTAAAAACAATAACTTTTAAATATTTTTTAAATTTCAAAAATTTGAAATTTTGGACTCAATTCGTAAAATTTCGAAATATGCTTTAAAGGCCCATTATTGGGCATGAGAATAACATGTATGGATAACTAAAAGTTGAAAACTGCCACTGGAAATTGTAGTTTTATAAAAAAAAACTCTTCAAGGAAAGAAAAACAATAAACCCAATTAAAATTTGAAAGCAAAAGCAGCGATCATTACACCAAACATGCAAGAAATTATAACTTAGATTTTGTGAAAGTGAAAAGTAATTTTGAGTAATACGTAAATGATTCCATACTATATTTGCGCAACCTGCCTACTGTTTCTTAAAGAGCTTGTTACGTATAATTACAAGAGATGTTTAAAGAATTTTCACCATACAACTTATTGCTTGCCTTCTACATTCCAAAAGAAGATAAAATGTTCTTTTATCTTATAAGAAATAGTGTTCCTGACTATTTGCGGCCTCCGTCACTTTTTGTTCGCCGAAATAATACGTCGAAGAGGTTGCGTCTCAAAATAGCCCAACTTGTTGGCAAACTCGCTTTCTCTTTTCGCTACCGCCACACCCCCAATTCAGCAAAAAAAAACATTTCTCGATATTTGGGCAGCTCTCCTAAGGTTTTAAGTGCCCTTGGACTAGTTCTTTTACCTTTTGGTAAGCCAGCCTTGTTTATGAAATCGTTTGTATTTTCTTTACTTTTATACCATGTAACCACGATGCGAGTTGTTTAAATCTCGGATTATCAAGTTTATTTGCGAGGTTACTTTTATAGATTTTTTTGCAAAAAAAAAGTTGTTTAGTTTAAATACTTCACTTTTTTTATGTATATTTCACCTTCTAATGAAAGTCCATGAGTTGAGCTTAAAAGGCGCACAACTATTTAGGTTATTACATTCACCAACTATGTTATTACACTAATTATGTTATCACACTCATTAACTAAGCTGTTATACTATTCTAATTATTACTCAGCAATGAAAAGCTAAGGATATTTGTGTTTCAACTTAATTATGCAAGCTAATTGCTTTATATATTTATACACATTTTTGGACATTTCCTCTCATTTAAACACTACTTCATTGTAGTTGCTGTCTATTCTTAAAAATATTTTTAACTTGATAAATTCTAAGCTCAAATTTGCCAAAACCTATATATTTTTCAAATGTTGAGTATCAGTTAAACTTCTTTGTAAATCTTGTTTAAGATGTTAAATTAAAACCTATTTTTTTTAATGTATGGTTTAGGTATGAAGAAAGTATTTATTCTAACATAAGTATAACTAGCATAGTGTAACTTTTAAGTATTTATTTTCCAAGCATTCATTTTTTAAAAAGGGAATTTTAAGTATTCATTTATAAAGTTTTCATTTTTAAAAGAATATTTTTATGTAACTATTTCATATTTTCACGAGGTACTTTTTAGGTCTTCAAGTAAATAATTATTCTTTGGCTGCCTGTGTTTTTTAGATTCATTACAAACTAATTTTTTAAGAAAATACCAACTCCCTCCCTTTCCTTTTTCATTTAGCCAACACACTCCAACAAACCTTGAAAAATTGAAAAAGTCTTAAATACTTTTTCCCATTTAAAATAAAATTTCATTTTATTCAAAACTTCAAATTAAACGTTTGCTAAGAAATGCACTTCCTTAAGTAAACTCTTTTTCCCTAAATGAATTACGTCAAAACGATAGAATGTAATGATCTTTCTGAAGTAAATCAGGAATTCCACCTCCTTCCCACCTCCAAAACTCTTCGATTTTAGTTTCATTGATAAAAGTATCGTATCGGACGGGGGTCGGCTGAGGGGGTCCCGCTGACGTCATAGGCGACGTCGGCACTGAGTTCCCTGACGTCAGTGGCGGCATAGGGATGCGGAGCGGCTAAAGGTCACACCACTCCGAAATTATCGAAACATCCTCATCACTCTTGCATAAAGAGAGTTTTCTTGATTCGTGCCTTTGTTGCACTTTCTCTCTCTGGATGAAGTCAATTTTCATCTATGTGCAAGAATCAGTCTTTTTACGGGATAAACTTGCGTTATATTCATGAAAAGAACTGACAAATCTCCACAATTCTTTTTTGTGTGTGTTGTTAAAAGAAACTTTTTCTGGTTTTTCTATGAGCGGGTTTTCTTTTATGTTTTAAATTTATTACAAAGTAATTTTTTCTGTATAGTTTCTTTTCATAATAATCCAAACTTTAGGGTTTAAAATGTTTGAAATAAGCCATTTTGTTTAAAATCGTTTGTTAAAATAGTTGTTTTTATGAATTTAAAAATCTATTTATGAACCGATTCATTTCTGAAAAATTATCAATTTATCTTTATTATTCATAAAGTTAACATTTAAATTTGTAAAAATTTAATATTGAAGAGAATGGAATTTTAAGAATTGTATTTGTAGATTAATCATAATTCTTGTGGAGCGTGGATATTCGTTGTGATTCGGTATCCATGTTTAGCTGTAGGTTCCAGCCTGATTAACTATTTATGTACAAAAAGAAATTGGTCGTTAAACGTACAAATCAACCGATCAAAATCTACATAGAGTCCTATTTTTATTGCAATAAAACAACTAATATGATACACCTGCAAAATATACTCCCCTAATTTAGTACAAACTAAAAAAAGTTATGTAACCTCATTTTTCAATGGAAAAAGGCTGCAAGATGAGGAGGAAATAAAATTATAATCAAAAATCAGAAATAATTGCTAATGTTTTTTTGTAATGACATATCTAAGTTCAGAAAAAATAATGTTGCCATTTCCCAACTATCAAAACTAAGAACATTAAGCATTAGTTTAGAGTTAATATAATGTCTAAAAAATACGTTTACAAAACTCAATGACATCAACTAATTCTTAAAAGACCCCTGTTCGAACTTCTAAACCAGCGTTCGCCACTAAATTTTAGAGGCTGGCCGTATCACTTATTTTGGAGCTTTTCGCGAGACAGGTACACCAAAATATGTATATTTAATTATTATCGATTTAATAATGTATAGCATATCTGAAAACTGGAGAAAATTTTGATTTTTTTTTATCTTAATAAAATTACAATATTTTTAATTTTTTTTTTTTTTTAATTATTAAAAAAAAAAAAAAAGTAGTTTTCATTATTAGTAAATCAAAGTTTAAAAAAGAAGTGAATCTTTGTTTCAACGTTGCAATGCGACTTGACTTAACTTTTGATAAAGGTATTTAAATTGTACTTCCAGATTACGCCATTTTAGTCGATATCAATTGTGAGACGATGACAGTCGAAATCGTTCAGTTTATTTTATGATATAATCGATGTCTTTCGGAGTATTTGTTGCAGTTAATTTTAATAAATTGTCCAAATGAGTGAGATTCAGTTAAGTTATACCCGTATTTATCATTTATTGAAAACCACCTTGATGAAAGCTTTTTCATGTAGTTTTTTCGAACACGTAGTGGAGAACTCTGTTCTACATAATTAACACATATTAATTCGGATAGATTACAATTATGTAAAAAAAAAAATATCCATATCATGAAATTTGATTTGTGTGTGTGCGTGTCTTCTTTGGTGCCGGCGGGCCGCAGAAAATCCATCGCAGTCCAAATCCGGCCCTTGGGACACGTAGTGGCTGACGCTGTTCTGAACCTTCATTTACTAGATAGACCTTCAAAATGTGCATAGTTTGATAAATAGATCTGTATCTCAATTATTAAATTATTTAGTAAAAATCTTAAACATTAACTACATAAAATACCTACAAACTAACAAAAAAAACAATGGCCCCAACGCTCCTATTTTATGACGTTAGCTGCTGGTTAAATATTTGTGGCGAACTTTTAAATTGCGACTAATGCGGAGACAGCACTTGCCAAAGTGACAGGTATCAATTGCCGAAACTGTCTGAGGGACATATTTTATCCCTATTAAAGACGTGGCAAAATTCCCTTCATTTATCACTATGCTGGTCTATTTAGGATGTTTTAAATGCTTAACATCCTCCTAGTCTTAAATAATGTGTATCATTTTAGACAGCACCATCCATACATTACTTTAAATGTGTTAGTATTAATTGTGTTAATCCGAGTGTATTGCGTGTTTTATTCCTGGAGGTGTCGGATTATGTTCCAATAAAAGTGACTTAAGAGGAGTGCAGTTAAGTCAGAGATAGTAGTCTATTTATAACTTTAATTTAATTGTAGGATACTTAATCTAATTACTTCAGTTCGTTAAAACACTTTATTTCTATCGATATGGGAGCCGGACGAATTATTTTCAGGGGGTATAGATGGCTCCCAAGTGTGTGCAAATGGTTGTAGTTTTTTTTTTTTTTAGCTTCGAATTTTGAATTGGATGGTTTAATGGAATTTTCATTAATGGTTATGTATTAAATTTCTGTTCCATTGAATATTTTAAAACCTATAACACTCTTATTTCCTGTAAATCGTATAACTTTTCACCATATTTTTTATTTTCAAAATCCAAAACGGGTGCAAGTGCACCCCTTTACACCACCCGGGCGCTATCCATGTGCATTGATTGGATATTTAGGGTGTCCAATAACAGGGTAAAATGGAAAACAGGGAAATATCAGTTAAATTATCAATACCTGGAATTTCTAAGGGAATGCTTTAAAAATAAATGGCAAGTTTTTATTTGATATGTAATCGGTAAGTTTTATTCATAGTTAGAAATTTTTCTGACACATTTACTATTTGTGGTATTAATTTAAAAATCACATACTTTTGTTCATACAGATTAGTTTTGAATCGTTTATATTTGTATTATTATACAAGTGCGTGTAATCGTGAATTATAAAGGAAATTCAAATTATTTACTCATGGACACTCAATATTCAAATACTTTTCGAGCGTTCAAATAAAATATTTACTTAATATTGTCTCTGAAAGACATGCTATATAGAGTTTTTATATTTCAATTTACGTATGACTTATATGTTTGTATTGAAATATCTATTTCTCCATCTGTCCAGTATCATAATTTACTTGTTTTTCTGAATATATCTTTATCAATATGATATTGCTATACTCTTACTGTTTTAACTACACTATATTCTCTGCTGTTATAGAAAATAACCGATTGTATCCTCATATGGGTTTCTCCTTTTAAAACTAATGTGTTGGGAAAAAAATAATACGCTTTTTTGTAACTTGTTATCTAGTGAAAATCCGAAGAATTTCCAAAACGTTAAATGTTCAACTATTTACTCACTATATTAAAGTATTTATGTATTGCATTTTACTTAAATACATGATGCTAGTTGTCCTTCAAATTTTAATATTGTTCTACACATTGTAAAGCATTATAAGCGTTAATGTAAATTTTATTAATGTTAAGCACATTTACCGTAGATGTATTTATGTGTTGTCATTTAAAAGGATGTGAAATATAAAAGTCCCAAAGTTTTTATTTTTTAATTTTATTCGTTGTTGAATATGCGTTTTTAATTTTTATAAGTTTGTGAACGTATTATATTTATTTCATCGTGCTATACTTATTAACATTCTCAGTTTTCCAAAAACATTTTTTAAAGTTTTTTACACTTTCAAAAACATTAAAAAATCTTTGTATCAACTATAAATTCTAAGTTATACAACGTTATTAAATTGTGTTGTAAGTTTTTTTAATTTTAGGGTTTTTCTTAAAATAGAATTATAAAAATGCAAGGTTTTAATGATTTTTTATTTTTCTTCCACAGCACCTAGAAGTAGAAACTAATAAATGTGGAAAAGTACACGTCTATGTGCAAGTGAGTAACTTTACCTTTTTTATAATCTGTCAATTACTATTTGTTTGTATAACATATTGTTTCAAATATCGATCCAGATTAGTCAATGAACATTAAATGTAAACAAATGTAATATTTGTATAGGAATGCAATAGTTTATTGTGTTTATGTGTGAAGTGGCGGGATTTTTCATAGAAACCTGATGAGCCTTTATCGATTCTTCACGGTCTTTTACTATTTAATGGACCGTGAAAATAAAGTTTTACTTCGAATGCTGCATTTTTATGGAAAAGACTAACGACGGCAGAGCATTACGCTTTTGATAAAGATAAAAATATTTCGAGATTCATGCCTTTAGTTTTTAAACCCGAGTATAAATTATTTATAAAGCGTAAGTTTCAAAATAAGGAACTCATAAATGTGTAATTTTGTGAACTGCTTTTTTTATACAGTTAAAAATGTATCTTTAATGGGATTTTCTGGGTGATGAAACAATGTAAATAAAACTCAATTTTTCTAAACAAAATATTGTTTATTATTATGCAAGACAATTCTTGTTTATTGAACGGGAGAGAGTTAATCGTAACTTGCTCTCAAGAAAATTTCGATAGTTGACAAATTCCCGATAATAACGAGTATGTTTATTTCTATATTAAAAATTGCATTTTAAGTTCAATAAAACAGTCCTAAAGTATCTAGGGGAAAAAAATATTCTTCATTTTGAATTTTGGTCTGCATAATTTTATTTTACTTGTGTTAAACATAATACTTTTATTTATTCTTTGTAAATTTAATCGAAAGAATACTCAATTTTCAATCAAAAAGGCTGCAATATACTTTATTACACTGTAACATCTTAGCAAGGCGTGAATTTTTAAACAATATTTTGTATCGCCACCTATTTAATTTTATTTCTTCCAAATTGTGCATGATTAAAAACGTGTTCCTTCCAAATAAAAAATTTACCTTTTCCGTAACAGCTATGATTAAAACATTAAAATTATAATTTAGGACTTAAGTTCATCTTTTGTTATGACTAAGCTAGTAATCAAAATATACACTACTACAACATGACCTCTGTATCAAGGGCATTTAAGTAACACTGGCTTGCATTTCACTGTGACTTAAAATTGTGATTGCATTTTTTCATCTTTTTTGATAGACTGCTTTTTTTTTTTATGGAGTGACTTCATTTAGTGAATGTCAAGTTAATGCATCTTACTTTTTCTTCGTCAATTGAGTGATGCCAGTAAATGGATATTAATAGCATTTCTTTGCTGACAGTCTCATCATCCATCGCTTACTTCGTTTCAATGACCGCATTCATTTTTGAAAAATGAAATATTTCTTAATTTTGATTAAGTTTTATTCTTTACGTTTATTCTTTACAAGCGTTCGCATTTCCAAAGCAAATATTGGGAATATGCCGATATTATTTTTGTATTGATAAAATTCTCCAATGGATATAAATCTATTAATCAAGCTATTAATATTAAAAATAATATTCGATAAAATATGTATAATTGTCAATGAGAAAATTTCTTAAATGGATCTTAATGCGAAAAAATATCCAATTTAGTAAAATTTAATATTTATATTGACAACTTTATTAAAATAGCAAGGGACAAAATCTTCGAAATTGAATTTTTGTTATCGTTGGATTAACCACAATGTAACTGGAGGGATTTTATTCCAATATATTAATTATTTTTAGTTATTTACAGAATAGTTAAGCAACTCTTGGTAGAAACGTTCACTCGCCTATTATTTGTATCAAGCCGTCCAAATTTAAAAACTGTTTTAGCCATTTCTTAGAATTTGGGCAAATATATAGGGCAATCGTTTTATAAAAAAAAATTGTTCTGGAGACTTATTTTCAACCCTTCAATTCATGTCGCTAAATTCAGCTGATTATTCCAAACTTGGATAAAAATATATAAATATAAATTAATTAATCGAATTAAGCCCATGCAACATGGTTTTGTAACGTATTTTTAGCGACTGAAGCAAACACTTTTCGTAATTTTTATTTTACATTTTTTATCGTCATATTTATAGGCATGACATTCTGTAAAAAATCATCAGTGATACAAAACATAAATCATAAAAGTATGTAGTTTATTGAGGTTAGGTTATTATAAGACTCAAGGTTAGTGCATAATATACTAGAAAACAACCTAGTAAAAGAAAAACGTAGCTGTGAGTTAAATCGAACCTGGCCAATAAAAAAGCATTTAATTAGTGATAGTGGGCGTGGTGTGTTGTGCCTTTGACAGGAGAAAGGAACAACATAGGGACTCAAATGATAAATCCTCTAGTTAGGTTCTTTAATATTTATAAAGTTATAGTCTTACAAACGTTTCTTAGACATAAAGGTATTTTTTTAAAGATTGTTTTCAGGATTAAGTAAAAATTAATTTAAAAAAAACAAAAAACTTTCGATAAAAACCTTCATTAAATTTTGACCGCGAACTCTTATCGAGTTACAATACTTTTAGTGCATTATATAGCACCTCTAGTGGGTTTTATGCAGACGATCAAAACCCAAATATTATACCTGCTTTTTTCATTTTACGAGTGAAATATAATGTCTACGAAACAGAAATTCTTTGAGTCATTTCGATTTCAGAGATGGATCTTCGTTTCAGAAAATCGGTTCGTAAAAAAAATCCACTCGTCAATCTGGTTGTCCAGAGTTCACGGCCTTATCGCCTTCACCGGTCTAATGGAAATTTTAAACCACTATAAATCTCCGCTGACCGTTAAAATTGTTTATGGTGCACCTCGGATTGTGTGCGATTCGATAATTAACTACCAGAGCATCGGCAGTATCCAAGAGCGAAGTTCAGGACTGGATCAATCGATAGGCGGTCTGGCGTCGTCTTTCTAGTTCATCCTTGAATGGAGGATGTAGCTTTTCATCGAGAGAAACTGGAGGAGTTGGTTCATAAGTTCAATATTTGCTTATCCCTCTAAATCTGGCGATTGGGATTGTGTATATTAATGCGTGATGTCTTTCTTGAATAAATGTAATTTATAACGTTTTATAACATATTGACCGATTGAGAAATGGTTACTTGATAAACATGTTTTCTTTGATGAAACCTTATCATAATTTTATTAATTCTTAAAGTGTTATTTATATTTGAGCTCATTTTGAAACATATATAGCTGCCTCCGAAAAAAGTTTATCAATCTCAACAGTTCCTTACATAACTACAGTTCATTATAGTTCCGTCATTTTAAGAATATTTTGATATTCTTTTTTGCTGCAATATTGACATGAATGTAAACTCTGTTTCTCATACGAAGAAATTTGAGTATATGAAGAAGTATGAGTACATGTACTTTCATTTCCATAATATTCTTTTTTAATATGAATCTGTTCACAATAAGTCCTCTTACTTTGTATGATATGCGAGAAGGTGTGCGAAGTGTTGTTAAAACAAACATGTTTATTTCAAAATAGTTGATCCGTTGAGTTCAATGTATTGTAACTGATTTTAACCTCATTATTTATTGTTGTTGAAACTGCGGAAGTGTTATCTTCTTTCCTTGTTCTATATATACTTATTTCTTGGTACTGGCAACGCTTTCTGCTAATCGCAAAACCGAAGCCTTTAGTACTATGAGTGTTATGTGGATGCTTCCCTTTTTAAATTGTGTCCTATTTTGATGGTTATGACCGAGTGGAATAACCAAGAAAATGAATTACAAAAGAATTAGTTTACTTTTGTTGTTGTGTGTATTAGAATTTAACTTTGTTGTCTACTACATTGTGTTGCTAAAGTTTAAGTACATGTCAAATGTACTAGTGAAATTTTAAATAATTACCCTAGCTTTTATCAATAAATAATCAAATCGTTGTTACCAAATTTAATCAAAATTTATTTTGCTCAGTGTCGAACATTATATAACAATTTTGTATCTTATAACTCTTGGCGAAATTCAGTATCAAAAGATTAATAAACGTGTAATTGGTCCATGAAATTTACTTAAGTAAAAAAACAGTAAGATAATTTTTAATTGTTTTCCAAAATGTTTAAGAGTTTTTTAACAAGAAGAATTTCAAATCAATAAGAACATACAAGATAATCAAGTATTTGCTAAACATGAAATTTTTTATGGTAAAACGGGATATGGGTAATCTCGCATAAGTGTGAAGAGTAACTCTTGTATGTAGAAAATGGTGTAAACAAAAAAAAAACATGTCCTTCCGTCAAATAAAAAAAACTCTCTTATTAAATTCTGATTACCTAATACCAAGATGTATTCGTAAAAGGGACTTCATTGCTTTGAAAATAAAAAATAAAAAAATCACAAACCATACCTTAAACTACATCGTAAAGGCGGCAGAATGGAGTGGGGCTACAAATATATATCTTATATTAACGAATGACTTTACGTTATGTTTACTGAAACAAATTAATTTGTATAGCAATGATAGCTGAAATCGTTATTGTGGTATAGTCTTGATAGAAATACCATTTTCTATCAAGTAACAAAATATCAAATGTGTTCTGGTTTAAATGCTTTTATTTCCAATGTGTGAAACTCAATTGCCTTACTTAATGAAGTTAAGAACAATTCAAATCAGTTAGGCGTTGTTATAGTTAAACTAACGTTGCTTTCGGGACCGTTCTATATCGTTGTAAAATTTAGTAGCATATACTATTGATATTGAAACAATAGGAAAAAGATTATAAAAAAAATATTCAAAATAAGATAAATATATGGCTCTTTGATGATTTGTATGGAAGTTTGAGGATATTGAGACAAAAAATAATACAATCTAATGATTTCGCCAGTATTTGAACTGTTTTTTAAATTTGGACTTTTACAGATAATTTTCGCGTAATCTTATGTTTAAAAATGTTGTAAAAATCTGTTGATTTATTCAAGGTTCCAAAACTGCTCTAAATAGTGTCAGTTTAACTATGGTCACTCTGTATATAATTACATTTGAGCTTCATTTACTTCCATTTGGGGAACCTTTTTTGTAGTTCTAATGTCAGAAAAATAATAATCTCTTGCATCCAGTGCTGCCGAATAATGGTTTTCTTAGAAAAAAAGCCAAATAAATAATAGACCAGCTTAGATTCTAAACTTTAAGCCAGTTAAGTAATTCATTTAACTAGGTCAAATACTCATTTATAAGTCAACGTGTCCCGTGTTTCGGTTTTATAAGATACAAATTTGACCTAGTTAAAATAATTATTTTTCCATGTCACTTTCCATCAAACTAATATTATATGAAACAAAAACATAGCTATTAGATTCATCATAATTTAAAAATTATAATATGTTTAGGAGTAGAAAAAAGAGCCAAAATGCCCCATGCGTACAGCAAAGAGTTGCTCTTCTAGTATATTAGCTAGTGAAACATATAGTAGAGGGAAGCAATATGGGTTTGGTTTGCTATTTAAAATAGTTAATAAAATACATGGCACTCATTGCATCACAATATGCCAAGAGAGTAAATTCAATCAATGAAATTGAATTATTTTTTTTTTTTTGGGGGGGGGGTTAAAAATTGGTGTGTGTTTATAATTATTTATTTCTTAATTTTATGTGATGCTTCGCTATGAAATAAAAAATATATAAAAATAACAACAAACGTAAAGCGGATTTTTTTTAGATAAACTTTACTTGAGAGCTTCGTTAAATAATTTTATATGAAATTTGATTTTTTTTACCGAATGCAATACTTTCTTTACCCTATATTTATTTAAAGTTATGAATATATTAAACCTTCAAACTTGAAATCACGTGACTTTTTCTTGATATTTGAGAAAGAAATCTACGTTTAAAACGTCATTTGAGGAAAAAGTACTAAGTAAATTTTGTTTTAATGAAGAGTTTAAATAACCGAGTAAAATCAGATAAAGTTCTGGAAAGTTTCTGCATTCACAAGCAACCCTAGCTGAAATAACTTGCTGATTATTATTTAGAAGGCCAAAAATTACAAATGACAAAATGTCGTCATACTTAATTTTACTTTTACATGTACTTAACTCTCATTTTTTTCCTTCGCATTTTTATATTTTGTTTGTTCTGGATTAAGCTAATGTATTTTTTCGTAGAGCCAAATCTTACATGTAAAGGATGGATGTAGTATATAACCTGCTTAAGAAGAGCCTTACGAAATGTATTAAAATCGAATTATAGATACTAGAAAGTGATAATATATTTTTTAGGAATCATAAATATACATTTTTATTACTAAATTATAGTTTTAAAAGGCTTCCTTGGAATTTGAGGATGAACATCCGTAGATTATAGGCAGTATTTAAGTAGAAAAAGTCTTTTACGAAACGAACGATCAAACTAAATTAAGATTTTCAATATAATGGTGCAAATTTACTTACTGGGTTTATTATATTGAATTCAATTTTAATACATATATATGGTTCGTACACGCGTAAAATTTGCATAATCGGGTATTGGATGATCATAATCTGTAAAAATCACCTTATACAAATATATTGTTTTCAGATACGGTTGTAAGATTTAACTCTACGAAAATGCATTAGCGTAACCCAGAACTTACAAAATATAAGAATGAGAAGAAAAAAAAAACCGTGTGTTAAGCATATGTAAAAATAAAATTAAGTATGCCATTTTGTCATTTGTAATTTTTGGCCCTCCAAATAATAATCAGCAAGTTATTTCAGGTAGGGTTGCTTGTACTATTCTTACTTGGCATTGAATTTAAATAACAATACTGATGTTACTTTTGAAAGATTGATTTCTTATTTCAAGGTCTGATGTCTCTGTTTAAATCTATGGTTTAAATTCTTCGATTTACTTTGTTTTATTTTTTGTTTTGAATTAAATATGATTGAAACGATTTTGTATAATTTTATGGCATTTTCAAAGTTTCAAATGCACCATGCACTTTTATCGGCATTTGTGACAGACAAATTATTGTATAAATTTGTGTGCTCTCTCTCACAGGGAAATCTATTTTAGCTATACATTTCAAGTTTAAAAAAAAACAAAAAAACTAAGGTTTCATTAAAAGCTATGACTTAAATTATTTCAACCACTTAAAACTTATTTAAATGGTATTCCAGTGATAACTTTGGTTGCGTTTAAAACGAAATAATTCATGTTTTTTTTTTTTTTTTTTTTTAATATTCTAAGTACTCTGATATAAAACTTAAATAAACATTAAATATAAAACTTAAAATATAAAAAACTTAAATATAAAACATTGCAAAATAATGGTACTTCGTGAAAATATTTTTTTTTTTTTTTTCAAAACTATCTCTTAGAGCACTTACGTAAACGAACTTCCACACTGAAGTGTGAATATTTAGTTTCTTCAGTTTTCATTTGATATATATATTTTATTTGATCATATATCGCATATTTGTCCCAAGAGCAGCCATATTCATTTTTCTAGCGGAGGGCAGATTGATTACCTTCCATCAATAGTTTCACATCACATCGTTACTCTTTTCAAATATGAATTGAACTGTAGATGCAAAAATTGTGTATCAAAATGATTGTTAATAAGTTCAGATATAAAATTATTTTAACAAAAATTGCATACACCTTACTTTAAAATCTTACACATTCAATTAAATTGAAAGAGAACATTATAAATGTAATTTCTATTATGATATGCATTTTGTTTATTTATTCCAATATACTTTGGAACACATTAACTATCAATGACGAAGCATTTTGGTCAGTAATATTTCTGAATATGTATATATATATTTTTTTATTTTTTTTCGTGTTCAGAGTTGTTCCAAACAAAATATTTCATTAAAACCTTTTATTTAGTTTTTGAAATATTTAACGTATTTTAAATTTCAAAATACCATATACTTAAGAAAAGCGTATGCAATAACTTATTTTCTTAGGCGAGTGAGTATATGTTTCAACAAAAAATTACTCTAATCGTTTGAATGCCTTTAAAAATAATTATTTCTCAGCTTCAATATTTTCCCGATTTTTATCCCAGAAAATTTAACAATGGTACTTAAAAACAACTAAATAATTTATTAAGATAACTTTTCAACACAACAAGTAAAAGCTAATTCGAAATAGATTTAGAAATAATTGTCCTCACGAATATAAGAAAATGAATATTTGATGAAACTTTGAAGTAAGAAGTTATATATTACAGGATTAAGTTTTGGGCCTTTTTTGTTACCTTTATTAAGTTAACAATAGTAATTAATGAGATTGACATTTTAAAACTAAATTTTCTTGCAATGTATTGTAGTATATTTCTTCAATTATTCTTATTACGCAATACATCATTATATTATTAGCAACGAGGAAAACTTATTTATATTCAAGAATAAAATTTCTTGCATAGTTTTTCTGTATAAAGTAAGAACGGGTTTTATCAATAGTTTTATCTGAAGCACATTTGATATTTCTGCGTTATCTCACTCATGTTTTTGTCTTGGTGAAGTTGTTGATGTGGGAACGACTAAGATATATCAAATCTGTCAATGAGTCGGTAACTTAATATGAAGGCCAAGAACTTTCCCATTTTCTGTGGTACTAGAACGGTGTTATTTTTATGGAGCTTTTCATGTCGGTCGGTGATATAAGATAACATGCAGCTTATTGCATACGATATCATATGTTACATTTCATAGGATAATGATGAGAATGCTTAATAAGGTGAAACGGATAAATGTCATACTTGAAATGACTTAACATCGTAATTTAATACAACTTCAAAAAAGGTTTTTCCTAGTATTTATATTAAAATACGATTTTACATTTCTTATTAAAACTTTAGCAAAAACATAATTTTTTTATTTAATTCTTGCCCTTAATGGATAACAACGTCGTTCAATACAGTTTACTTCTATTCTTTCACAATAGAAATGCCTGCGAATGAAGATGAATGTGCAATTTCTCTTGTTCAGCTTTTTTAGTGTGTATGCCAGCTTTTTTAGTATATATTTAGAAAACTCGGTTGAACCGCTCAATCGAGAAGAAAAGAAAAAAAAGAACAAATAGTAGCTTCTGCATATTTGTCATGGTCTTGCATATATTCTTGTGGCATGAACTTAGGAGTCAATTAAGTCATAGAATTGGAATATTTATTTAATTTTTAGGTAAAGATTTTGATCAAAATCGTTGCAGCCGTTTTGGGGCTTGTTGAAAAATATAAATTTTTTCACGGTAGTTACCTTATGCGCTTGTGCTATTGTGAGGAAAACCTTGGTGATTGGTCTCTTGTCCACTATTGGAGCATATACAAAAAATTGAACAGGGTAGGTCAATCTGTTTAGAGGTAATGTTGAACCCAGGCATTTTTATACCATTTTTTTTTTAACTCGGAATGTTCCAACACGTGCAGAAATGCTTAAGAAATCGATTTTTTTAACCGAATGAAATACTTTTATTACTTTTTATTACACGTAAGGAAATTAATAGTAATGTTTGAAATGAAAATTATTAGACAACTTTAGTAAAAGGTGTACATAAATCAATAATTTATCAATGATGAAAGAAATTGGACAACATTGCGTCTTTCGGACTTTTCTGTATTAAAGTTTTTGATAATTTACTTGCAAGACATCTGAACTTGATATAGTTAACAAATCTTTTCTTTTCAGTAGCGGGAAATAATTAATTTACATCTTCAATATTAATATCGATTGTATGATTTTGATTAGTACCGGGATGAATTAAGAAGGTGCCTAGTATAAAAAAAGGAAAGGATGTAATGTGAGTTGTGTAGTTTTAGTTTTTTTTTTTTTTTTATTTATTTATTTAAGTTTTTAAAATTACAATGTTCACTTAACCAACTTGGGTTAAACCAACATTAAGGGGTTGAAAAGGGATCGAACATTCCAAACGAGAGATATTAAGAGTTTCACTTCCATTGTAGAAATAACTCTGATATTTGGTACAAATGTCAAAAAGGGCAAGCATAGAAAAAGTCAACTATTCCGATATCGATTTATCATTTCTAAGGGGTCGAAAAAAGGTCAAACGTTCTAAACAAGAGCTATTCAAATGTCCCACTACCATTATAGTCACAACTCTGATATTTTGTACAAATGTCAACAATGCAAGCTTAGAAAAAGTCGGAACTATTCCGATATCAATAAATCAATTTTAAAGGATCGAAACATTTCAAACAAAAAGTATCTAAATGTCCCACTTCTAATGCAGTCACAGCTCTGAAATCTGATACTGAGGACAAGCATTGATATTGGAAGCTATTCCGATCTTTGTTAACTAATTTTAAAGGATCGAAAAGGGTCGAAACGTTTACATACGAGGAATATCCCAATGCCCCACTTCCAATACAGTCACAATGATAATATTTGGAATAAAAGTCAACAAATGCAAACATGGATAAGTCAAGGTATTCCGACTTTGATAAACCAATTTTCAGGATTAGAAAAGGGATGAAATATCCTAAATTTAGAATGCATGAATGTCTTTTGATGGCTAAAATGCACATGGTAAAATTTCGTATCGAAACACGGGTATTCAGCTAGTTCTTCAATAAAGTTCAATAGAATTCCTAAAGATTTAATTCAAACCAAGCAGTTCTTTTTAAAAAAAAAAATCATTGAGAATCTTTCAAGTACTTATATCATTTTATGTTTATAAACTTTATCAAGAGTGATAAAGACTAAAATAAAACACTTTGTTGATTACACCAATAGTTCAGTTTGTGGTCGCAAAATTCATATCTATATTTAAGGGCAAAGTTTTACCTTCAGTTACGACTTTTTAGATAACTCAAAGCTTATCACCAATCATCGAGCCACTTGGACATAAAGCGCGATTGATGACATTAACATCAATTAAAACTTATTTAACCTACTAAAGTCTCATACTGGCATTCGAAAGAAGTTTGTACGTGTACATCTTTTCTATCAACATATACAGCAATTTATTTATTTCAATTAATACCGATGATTTAAGAATACACAATTTTGTTGTGCAAATGAAACTTCAACTGCCTTGTGAAGGTATTCAAACTGTCAATAAAGTTATGTGAATTAGTATTAAAGACACGAAATCTTTTTCCTTAAATAAATTGTATTTATGTTTAAAATTTCAACATGAGTTGAACTAGTATTTAAGATTTCCTTTTAATTTACTACTCTAACCAAACTAAATTTTAGATTTGCCAATAAAAGTGTAATATTTGTGTATTTTTTTAAATTATTAACTTATTTTCAAGTATACCTTTCGAATCAAAGAATAATAATTTAGCCTTCCTAAATTAGCCTATTTGTAAAAATTTCACCCAAATAGATTATTTCCTTTTTTGTTTACGTGAAATTCGTTTAGAAGGGTGGTTTTAATCAACTTAAAAAAAGGTTGGTTGGTAGACTCAAAGACCTATTTTTATGCACATTGACGGCTAATTAGGCCGGTACCTACTGCTTAACGTGTATTCCGAACCACAACAAGCATCCATCCCTTGCTAGGCATGGATGTTTGTTGTAGTTAGGAATCCACATCAATCTGTAGGCACAGGCTTGATTAACTATCATTGTGCATAAAAATAGGTCGTTGAGCCTACCAACCAACCTTTTTTTAAATTGATTAAAACAACCCTTCTAAACGAATTTCACGTAAATAATTGGAAAACTTTTAATCGCATAATTTTTTATACGTTTGATAAGTGTTATTAAGTTTGAAAGAAATTGTATTTCGAAGTTTATCTTTGGTCTTTTCCGTCAATACATTTAACATCAATGTAATCACTTACAATGTACCCAACAAATCATCAGAAATTGTAATGATCAATACTCACAAAACGAAAAGTTTATGATTAAACTCAAAGCACACAGAGTGTCTCGATCTTAACAATGAAATGAACTTTGCAAGACCAATTAACTTCTTGATATAGAAAAAATATTGAGTGAGCAAACACACAGTAACCAAAGGAATGTTTGATCATTCCCATAGTATTGGAAAAAACTGAATTTTTTATCTGTGATGTTCATTAGTTTTATTTTTATTTTCAGCTTAACTTTAATGATGGGTCATTATTTAAAGTTAAGTTGTAGTTAGAAATTTTATTTTGGATAAGACGATATTTTTTTAGGTTTATTTTTGGACATCCAATAGCGTATTAATTTGTTTTGTTCGATACCCACTAGGGAAATAATCAGATCACTTTAAAATCTCTTCAATGTCTCGATAAACAATGCAGAAATCGATCTGATAATTTTAACGCTATTTCAAAAACAACTAGCACATAGCTAATAGCAAAGTTAATTTTCTTTTATAATATTAACGTAGGTATGTGATTCTTATTCATTAAGATGATTATATGGAAATTTTAAATATGGTGGCTGGTTAAAAATTTACAAAACATGAAATTAAATGTTGGGGGGAAAAAAATCTCAACTCATTATTTCCGATTAATACAAACAAATAAAAATTTAAATACAAATATTCTAGTTCGTAGATCACTGATCAGTTTCAGATAAAAATTGGTTTGGTTTATTAAGTATTTTGACTTCCATTAAATCAGTTTGAACTTGTTTTGTATTTCATCCTGCCTAACTGGTTTTGCAAAAGAATTGTTATTTTATATGAAACTAGCTGAATACCCGGAAATTTGTGCATTTTAGCAATCAAAAGACTTTCATATTACATCTCTTTTCCTTAACTTATTAGTGATTTATCGATTATTGATGTGTGTAATACTTCTATATATTTGTATTCTAAATATGTACGTGGAACTTCTATATTTACATGTTTACCAATTTTTAACGTCATGACTCGTTAGGAAAGAGGGGATTGGGATATTCTACATTTGAGAAATTTTACCCTTTTTCTATTCTAAAGGGGGATAATTTGACATCATGATGGCTTTATTTTACTACGTTTAGTTTTGAGATCATTTGTACCAATTTTCAGTATTATGACTTTATGAGAAATTGGATATTCTACATTTAGAATGTTTAACTTCGTTTTGACTACTGAAAGGTGGTTTATCAAGATCGAAATTGCTTACTTTTCTATGTTTCTGTTGAAATTTGTTCTATATTTCGAAGTTGTGACTACATTTGAAGTGGGACATAAAGGTATTCCTCGTTTGGAACGTTTATCCTTTTCAACCCTTTAAAATTACCCATTAAGTTTTTACTTAAGATCGGAATAGATTACTTTAGTTTGTTTGTGCTTGTTACGGAGACATACGGATTAAAAGGAATCTTCGGGCTTAAGTACCATAATGCAATTTGCCGTGATATTTCAAATAAAACTTTTAGTTTATCTCCTTAAATTATGGGCTTTCTTCGAGCATATACAAGACATAGGTTTTCGTGTTTTTAAAAAATAAAAGTTACCAAATCTAATAAATCACACGCCTAGTATTCCGTACTCGAACTCTAAAACTTTCAGCACTTGAACTTGGCCATGGATCTGTTGAATCACTTCAAAAGATTGAAAGAGGATGATTTGCACCATGGGCCGATTTGGAAAACTGATTACTATAGGCACAACATAACAGATGGAACCTCCCAAATGATAATTGTTAGTGTTACTTACATATTAATGACAATTTTGATTACCGCTTCAATTAAATCAACATCAAGATATTAATACTTTTAATAACTAATTTATTTATATAAGTAAGTTGTCTGTACGTCTAAACCTTATACAAATCCACAGTTTTGCACCTAGAGGTACGAAATCTGGTACATAGAAGCTTTAGTACATGGAAGCTTTAGTACACGGAGATTGTAGAGAACAACTTTTAAATTCGATTAAATGTTGCTTTCATTAAAATTTAATTACACGAAAAAAAATTCTTCTAATGCCAACGATATTTTTTATTACATCGGAATAAAACCAAAAGTTATTTTGATGTGTCCCTCTTATTTTTCTGATTATTCTTATGTATTATAATAACCTATCCGATAAGTGGTTCCAATTTTATTGTAATATTTCAATATATTTACTGTAAATTGATGTTCTGCGCATGCGCGGTTTTAGCTTAATGCATTACTAATAGTATTCATTCTAATTTTTCTAATAATGATTTCTGAATTTTTCAAGCATTTTGAGTACCTCTAAAATTCTAGTCTTGTCGTCTTATGGGAAACTAGCTAAATACCCGTGCTTCTTTTGACATGTGCAATATTTTAGCTAGCTGTGAGGCCTCGCGTTGCGGAAATCTGTCATTCGTGTATAGAACCCAGTTTTTGGCGCTTCGCTCGCAGGAAGGTTCATCGCTACGCAAAATCGAAATCACTTCATTCGCTGAAAAAATCATGGACATATAAACACAGGCTTATTTCACTCTTTAAAAGGTTCATTGCTATGCAAGCATAGGCTGGCTTCGCTCACTGAAAGGTTCATTGCTGCGTAAGCATAAGCTCGCTTCACTAATTGATACGTAAAGCCTTAATATTGGAAGCCTGTCCCTTGTCGAGAGAAAAAAATCCCCGTTTATATAACACTCTTTTAAAATTATTTTAACACGTGTTTGTGGAAAGCAAAATTAGAGGCTAAAACTACTTACGTTGAAACTTTCAAAACTCTAGGCCTATTAGAAGTCGCTTTTTGTGAAAAAATTAATTAAAAAGCAAATTAAAATTTTAACATTCTTTTTGTCAGTCCAATTAGAAGGACAAAACTACTTGTGTTGCAAATTTCAGAAATGTAGCCCAATTACAAATCGTTTTGTAAAATATTCGTTAACTAATTAAAAAAAAAAAATTAAATTCTGTTTTTCGAAAATCCAATTAGAACGCCACAACTATTTATGTTGAAAATTTCAAAACTGTAGCTCTATTTGAAATCGTTTTGTAATATATATATATATTAATTAATTAAAAAAATTAATTACTAACGAACTGAACAAAAATTTAAAATTATGTTTCTCTAAAGTCCACTTAGAAGGTCAAAACTACTTATGTAGAAAATTTCAGAGCTGTAACCCTATTAGATATCGTTTTATAACATATTTATTAATTAATTAAAAAAATTAATTAAAAAAAACTAATTAAAATTTTAACATTCTGTTGTGATGTATACAGTTAGAAGGCCAAAACTACTTATATTGAAAATTTCAGAGCTGTAGCCCTATTAGCAGTCGTTTTGTAAAATGTTTATTAATTAATTAAAAAAATTAATTAAGAAAGAACAAAATAAAAATTTTAAATTCTTGTTTTTAAAAGTTCAATTAAAAGTCCAAAACTACTTATGCTGAAAATTTCAGAGCTGTAGCCCTATTAGTAATCGTTTTGTAATATGTTTATTAATTAATTAAAGAAATTAATTAAAAAAAGAACAAAATAAAAATTTAAAATTCTGTTATTTAAAAGTCCGATTAAAAGGCCAAAACTACTTATGTTAAAAATTTCAGAGCTGTTGCCCTATTAGATATCGTTTTGTAACATATTTATTAATTAATTAAAATATTAATTAAAAAAGAACTAATTAAAATTTTAACATTCTGTTTGTAATGCATAAAATTAAAAGGCCAAAACTACTAATTCTGAAAATTTCAGAGCTCTACTCCAATTTTAAGTAGGTTTCTATAGATCCACAGACAGACACACAGCTTGTTTTATTATTATAGATAAGGCCCTGATTTGCACAGCATTCATTGAAACTTTGCTTCATAAATATGAAATTCATTAAAATTGAATTCATTTCTTCTAAACTATTGTAAAATAGTTCGCTCACCTAAATTTTACTAAAGAGTAATCATAATCTGCCAGTTCATTATACTTATATATAAATATAAGTCTATTTGTATAAAAAAAAATTTCATTTATAATTTTATAAAAAAAAAAAAATTAATATCACATTTGTCATTTGATATAGTTTTAATCTATTTATCAGTAGCTTTCATTTGATGGCAAAAAATTTAAATGAAATGGAATTTTGTTGTGGGACTTTTTCTTGTCTATTTTTTTTTACAAGCAGCATTAAATATTTTCGCATAAACGCATGTAAATCCATTGTGATAGCTGACATTCATCTTCATTCGATCGAGCATCGTTTGCAGACCTAAATACGGCAGCTGCCAATCTGAAACATTAATATCAGTGACTCAGTTCCAAATATACCAATTTACTAATTTATTTCACTTTGATGCACACGAATTAGTTAGAATAAATGTAATTTGTTTCAAACATTAAAATGTAATCTAATATAGATTCTATGACTTGCAATACTTTTTTTTTTGTTGCTTCATTACACTTAATTAATATACACTTAGCTCTTCAGTTACTCATTATAGAATTATTCTTTTGTATTAACAACATTATTTAATTACACAACTGTAAGTACCTATAATATGTGTCCTTATGATGCTAAATTTTCAAATTACTAACAACCTTTTAGTCACTGTGCCAGGTGATGCAACAAATTGTGGCCATTGGCCATGTCTGGTTGATTGGTTGGTTGGTAAGAGTTTAACGACGCAAGGGCAACACACATGGGCCATACTGTGCCAAGGCCATGTCTGAAGTTACTGCGTTGAAAAAAATCAACCAAAGAGGATATACAGATATTGAATGCATAATTGCCAACATATGAATCCAAAGCTTGACTGTAAAAAGGCTTTTTATGCTTCAATTGTCATATAATTTGTTTTAAATTATTTAATTCAATATAAGAAGGGTTAAGTATAAAAGTTCAATATCATTTAAAAGAATGAAACCAGTATTTTTTTAACAAAACTTTCAAATTACTGTAACTTGACATTGATACACCTCAAATATGATAGCAATCCTCTTAGTGAGACATGTCGTCTTTAATCATAAATATTTCTTGATAAACTGTTTCTTTACAGTATTCTAAACATAAATTTTTACCTCGGTTTTTAACCATAACTTTTCATTTCACCTCATCACAATATATGCTATTGTATCGAATATCAAACTAATTTTTAACTCCCTGCATTAGATTTTATTTGTTATTGTGCTGAATTATTACTGAAGTGAATCGGTTTCGAATTTAACATAAAATAAACCATTCTCCCAAATGGATGGAGATTTAAGCTATAAAGCAACTAGAATGATAGCTATAAAAATCAGTAAAGATTAGAAATGTGCAACATTAAATTACATTTTGCTAATATTAAACTGTACCCTTTTGTTTCCTTTCTGAAACAAAATTTTTTCGTTCGTAATTTTAAAATTTCGATGATGAAACTTCCAAATGTACTTAGCCCATCTGATGACTGTGAGGTTAGCTCTCTGGCCTCTCATGCTAAAGATACCGAGTTCGAATCCCGGGTTAGGCATGGATGTTCGTTGTGGTTCGGAATCCACGTTAAGCTGTAGGTCCCGGCCTGATAAGTCATTATTGTGCATAAAAATAGGTCGTTGAGCGTACAAACCAGCTAGCCAGTCCAAATGTATTTATGTGTACCTAACTAGTTTGAAGAATAGAGACTAGTAATTTACCAATAATAAAATTTTGGTGTATATGCAGTTCCAAAGTGTTAAAATAGCACTCCGATAAGTAAAATAGGTAACAAAAAAATATAGTGTTGAAATAGTGAATATATTTATAAGTTGTAATTCGACCCATTTCTGATCTTCTGCTTTTTTGGGCTGACAACAAAAGTATCCATAATATTTATCCATACTCTATTAAAATTCTCCTATGATAATTTGATAATTGAAATATTTACAAATCTCTATCATCTGATCCTGTGTTGCAACTCAATTTTACATTTATCGATAGCAATTCCGCAAATCATCCGAATCAGCTAAAAATATCGATTTCTTTCCTTTCCCTCACCAACCACATTTAAATGTAGTTGCCATTTTTAAAGTGGTTAAGACTCCAGATAAACTATTACACTTTTAATACAGTTTATTATAAACTGTGAAAATGTTTAGAAAAGGTTAGATAAATTATTAGTTATCTAACAACAACAACAACAACAAACAAAAAAATCCGTTTTCCAAAATAGTATATTGGAGTATTCCATAATTATTCCTATTCCATGCAATAGAAGTTATATTTTACGTTATCAACTGAATCTAAATAGGAAATCATATGTCTAGTACGTTTCATTACAGGATAACTTGTTATGGTAAACATATGGCTCCTCGCAGTCGATCGAATTGACCTTCGGACGTTTGCTTTGATATTTTGAAAAACCTTTTTATGAAATAGTATTTTAATGCAAAGTAATAGGTAGTATTTATAGATTAAAACCGGTTGTAACTTCCATAAAACCTTTTTTAATTGAAATATCTTATGAGTGTTAAGCATCGATATCGATGGTGTCAAGAAAGTAATTTAGAAAAGTAATCATATTAGTCAGTTAATGCGTAGTTCCCTTTTGCTCATCAATAACCTATCATCAAATAAAGATGTTATTATGTAGGATTCCCTGGATGCTTTGATATTTTTTCTTTTCCATGTCGTATTCTCCTAAACGTTGACCTTTTCGTCTCATCCATCTGACTGAACCCATTTTCTTATTACTGAACAAGGATTGTAAGGAGGGGGAAAAAATCCGCCAGGGCACTGGTCTTGTCTCATTTGGTCATTATGATTAGACGACTGTCGGAATCATGCATACACGCATGTTTGAATGGGTCAATCCGCCTTCTATTTCCAGGCTGTCCCTTATGTAATAACCATAAGTGGGTGTTGATGCAAGTAGATATAAGAGAAAAAATCTCGTACTTATTCTAAGCACTCGGAAATCACCGACTGATGGCATTCTTGTATTAGTTAAACGTTAAGTTATATTTTTTTTCCGCAATTTGGGCGTTTACTAATATACTTTGGGGTTAGTTTATTATTAGTTAATCGTATGTGTTATTTTTACCATTTGGAGTTTTAAAAAAAGTACATCTATTTCTAATTGAAGTTTGGAACTGAGTTTGTGTATCTTGTCAAATGAATATTTTGTTGTTGTTTTGACTTGTTATTTGCCCTTGTTGGCTATACCTTATTGAAAGCTTTAACTTTAACAGAATAAATTGGAAGGAACAAAGAAATACAAAATATAAGTTCAAAAGATTTCAATTCTGAATCAGTGTGCCTGGGGTCCTGGATTATCTATGAAATTTTACTAACATGGATCTTGGTGACAAAATTCAATGATTGGATTCATAAGCTATTCATAAATAAGTTAATTTTGAACTGCTAAAAAAATCCATCAAACAATTTTCCAAATCAATTAGACTGTTGTATTAACCCTTACCTATTTGACAATTTATAGGGAGTTTAACAGAAATCGAAAATTCGAAACAAACTTGGAAAAACACAAAAAGCAAAGCCACATAATCCCACACAGTTAATTTAAGTCCTGAATGGTAAAATACCACTATGAACCTTTTATTGGCGAGACAAAAAAAAAGTTAAAACAAAATAACTTTTATGTAACATTCGTCTAATTCTAGTTGCTTACATGATTTTACTAGGTAACAAATAATATTTTCCCCTACTGAAATTGTTTGCATTCTTATATTTTAAAATTTAACATTAATGAAACATCTTTCAATTAACTTCTCCATATAATTTTGAAATAAGTTTCTCTTTAATTCGATGTAGCATTTTTTCAGGTATGACTAATTGAACTAAGATAAAATTTCGTCTATGCTCTTTGTACATCAAATTAGCTGTAACGTACAAAATATTCTAAAATGAACATAATTGTTATAATCGTTTAAAAATGAGTCCACATAGTATCTCTGGAACAAATTATTTCGACATATGGTTGACTAGAGTGCTTTAAACACTTAAAAATGTTCTTTGTTTTCGAACTCATAAACAATACTCAAAGAGTGATTACGAAACGACAACTCGCATAATGAAATTGTAAAGTTTTTTTCACGGCTCTTTAACTGTTATTATAAAAAAGGCACTTCTACAGAAACGCTATTTTTACTTTCAATCAGCATAACTCCCGAACAAATTGAACTACGATGTTCAAATTTGGTTTTCGGGTTGGTGATGGCACCGAGACCTACTATTAAGGTTTTCGTCAGCATCACGCATGCCCACAAGGTAGCTGCCAATGAAAAAATCATGTTTTTCAGTAATTGCTATAAAAACTGCTCAAATGATTTTTTTTCAAAATCGCTGTGGTAATGCCTCTTAAGGTGTTCTAAACGTCCCCACCTCCGAAATTCCAGTAAAAATGCTTATAGGCGTAAAAAGTTGAAAAATTAACACCTATAACAGAGTTCTCTTTCCTTGAGCATACCTCATCAGCGATCGTTTTTTCAACTCTCCCTAGTTTCATTTATAAGAGAGGATTATATAAGAATTATCGAAAAGTATATCGCCAAAATGATGATTTTGGCGGAATTTTTTTTTTTTAAAGATTTATACAAGTATTATCGAATTACCAAACTGGCCATTTTTTCTAAATGAATGTTGAAAATATAAAAACGGTAAATGACACAAATTGACATCAGTATTATAGTGAAATTGAAAGCTGGGCGATATTCCTCACCTCTAGTTTTTTATAAGTTAGCTTGACCACACATTATTATGAAGATCCTTATCGGACTTTGAAAAAAGTAAATTGGTATTTCCATATTAAATCTTAAAAATATACACACAAAAATATGAAAGAACATTAAAATCATATGTTCATTTGAAGCATTTTAAATTTTAAAAAAATAGGCAACTTTACAATTACCATTAGAATCATAAATGGAGATTCTTCCTGATTTTTGTGTGTATGATTTAAAGATGTGAATGGCTATTGATTTAAGATTTACGATTGTGAATTGTGCGTAAGGAATGTTCCCGTTTATTTTAAAATCCTTTATGTTAACTTCGATTTTATTTGTGACGACCAACCGACGAACAGAATAATCCGTGGTGGACTATTAACCTATCATCGAACCAAGCTGAAACTTTTCAGGTCGACTCGTTGTCAATGGCATTGAATTCTATCTAATTTTGGGGGAGAGTTCCTTTTTTAAATAATTGTTCATGAAAAGATGAGGAATAAAAGTTCAATGCAATTGCACATAAAAGTTGCACAAAGGATTCGTAATAGAAACTTTGTTGTTGTGGATTGTTTTTCTTTGCCCCATTCAACAAAGTTCTTACTCTTTTTTCCAGACAAAAATACACCCTACAAAAAACTGCATTTATCTATTTACAGGAATTTAAGGAAAATTGATGTAAATTATTCATTTTTATCCAAAGAAAATAATAGCAAATCTTTTAGAAAAATTAAAAAAAAAAAAAAAAAAATCCCTAAAACTTAAACTTGAAAATTTTCTCTTGTTTTTTTTACAAGCGAGATGAGTGTCCTCTCTGAACTCATTTGTCTCCGCTCCAAACACGTAATCAGGTTCTCCATTATTTCTTCCTGGGAACAATGGACCTTCCGTTTCTCTCCCTTGTGGGGTATAATGCGAACCCCCCCCCCCCCCTCCAAATGTCACGGGTGAGGATGCGGAGGGTGGGGACATGCGCTGTTCCTTCGTTTGAATGGGAAAAGGGAGTGGGGTTCGAAGGTTCAATCACCGAGACGCGTCCACTCGGTCAGTAGGGAAGAGGGAAAGGGAAATCTTTTGTTCTTTTTTCCCATGAGCCACGGCTTTATTCTGCCCCGGAATGAGTAGTTGGGAGCATATACAAGATGAGTATAATAATCGCCCCCCAGCATACGTCACATTTTTTTAATATATTCCACTCACATTTAAGGAATGTTTACTTCATTTTTATTTTTTTTCCTCCTAAGTGAATGTTATTGTTATCTTTTCAGACTGGGATCAAGAAGTGATAAGGAGAAGGGGGGCTGAGAATAAAATCACGTCGCCTTAAGCATGATAAACTTTTATAAAAATGTATTGATTGTGTACGATGCTACCTTTATTAAGAATGAGTGAAACTAGTTTTAAAGTGAATATGAAAGCATAGTGATCTTTTAACGTTATAAAAAAACCGTTTTCGATTAAAAAAGTTTAGAAACTCTTCATTTCGATAGGTTCAATGTTAATATTTAAGTTACCAGTCAACACAATTTTTCTTTTTTATTCTGATCAATTAGTACAAATGATTTCTTTACTCTTTTACTTGTCTTTTTTCAATATTACTATGAATAAATTTAACTCACCAACATCAGTAAGGCATTATCTGTTTCTAAAAAGTAAAGTTACTATCTAAAAAAGATTTTTAAAAAAAATGTATGGCACTCATTGGAACAGACATATACGTTGCACGTCTCGTTTCATAACTGCTCACTTGACTGACAAGAACTATGCGATACAAATTAAATACCACTTTTATTGAAAATTTGAGACCGAATATTAATGTCAAACGACGTATCAAAATTACAAAGAAAACAATTATACCGTCACTTGCAAAATTATAACTTATAATTTTAAAATGACATTGGCTAAAAATTTAAAGATGTGTATACTAGACAGCCGTTTATTTGTAAATAATTGAATAAGTAAGTTTAAATATCTGAATAAGTTTTCTCAGTGCAATTAATTTTAATAAATTTACAACCATAATCTAAACATCTGACCAAAATATATAACTTAGACACAGCTACATTATGTAACAATATAAGAAAGTTGCTTTCAAAAGAGACCCAATTCATAAGAAACAAGGATTACGATAATGACAATTTTGAATTCTATGTTGTATTGCCTCTTCTTCTACATGCTGCCTATTCAGTTTTTTTTAAATAAACACCCCAATCAAAGTGAGTTCCTTACCACTAGCCTAAATGAAAGCGTTACAAAATCACGCAACCGACATTAGGCAACATCAGTAACTCACTTCATTCTGGAGTCATAATTCTTTTCATTCATTCTTTTTTGTGTGTATGAAATATGAATGATGCATATATGGATGACGTAGATCGAAGTGCTGAGAGGATAAAATCTTGTAGGTAAACGAATTAGTCCTAGAGGCGACTGCATGTTTAGGTACCTCATCGAACATCATTCTGAATTTTTTTATAGAATGTGGAGAAAAGTTAGTAGATTACGAATCCACTGGTCTGCCGTGGCAAAAATGGCCGAAACTGGTCAAAAATTGACTTTGAATGTTTTGAACTAATTCCGATTGGCAAATATGCCATAATCTGCAAAATAATGAGCACTCTTTTTTATTTGGTAACCCTTCGTTCTTTAATTTTCAATTAAGAAGGATGCAGACGATTCAAATGCATGGCGACGGCTTTCTTGCATCTTTTAAAAATGAGCCAAGTTGGCAATAAATATTACGTCACTAATGACGTAACTGATATAGCCAATTTGGCTTACTTTTAAAATATGCTAGTTTTCCGACCCAGAGATCAGAAATCGTTTGCGATGTTTTTCATTGAAAATAAAAGTGCGATTGGTTTACCAGACGAAAAAGTGGGCTCATTTTTTGGCAAGTTATGATATATTTGGTTATCGGATTTAGTTCAACTCATTCAAAGTAGATTTTCGATCAGTTTCGGCCATTTTTGCCACGGCAGACCAGTGGATTCGTAATCTACTAACTTTTCGCCACATACCATAAAAAATTCAGAATAATGTTCAATGGGGTACCTAAACATGCAGTCGCCTCTCCATAAAATTCCATCATCATGCAAAACAAAAATCGCTGCTATAAAAATTACTACATTGCAGATGAAGTTTTTGTGTCTGATATTGTATTTTTCAGAGGATTATTTGCGTTTAAAGAGTAAGGTTTAAGTACAGGATGTCTAAATTCGTCTAACGGCAGACTACAAGAATTTATGAATGTCAAAAGTGCTGTTCTTCTAGTTATGGATGAAAGCTTTGTGATAACTGAGAAGACTCTTGTATGTTAAACAATGACATTAATATTAATTTTTCTTGAAAAGAAGAAAAAAATATATATATATATATATATTATGTAATATTACAAAAAAAATAAATTAATATATTACATAAAACAAGATTATTTATATGGTGTTGAGTAGAGCAAAACGCATACATTGTGTTATATATAAATATTTAATACATTAGTTTCAGATAACCAAAAGTTTAAAATCATAGATTTCCATTTACATCAGTGTATACAAAGTTTCTTTTCAAACTCAGAATACGACGCTGCTTATAAAAATGTGATTGGCGTGATGCTGTTGAAGTTGTGAGGAGCCATGTGTTCGATATAAACCAGATTCCTTGGAGAAAACCTCATCAAAATTAGCAATATTTTGCTAAGCAAAATTAACTTGAAAATAATTGTCTGAAAATATCAACATTGCTTCCAAGCAATAATAATTTTAAACAAATATAACCAGGTTAAGTTTGTGAAACCAAATATTGTTAATTGTGTTGTGTTTTTCTGAAATAGAACTGGCTTATTTTGAATGTGAGGTTGCTCTCATGTTGCCTCGCCTCGCGTTCGTCGGGTTACCTTCTAACTTCTTGGTGGAAGTTTTCTGGTATATTTCTCCAATTCAGGACTAATTAGGTATTATCTGTTTAAGAGAAACAAGAATCTGACCCTTAATCTTAAATTTATGAGATACAATGTGGTTTTGATGAAGTACACATAGCCCTTGCTCAAAGAAAATCCAATACAACCAAGTAAACTAATACTTTTTAGTATAAGGGCAAGTATAACTTCAATTATAAGACAATACTAAACAAATCAGTGAAAAAAATTCGCAAACTCATAACCTAAACTTAAATCTTTAGAAAAAAAAATAATAACTAATTGATGTGATTAAAAAGAAATTTGGGCAAAAATTCTTTTTTTAGAATTTCGTAGTCACGAATGTTTTTTTTTTTTTTTTTTCTTTTTCTTTTTTTTTTTTTTCTTTCTTCCCCCACTTACTACTGAATAAAGATGCCTCCTAAAATTTGAACCCGAATACCCATTTTGCTTAATACTAGCCACTATAATAGTAGTGGTCGTATTGTTGTTGCCTGACATATTTCCAAAGCCACATTAGTTACTGGTCTGGAGCATCAGCGATTGCGGTGTTGAACTTGAAATGCGAATTTCTCTACATTGTATTTTTAATAATGTCAAATAACTCCTAGTTTTCTAAGACTTTTAAAGAATGTTGATATTTGGCTAGCATTAATTAACTTGGATCCAGTCAAAATCAATTTGACCAATCAGTTCACTATCAGAGAAAGCGTTTGTTATGGAAAAAAAGTTTTGAAACCGAGTCATTTAATGGCAACACAAGAGGGAAAACTTAAAAAAGTTATTTATGTTTTACGAAACACGAAGTCTTAAATTTATTAAAAATGGGGCGATATTTTTTTAAAAAGATACATATATTTAGTAAGTACTGTTAATAGAAAACCGTAAAATTGTGTCACATAAAAAGTAAAAATATGCGATTAAACAACGCATAATTAATGAAATTCAGGTATTGATGGAAAGTCATGATGGAAAGCAAAATGCGGATCATTTGTAAAGTGATTTTTTTTTTTTTTTTTGCTATTTTATAATTCGTTATATATTGTATTCGTTTGCAAGCTATGTGCTATTCCAGCATTAGGTTTTTTATATATTAATGATTTTTACCTCACAATTTTGTAAAAAAACTATGAAATTGGTATTTTCATACTTTTGAGTGAATTTAACTTTTTCGTGGAAATGTATTTAATCTGACTAAAGTTTTAGTTTAATTTCTAGTCTACAGTGTGATTTTTGTCTGGCAATGGTTGGTAAAAGTTGTTAAATTTCAGTGAGATGGGGATTGAATCGGGTTTAGGATTTTGATTGGGGAGAATCAAGATAACATCCAACTTTGCCTTTTCTAATTTTCAGAAAACACACCATATATTAGGAATTTTCCAAATTTTTTCTTATAATAAATTCATAGTAAACATAATGATGATTTTCACTTTTTTTGGTTTTATTTTTAAATAAAAGTTGAGAAAAAAACATGAAAAACAATACCATTGTTTCAAAAATTTGAGCTCAGATAGATAGTTAAAAAAAATATTTAGTTTTTCACATTGGGGCGATTTAGCGGGAAAAAGCTACTTTTGCACGAGACGTCAATGCGCAAATGGTGAACCAATCTAATAACCTGTTTTAGATGAGGAGGGAGTGAGGTTCCTCCTCGGATTTTTGACGGTATCTATGCCTAACTATGTCACAGTTTTTTATGCGTTTTTGGTCTTGTGACTTTTGCTTTGATTTCAGCTAATTTCATACTCGATTTTTAATTAATTGAAAGCATAAAGATAAAAAATTATTGCACTGTTCAAATATATTCGTTGGATAACACTAGAAAATATAAAAAATATTCATTTTCCTCACTTGTGCAAGTTCCTCATTGGCTGCTATTCCATGTATTTTTAACTCTTGCATTTTTAAGAAGTATCACTTTTTTATATAAAAGGTGATAACATAAAAATAAGTTCATCTTGGTTCTTTCATTAACCACATTAAAAGTGACCCAAAGACCTTTGATTGTTTTATTAAATATTTTTAAAGCCACCGTTCAGTGTGTAGTTGCATTGGATAATTGTTTTCATTTCATATCAGTGGTTAATTTCTGTTATAAAGTTTAAAGAAAAGTACATTGACATGTTCTGAGGAATTTATTCTTCTAATAAATGCCAAATTTGACATTTCCAGTGATTTTTTTTTTGCAATTTGATAATCAAAAGCTATTAAAATTTAAGTATAGCAATAACTAAGCAAAATAAATTTGAATAATTATTAAGACAGTTTCTTGTAATGTATGGCTTTAAGGAATATCTAGCAATTTAAGTACTACGTCAACATAGTCTTTGTTGGGTATCACTCATCAGCTTCACTCCATTGAACATATATTTAAACATTTGCTGATTTCTTTTCTTAAATAAAATTCATATCCTTTATGAGCTACTTTCCCAAAATCAATAAAAACTGGCACTAGCGCTTAAGCTTAAAACCATGGTACTACTGCCAATCATCAAACAAGTTTTTTTATATATATACTTTTGAAAAGCAGTTATTTTTTAGCCAAATGTTGTTGATTTATTAAAATATACTGCTGTTGCAAAACGTCTCCAATTTCGCAAGGAACCAACTATTATCGGGTTCTTCAGTTATAGCTATACAAGTTAAACCAATACACTAAAGACAGGCAAGTGATGAGACATGTTTCCCTCTGTAGGCATATGTGTTAGGAAAAGTATATATATATATATAATGTTTACAGGTTATTCTTTACATTAACTATTACCATTTTTTTTTATGTTGGTGTTAATGTTACTTATGTGTAGTTTCAAATTTATAAAATTTTAGGTTTTTCTTAAAGTTTATTTTTATTTTAGGGGGACCTTACAAATGTAGAAAAAAAGGCTATTTTTTTAACTGTACATGACATAGGAAGCAATCGTAAGCATATTTTTGATTTCTCATTCAGTTTTTTACATTTAGTTGTTTTGTGCCTTAAAAATTATGTATTTAACTATATGTATGTAAAGATGAAGCTTTATTGTGATAACCTTTAAGATTTTTAGGTTTTAGTAAAGTATTTTAAAACTTAGGGCAATTTTACAGTTAGTCATGTTACCAATAGGCTGGTGTTTTTACATTCATTTGTATTTTCTGCCTGCAAATGAACTGCAGATTTTCTGCTTTCAGAAATATCCAAAAATCAGCTATTCTTTTAACTCTGGAGTGTCTTTAAAGAAAGTTTGAAAAGAAAATTCTGGATGCAAAAAGGAAAAACATATTGTCTGTAAACAAGTTTGACACTATTGTTTCAAGGATTACACTGAGATATATTTAGTTAAAACATTATCAAAAAAATTTCATGTTATTATCCCAGATAGTTAAAATCTGCCAAAAAACTAGACATTCCACCAAGTAAAATGGTTAGCTAGAAGAAGTTACGAAATCTAATAGTTGAAAAAAAAGTACAAAATTACAGTGACTTCAACGTTTTTTTGCTTTGAATATTTGTCTAAAAATAATATTTAACACAAGATTGTTGCAGGAAAAATAATCCCTCCCTTGTGTCCCACTTTCATTTGAATTGCCCTTTTAACTTACTTTATTCTTATTTTTTAGTGTATGTATACCTAAAAAGAAAAGTAAATTATAATAACATATGTTAAACTATAATCACTACTATGAAAATCAAATGTAAAGTATACTAGGTTTACATTTAATGTAGGTTAAAGTCGCCAATTTTTCCAAAGCAAAATCTGAGGATCCTTTATAATTGTAGTAACTAACATCAGTGGTGGCAATTTACTTATAAATAATGCAGCCATTTTGAATTTTTAAACACATTTTTCTGAATACAAAACTGAGATATGGAGACAGTCCCTGCCAATGAATGTACAACTTAATATAAGATTATCTTATAATTATATTATTTTTTTTACTAAAATGCACTTCTCATATTTTATTCCTAAATTATTGTACTTTTTGAAAACATCTACTGCCAAAAGTTATATTTCTTTGGTGTTTTACTCTTTTGGTTCTGATTTCTCTGCTAAAATCTCTTCAGATTCCACCTTCCAAGATTTTGTGGAGCATCCTTGTATGTCTGAAATCAAGCCGAGATCCGTGTTCATTCATATTGATGTGCCTGGTCAAGATGATCATGCAGATGACCTCCCAACAGAGTAGGTTTTTGCCTTTTTTCTTTTAAGCAACTGTATTTTATGGTACTGCTGTATAGTAATTACCATTCAATACTTGTATGCAATCAACACATTTAAATTTTTGGATTTATTCTAAACACCTACCTAATCAGGATTTCAAACATTAAAACCATAAAATAAAGACTGTAGAATGTAATCAAACCTTTAAAATTAACACCTCAAAAGTTTTCTATACCTCAAAAACGTCATTAAGTTTAAAGGTTTTTATTTGCTGAATTCTAAATTTCATTTATTTTGTTTAAATTCTTTTATATTTATAACATAAGTAAACCTTTTTCACTAACTCTAACTTGACTAATACAAAAAATTCTTGTTAAATATTCTAAAGAAATAATAATCTTATATGGTATTTTAAAGTAGATTTAATTTTATTTTAATGCCACAAAAATGGAATTTCTTATTTTTTCATATTTTTGCGTGGCACTTTTAATTAAAACCATATAAATAAAACTTTTTTTTATCTATACTTGGATGAATAAATGTCAAACAATTAAATTTAGTTTAATTACTATTAAATTAACTAGTGTTAAAGACTAGGAATAAAATAACCTGTTGGATATTTTATTTAACAGATAAAACTTTGAGTTATGTGGCATTTCGCTTTTCCAAATTGATTGTGTTATTAATTTGCATCCATTGATATAGTAATTATTTAGTTTGCCAGCTATTTATACTCAAAGAACTCTTTGTTTGAAGGCATCTATTTGCTGGACTAAAAGGAGTTGAACAATTGCTCCCAGAATGAGAATAGATTAACTAGTTCAGTCTATTCCTATGCTATGAATAGTTCTCTAATAACTTGTCTGTTTATGGTTAATACAATTCATTGAAATGTCTTTAATCTGTTAATTGTTATCCAACTAACTGGCATCTGTAGTTTGTCCTCACATATGCCAAATAACTAATGCTGCCACTCATAGTACATTAATTATTCTTTTATGGTAAATTTAATAAATTCTCATTACCAGGCCCATTTGCTTTTATTTATTATTTCTAGTATAAATTTTTTTATACATTTAGGTAATTTTTAGACTTTTTCAAATTGTTCTTTATTTTTACTTGATTTTTTAGATTTAATTTCCCCACCATCCAACAGATTGGCGAAGATCTCGTCTGCGTTTTAGACCATCTCAAGTAAGAAAATATTTCATGGATATTTTCATCTTAGTACTGATTTAAATACAATGAAAAAAATCGAAACATTCGTGTATTTTATGAAACTGTACATTGCGAACAAACTTGGCTTTGTGGGAAATGTATATCTGTTGAAACATTTTTATAAGTTTGTGTTGTAGTACATTGATTCAAAATTTAAATGCGTTAAAAAAATTTGAAATTTTTTGGTTTTACAAGGTACTGAGAATAGTACTCTTAAATATTGAATTTTCTTATTGTGCATAACAAAAAATCTTTATTATTTATATATTTTTATATATGTGATACAATTGAGCTCCAACAACTCCAATAATGAAATCATTTCTATGACAAGTATCCAGTACAAAATATTTTATTTTAAATTAATATATTCTAGGGTAAAATTAGTAGTTGGATTTGGAGAAGGTGCAGGAGCAAACATATTAGTTAGATTTGCTGTAAGTAAATACTTTAGATTCTTTCATACTTTTCAGAATTAATTATTAGAATAACTATATAATATAAAATAATTTTTTTTATGTGTAACCCATAATTTGTAACTTATACTTGTACTTGTGTTACTTATATCTACAGACCTTTTTAATAATATTTAAACATAAATTAAATGAAACGGTAGAATTAGTTAACCTAATAAAATTTATAATTTTGAGCTGCAGTAAAACTCTGTATTTTTAACTAACAATTCAAAACTTAAAACAATTTAATTTTATTTATTCCATAAACATGACCCTATGATACTGCTAAGTGGTGTCATTTCTCTAAGGAGCAGACAACATTTTCATTACTACACAACACAACATTTTCAGTAGTTTACTGTAATGTGAATAATATGATGAAAATGAATAACCCTGTAGATTCTTTATCATTTTATAATAAGTTTTGTGATTTATGTTTTCAAAGATCGGGATTATTTAGGTGTATAGATATAATAAGGTTTTTCTTATTAAATAGTAAAGAAATTTCTTGACACTGATATATATATAGTTGGATGTTTTATATTCAAATACAATTTTTTGCTGAATAAATGCAGAAAATTGTTTTGAAAACTGTTGTTTAACTTTTCCCATGTGGCGGTGTGTTTTGAATACCTGAGTTTAGTTTAGAATTGTTAAATATTCCAGTTTGATTTTTGCATTTTTCAGATATAGTGTATTCAGCTGAAATGCATATATATCTCCACTTTTTTTTTAACTTTAATTATTCCTAAATGCAAATCTGGATTTAAACTTTATAAGGGAGGAGAAGGTCATTCCCTTACTAGTCTGACAAGATTGGAGATCTTGCAGACTTTGCCAAACCTTTTAGTTTAATTATCACTTTTGCTATGTCTTCTACATGCCTAGTCCCTACTGCTGATATTTGCTCTAATCTGATCCTTTTACCAAGGCTTTTGCGGTGTGATAGCAGCTATTGCTGAGATTTGTACCTGTGTAATATGGGCACTATCAGTCAAATTTATATTCATGTGATGGTCCTTTTTGCCTTGGGTCATGCTGTTGTAATAACCCCTGTTCTCGAGATTTAAGCCTTTGTGATGGGTGATATCAAAGATATTTGTTGGTGTAGTTGTTATTTTTGCCTATTTTTATGATAATGTCTGAGTTATGACGTTATCCAAGGTTTTTGCTAATATGATAATACAAGTGTGATTACTACTTCCTCTGATATAACACAGAGATTTATATTAGCTAGATGGATACTTTTGCGTGAACTTCCTCTGATGTGACTGCAGTTGTTGTTTTTTTAATAAAAAGCCAGTTTTATTTGAAGTATAGCCTACAGTTTTTTTTATTTGTTTTTTTTTTATTAAGGATTGTAAAATTTCTGTTTTTTATCTCTCCAAAAAAGATTTTTTTTCTAATGATCTTGCATTAAGTTACTATTCACTTACTTTTTTTTTTATTATATTTATATTTCTTTGAAGTTTTATATCGGACAAAACTTCATATTTACCTAAATTGTAATTAATATTTTCATTGCTAAAATTTGTTACAAAAGTTTAGAAAGATATGAGTAACTATATTTTTTGTCTAATATTTTTTGTTACCTTTCTTTAAATTATTAATAGTTTTACAAATGTATTATGTAAGTAGTTAAAAATGTTGAAAGTTCTTTTTCTGGGAACACATTCTGCAGTACAACTAGGTTTTTGTTTTAATACCACCTAAAGTGGATGAATGTTATATAAAATATTGAATTATTATTTTTTTTTTCTAGCCAACTTTTTGACACTAAGTTTTAAGTATATATTTAACCATTTAGATTTTATAAGACAATACCTATTTTGAATATTGGCTTTTTTAAACCTGTGAAGTCTTTTTCGTCTTTGGAAAGGGAAAAAAAACTGTTTATTATCTTACCATGTTTTGAGCTACCATTGGTAATGGTATTCAAGGAAGGAATTATATTCACAGCTTAAGACAAATATTATATAGATTAAAGTAGAGTCATTTCTATGTGTAGTGGCACTGTTAAAGATTGTGATATGATGTAATAGAAAATTAAATGTATATGTAAGTTTACAATAGTAAATACTTCTGAAAGCAATCAATATATATGCTTTTTAAGATAATGTTTGACTTTTTTTTTACTTTCTTTTTTCTCCCTTCGTAAATTAGTAATTATAGCCTTATTCTTCCACTTCTTAAGCTTTAAGATATCTTTTTAATAACTATTCTTTTAAATAATAGTAATTGTATTATAGCTGGCCCACCCCTCCAGAGTTCTAGGATTGGTTCTAATTCATTGTGTCTCAACTGGAGCTGGAGTAATGGAATACTTCAAAGACAAAGTAATTGTTGCTACTAAGTTTCCTTTTTCATGTAAAAGATAATTAAAAATGTACTTTAAAATGCATGTTATCTATTGGCAATATTTCTTAACAGATTAATGTTTTAAGATTAGCTTTTACTTACAAATAGTGTTTATAAATTCTGAAAAACATTGGAATATTTATCACTTTATAAGCTGACTATAGTTAAATATTTTTGTGCAAAAAGTTTGTGCACTAAAATATTTCAATCTTTTTAAATAAAAAAAAATCTATATCTTTGTTGTATTTCTATAATTAAATTACTGCATACATTGAACAAACTTCTTTATTTATAGTTTATGAATTGGAAACTTTCTAATGTTGGAATGAACCCTTCTACAGAACAGTATTTAGTGTTACATAAATTTGGAGCGGTAAGTTTATTTTACACAATTTTCATTCCTATACATATTTCCTTGTTTCTGTTTATTGAAATGTTTGAGTGTTTCTCTTTTCTTATTATTTTATATAGAAACGGCTGTAAATTATTTATTTTTTTAATTTAAAAAAAAAAAGAGTATAAATTTAAATTAAAAAGAAATTCAATATGTACAAATGTTATTTTTATAAAAGTTAAATTACAAAATTTGTATAAAAAGACTAAAATTATTTAATTTGAGATTTTTGATTTAAAAAAAAAAAAAAAAGTGAAAATTCACTTTATGATCAGTTATCTACTATGTTTAAAAAAATACAATAATGAGAAGTGATCAAAGACCAACAATTTTATCCAACTTGAAATAAGTTATTTCAAGTAAAATTGTAGGTCTTATAAGTTCAATAGAAGTTTTTTTTAAGTGCCTTATTTTTTCTTAATTGTTGAAAAAGAACTGCATTGAACTGTAGTATTAGTAAGTGTTCGAATTTACTTAAATTTTTTGCATTCTAGTTAATTTGTATAACTCCCTCTACCTAAAAATATTGATCATTCAATCCTGCCTGAAACTATGTCGTATTCGATGTTAGTATGCTAGGGATAGCATTATGCCATGTCAGTCTCGGCAATTGTAGGAAATGCTTGCATATTGAAAAATGCAATGAAAAATTGCTTATTATAATTTTTCTTACCTTTTTTATTCTTTTATCTTTGTATTACCCATTTTCAATTGCAGTTTAAAAAAATATCACATAATACAAAATATTTTTTTTTAAGAATTATATTTTATGTTCATAATTTTTTTAAATATGTAAACTTTTATTATTATCTTGTGTTTTCTTTTGGTATCAAAATTGAAAAATGTAATCTTCTTATGTATATTGATATTTTATTCGGATCTAAAGAAATCAAACGCATGTAATTCCAAAGTAAAAAGAAAAAATTAAACTTGATCTCTTAATATGAATGTCATAATTTGCTTATAGCAGCATGTTTTCAAAATTCAGTGTTATAGAATGTTAAAAGATAGTCTTTTTGCTTTTACTAGTGGCTAATTAATATTAGTTGTGGCTATTAGTCATTTGAAATTGTATGTTAAAGGGCTTATAGTATTAATTGTGTTTTAAAGGCTTAAAATGTTTGTTAATTGTATTTTTGATTTTGTACATACCATGAATATCCCCTGTACCCCAACCCTTTCAAAATATTTACATTATTGCTTCATGTATTTTGTGCTTTGTTACTTACTGTTGTTACTCTTACTGTTGATTCTGTTTTCTTAAATCATTTCTACTTCTCTCTTGCGGCTTCTTCATCGCCTCGTGAAATATGAAACAAATATTAAGGAGGTAAACTTTTACGGTTGCATGATTAGAAGTTTTCAACCAGTTATATGTTCTAGGAAATGCATGCATACCTAGACATTGCACATTTTTCTTCAAGGCATTAACTAACATTTGTTTAAAAGAATCCTTTTGTTTTGTGGAAAAAACTCTTCTATCTGACTATTATTATAAATATTCTCTTACCATAATTCCTTTCGTTGATTGATACTCATTTAGCATGGTGTAAATAATTGTTGTTTAAAAATTTTTCATTCAGCTTTTACTTTTAGAAAATAAGATATAATGTAAGTATGTAAAATTGAAACTTTTTAGCTGTCGGAGGTAAAACTGTACTCTTTTTTTTATTCCCTCTGTAGCACTATTTTTAGTACTTTCTATGCACATTCAACACTGAAACTCTTTTAAATAATTTAACTGGCTACAGTTTACTTGTTCTATAAGTATCAATTTATCTACTGGTTGTTTGCATGGGCTTTCACAATATTTCCTTTATAATAAAACTATCATAAAAAATTATATAAAATATTTTATTTGACTTATCATGTAATTGAAATCCTGTTTATAATTAAGAGTTACACTTTGCATGGAATTTTTTGTTAAAACATATACTTCCTTAAAATATAAATCCTACATAACTACAAAAATTGTCTAAGTACTAATTCACATACCAATGCATTAAAAGTTTTATATAAAAATTCAATGAAGAGAAAATGCTGATTTGTGTTCATTTTATACATTATTTGTGTTCTTTAGTAGTGGATCCTTCCCGTTTTTAAAATAATGTGAATTAAAAATTAAAGTTTCTTCTTATCAATATCTGATTAATTGATTTTAAAAGGTTTTTTTTACTATCCTTAAATTTTGTTTGCTAATGTCTGAACTAAAAAGTAAATTTTTGGTCTTTTGAATAACCACATGCTAATACTGTATTGTTTTGAGTTATTATAAAACCTTGCTCCTATTAATATTATTTTCAGCATTTTCATAAGCGTAATTGTAACATTAAGTTGCAGAAAATCAAACCTGTTTTTCAATTAAGCATTTAAATGCCTCAGTTTTTATCTATAGGTATCAGTTTTCTCCGATTTAAAATATTTCAATGATTTGGTTTATTAAACCCAGTACAAATATTCTACAAATGTTTGAAATAGTATTGCTCCTAAAATTAAATTTTATGTAAAGTATAGCTTAGAAAAATAACTAAATACAATTTATGTCATGTTTATTTTATGGCTTTCATATTTGATATTAATCACTTTTCTAATTAGAAACAGACTTATTTTTTCGAAACAGTGTTTAGGGACTTATCAGTAAAGGAAGATTTGAGGTTATGTAGATAATAAATATATTTACTAAAATTTTCAATAAAAATATTATTGCAATATTTTTTTACTTTTACTTCCCATACATTATATTAAAATTTCTAACTTTTGGACTGAATATCCTTTATTAATAATTTATATAAAGACATGGTACTTGAAAACAAGTTTTTGAAGGTCCTTAACAATAATATTTAGGTCCTTAAAAGTCCTTGAAAAGTCATTGCTTTTCATTCTGCAATTTCAGTGAGAACACTTTTAAACTTAAATTTCTATTTAATGCTCCTTTTTTTTTTTTCAATAGCCAATTTTATAATATTACTGTTTAAATATTATATGAAAAGGAAAAACCTTTTTGAATCCAGAACAACATCAAGATAGATTTTTTATGTAAACTATGTGGAATAAAAAACAATTATAAATATCTAGTTAAACATTCAAATATTTGGTTATTAATACATTTTTAATTGATCATATCATTTAATTGCCTTTGAAAAAGCCAGTGATAAGGATTTAAGAGGAGATATTTTAAAACAAATGTTCCAAGACATAAAATGGGAACGTCCATTAATAAAATGTCTGCAAAAGGAATTGCCACTCTGTAACAATTTAAAAGTTATTTTGGCTGATGTTTTCCTTTATCTTCTCCACATTTTTGTATTAATTTACTTCAAGGAAATTTAGTTTTTGTTTACAGAGCTGCAATGTCTTTTTTTGTTATAAGCTATTGAACATATGATTAACTATTTTTTAAAATGAAAATATTTATTTCCTTTTACATATTAATATTATTTATCATTATTTTAGCAACTTGAAAGTGTTGAAAACAAAGAAACATTGATTCAAGACTATACAGAAAAACTGAAAAATAAAATAAATGCCAAGAATCTGCGCCGATATGTTGAATCCTACATGAAGTTAGTGTCATAATTATTTGATATTATATATATACAGTGTCTCTCATAAGTGATGGAACACTTGTAAAGTTCCAGAAATTAATCAGTCACGAAATGGTTTAAAATAAGGAAATCGAGCCCATTTTTTAGAATTGAATTGTTATATTACATATTTTCAAATTAGATTACTTTTCTGAAAAATAATGCAGAAGATAATTCTAAAAAAATACTCTTGGAATCAGCCACAAAATTAAGGGAGCACTTCAAAGAATCAATTATTGTTATGGTAATAGAATATTCTAGATGCAAATTTAATATTTAATTGTATCCCACCTTGCTTGAAAGTCCTATTTCAATGCTTATAAAACTTTTTATTTATCAATTGTTTGCGATTTTAGTGTATGTTCCCTCTATTCAAAACACAGGTTTTGAATATTTTTTTCTAAATTGTATGTTTCCCTATTTTATCAAGTTTACTTCACAAAATATCAATTTTTAACCCCTTGCTTGCCGCGAGCGTATATATATGCCCCGCTAAGTCGATGCGTTAACTGCCCCGGACGTATATATACGCCTTTCCGAAGTACGGTTCTAGCGCAGTATGGCCCATGAATAGCCCTTTGGCCATTAAAATCTAACTAACCAAAACCAACCAAAGTACGGTTCTTTGCAATGTGCCGCTCTCAGTAAAATTACTCCCACGGCTTTGGAATGCTATAGAATAACTTTGACCGTGTTTACGGAGGATTTACTTATAAAGGGTGGGGGAATAGCTTTTTATTTTTTGTACAAATATGTCTGATACTGATGACAGTGAGTTAGATAAGTATTTTTTCTTCAGAATCAGAAACGTCAGAATATGATATTACATAAGATGAAGAGGATTCTGATAGCGACTATTCTCTGCAAGATGCCCGATGTTGGACATGATTGGATATAAACAAATTACCTGTGCCGCCTCCACGCTTTGCCTTTTTGGGACAGCCAGGAATACAGAAAAATATAACGGATATTTCGAACCCGCTTCTCTTTTTTGAATTATTTTTTGATGAGGAGCTGGTGCTCCATATTGTTACTGAAACTAACCGTTTTGCAGACCAGTATATCAAACAACATCCTGGAAAAGAGAAATCAAGAACAAAGTTGTGGCATCCAACCGATTCACGGGAAGTATATATTTTTTTAGGTATACTGATTTTACCAGGAATAACAGTAAAACCTGACATTACGCTTTACTGGTCTAAAAATAAACTGATCGAAACTCCAATTTTTGGAAAATTCATGAGTAGAAATTGCTTCCAGCTTATCATGAAGTTTCTGCACTTTTCCGATAACGATACTTTTGATGAAAATTCACATCCAAACCCTAAACTTAGAAAAATATGGCCGGTTTTTTCTGACTGGATGAAAAAAATTTCAAGTTATATACCCGAAAGGGATCTGATCATTGACGATAGCTTGATGCGTTTCAGAGGCAGGCTGTCGGGGGTACAATATATACCATTGAAAAGAGCTCGTTTTGGAGTAAAACTGTTTGTACTTGCTGAAGCAGAGTCAGGATATATTCACAATACGATTGTGTACACAGGGAAGAGTACAATCTTTGATAAAAAATATGAGAACTATGGAGTTTCTACAAAATCAGTGATGACGCTTATTGAACCTTTTATGGGAAAAGGTTATTGTGTAATTGCAGAAAATTTCTATCTCTCACCCAGACCTTCTAATCCAAAATATCACTGACGTATATGGAACTCTTCGCCCTAACCGACATGATTTGCCGGTAAATTTCAACAAACTTACTTTGAAGAGATGGGAAATTGCCGCTTTTCAAAGAGGCAAAATTACCATATTGAGATGGCGGGACAAAAAATATGTATCGCTTCTTAGTTCTATCCATACAGCAAACTGCTCTGAAACTGATAAAAAGGGCTATTTTTTATTTTTGCATAACTGTTAAATGAATATTCAGACAATTTGTGGGCTAAAACTATACATTTCCTTGCTTGTTTTTTGCGGAATGTTTAAATTTTCTTAATATATATTCATTTTTAATATACTCTTTCATACATAGCAGCTTCTCTAGTACATAGAAATTGTTATTTGTTTAGAATTTTTTATAATTTCTAAAGAATTTTTTGGAATACTTAATCAAGAAAAATAGATAAAAATTTAAGTAATCGTCACATTTCAGTTGAAAAAGTTTTTTTTTTTTTTTTTTTTTTTTTTTTTTTTTTATTCCCTTGCTTATTAAAAAAAAAAGAATGTGATCACTTTTGTAAAATCTCTCTTTAAGGATATTCTATTCATTCATAAAATCTTATTATACCCAAACAAAATAGAGTTAAAAAAATCTTAGTAATTTTATAAATTATGTTTCTTGTATCATATTTTAGATTGTTTTAATATTCAAAAATTATATTGATTTTTCTTGAATTATTATTTCTTGAAGAATTAAGGACATATTTTTATTTTTACCTCTTCCTTTATTAGACATTTTCAGTTTAACTACATAAACGTTTAGAAATTATATACTAACAAAATCTTGATGTTTTTATTCCTTAATATCACTGCAATGTTCATTCAACTTTTTAACTAAAAAATTTTTAATGTCTTATTTTATAATTGAAATTAACTTTTTTTTTCTAGTCGTAAAGACGTTACAACTGCAATTGAAACTAACCTTAAGTGAGTATAATCTATGTATATTAAAACTAATTTATATCTCTAGAAACTTATTTTTGCATAAGAATTTGTTCCTCTTATAAATGAAATACAAAGTGAGTATAATGTCACACACATAAATGTTTAATAGATTGTAATTCAGTCAAAACACATCGAGTTTTGATTTCTTCCTAGTAGATAACAGTGTAGATTGTTTCGAATGTATTTCAATCGGTATCAGTGATTTCATGCTCAAAAGACTTAATGTGTAAAGCATACTGTTCAAAGTGGTGGCATGGTGTTTTGCCAGTAACAGCTAATATTCGTGTTGCCGTATATTATTATGCTCGAAAGTCATATTCTCTCGAAGAGTTTCGTAAGAAAATCCTCATACAGCAGTATCCATTAATTCAATGGTGATACGATTAGTTCACTGTTTCAGGACAATTGGATAGATTTGGTAAAGAGCGGGTAGGTCCTCTATTTTGGGCGATAAAAATTCAAACGTGATTGCGTAGTTAAAAATGAACATCACAATAGCATTTTTTAACATCAATATTGCCATGCTCCACAGAATTTCACAAAATCTGTTAAAACAAACACACTTTTGTTTTCCCGAAAAAGGGCATCGTTTTAAATATTTATTGTAACACTAAAAGTTTTTTTGCAAAAAATAAAACCAACATTACAATTAATCTCTGTGATAATTTACTTTAAATTCTTAAACTGGTACTTTTATGGGCAGGTTAACTTTAGATTATTTATATTAATAAAGTATAACTTCCAAGATTATAAAGATGCTTGAGAGTGCTTAAATTGATACTCATATTCTAAGGATTCTTTTTAAATGCCATGGAAAAAGTATTTAGTTATCTATAAATCCTTTAAATTTTAAAATTCTAAATAAAAACTGCATAATTGTATTTCAAAAAGTTTAGAGCACTCCCACATCCGATTTTTTCTTAACTGTGTCATTAAATAAATAATAAAGTAAATTATTCGCATTTTCTTAATAATTTTCACAATATTTTATAATTTTAAATAGCATCAATATGATCATTATGAAATCAGCATTATGAAATTTCGAATACTTCAATCATATGTTGAATGAGTGGATGTCTCTTATTTCTTAAAACACTTACGAATTATAATTTCATTAAATGTTTATTTAGTGATTCAAATTGTTGATAAATTCCCAGGCTTGACTAACTTTCATATCATCATGTTAACTGCCAGTCACAAGATAATTTGCAATAGTGGGATTGCTGGTTATAATAGGCTTAGTAGTTTGAGTTAAAGTATGAAATGTTTTACTAACAGGTAACAAAATCTTATATTACTAACTCATCCTTCTCTTATTTTTTATTAACTGTTTCCTGGTTTTGATTTTGATTCCAAGTAAAAATAAAAAAAAATTATGTGCAAAGAGATGACAAATTAAATGTATACTTTCTTTATACTACCTGTTCTCGACAAATAGTGTGGGGGCACAATCAAAAATGGATTTATCTGGCAAAGACCAAACAAATTGTAAGCACATTATGCAGAAATATTATTTAGCTTTCTCCAGTTACCTTAGAGAAAAAAAACTTCATTGAATATTGTGAAGTTGTACTTCAACTGGGCGAAAGAAAGAAGTGTAAAGTATGCATGCACATTTTACACTTCTTGATATTGACAAACTAAACGACTGGGATATATGGCTCCTATTACTAGCTAGTTTTGCCCTTAATGATAACAACAAAGAGATTATTCACTTATGGCAAAGCATAATCAAAGAGAAAAATGCAATTGGTGATGAAAAATATAGGCGTGCACTTATCGAAGTCTGATTGGTGCTCAGCATTGAATTCTAATGTTAATAGAGGATCTTTCATCTCACTATACATTCTTTCCCAAATTTTAAAATTGACACTATAATTTTGAAGTATTTAAAAATTTTGATAATTTTAAATTCTGAGACCAAGAATGATGTGGAAAATGTTTTGTATTGTAGAAGGTATAATCAATTATAATTTGGAAAATATTTTAAAATACTGTTTTCTTAATTTGTTTACCTTCTGTAACCTATATACAATAGTAGCCATTCAGGGCTCCAGAAAAATATTTTCTTCCTGCGTACACAAATGCCATATCCAAAAATTTCCTGCAAGTCTGCGGGCTTTAAATCATACTGCTGAAGAAAATTAAATGTTATGTACTATTGAGAATTAAAAGTTGTTTAATTCAAAATCTTCTTGGCATTGATTTTGGAAGCACCACTCTGCAGGATAAACATTGGTTTCCAATGGCACATTTCCAGTTGCAATATTAGGTCATTGGTTAAAGGTTAAGCTTGTGAAACGATAGCAAACACTGATACTTGTCCAGCATGCCTCCTTTCATAACTATTTTCATTTTTGTGCTTTCGATTTAAATGCTGTGAATAGTTTTGCTCCAACATTTCTTGCAAATACAGCATTTCATCTTCATTGTCTTGCTTGGATAGCTCATTATCATTTTAAAGAAAAATGTGGTTTCTTTTAAATTACAATGGAATATCCAAGCACTCTTTCAAATTAAAATGAAGAATGAAGGAAATAAACTCTCAGTGTAATTACATGTTTCAATAGGTTCAGATTCCAAAATCAGGAAATAAAACCCCCTTCCCCCCCTTATGTTAACACTTCTCCCTTCCCTGTCCAACCTAACTGGAATTTCTCCTTCCTATATAGAAGTAACAGGTGGTGAACTTTATGGAGAAAAGCCCCCCCAACAACCTCTCCCCTCCCGGCGTTACGGGAGTCAACAACTACCTCTTACCCGCCTTGCCTAACTGGAATTTCTCCATTTAAAAAAAAAGAAGAAAAAAAAAACAGCATTTGACTTTCATTTCCTGCGGGATCTGACGATTTCCTGGGTACATCGTATGCACGTACGTCCATTTTATCGGACTCTGTAGCCATTATTAAATGAGTGGAATAAAAAAATAAAAATATTGCTCGATAAAGTACATAGAACCAACCACAAACATTACTAATAATTTCATACAAGAGAATTTGTTTAGGCATTTTTTTAAACTGTTGAAACATTCATTTATGTTTCAGTCTACTGATATTTGATGAATAATATGACTTTTTTAAACTTGTATTTCCTAAATTTTCATTCATGGTTCTATTATATATGTGTTCTATTGTGTCTTGCTTGTAGGGCAATGGATGTACTATTGATTAGTGGGGGAAGAGCTGCACATCTTCAGGCCGTCCAAAATCTTTATGGTCGTATGGATAAACAGAAGACATCTTTCCTAAAGCTGGATAGCGTAGGAGATGTCTTTGCTCAAGCAGTAAGCCCAGACTGTTTATTTCGAATATTTGGTTTATTTATTTTTAATTTATGTGAATTTTTTATATTTTTCAATTCTCTCTGTAAAATTATTTCCAAAAACTTAAATGTAAATTTTTTTAAGAAATACCTTAGTTATAACATAAAAATACAAATTTGGTTGTTGAATTTTATTATTCTGCATTTATTGTCTACAACTTCAAAGTAGAACAAGCAAAAGATTTTGGTTTGAAATCTTAATTATTTTGGCATTTGTAATAATATATTTTTGAAATGGTGTTTAGCAACATGGAAAAAATGGAATATAGATTTTCGTGATAGTTTTCTAATCATCAATTGTGAAAATAAATATGAAAAATTTGTTGGGAAATAAACTAGATGTTTTTTGCATTTAAAGGTTAAAAACAAGATAAAAATTCAGCAAGAGCATGAAATCTCGTATTTCCAAAAGTTCTGCTTTTTTTTTTTTTTTTTTTTTTTTTTCCCATGGAATTTACTATATTTTGAATTTTGTTTGGAAGAATTGATACTTTGAATTATTATCAATAAGTTTTACATTTATAATAATAATTATAATCAATAAGTTTTATTTATTTTCCTGTTATTTACATTTGTGACCCAGAAATTTTAAAGCAAATTCAAACTATTTTCCTCCGAGATATCTTAAAAAATGTGAAATTTTATAGATATGTAATGTTTAAATCATTTTTAAAAGTTAGCAATACATAGGAAGACAGAAGTCTTTTTAGTTGCAGTCAAAAACATTTTTTATGTTAAGCTAGAAGATTGAGAAGAGAGATAAGAGCCTTAGAGCATGTCTTTGTCGTTTAACTAGTTGCAATCGAATGAATTAGAATTCCTAGTCCCGTCTCCCCATGGAAAACTCTGGAAACGAACATTGTATGGAACTATAGGATTGTGACTAGCTGAACAGGAAATAAAAATACCCAGGATGTGGGAACTAAATCAGTCTGGTGCAATGATGAGCATTAGAGTGTCTATAAGGAGAGAGTCGAGAAGTCGTATAATGGCAAGTGTGCAGGCGCAAGAACTTTCAAATTGTCCAGCGAGCTTTATTAGGCTGCAACACGGAGACGCGTGCTATAAGGATTGACAGCATATCTCTCGTGAAATGATTTGCTCATTGTATGTTTAAAATATGTAATTTTGTAACCCACTACACGTTAAAATAAATTTAAAATCACCTTTATAGGATTCAGAAATGTATACCTTTCAATTTTTTTTAAAACTAAATACAAATATTACTGGCTAGCATAACTTTCCAATTTCTTTTTTCCACCAGTTAATTCCAGTGCTTTAGAAATACTGTTATGTGACAATGTTAAAATCATTTACTTTACTTATTGAAGTAAGTAACTATTATAATTTTACAAATTCATTAGTGTTTATTTTTGACAACTATCTCCTAACATAATTGTGAAAATGAAAAATATTGTTCCTACATGAGGCATATAAGTTTGTAAAGTTGAAAATTTGATTAAAAATAGCACTTTTTTTAAATTATTGTTAAAATATTTTGGAAATAAACTAAACCATAGTGATATTTTTAAAAGTCATGCAAAATCATTGATATTACATCTCATAGATAGATAATAGCATTAAATATATTGAAAACTAATGAAATTTTTATATATACTGACTAGAGAGTTAGCCATTCCAAAATTTTAACCATCTAATTATATTTTTGAATTTATGTTCATTTAAAAGCTATATAAAGTATGGTTAGTATTAAAATCAGTCAAATCCATTTTAATGTACAAAAGAACAAGACAAGAGTTCAAAAGATAATTTATCAGAGTTTCTATCTTTAAAATATGTTGTTTTAAAGTAACTGAATTATACATGCATAAATACCCCGACATAAAATAACTGAATTATACATACTCGCAATATATTCGTACATTAGACATTTCTGAATTGAAATATGTTTGCAAAAATATATTTACGTGCCTTTATATTTGAGATAATTGGAATTTAAAAACGGCTACCCAGTTGCTCCATGTATTTCCTATGGGACGAAAACTCCCTCAGGTGGTCAATAGTCGAAAAGCGCATCCTCGTCTTGGCTCCACTCTCTACTTATAGGCACTCTAATGAGTAGTAATTGAATTTAAGTATGGAACACACTTCTGGAAATGCATTGACATAAACAAATCTCGCATGAGAATCAAATGAGAATACAGCTAATACCAATGGGAACTTAGGCAGTCAGACGCAATAATGAATATTAAGTATGTAATTCACTGTTGGAAAAGGGCTGACATATACAAATCTTCCGTAAGTAGGTTGGTGAAACCTTGGGAAAGTCATTAAATTAAAGGGATGATCGTTGAGGAAGATTAAAAATTAGAAGACAAGCTTGGAAAGGAAAAATTTAATAAAAAGGCTATACTAGAATAGGTTTGTCATTACAGATTATTTCTTAAATGTGTATATGTTAACTGAAATCTGAATAGGCAAACCCTTGGTTTTATTATACTACTAAAAACATTATTTTTTTGATAAATTAAAATTAATATTTGCAGTGAACATCTTGCAATCACTTTTTGTCATACTTAAAACTGATTATCAGTTCTACTGTTAAGTCAACATTTCACAATCTTAAAGATCAAAATAACTTTATTATAATCAAATCCTTTGTTCTTATAGCCAGAAAAATTGTCTCAAAGCCTGCTCCTATTTGTTAAAGGCCTTGGCTATCGTAAGTATATTTTAACTAGTCAGCTTATATGTTTTTGAGTTAAAGTGAAAATAATCAAATAATTTTTTTTATTTGAAATTGCATGAGTAATATAATGGGATCTCTTTTTAAATGAAATTTTCCTATTTAAATTTAATTTCTTTTTGATTTTTTGTTAAATAAACCAGTTTTAAAACTTTTTCATGAATAACAGTGATTAGAGAGCATTTAATTTTGACATAAACTAAACTAACAGGTATAAACCATAATATCTTCTGAGAAAAGAGCTCTAGTACCTTTTAAGGGAGGCCTTTTAAATTAGAGGCATTGTACAAAAAAAAAATTACGCACATCAATAGTGGGAAAATTTAGTGAATTTTTTTATTAGGAACAATCCAAAGTTCATTTAGTCAAATAACAGTTAAATTTTTACTTCTTTACCTTTTGTTGGAAAGCCTTTTTTTTGTCACTGATAGATGGGTAGCAGTTTTTTGCATAATTATTATTCTGATAGTTTTTCAATATCTGAAAAAATTAAAATTTCTTTGTCATATTTCGCTTTGTTTTTTCAGTGACCTCTGTGACGATGCCGGGGGTGGAGCGACAGAGGACCTTCTCTGGGGGTGATCCCAAGTCTCTCGGGGCCATCGGGCGTAGGCGCACTCTCTCCATGGAGGAGTACGACATGCCACGCCCCAGACGCCTCTCCCTCACCATACCCCAGAAGTAGGAAGGCCCACAGCGCATCACTTACCCAATGCATCGCAATCCACAACAGAAGCGATGCCTTTTCTATGTGTGTACAGGCCCATTTACAACAAGGAAGATGCCCTCAAAAACAAGACTGATCATTCAAAAAGTACTAAGTACCCGACTGTATAAAACGATGAATGGATTTAAGACAAATTTCTAAAGTTTACAAAATGTTTTGTCAAACCTCAGCTGCGATTTCCAAATAAAATTTTTACAGTGGTAGGTTATTGTTTTTTTTGGTATAAAATTAAATTGCCTTTAAGTCCTGTAATTGGATAGAAGTCCAAAAAAGTTAAGGAATTTTTTTTTAATGCCAAAAAAAAAAATGCTTAGTGTCTGGCATGTTGGATTTATCTTATAGAAACCTGTAACGCTCTTGTAAATGTGAATCTTGTGATACCTCATTTATTATAACTGTGCTTAGATTCGGTGTGGAAATAAATTCATACATACAGGTCAAAAGCATACCCTCGTTAGCTTATTGCAGTCGGGTAATAAGTAGGCATCGATTTAAATATTGCCAAGAAATGTGTGTCCTCGCTCATGATCGTTAAGCTAATATTGTGTTCTCTCTTGGGATCTGAAAGGGGGTCCGAGTTGTGTATATATTTAGATATATATATTGAGAAATGAAGCTGGTTGTGTGTGCATACCACTTGGGGATATAGTTAGTATTTTTGTCCTTATTGCAGTAGGTGGTGTGTGGCTTGGATTGAATTGAGAATGCTAGGGACCTCTTTACATTTCCCCATTTAAAATATTATTTTAAGGTCGCTGAGTTTTTCTAAATGTGTTTTACACGTTTTTCGATATTTTGCACTTTTTTGTCTCTTTAGGAGGCGTTATGAAATATGTTGTCTCGTCATTGTTTAGTGTGTTACTAATGTGTCATCTTCATTAGATTGCATTGACAAAGTGCATGTAGATTCCAATGTTTAACCATCACTGAAAAAAAAAATTGCCTTCCTATGTTGTAGCAGTCAGATAATTTAAAAACAGTAAATTTCCCTTTCACAATAAACTACTAGTCACTCATTTCAGTCACAGTTGATATGTGTTTCACTCACAGTTGATATGTGTTTTTAAAACCTTTCAATTAATAAAACATATATATAATTTAACAGAGTAGAATAAAGGTATTACATTGTTGGAATCAATAGCCATTTTTCCTAAGTGCTTCTGATAAACATCTATGCAAACTGTCTCATTTGCACATGTGAGTGAAATTTTTATTAAATCCTGTTTCCCCATGAATTTCTTAGCAAGTAATTGTTTTGCTAGCTCCTTTATGTTTGCAAAGGAGCTATGCACTTTTAATTTTTTACTATAGCCACAGTTCTATGTATCCCTATACTATACTTGTGTAGTGAGGATGAAACAGTAGGTTAGATTTCAGGTGGCAGATTTAGCACTTGTAATATTTATGGCTATTTGTGCAGCTAATAAGCTATAATGTAAAGCATAACTTTTCCATGAATCATTACATTTGGCAATAGAGAAAGTATGTATATTGTACACAATTTCTTTTTAGGTTTCATTTTTGATTATTTTAATGGAATAAAACTTTGGCAATAAATACCTTAAAATTTAAAATATTTTAAAACCTTTTACTAAAAATGTTATACATTTTATTCATTTTTATTCTATTCAATAATTATAAAAATATTATCTATTAACTTAAGTGTAATCGGAAACAACTTCAGTTGCAAGCTGAAAAATAAATGTAAATCGTTTATTTTTAAGTCTGTTTGTGTTTCTACGAGTATTTAAGCAAATTAAGTTAATATATATATTGTTGAGATATTGTTTATCAATTTAAATATTTAGATATGTTAGATATAGCATTAGATGACCAAATATTTAGAAAATAATGTGTATAAGAATAGATTTGGGAACTGCAAGTTTCCCCATCATAAAATGTGTTTTGAATATTGTAAAAAAAAATCTCAACTTTTTAGTCAGTTGTTTCCTTATTTGTAATTTAAAAGTTTTAAATTTGTGCACTATATAGAGATCATTTTATGTAAAAACAAAACTTTCTACATATAGTTTCAATAAATGATATACAAAAGAAATACAATTTGAAAAATATTGGCTTGTAAAAAAAAAAACTGCAACACAAAAGTACTAAAAGCATGAATATTTAAGGTCATGCATTCGAACGTTTTTGAATTTATACTGGTTTTGTACGAAATCTATCCATTCTTTTGAATAATTTTAGAATGAAAAGTAACTTTATTAAGGCTTTAACATTTTTAAAGTGATTTTAAGAAAATTTTCTTAACTGTTGCAGTAATAAATTGAGAATTTTGTAATGTTTTTAACAGTAGCTATCTTCGTCAATGCTTTTTAATTGGCAAATGATTTTCTTAAATCCATAATTCATATTTGTTAAGCAACAATCGAACATTTTAATACACCTTCATCTCTTGTTCTATATTGCATCTCAATTTATAGTGTTGCCTTTACCTACAAGTGTGAAGGATAGAAAGCTGCTCTAAATATGTGCCAATGTTTTATTTTCTGAAAAATTTGTTGAATATATTCATTATGCAGGCTTATAAATAAAACAATGTTTTGTTCTCTGGCTGTGTGTTTTTTTATTTTTTTTTTTTTTTATTTATTTATTTAAAAGTTACAAAACAAACTATTTTATGCTTATTAACTAGTCAATGTTGATCTCTTCCTAACCCTTGAGAACTGGGATATGATTATATATTCATGCATAGATCAATTTCATTAAATATTTTAGACCAGAACAAACATGAATTTGAATAGTGACATTAGTACTGCTAGGAAGTTGCAAAGGGTGCATGTGCACTTTTCATTAATTTAAAAAAAAAAAAAAAAAAAAAAAAAAGTGGAGAAATTGCAAAGATTCACAAAAAGAATCAAAGTAGATTTTAAATTGAAAATTCACTAAACAAAAATGTTAGCTGCCTTACATTCCTTGCAATTAATTCTACAGACTCATGAACGTAACTAATAAGTCATTCGTGTAATATTGTGTCAAAATTCCTTTTGCTATTTAAAGAAAATGTCTAACTTTTAAACGTTGAAGTACTCCCCATTTTTGTTTCTACTACTATGCCCAAGAATTAGTGTCTTCAGATATCCTTTCTACCATAGGCTTGTTTTAATGTTGGTTATTTTTAACCCTTTAGTTCTTTTTAATGATGTTCTATGATGCTATAACGAGGCTTTTTTATTCTAATATTTCTCTCCTGATAAGTTGTGTTGCATATATGCTACAACTATTTTATGACTATGTACTAGAGGGTTAAATTTATCAATATAGTTTCAAAACAAAATCATTAGATGGTAAATATGTGCACATGGGTGAAAGTTAAGGGGAAAAAAAATTTTAAACATTTTTTGGGGGAGTAGGTAATAAAATCGTAAAATAAACTAAGGATCGTTTAATGATGTGTTAATTATGAACACGTTATACATCAACCACTTCGGTTGGTTGGTTGTTTTCAGATTATCTGGCGCCGTCAGCAACACGAGGGCTATAATGCGCCGAAACATTCATTAGACAAGCCAACATACATTTACTAACACCCATGCCTAACACGGGACTCGAACCCATAACCTCGCTGTCTAGAAGCTAGCACGCTAACCACTACACCGTTTGGTTTGCGTCAACCACTTCGGAGACCAACTAAAAAAAAAAATTGGATACATCGATTAAACTTACACTATTCAAATCAATTAAACTTCTGGTGAAAAAAAAATGTAATAAATGTGTCCAGCCAAAATTCAAGGTTCATCCCAAAAATTTTCAAGGACTCCTCCCACAACCAATTAATTACCACCATATTTTCCAAAGTATATCCTCATCAAGTTGTACGCTGAGCTAATTTTAGAAATTAAAAAATATTATGAAATTAATTCTAATCGTATAAGAATTAGATTGTTGTTTTGAATATATATGCAATAGTAGTTTAAATTAAAATTTTAAATAAGGATGTACAGTAAAATTAAGCAATTGGGACTAACTTCTTACACAAAATTTAAAATTTTAATCTGCATTGATTCAAAGTGAACATATGCATGCTACTCACGGGCATAGCAGCTATCAAATCATTCGGAAGCCTAGGCGAATGACCAGTGGCGAGGGGTCCGGTCATCGTTGGATTCGGCGATGAGTGCATAAATTTCAAGAAGAAAAAAAAATTAACAATTCACGCAAACAAAATTTTTAAAAAAATTACATTTTTTTTTTGAGGATTTTTTTAATTTAATAACAATATTCTTAATTATTCTGGGCAGTATTTCTTTAAAAAAACATTTTTATAACTGTTTCCTAATAAGTTACACAAGAAAGTGATAAAAATCCATTAAAGGAAATTTCGTTCGTGCTGCCCTCTATATGAGATTTGTTCATTTTTACGAATCAGTTTTCTCTGTAGTTTTCTGTTTGTGAAGGCGTTTTGGTGAAGGCATCAATGAGCGAATCTGATTCGTCGACAGGGCTCTCAGGTCATCGGAGAATATACCGAATACGTTTAGGGTTTTGATTCGTTCTTTAATTTGACATTTGGCGTGATATCTCCAAATCGGCGAAAAAGAGTTTAAAGTTTTTTTTTAATACTATATGTATTACCACGGCTAAACTTGATTCATCGCGGCCGGTAAAGATCAAAGGATTTCATATACCACCTTAGTTTGACCGTTTACCACTAGATGGCACTGGTCTAGTAGGATAGTTTTGAATAATTTCGCTTTGAATTTCCATGCTTTAATAGGATGTTGCAACCGTTTTGTGATTTTTGTTATTATTTACTCTTTTAATTCCCAAAACATTACAAAATGCCGGTCTATTGCTGTGTACCTTTATATAAGTCAAATATCACGGTCGATAAAATATCTTTTCACGAATTCCCAGCTGATTTAGAACTAAAACGTGTTCCTTTAGATAAATGGATGCTTTTTGAAACTGTTCAAAAAATAATATCCTCTAAAATCAATTCTTTTCATCTAAATTTATTCAGAATTGAAAATATAGGATTAGATAGTCTTTTCTTTATTATTTCGATTTTCTTATTTTAATTTTTTGAGTAAGATATCTCTATATCATCATACTATATTTTATGATGTTCCAATATTTTCATTAATTAAAATTGATTATATTTATTTTTACTCCCTTTTTTTAATTCATTTAATAGTTAATTTATGAATATTAGAGCATTTTATAACAGAATTTAACAATTAACTTTTGGTTTTATACTGGAAAAGAAATGGTTAATTACTATATAGCAAGGCTGTGTGGTCAATCAATGAGAAAATTGCTTTTGGTAACAAATTCTGATGATATATTAAATTGTAAAAAGGACTGAAACATCATGTTAATTTATTATTGAGCTTTATTAATCAATTGATATTTTGGGAAGTTTTCATAGTATACCATTAATAATTTTTTAAGAAAAAAAAAATTAAATGTGTAGAAACTTGCACTAAATGGTCAATTACTGGTAGGTTCACCCTAGTATTAACAAACTATAGTGAATTAAATCATTTTTCTATTTGCATAATGCTATGTAAATATGCAGTGGCGGCTCGTGGGCACGAAAAGTGGGGGGGGGGTGATGAAAAAAAAACAACTTGGAGTTTGCGAAGTAATATATATATATATATATATATATATATATATATATATATATATATATATATATATATATATATATATATATATATATATATATATATATATATATATATATATATATATATATATATACCCAAGCAACACACTCATGTTGTTTCTATGTGGTTTTTTGGTGGATACGTTGAAAGTGAGAAAGGCACATATTGTAACCACATTGTATCAATGTGCAATTCCAATGCATTTTTAAGGAAGCTGATATTTTATAACAGATATTAGCATAAATCAATTTATCTCGTATAGTTTTTAGGGGTTTTAATTATGTAGTACGAATAAAGTCAGAATTTCGTTTTCTTCACTTTTCTAATGTGATATCACAATGTTGTTTCAATGTGATATTTCAACCAGACATGAAACAAGTGTCTTCTTTGGTTTTTGGAAAGCCCCAATCTTGTCCAAGAATCATATTAATTGAAAACTTTGGTAAAAGCAATTTATAAAAGCAAAAAATAAAAATCCGTTTACTCAATGTGGTTTTTTAATATGGCTTCAATGTGATAATTCAACTATACTTCAACCTTACACCACTGATCCACGATTTGTATCATCCGACGCATGCGCAATACGCTTTTACCTTCAGTGATGACGTAGCTGGCATCATTTTTGAAGTTGATTTGAAACTTTACGATGTCGTTGTGTTGACAATTGGATTTATGCCTTTTCTGGTAAGTTTTCTTCATTACATTATTAAATTATACTCTATTATTTGCCGGTTTTCTAAATTAGATGTATTTCAATTTATAAATGAAATTAGATAATGATGTTCTTATCAGTGAGGTTTGTTGATTTTTGGGACACACGTGTGACATAAATAAATAAACCTATTGTATATATTTCACGTATTTTTATGAGCTATAAAACTGAATGGGCTGTCTTGTAGAAGTATGTTTTTCTAAAACGATTGATCACTGAGAATTAAACATGCTGTATAAATATTATTTCTATACTTGTTGAAAGAATTTTTGCGGTAATTAAATGAACTGATTCAGTTAAAAAAAATCTCCACCGTAATAGGGATCGGGACAACAGAGCCAGTAATTTATTTCAGGTGGAATACAGATGTAGTATAGAACATTTCTTAATGTTATATAATATAATGGAAAGTTATGTGATTTTCCACACCCGTAGTCTCTTTAACATGTTCAATTCGATCACACATCTGGAAAAGTTCAGGAAATTTGAAGAAAATTTGCTGTAAAATCAGGGAATTTTTAAAAATCTATCAGGAAATTTTTTAAAAATCTATCAGGGTATTATCAGAAAACTTTTTTTCCTGAATTTTGTGGCCACTGTGTAATGTGTTGTTTTAATTAATGTAAAATTAAATGTTTATTTAAAAATATAGCTGCAAAATGAACTGATGTTTTGTGTGCAAAAAATGAATTTCTTTCGTTAATTTTCTTTTTCAAGCAGTGATGGATAACAAATTGAGAATTTCTCTCTATCCCACCTGGTAATCAAATCGATATTTCAAAGTAAGGTTTAAAGTAAGGTCATCAGTGTAAATATATACATGTACATAAGGATGATACCTTTTATAATAGTTAACATATTTTCAGCTTACTGCCTCCATGTACAACACTGTGGAACAGGTAGTGCCTGGAATCTGATTGCTGGCCCCTAACAACTGAATCCTATCCTTTTCAGGTACTGTGGTAAATTGAAAAGATGCAGTACAGTATAGCATATTTCGCTATTTAAAAATTTACAAAAAGAACTTTCTAAAAAACTAAAATTAGAAAGTGGAATTCTGTTCTTTTGCAAAAAAAAAATTGTTAATTTTTTTTTTAAATCTCCCTTTTTGTTATACAGTCGAACAGGGTTGGCATGGTTTAAACCAAATAGTTTTTTTTCTCTTTTTAAAGACTAATTTAAAATTGCATTTTTTTTTGTTTATTTATAATTAGATTTTTTAAATTATTTGTTGTAAATAACTTTTTTAAATAAATCTTATAATGAAAGTCTATAGAACTTTTTATAAGTATCAAAAATAACTTTTTATATTAATCTAAGTGTTTTATTACTGTTTTATAATAATATTCAAAATTATTAATTAAAATTAAATTATATGCTGCATTTTAAATTTGTTTGTGAAATAGAGGTTTTGTGCTTAAATAACTTATTTCTAAACCTTAAAAATATAATTATGTATAACTTATCACCATTACTGATGAATCTAAGAGCAATATTCCATGTAGAAGTAGAAAACAATTACTATTGTATTATGTTTTTTTAAATCCAATGGAAACTATATATCTCTAAATATAATATTAAAATTTAATGATTTAATTGTTCACATAAGTAGCAAATGTTTATTTACTTAGTGTAAATTATTTTCAGAAGATATATTATTTGTTATTTGAAAATTTATTATTCTAGTTAATGTAAAATTTTATTTATAAATATGTATACATTTTAATTAGAAAAGGATTAAAAAAAAAAAAAAAAAAAACGGGGAAAAAAAAACCTGTTTTTTTTTTTTTAAACAACACAAAAAAAACATTTTTTGGGGGAGGGAGGGGTCCAACTCTGCGGCCAAATCTCATTAACACGAAGTCGCTGGGGCCGTTGAAATTGTTTGTGCTAACTGAATAAATTAACGTCAAGTTTTAAATACGGGGAACTGCTTTTTTCTTTGCGTTAAACGGGAGTTCAGGTTAACGGATTTCACATTAACAGGGTTTGACTGTACCAAAGTTATATTTGGGAATACTTTTTAGAATAAATTTACTTATTGTATTAGAATTGAACATTCTTTTTTTTTTTCAGTGTTCTGTGGACTTGCTTATTTCACCTTTTGTTAGAGCTGTTGTACTTAAACAGTGTGGCTACAGAACCTGGAAATCAAGAAACTTTTCGATTATGGAAAAAATCAGGGAATTTTTTTAATATTCATAAAAATTTACTGTTACTGTTTAGGGTATGTTTATCCATTATCCCTAATTTGGTACCATTTTCCTGAAGATTTGCTGTGATAATCATTAGAAGTTTTAATGTTATGGAATAATTTTAACTTTTAACTACCACCAAACCTATTTTTAAAAAATTGGCATATTATCTCTTTAGCATACATGTTCTATTCGATAAGTGTGTCAACATATCTGAAAAAATTGGGGGAATTCGGAAAAAGTTTGCAGGAAAGGAATTTTTTAGAAATCTGTCAGGGAACTTTTTACCTGAATTTTGTGGCCATCATGTTAAATGACACTGATAGTTCTTTTGATAATCCTCTATAATTTATATATTAAGTATAATTTTTTTATTCTTTTTAAATTAGTTTTGCTGTTGTGAACATGTCTGAATTATGGCAGTATTATAACAAGGCTGCTAGTGGCGTTTACTAAAGTGACTATTTTAGCCTCCAGAAAACTTTTTTTGGTAAGAAAAATATCGGTACTTACGTGTTAACGCCACTGTAGCTACAGATTTGACGGTTTTTCAGTGCCGCCAATAAAGAGCAATCTTGTTGTTCGCATGCAGTTATCTTTTGGATTCTTTGTAAGTATAAAACTCTAATTCCTTGTAAGTAATTAAAATCCGCCAAATCTGTAGCTGCGGTGGCGTTAATACGCAAGTACCAAAATATCCTAATTGACTATTTTAACCTCCAGGCAACTATGTAATGAAAAAAGGGCTCCTAACTTTGAACTGGAAACCAATAGAAAGCATGGCTTCAATTTGGTTGCAGCAGCTCATTTAATTTATCCTCAAAGTAGTAAAAAGGGTTTTTGAATTTAAAGCTAAATTTGTATGATACAGTAAATTTTTCTAAAAGTATACCTAAGAGTAAAAGGCAACTAAGTTGTTTCAATCTAGAATTTTCAAAAATTATAATTGGTTTCCTATTGAAATATAACATTAATTAAAAACCTATATTATATGTTTTTCCTTTAAATTTTTCTACTCTTCATTTTAGTTTTCAAATACTGGGTGGGAGTAGGCAACATTGGTATTCTGCATCTGCCTTCGAATTTTTTTTACATAATCTACTTTTGATTAAACTATATTGTGTATCGTCATTGCATGATATTCTGAAATAAGTCTGTTATTGCCTTAAATGGTCGTGTGATCTTTGGTCAGTCCAATGTGCAAACCATAATATGAAGGGTGCTTCTGCATACTGGCATTGACTTAAAACCATCCAAAACAAGGGGATCGCTTTCAACGCGAGAGAGGGATTTTTTTAAGTCATAAAAAAGGGATATTATCTTGATTAATATATTCAATCTTTGAATTTGGTTGGCGATTTAAGTAGCAGAGTTGGATTTGAGCATTTTTACACGTCGTATTTCTTTATTATTATTTTTGGCATGGTGTCTACTTTTAAAAATTGGAAAACAGTTATATCTATATAAATATATGTTTGAATGCTTTATTGTATTAAATAAAGGTAATTTTATTTTAGAGATTATGAAAACAACCAATGAGGAGGCGAAAGAAGCTCGTGGAGTGACATTAAGGCTGCTGATTGTGACAGAGATGTGGAATATTTTTGGGAATGATATTGTGGATTGTAAACATGGATTATAACATATGGTTCACAAACTTAAATAATTGTTTTGTATCTCCTTTCTTATTTTACTGTCATTAAATGGGGTCTTGAAGTTAAGATCCTACTGTTGCTCTGAATGGGATATGTCATTAAAAATTAGCACATATATATTTAATCATCTTATAATTTTCTATTTGCTGGTTTAAAGTGTGAACTTAGAAACAATTTGAAAGGTATTTGTACCTATGTAATTGTGTTAGGACTATGTCTGTTACTGTTACATGTAATTATTAATATTTGTTTTATTAACATTTGTTTTAATGTTATGCATGCTATTTTTGAAATAAAATTATTTTGAACATTATGATTTATTTTTACAGTTTAAAAATATATATGTATAATTTTTATTCAAATTTGATTAGTTCAGAGATAATTAAGAAGCAAATATTATAATTAATTTTAATTGTGGTTCATTGGAGCAAAATTAAATTTTTGTATAGAATAATCCTCTGCATATAAAAGGAAAGTTTAATTTTTCACAAAATGATATTCTACCTACTAAAAGATGATACATTGTGTAACAGTAGTTGGAAACTCATAAAGCCAATACTTGGAAAATATTCTAGTTTTAACTTTTTCTTTTCATTAAATAAGAGTTTCTATAATGCATATACTCTTAAACTTTACAGTGCTAATAAAACTAAACACATTCATGTGAAAAAAATGTGTCAAAACAAGCGCTTAGGAAAGTAGGCAGGATACATTCGCTTCCAAATTTTTTCTGTTATCTATTAAAATACAAAAATCAATAATTTGTTTTGCTTAAAATTGCAACTTTAAATGGTATTTTGAATTTTAATTTCATAACCCCTTCCAAAAAATATGAGCAATGTGAATATGAAAAATATGAGCAATACTGTTTTAACGTGGGTGTTCCACATTGTTACCACATGATAGTGTTCACTTTTACCAATGTTGTTTAAATATGAATCTTCCACATGAGTGTTCAATCTGATTCTTGCCAATGTTGTTTCAAGACATACTTTCCAGAAAAACTGTTTCTACAGCACTAGTTCTTGGGCTCAAGAACTATAGTGCTGTAAAAACAGCATTATGGGATGTGTGTCTTGAAACAACATTGGCAAGATTCAATATTGAACACTCATGTGGAAGATTCATGTTTAAACAACATTGGTAAAAGTGAACACTATCATGTGGTAACAATGGGATGCATCCATGTTGAAACAACATTGACATTCAACGTGGAAACCACATGGGCAAAAATGAACACTCTCACGTGGAAACAATGTGACAAATCCACGTTGAACCAATATTGACATTCAACATTGAAACCACGTGGGCAATAGCTAGCATGTGGAAGCAGTGTGATATATCTACGTTGAAACAACGTTGCACTCAACATTGTATCCACGCTCCTTTAAGTGAACACTTCCGCTTGAAAACAACGTTGCAATTCCACGTTGAAACAACATTGTGCATGTTGGTATTTAACGTTGACACCACATTGAAACAATATGGTTGCGTTGCTTGGGTATTGAACCATAGTACGTATAATTTGATCTCTTCCAAAAGTTACAACAGTTTACAATTCTATATATAGTACATTAAACTAAAAGGCCAGTTTAAAAATTGGTTGCATGTGAATTAAATTTGCTTTAATTAAAAAACCTTAGAAAAATAAAAATGAAGTATGAGTGAATAAAACAAAGAGTAAAACATCAACATTTTATTAACTCTAAGAGAACATTTTATTTTGAACCTCTCATTGTTAATAAATAAGGAAAATATCTATATCGACTAATTTAAAATTGTTTAAGACTGTTAAGCAAAAGTTACCAACATTATTAAAAAGTTTTCTAAGTAGGTTATACAATAAAATTTCAATTCATCAAAAGGCGTCGATCTTTGCTTAGCGCAAAGTCATCAACAATTTTGTTTATGTCCAATTCTGTTTTTTCGATGTATAGAACTGCCAAAGAATTTAAACGGTTTTGGCTAATAGTGTTTCTTAAATAACATTTTAAGAATTTTAAAGAAGAAAAGACTCTTTCACTTGTTGAAGAAGACATTGGAATAAACAACATAATTTTATAAAGTTCTGATATTAAAGGAAAAGCTGGAACTAAGTCTCTTAAACATAAAAAACTTAAGCGATCAGAAAAATTCAAACTATTTGATTCAGAATTCTTTATCATTCTATTAAACATATTTAACTCGCACTATAACTTATTAAAATCCATATTGTAAGTTTTAGAAACAAGCATAATACTATCATCAAATTTTCAACATCCCACATCATTTTATGCACAGTAAAGCTGATAGGGTCAGATTTTTTTAGTACTTTTAGCTAGCACTGTAGGAACTTGAAACTACCTAATTATAAGGTCCTTAATGACTTAAGCAATGCTTTAAAATTCTGTTTGACATTATAATAGTAAATTAAAATACAAAATTTCGTTAAGCTGTAGGTCCCGGCCTGATTAGCTGTCATTGGACATAAAAATAGGTCGTTGAGCGTACAAACCAACTAACCAAAATACCAATTACATAAAATATGTGAAACTATAAAAACCGATATTGCTCAATCACTATTCTGTACAAAAGAAAAAGAAAATAAAGATTTACGAGTTACAAACTATACAAATCTAATAACTCGATTAAAAATTCTGCAGCATATGCACAGAAAAAAAATTTCGTTAAATATTACATGAATTTAAGAATTAAAATACAAATCTCTATATATATAAGGCAAAGCCCTCACTCACTCACTCACTCACTCACTCACTCACTCACTCACTCACTGACTCACTCATCACTAATTCTCCCACTTCCCACATAGTCACAACTCTGAAAATCGGCACAAATATCAACAATGGTAAAAATAGAAAAAGTAAACTATTCCGATCTCGATTAACACACTTTAAGGGGTCGAAAAGGGGTCAAACGTTCCAAACGGGGGACATTCGAAAATCCTACTTCCCACATAGTCACAACTCTGAAAATCGGCACAAATATCAACAATGGTAAAAATAGAAAAAGTAAACTATTCCGATCTCGATTAACACACTATAAGGGGTCGAAAAGGGGTTAAACGTTCCAAACGGGGGACATTCGAAAATCCCACTTCCCACATAGTCACAACTCTGAAAATCGGCACAAATATCAACAATGGTAAAAATAGAAAAAGTAAACTATTCCGATCTCGATTAACCCACTTTAAGGGGTCGAAAAGGGGTTAAACGTTCCAAACGGGGGACATTCGAAAATCCTACTTCCCACATAGTCACAACTCTGAAAATCGGCACAAATATCAACAATGGTAAAAATAGAAAAAGTAAACTATTCCGATCTCGATTAACACACTTTAAGGGGTCGAAAAGGGGTCAAACGTTCCAAACGGGGGACATTCGAAAATCCTACTTCCCACATAGTCACAACTCTGAAAATCGGCACAAATATCAACAATGGTAAAAATAGAAAAAGTAAACTATTCCGATCTCGATTAACACACTTTAAGGGGTCGAAAAGGGGTCAAACGTTCCAAACGGGGGACATTCGAAAATCCTACTTCCCACATAGTCACAACTCTGAAAATCGGCACAAATATCAACAATGGTAAAAATAGAAAAAGTAAACTATTCCGATCTCGATTAACACACTATAAGGGGTCGAAAAGGGGTTAAACGTTCCAAACGGGGGACATTCGAAAATCCTACTTCCCACATAGTCACAACTCTGAAAATCGGCACAAATATCAACAATGGTAAAAATAGAAAAAGTAAACTATTCCGATCTCGATTAACCCACTTTAAGGGGTCGAAAAGGGGTTAAACGTTCCAAACGGGGGACATTCGAAAATCCTACTTCCCACATAGTCACAACTCTGAAAATCGGCACAAATATCAACAATGGTAAAAATAGAAAAAGTAAACTATTCCGATCTCGATTAACACACTTTAAGGGGTCGAAAAGGGGTCAAACGTTCCAAACGGGGGACATTCGAAAATCCTACTTCCCACATAGTCACAACTCTGAAAATCGGCACAAATATCAACAATGGTAAAAATAGAAAAAGTAAACTATTCCGATCTCGATTAACACACTTTAAGGGGTCGAAAAGGGGTCAAACGTTCCAAACGGGGGACATTCGAAAATCCTACTTCCCACATAGTCACAACTCTGAAAATCGGCACAAATATCAACAATGGTAAAAATAGAAAAAGTAAACTATTCCGATCTCGATTAACACACTATAAGGGGTCGAAAAGGGGTTAAACGTTCCAAACGGGGGACATTCGAAAATCCTACTTCCCACATAGTCACAACTCTGAAAATCGGCACAAATATCAACAATGGTAAAAATAGAAAAAGTAAACTATTCCGATCTCGATTAACACACTTTAAGTGATCGAAAAGGGGTTAAATGTTCCAAACGAGGGATATCCGAATGTTCCTCTTCCAATGTAGTCATTTTTCTGATATTTTTTTGCAAATGTTAAAAAAATAAGTCATTCCAATATCGATTAACGAATTTTTAAGGGATGAAAAGACGACGCAACATTGAAACTATACGAGGATTAACTTAATGTCTAATTAACTTAATTCCAATACAGCTACTACTTTGAAATTTAGAACTAAGAGCAAACATAAACACAATAAACTATTCCAGTTTACTATTCACAATTATAAATTTCGTTTAAAATGTCAACAAAGGAAAGTTCCTATTTTGATAAATCAATTTGTCGGGATCGAAAAGGGAGCAAACGTCTGAAGTGTAGAATACATGAATGTCTTTTGATTGCTAAAATGCTAATGGTAAAATTTCGTAGCGCAGCACGGGTATTCAGCTAGTCACATATACATGAAAGACAAAAAACTATTAAAAAAATGCTTGCTTACAACAGCAAATAAGTTTTAAAAGTAATTGAAAAATATATATATATATATATTTTAAAGTCATCAGTAAAATGCTACTAATATTTCAGTCCACCGATATTTTAATTATTAATTCATGCAAAATAAATTTGGTTTATATAACAGTTAATAAAATGTGACAAAACCTTTGAAAGTACAATATTTACCAATTTTGCAAACAAAATTGAAGGTATTGTTATATTGACCAGTTCAACAGTTTTAAATTGAATTACTTGATATTTTTTGAATAGTAAAATATATCTCGTTGTATATTTTTTTGGCGCAAGAGCTAAGGGAGAGTTATACTGCACCGGAATATTCTTCAATCAAAAAAAATGTCAGTACTATACATTTACTTATTTATTACAGAATTTTTTCTAAAATTATATCCTCTCACTTTTATTTATACTACCCAATAAAAGGATAAATGTCGTTTCAGCCCAATTCTAGTAAAACCATTTATTTTTTATAAGGAATACTTTGTTGTCTTTATAGAAACTCTTCTATTAATCGTATTGGAGAGTTACATTAATGATTGCATACGATATCATATATCAGTGGGAGAGGTAGGACAAATCAACACTTCTGATTATTTGGACGAAATTTAAATACTCAGTTATTTTTCGAGACAAAGAGTAGATATCAAAATAAAAACCTATTGTTGACTCGTACATTTTACTAAATAAAGAGTAAAATTTAAAACAAAAAACTTACCGATGTTATTTATTATTGTAAATTCTTTCGCAGTCGTACAAGTTGAAGACACTAAAGATAAACGTCCGATCCCTGACTTCAAAGTAAGAATTGACCATTTCCTTGCAAATCCCAGGACCAGGAGGTGTCTTGGTAATTTGAAACTCATGTTATGACTAAAACCAGGATGTCACGTGAAAGGGAAGGAATGGCCCTCGCCACATTATAGAATTTTCCGTCTTATCTCTTTAGGTTTCAAATTCAAGGTCGTCCAAAGTAAGGGGACATTTTGTGAGATAGTGAGGGAAACGACCAAAAAAAAGTGAGGGGGCCGGGGCCCCCCCTGGCCCCCTGCACCAGCCGCCACTGTAAATATGCTATGTTTCGTTTTATAATTTGTTTGTTTTCGTTAATGGTTACGATTTTTGCCACTACCCCGGATTGGCGCTGTCCTAGTAGAAAATTTATCTCGTAGGTTGGTCGTCGCGAAATCAGCCATTGTCAAAGCCTTATTCCCCCTTGAATCGAGTTTAGCCTTGGTATTACTTCCCATGTAATTTATTTCTTCCATATACAATTTAGATGACTACTAAGTGACATATGATTAAGTAATATACGGATGAAAGTATTTTAATAATTAAAAATATTAGAAATCTGAAACTTATTTAGATTAACCACGACATCGGTTTGGCGCATTTTTTAGAACGTTTAGTCTCCTGCCAGTGAACCTTTCAAATTAGTTTAAATTTACTTTGATTCATCAAATTTGATTTTGAACTTGAAGGGGAGAATATAATTAATACTTTTTTTTTTATTTTATAAATTCTTGTCATGGGCACCTTTGTTTGAATGTTTGCATTTAAGTTTTTATGTACTTGTGTGACTTTTTTAATTTCATTGATAATATAGGCTTGCGACACGATTTCAATCCACACTCCATGAAGGGGCCCGCTGAGAACTTGTAGGAGATAGTGTTTCTGTAGGAATTTTCATTGCACTTTTTGATCAGTGAACCTAGACATTCCTAAATTCTTAACCAGGGTGTTCATTCCGAAATTCAGTGACGATTCACTGTCACCTATAATTTCTGAACACTCAACCATTTGATTTATTGCTTATTGTGACGTAGCATGCAGTTAAAAAAGAAGCTACGTCAGAGTCAAGTTAATTGGCGAGTCTTTTTTAAAAGGTGTACTAAAGTATAGTGATGATCATTGTCTTCTTTATTGAGAACCTTTTTTTGTTAGTTAAATTTATGTTTTCTGATTTGCTAATTTTGTTTATACAGAGTTACTACAAAAGAATCATTAATTTTCATCATGAACATTGGCACGATCATGCTACAAAATGTGTGGAATGAATTGAACTACAGCCTGGACGTGTATCGTGTGACCGGGGGAGGGGGGGGGGCACACATAGAACATTTGCAGAGTTAGCATAAAACTTTAATAGTTTATGGTTATTTTCATGTATCAATCATATTTGTAAGTATGATACTTTTCAATAAATTAGGTTTCGAAAATGAATGATTCTTTTGTAGTAACCCTGTATATAGCCAGTTTATTTCCATATTTTCTCTTTTGGTAGACATCATATAATTAATCTGTATGATCATGGATTAGATGGAAAATTAGCTAATCAACTAAAAATATTGACTATTGAGCATCGCGGAGTAAGAGCTATACATTTACACGAAAGCTATTCTGTATAAGGGCAGAAACACTGAAAAAATACTCTCCAATCGAATGAATTGGGTCTGGATTAAAATTTGTCGTTAGGTTTTAAACTTTTATTTTGAGAAGCTGAAAAGGAAGGGTTACATATCCCCTCGTGAACGGCAACTAAATTTGTGTATATTTGTTTATCAAGATTGTATGTAAATGCATTTAGTATGTATTGATCAAAAACGAAGATGGGGGGGGGGGGGGGTAAGGACTTGTAATAAATTAGAATAAAAACATTATTATTGTCCAAGTTTTCATTATTTATTGTAATTATGTTTTATTATTCATTATAATTATCTTTCATTGTGTATCAGAATTTAATTTATTAAAATGTGTTACTATTTTATAGATTTTAACAAGCAGTGATTATTTTTCTTTTTTATAAATAATTATTTAATACATAAAAAAACTAGTCAATTAATATTTGTTCCTTTATATGTTCGTGGTTCGTTATCGTAATTTTAGCCGATTCCTAATGGGACAGAATCACGAAAAACTCGCTCTACTCAAAATCAAGATCGTTTGAGCAACCTTTTCTCTCTTGTCGATTGAAAAAGATATGTTGGTGACACTTTGAAAAATTGGCAATTTTTATAACCAAGCTATAGAAAAGTTTGCAACAAAGACCCGAAACTTGAGTATATTTATAAATAAGTGTTTAATTTCAAACTTTACAATAGGGAAATATAGTAGTCGGATTGGCAGACCCAATGTATATGTGTCAAAATATTGATTGGTTATTTTAACCATTTACTTATTGTTTTTAAATCACTCTCCAAATATAAAATATTATAAATAAAAATGCTCGTACAATTTTTATAAATTATAATATTTAGTTTACAATGTTTTACTATGGGTATTTTATTATTATAAGTTTTAGTTTGATAAATACATTTTTTATGCCATTAATCTTTTGTATCATTATTTTCATTTAAATGTCTTTATTTTTATTCATAACATCCTACTGAAAATTGCTTGCATTTAACTACAGAAATAAGCACTAACTTCAGTCACTGGTGGCAAAATTGTACAACCAAGTTGGCTAGTTATCAGTAAAAGGAAGATTACTAGTAAAAAGCGCGAAATGCAAAATATTGAAGTGAATGAAATTTAAAATGTCAGTCGGGCTTATTTCGAAAAATGTGTTTCAGCTTAACAAGAAGTTTTGTGCCACATCCTTAATACATGTAAAATTTGAGAACATTTGTCTATCACTATTGTATGCAAATGCATGTAGTAACGATTGAGAGCAGGGCAATGGGGGGGGGGGGGGAGGAAAAGATTTACCGATGACCACTACGAAAAGTCACGCCTCGCCACCGCGAATCACACCAAAATGGCGACGCAAATTTTAGTAATAGCTGGTAAGAAGTCTCGGTAATAGCTGCTTGAACCTTAGTTAAAATTATCACTCTTCCAATATAAATATTGGCAACACCATACCGGCGCAAATCTCAGCAATTACATTAAAGCAACAATCGACAAAATGAACATCGCACCAACGTAAACATCATCGTTAGCGCCCAATATATAGTTGGGAATATCCGCAATAGGGTTGATTGTATAGACATTATACTCTACGAAATTGTAAATCATAACCACGTGAATTTCAGCAATACCGACAACTACTGAGGCGCAAATCTTCTGAATAATGGCTATTGTATTGATGAAACATTCACCGAAAATTAACGTCACAACGACGTAATTCTCGACGATAGCAGCTGCCATAACGGCGCAAATCTCGGCAATATGCCTTACGTCAGCGCAACTAACCACCATACACCGACGTAAATAATGGCGATAGAGCTGTCAATCTGCAGGAAAAAGGATCATTACTTTGGAGGTTAAGTCCGAATGTACGCAGGTTCTGTGGTTGTCAGATTTGCAATCAAGCCTAATAAATTGTTATCCAGATATGAATCGAACTCAAGAATGATCTTAACTCCAATAATAAAAAAAAGAAATCCGCATTTCAACTGAACTGTACCATGCCTGACATGTGCAAAATTCTACCATAGTGTCACCGACTATTACATCAGCATAACATCCGATGAAAATGATCATCACGCAACGTGATTTTCAGTGATAGCGATAATCACAGCAATAGCGGCCATTTCATCACCGTAATGGTCACGTGCAATTTTCCCACTAAGACACTTCGGTAATTGAAAATAAAAAAAATTACGAAAATCCGTAAATATACTGAAAACTTTCGCCCATGTGCAGGAATAACGGGTATGCTAAGATTGCCTCTAGTTTTCCCATTACTTGAAAGGTCAAGTGAGCTCACATGTGCCTATTATCATCTATTGTTAGTTAAGTAAATGATAGGCTTATGGTTGGTTGGTTTGCTCAACGACTTATTTTTATGCGCTATGACGGCTAATCAAGCCGGGACCTACAGCTTAACGTGGATTCCGAACCACAGCGAATATTCATGACCAACTCGGGATTCGAACCCGAAACCTTTAGCATGCGAGGCCAGAGCGCTAACCACACAGCCATCAGTTGGGTAATAGACTTATGCAGGGTTCCCACTCAAATCACAATGAAACCCAATGACTTTTAAGGACCTAAACAATGCTTTTGAGGACCTAAATAAAGGTTTTTAACAGGACCTTTGAAAATGTGTTTAGGCATCATGTCTGTATATAAATTTTTAATAAAAGTATATTCTACCTAAAAAGTTACAAGTTTGCGCATGAGCAATACAAATATATCAGAGAATTCCAATATGTTGCGGACAAGAGGCGGCCACACGGAGATAGCAAGTTCGAGTGGCATTTAATGACCATGGGAATCCTGTTACGGGAAACAAAAAAATTATACTTTTTATTAATTTGTGGTTGAAGTGCCAGTGGCAAAACCTACAGTAAGAAAAATTTTGAAAGTTTGTATTCCAGTTTTATTTCCTAGAGTAAAAATGATGCAATTTGATACAAAAAACATACAGCTAAATAATTAAAAATTAATTTAAGATAATATTAAAAATAAACTGCTATAAATTAAAAATTTACTTTTAGAGTATAAAATTTAGCTGAATATGGTATTGAAATAATAATAAGGATATATAACCCCCAAAATAAATTTTATAGTTAGGTCATTGCTGGCACAGCTTATTGGCATTTATGAAACCAGTTGCTGTATTATTGTTTAATTTTTTTTTAATTAAAACTGTGTGCAAGTGAAAATAAAGTTATCAAGAAGCTTTTCCTGCTACTAATTTCCATGGATTGCTCTTGTCCCAGAAAATCAAATGCTAATAACTTCAAATCACATAACTGTTGCTTATTTTGAGAACTCCTGGTCATCTCTATTGGTGAACTGACTAAAGGCAAGATTGTTTGGTTGCCAACAATACATAGTGAAGATATTTCAGAAAAAATCTTTCGCTTTCAACATTCTAAATTATACATCGATACATGTTTTCCACGATACTTGAACTGTCAAGTAAAAACATACAGAAGCAAAAGGACCACATGAACACAATTATTTTAAGATTAAAAAAAAATATACATTTTCCATAAGTAGTCGACTATTTATTATGTAGATTGCTGTTTGTTACTTTATTACTGAATAATTTGGTAGAAGAGTGATAATTGTCACAAATTTATAGTTCTGGGCCAACAAAAAAGAAATTGTTAACTAAAGAGCCAACCAAAAAAGCAGTCATTAAAGAAATAAGCTGCGAGATTACATTACAAACTCAAAACTTCTCTTTTCTCAATTCCGAGTGAAATTATTCTATTGTTAACGAGTGGTAGAGAAACAAGTGAAAATTTGTACTCAAATTTTTTTAGAACCATAACATTTTAGGCACCATAATACTTGGCGACAAAATTTTTTTAGTTATGTCACAACACTATATTGTCAGTCGTCATAAGTTTTTTGTTTTCTTTAATAAAGTTTTCCTTGTTAAATAATAACCACTAAAAACCCATTGAATACAATTTATTATAAAATAGTTTCAACATAAAATATTTATATATTCAATGAAAACAATTACTTTACATGACTAAATACTTATTTGATTGACAAATGGCCACAACATAATTAACAATGATTATGGTTAACAAATATAAAAAAAAAAAAAAAATCAACGAAGCATCATCTACGAAATGGCCTATCACAAGAAAATATTTTCGAAATTGAAGTTAAATGCCCACTTTGCAAATCAGGGGTATACAAGTAATGCTTCAATCAAAACTTCCAAACAACATTGATCTTGAGAATATATATATATCCAAATGGAATGAAAATTATAGCTCCCATTACATGTGCTCTGATATCTGTTCATATTTATTTGTCCAATCTAAAATAAAAAATAACTTCAAAAATGATTCTTTAGTCTAAAATTAAATTTTATATACCCTCAGTTAGCTTGAAACCAAAATTGAAAACTTTATTGAAAAGCCAAATTGGTCATTCTATGGTGTTAAAAATACAGTATGATCAGTCTCCAGGTTATACCTGACAATTCTGTATACAAACATTACGATATAAAAACATGCGCCTTAAAAGGTTTTGTTTCACATTGTTTAATTTGTGAAAATTATGCAGTTAAAAAATCATACGTCATGTATGTATAATTTATATGCATTTGTATAAAGTTCAACACTAAGTATTATTTACAATAACTTACAAAATGTTAAAAATACGAACAGGCTTGGAAAATCTTGGTCAGGCTTGGACGAACAAGCTAATCAAGAATGATAATTCCAGGTGGTTCTTTATCAGAATGTATAATAAAGCATTCACTACTATCAATAGTTTCAATGCCATCTTGAAATTCATTTGAAAGAGAACTATTGATATTACTTGCTATTGCAGACTTCTCCTGGTTTTGGTTCGACTTATTATTAACAACTTTTGGGCGTTTTTCCAAAATATTACTAGTAAATGAACATGGCCTTTTCCCTAGGAAAGATGTGCTAGCTTCTCGTCTCGGAGAATTGCTGTTTCCAGGAGAAAAAGCTAGTACATCTTTCCTAGCTGCTGGTATCTTTTTAGGGTAGGGAAGTTGTTGGGATCTTTTTACTATTGAAGCATTATCTTCTTTTAATCTTTTATTAGGCCTGTTCTGTTCGTTGCATTGTTGAAGGGGTTGCTTTGATGATCTGTCTTTACTACTTTTTCCCTTATTCTGTAGTTTTTTAGTATCATGTGATTGTTTATCAAAATATCTTCGCTTTGTCCCACGTGAGCTTTTCTTTTTTTTACACCTAGATTTTTTTTTACTTTTGAGGTTTGTAGTTCTTTGCGAGACAACAATGTCAACCGTGAGAGAACATTGTGAAGAACCAGAATTTTCAGCTGAATCAGAATCTGCAGAAGAATCAGCATCACTATCACTTATGTAAACTATTTCCTGACCATTGGAAATTCTTTCATTCCTGTTTACTATAGAAGAACTTGTCGCTAAAGTTCCCTTATTGTTTACTTGTTTGGTGGTTGTTGCTGCAGAGCTGTGGAGTGTTGAAATACGAGATTGACTTTTAGGTGGCAATACCGCAACTATTTCCAATTCATCATCAGAGCTACCTGTTTCTTCTGTTTTGTCTTCAGACTTGTAACATTCCATTAAGCCTACATTTTCTGAATAAATACAGGGTTCAGTAGAACAAGAAATATCAGCAATATCAGAGGAAAAGACAGGAATATTACTGTCATACACACTGTATGTTTCAGGAATGTTATTCAAATTGGATACTTTATTTTCATTTATGGTAGTGTTTTCTGGTACTGAGAATTGTGTTTCTGAAATAGAGAGGGATGTTCCTGGAATAGAGGGTAATGTTTTCTGAATAGGGTGTTCCGTTTCTAGAATAATTGGTGGTATTTCTGGAACAGAAGATGATGTTCCTGATATAAAGACAGGGACGTTACTGTCATTTACACCATTTTTATCCAGAATTTTATTAAGTGGTATTTCAGGAACAGTAAGTGATGTTCCCGATACAAAGGCACTTTTCAAACTCTGATTTGAAATGCTTGATGTGGATTCTTTCAAAGATTCAATTAATTTTTTATCCCTTAGCAACTGATCAATAATTTCATTGACATTTGTCACCTGAACAACAGGTAAGGTCTCTTTCTTTATATCAGTATTTTCTTGCGAACTTAAATCTTCTTTAATTCGAATATCTTCTAAGTTACTAGTTGAAGAGTAATCTATCTGAAAATTTAAAAAATATATATATAATTTCACATGTAAAGTGCATTTAATATGAATGAAAAAATGTTTTATACACCTGTTACATTCTTAGACTGAGACATCAACCCCTTGCAATAGTGTAAATCGGTTTTTGATAGTTTGAGAAAAAAAAAATTGCAACAGGATCATTGCAGCTTGTCACCTATCACTGACTTATTAGGGTTAGAAAAATACAAATCAGGGAATTTAATTTTTCTTTATTTGTAAGTTAAAAAACTATTATAAATTTGAAAAGAGGAAAAAATAAATTTTTTCCACCAGTAAATTAAATAAGTTTAGAAAATTTATTAAAAAAAATTCCTTTTTGTGGGCAATACATTTCTTTTACTGTAGGAGTATGGGTGATCAGGAATTGTTAGGGATTTAATTGTTTTATCAGCTGGGCATTCATTAGGAGAAGAGGGGGAAAATAAAAAAAAATCTCTTTAGAATTGCTTAAGTCTTATGTTTTTTTCTCAAACTTTATTGCTTTTCAAGGTAATTTGAAAGGCAATAATTTGGCAAATATTTCACTTGGAATACTTAAAAAAAAATTTAAAAAAAATGTAAATTTCTTTACTGCAGGTTGATCATTTTGTACTCGATATTGAAAGGTGCTATTTCTTTTGCACAAATAACTTTCCACTCTTCCAGTTAACAAAACCTTTGGAAAATAATTCTGAATTTTACATTCAGGGAAGTTGAAAATAACAATTTATTTTGCTAGTTCTGTAGTCTAAAATACAAATACATTTTACTTAGTGATATAACAAAATACTCTTAGTTTAGTGCTGTCTTCTGTTTACATTTAAAAAATTATATTAAATTTAAATGTCTAAAAACGGGTTACATTCTATAGATTTTTTCTATTAAGGTTTGTGGATTATATATACTTAAACAATTATATTTTCTGCTAACAAATACACTACATGTCCAAAACTATCCGACCATCCTTCCGAAGACATTCGCCAGCAAAATGATGTAGCTGAATTTTTTCTTGAATCAGCCGAGGTCACTTATTTTTTGTGGCTGAAAACATTACCTCTGAGATGTAATTGAGGATATATTTCGGGAAAGGCCCTTTACTCTTTCAGTAGTATAACCATCTTTTACACATACACAGGGTGACAATGGGCAATTCCAGCATTTTTTTAAAACGAGTGAGTTTATATTTATGAAGAATTTTTTATCGATTCTAAATATTTAAACAAAAGTTCTTTAAAAAAATTAGCTATTTAACTATTAAGAAAAGAAAATGTCTCAAAATCGAACCAAAACCAGTCCGATCAAAACACACAACAAAATCTGTGACGTCAAGGGTTCCTTCTGTTTCTATGGTTATCGTGAGGTTTCTGCCGAATAGTTGGCGTTCAAATAATTGGAGATGGTAGATCATTACCATATCACATACAGGTTGGCACAATTTGCAAGAAACTTGTAAAACTGATTTCCGCTGCCGCATTTCAAGCCAAGATGTTTGGGAAGCCTTGACGTCAAATTCAATTCGAGCCGAATGAATCGTTTTCTTGCCAACGTCCAACAGGGAAACTTTGATTGCAAATTTTAAAAAAAGAAAAAAAGCATTGAGCAGAAATTTTTGTGTAAATGGCCTTTCTGAAACATTTAGAATTGAATAAAAACAAATTTAAAACATGCAGGAATTGTCCATTATTGAGAAATATATATATAAAAAAAGTTGATAAGTTTTTAACTGTTAGAGAGATTCAATTAAAACTTGGTGGATGAATGCAAGGCATGTTTTGATTTTTTTTAGCAACTTCAATATTTTGAAATGGGTAATGAGTTAGGATTAGGATTTTGTAATTTTTTTTTTAATAAATTAATTTTTTATTATTATTATTGTGTAATGCTAGAATTAGAATGCTCTTTATGAGCTAAGAAAATTTTAATAAATAATATATTCATAAAACACAAACTTCATGTGGTTAATAAATGATAAAATGATAAAAGAAAGAAGGAACATACCTCTTGTTGCTTGCAATAGTTTTGATAATTCCTCTGAATATGAAGAAAGGAGCTGATTTGGTCATGAGGTATAACTCCATAAAAATATTTATTTCCATCTTGATTCATATACATAAAACGAAGATTACAGTTTTCAGGAAACTGAATAAAGCCCATCTACAAACAAAAAGCATTAATTAATAAATAACACACTAAAGACAATTAAATATACAATTATTTGAATTTTCTCTCCATACTATTGAAACTAAAATATTTTCTATTCAGAAATTATAATTTCAAGTTCAGTTAGTAATTTCCTTGGCTTAAATTTTGATATATTTCACGTTATTAATTATACACTGTAGGGTACTTTTTTATGTTACAATGTGGCGAAAAGATTATACACTCACCGAGTTTATTCACCTGTTTAAGAGTAAAATGTGCACACAACACTACAAAATGCTATGTACATATTCCATACGTCAAATGGAAGATTTTGTCGAGAAAAGTTCCCAAATAAAATATAGCCAATGTTTCCATGAAACATACTAGAAATTACGATTGGAAGTCCAGTTGCGTTTTTAAGCCTAAACTAAAAATTTATAGACATGGGTCAGTCATAAAATTGGCGGAATCGCATATACTGTAACTGGAAAAGTGCTCCTCTAAAAGCAATTCGATGGTAAGTTCATGTATTGTCTCAAAATAGTGATATTGGACATTTCTCAGACTATGCCAATTTTTCCGCCAAACACAACAACTTGACAGTTATTTTTCACAAGAGTGAAAAATTTGCAACACTAGATATTACTTGAATTGTGCAACTTCAATTAAAAAGAAAACTATTCATCAAAACATAAATAGTTTTTAAAAAAATTAAACAAATATGTAGCACAAAAATAGTGGAGAAATAAGTAACTGCAAATTTGCAGGATTTTCTTAACACTTTTCTAGCATGCTTGAGAATAGATACTTCTAAATATTGTTTTTTAAAAACTGTAATGACATTGTATTTCATGGCTGCCACTGATTATAAGCTTTGAAAATAGTTGCTTTAGTAGCCCCAGATGTTAAAAATAGTAGCCAAGATAGCAGTCTCAGACGTTGAAAATAGTAGTCTCTTTTTTCAAGTCGACAATTGAGGACTAGAAATGAAAAACGACCTAAGTACTAAAAAAATCAAAAATCTTTTTTTTTTCACGGAAAAATATCCTTAAGACCAAGCTAAACAAAATGGAGAACGGAAAATGGGCAAACTCCAGTAGCAATAGCTCAAATTCAATCTGGTACTTACTCATAGCCTTAAGGTATTTGATTACCTTATAAATTTAAAAAAATAATTATTATTTTTTTTGTTTTTGCATTTTCTCAATCTTTTCCAGGGTTTTCCGGTAAAGGGATAGCAGATTAACAAATTGTAAGTGAAAAAACTTTTAAAAACTATTTGAAAAAAATAGTGAGTAAAAAATTTAAAAGCGTTTTTCTCGAAACTACATTTTTTCAAATGACGGACACTTTATCTCAGAAACTAATTTTCCGATTTCAATGATTTTGGTCTTGTTTGGTTCATTGAGATGTTTTGTATGCCAATTTACCACATTTTACCAAAAAACTTTAATTATTATAGTGTTTTTTTAGCAAAGAATAGTGAAAAACAGGGGTGATTTTTCAACCTTTTTTTTTTGAAATATCCGCCCTTTTTTATTTAAAAACAATTTTGGCAATTTATGGTAAACTGTCATGTAAGGAACCTTTCTTTTGAAGATTCCAGGCTTTTTTTTTGTTTCAGATTCACCAATCCTGATATTAACTGTCCGCCGTGGGACACAATTTTTTTTTAGGCTTCGACTTTGGTGACTCCTGAATAGTTGTTAAAAAATGAAATTTGAACAAAATCAAGTATTTTTGTATAAACTAAAAAAATTTTTTTTTTTTTTTTTTAACCTTCAAAGCAAAAAAAAGTTGAACTTCACCCAAAAGATACGATAAAAATCGACTGGCAAAAACACACACACATATATATATATATTAATTTTCCAAAGCTAAACAACTTTTGACAAAAAAGTTATATGTTTAAACAATAACAGGCGGATTTTTAATTTTTTTATGTGACATTCTAAGTAATTAAACTGGGGTGTGGTACATCGCATAACTTTTAATTACACAATAATACTGAAGTGGATTTGTGTCATTTACCTTTTGTATATTTTCATCCTTCATTTAAAATAAATGGCCAGTTTGACAATATTTTTTGCTACGATTCTTGTATGCGTCTTAAAAAAAAAATCGGCAAAATGGTGATTTTGGTGATATACTTTTCAATAATCCTTATATTATCCTTTATTATAAGAGAAACTGAGAGGAGAAGAAAAAATGATCATTGATGATGTATGCTCAAACATCGTAGGTCAATTTGTTCGGGAGTTATGCTGACCACACACACATTTTTTTTAGATCACATTTTTGAAATCAGGATGTTCCAAAACGTGAACTATATCATGTGTGATTTTTAGTGTGGATTTCAATCCATATGTTTTAAGTCGGAGCTTTGCTTAGATTTTAGTGATAAGTGATGTGAGGATGCAAAATGTCATACAATAAGCTCCTCCTATTTCGTGATTTTCAGTACCTAGCGATTGACTTGGGAAAATAACAAGAATTTCTTATACTTAAATACTACAACTACCTTGGCCAAGTTAGGTGACTTTTTTAACAAGAGAAGAAAACGATTTACGATGACATTATCAGGCCATTTAAACTGCGCAAAAGTAGATGCCCCATTTGCCAAGTAGCAATCCTCAATAGTAAATGTATAATTTAATCTGAATTTTTAAGCAAATATAACATTTCAATTGGAAAAGAAGAGGTTAAGAAAACTGTCTATACTGATGGCATTTTCTTCCGGCGTTCACAGCAAATTCCACAAATTCATTTTTGTCAATTATAGTAAATAAAGGCAAAATAATATGATACTTGAGGATATATTGTGTATGTTGTTGAGCCGTGCACGACAAAAGATAAAACATAGGAACCAAACAGATAGGCAAAAACAACCGTGTATGACATTGAAAATAACAATCGCCCGTACACAGTTACCAGGGAGATACTATCATTGGACTATAAAAATGACCACTCGATCCATGAATATAAACTAAAATTAACCCCTATTTCGACAAAGTTCGCTCTTCCTACCTCCTTAAAAATATCACCGTTTTGACAAAACTGCATTAGTACTCAATAGCCGATTTTTTTGTTCGTCCTACTATAGGACTGTGATTTCTTAAAAAATAGTCGCCTTAGCCCCTTTTTTCCTTGAAATAGTGGCCATAGTCGCCTGGACACCAAAATAGTCGCTTTAGTAGTCGTTTTTAATCGCCTGTGGCAGCCCTGGTATTTAGATATTTGACATGCATATTAGGTATGACCATGGAATTAAGTTTGAAATTTCTTCACACTTTTCAAACAGGCTTATGACTTGTTTCAAAGGGACTTTATTTTAAACTTAATATCAAAAGTATTCATTTAAAGCTCCTCATATTCCCAAGGCAATGCAACGAGTTTATCTGCAAAACACGCTTTTAGCATAGCATTTGATAAGTAATAAACAGGAATGTTGGAAAAATAATAATCATAAAAGACAATAAACAGTTTCTATGAATGTTTAATTTTCAACATTTGTCATACAAAATACTAAAAAATATACTATGTACTTAAAGAGGGTTTTAAAAAAAGATATAGAGATTATTGATTCTTTCATAACTGAATTACTCCCTTTTATCAATATATAAGTAAAAATACTTCTATTACATTATTGATGTTTGATAATGATTTACTGTTGCAGGAAAGGCAAATTGCAATACTTAGTTTGCAGATCCATACTAAATTTTTGCATCAGACAATTCAGATTGCGATGCAAAATACTGCTTTATGTAATATAACCGTTTTTACAACTGAACACTATTTCTAGATGTTGTTAATAATCCAATATTTTTTAAAACTGTTAAATTTACTTAATGTTTCCCTGATTACTTGTGAAAAAGCACAGTTGGTGGCACCTATTTTTTTTAATCAATAAGATGTCTACTAAAAATCCTAAGCAATTCATTCACTTTTTATACGGAAAAGAAAACAAAACAGTATCTTACCATTCCAGAACTCATCTTCTCGCGTAGCTTATTCAGAGCTTCTGATTGCTGTTCTGTTCTCGGTTGAGCAAAATTAATAGATATACGCTGAGCTTCTGTTTTTAATGATATTTCAGTTACAAGTTCTTTAGGAATAAGCTGCAACTGCAGACGATCGGGCCAAATATCAACATTTCTATAATAAAAATAATAATTTTATTCAGACGAATTCTATAGACTTGCTGCTATCCATCCTCTATACTATCCGGCCTAATTCCAAATCTCTGTTAAAGTTAATGTTTGTTTGTAATATTCATACTGTGCAGGGATCATGGTTTTACCCTTCTTGCAATTAATTAAGATGGACAATATAAAATACATCTTAAAACGTGAACAAATCTGAGACTTCATTTCTCTGTACTTAGTAAAAAATACAGTATACATCAAACATTGATTAAGTACTGGCCTGTATCAAAAGATCAGAAAATAATGGAAACTTTTGATATTCACCCTGCCTTTCCTCCACATTATGCCAAATAATGAGTCAATGGGACAAAATTAAGATAATTAAAAATGAAAATAAGAAAGAAAATTCTTAAAAGTAAGACATATTGTTACACTGAAGGGTGTTTTTTTTCTTAGTGCAACAATTATACAAAGGGATATTATACTCTGAGAATAAAGCTTACAAGAATTTTCCATTTAGTTTTATGGATTTACTTTTGTCCTGATTCTGATATTGTTTGTAAATTTTGTAAAAGATAAATTGTATTTACTAAGAAAATTGGCATTTTACAAAAATTAAAAAGAACAACTAACATCATACTTACACTAGCGGTGAGCCGCTACTATCAGTACTACAATAAAAGGTGCAAGCCACAGAGTGTTGCAGAAGATTCAATCTTTCCTGAAAGCATAGATATTTATGCCAAAAGCGTAGGGTCTTTATTGTAACTGGGGCTGGACTGCCAGTAGCAGCACACAGCTTAGGCTGATTGATGCAACATTTGGGTTTGTCTGGAAAAAGAGAGATTGAATAAACTTATTCCAGCTGTGTCAGTCATCAATGAGTATAAAATATGATAATTACCAATCTAAAAAAATGCAAATTAAAATACTTCTGTCATGACATGGGTGGAAAAGTTCTGGTCAGGCTTTATTTAAACAGGTCATTCCATTTCAATTCAAAACAACTTTTAGCCTGCCTCCGGCAAACAAAGCAAGCTAATAAAATTAGGTTCATCGAAACTGAGTAAAAATCGGGACATTTGTTGCATTTAAAATTTAGCAACATATTTTTTCTTCAAATTATATACAGTAGGATCTCCAATGTAACTGGCTGAAATAATAAAAAAAAAAAAAAAAAAAAAAAAAAGATAATACAAATCAGAAGTTCTAGCAATTAAAAGTTTTAGTGGATGCAAAGATGTTGATGTAAAAGACACGAAGCAGTGGTTGGACGTTGATAAGAATCTCTAGCAAAAGAATATGTTGGATGACAAGGCCATCACCGATGTGGTTCAAGAGGATGACACCAACAACGTTACATCTCTCATATCGCATATGGATGGGTACGGCTCTATGTTATGTGGTGCAAAAGACAATGGCTATCTCCATTGATACGATTCTTAAAAATTTTTAAATGGTAAAATGATGCATTTGTTAAATGTCATTTAATTGTCCAAAAACACGCATTTAGTCCAATTAACTTCCTTTTTCAATTCTCCACTTTAACCGGATTTTGCTTAACAAGCTAATCCTTGGTTCCAGTTAAGCCAATTAATAACCTTAATTAAAAGTACTTAATATTTTTAATTGTTTTAAACAAGGATGAGATTCTTCCGACTTTTCTTAGATTTCATCAATTTCCGACTTTTGAAAAATTCCAATTTTTGAGAGAGAAAAAACTTTTGCTGATTTTTTTATGGAAACAAAAAATTTGCCAAAGGGATATCTCGTCAACATTACACTACTCAGGGCCGTCGCTAAGAATTTTGGTTGGGGGGGCGTAGACATCCTTTTGCCGACTGAAATCAAGGCATGTCCGGTGTAAATGTAAAAAATATATAATTAAGGTGCTAATAAATTGTTAACTAATTTTTATTAATGTAAAATTAACGTATAAATAATTTTAAATTAATATATGAATAATTAATGCATAATTAATTATTAATTAATGTAAAACTAATTGTTAATGATTTTTTTTTATTTAATTGTGAATTGTTTTATTTAATGTGAAATTAGTTTGAATTATTTTTAAATTACCGACTAAACAATTTTTAATATTTTATGGCATTTTATTAATACGTACTTAATGTCAAATTTTAAGTAAATTCCCATCACATTATAGTTAAAGTTCCTTCAAATTCATTTAATTTTTCATTTCTTTTTAGTAAATTAACCCTTCCTCTCCAAACAAAGGAGATTATTTTTGGAAGCGTTTTTATTTGGGGGCAGGGGGGGGAGAGAGACATTTATACCTTGCAGATAGATAGAATTTTCTCCCACAATCTTAAAACAATTCAGTAAACTGAGAATTACAAGTGCTTCATTTCGATACAACTTTATTTTAAATTTTCAAATTGGATTCGAAAAAGAATAATTAAACGTGTAAATGTGGTTGGAAAATAGCACTTTAACACGGAATTAAATAGATGAAAATTATTGATCAAATAGGTGACTTTTATATAATGAATTGTATAAAGGTTGATCAAAAAACAAATTCTGGAAAAATTCTTCTTTTTAAAATTCTGGCTGACTATTGCTACAACAGAAAATTCCCTATGCGAAGCACTGCAATTTTTATAATAGATACAATGTCAGGGACATAAGAAACATGCACTTGTACTCCTTCCCCTCTGGGTTTCAAAAAATAAAGTAACGTGGAAAAAAAAGTGGTAAAATTTATAAGAAAAAAATATAAATGGATATTAATTCATCAATTTGAACAGAACATTAATGCACAATTATTAACTAACATCCAATTAGGAAATCCAATTCCCATCTTCGAAAAATCAAGGATTAAACAAAAACTTTGGTCACCTTACATCTCCCTCCAAATAATCATGTAGGCGTTCATGGACACTATAATTGCATTGCAAAAGACAATTATTATTAAAAACGATTTGTTAATTATTTAATTTTTAAATACTTTTTAACACATTTTCCTAACTAAAAAAGAAAAGATTTTGATTTTTCTTGAAACGTGTGTTAATAGTAAAACTTAATTTTTTTGTAACAATTCAATCCAGGAACCTACTTCTTAAAAGTAGTTACTTCCAGTATATATTTTTATCAAAATTGGTGGATTTAATTTAATGATTTTGTTGTGGTTTTTCACTGATGTTGTATGGTTTTTCAGCAATAATTTCTGCAAATATTACTCGTTTTTCGAACAATAATCATTTGTTCAAGAAGGAAAGTATACTTGAAAATGCTAGTTTTTTTCTTCCTAAGCGGGATTAAAAATGAAATGGATTACTTTAGCATTAAACCAAACTATAATATTTATGTGCAAAAAGGTAAGTTATTCGCAACTAATTAAACTTCGAATTTAGTGACAAAATACTCTATAAAAAAGCATGCCATAATTTTTATCACAACATACCAAATTATATAAGGAATAGTACGTGTGGGGTTTTTTGGGAAAGGTGTGTGGGGGGGGGAGGTATTCAAATCTACAGTGTTAATCCGATCTTGAGGAAGAATAAGTTACACATTTGATCTTCAAAACAAGAGAAACATCACTCTCAACATGAAATTTCCAAAAACCCACCCCCATTTCTCTTACCCACATGTAATGGTTATGATCCTCATTTGAGATTTATTGATCCAATTTGAAATATTTTTAAAGGTATTTAGACTAAAAAATCTTAGTTTATCTGAAAGAGTTTATCTGAAAGACAATTTTTCCCGATGTTTCGAATATTGAAGTGGTGAAATCCAGGATAGGTTGGTTGGTTGTTTTTAAAATTTATTAGGCGCAAGGGCAACACAAAGGCCAAACTGCGTCAGAAATCGAGGATAGGAGTGAAAGGATACTCACAATTTGCAATACACTGAACCTGGTTGTATTGGACAATATCGGTCCACAGCTATTTGAGCACGGGAAACATTAAGAATTTTAGATAGTATACACTTTTCCAAAGATTATTTTGTTAGAATAAATTCGATATCGCCTTCCAGTTTACAAATGGCATGCATTATTTTGGGAATGTATTTTCAATATATGAAGTATACAAGGTGGTCATAAAGAAACTTTGCCGATATATGGGCCTCTAGCTTCCGTTCCGCTAAACAGATCGAGATGAGATTTCAGGTATAGTTATTCAGAGGTATGAGCTCGAGATTCTGTGAATTTCACCAAATGGCGCTCACGGTTATGGTTATAGTTATATGCACAAAATTTTCAAATGACAACGTCTACTTTTTCCTGTCGCAAAATGCTCAGCGCATAAGGAAACCCTAAAGAGAGATGGAACGGTAAGTGTATAACAAAAAACGGAAGCATTATGCAAGCAAAAAAAAAGCTCTGCGAACGGCCAACAAAAACGCGATTGAGGCGCACAATGGAAATTTGCATTTGACAGAGGCCAAAGTTGACATGAGTGCCATTACAGGCAATTTAATCGGTTTTCTAAGCTGAATATTTGGTGAGCGGCCTCCATTGATCCGATCGTGTTTTTGTTGGCAGTTCGCAGATCTGTATTTTATGCGTCCGTTTTTTTGTGAAACACGTACCATTCCAACGCTCTTTAGGGTTTTCGTATGCGTTGATCATTTCTCGATAGGAAAATGTAGGCGTTACTATTCGTAACTATAACCGGGGTAATCGTGAGCACCATTTTGCCAAAATTCACAGAATTCCGATCTCATATCTCTGAATAACTATACCTGAAATCTCATCTCGATCTGTTGAACGAGACTGCCTTTAGAGATCCATATATCGGCAAAGTTTCTTTATGACTATCCTGTACAAAACATCATTTATGGAGTTCTACTTGACATTAATTGCAATAACTTTGTAAAATGCGGGTCAATTTTCGTATACAAAAATTTTGGTGTTTTGAAATCTATAATAATAAAACAAGCTGTGTGTCTGCCTGTCTGTGGCTCTGTGGATCTATAGAAACCTACTTAAAATTGGAGTAGAGCTCTGAAATTTTCAGCATAAGTAGTTTTGGCATTCTAATTTTAAGCATCACAAACAGAATGTTAAAATTTTAATTAGTTCTTTTTTAATTAATTTTTTTAATTAATTAATAAACATTTTACAAAACGACTACTAATAGGACTACAGATTTGAAATTTTCAACATAAGTAGTTTTGGCCTTTGAATTGGATTTTTAAAAAACAGAATTTTAAATTTTTATTCTGTTCTTTTTTAATTAATTAATTTATATATTACAAAACGATTTCAAATAAGGCTACAGCTTTGAAATTTTCAACATAAATAGTCGTGGCCTTCTAATTAGATTTCTGAAAAACAGTTTTTTTTTTTTTTTTTTTTTTTAAATTAATTAACAAATATTTTACAAAATGATTTGTAATTGGGCTACATTTCTGAAATTTTCAACACAAGTAGTTTTGGCCTTCTAATTGGACTACAAAAAGAATGTTAAAATTTTAATTTGTTTTCAATTAATTTTTTCACAAAAAGCGACTTCGAATAGGCCTAGAGCTCTGAAAGTTTCAACATAAGTAGTTTTAGCCTCTAATTTTGCTTTCCACAAACACGTGTTAAAATAATCTTAAAGGGGTGTTGTAATATTATATTAACGGGGAATTTTTTTTTCTTGACAAGGAAGAGGCTTCCAATATTAAGTCTTTACGTAGTAATTAGATTTTAGTGAGTGAATCGAGCTTATGCTTACGCAGCAATGGACCTTTCAGCGAGAAAAGCGAGCCTATGCTTGGATAGCAATGAACCTTTTAACGAGCGAAATAAGCCCGTGTTTATGTGTCCATGAACTTTTCAGAGAACGGAGCGAGCTCGATTGGCGTAGCGATGAATCTTCCTGCGAGCGAAGCGCCAAAAACTGAGTTCTATACATGAATGATAGATTTCCGTAATGCGAGGTCTCACAGCTAGCTAAAATATTGTACATGTTAAAATTTCGTAGCGAAGCACGGGTATTTAGCTACTTTTGTATAAAACCTTTAACTCATATGATGTACATTACATACTTTATGTAAATGACGTTTAATGTGTATGTCATGGTTTTTGAGTCGTTGTCTGACGCACCACAAATACATGTATATCATCTACTGTAACACATCAAAGTTATCTAATGTCAGTGAAAATATCAATGATTAGATTATTTCAATGTTCCTGTCAAAAAAGATATACTTACTCCAATTCAAAATTGCCGACTGTCAACTGAGGCTGCATTATGATCACAATTTTATAATACCAATGATGAGTTTAATTATTTGTACTTGTTCCATTCAATATGTTTTTAAACATCCGTCAGTAGGGATTTTTAAAAGAAGGGATGAAATTTCAGAAATTTGCCGACTACCAGCCTTTCTAAAAACTTATGGTGATATTTGCGTTCGCAGTCCATCATTGTAGCCGGAAAAAAAGACACCGACTCCTCTATAATAGACTTCGATTGTAAAAATGCTGATTCGTCAAACTCGGGTCACGCTGCATTCAGATATTTTTAATGTTTTTGTTCAATTTTTTAATTTTTTTTATTTAATTCGATTTTATTGTGGATCGACTTTAGAAAAAGAAAAATCTCGATAAAATTTTTGAAAATTTGCCGACTGTCCAACTTTCTAAAACTTTGGGGGGGCGAGTCGCCCCCTACGCCCCCCGTTCGCGTCGTCCCTGACACTACTCGTCTAAATTTCGCCAAGCTGAGATATCCTGACGATTTCTCTTTAGATTTGGAAGGAAAATTCCTTTGTGAAATCAATCTTAATGCATCTAGATAAAATTTGTTCTTCTTGCCGAGTTTTAATAAAAGATAGTCTTTAGTATTCCTTACATTTGAAGAATACATGATTATTTTTAGAATATATATTAAAATAGTTCCAAATGTCCGTTTTTTGTTCCTGTGCGAAATAAACATAGCTCATTCTTATGATCTTCAATCTGTTTCCATCGGCATTGAAATTTAAGTTTAGTTTATTCGAGTAGTAATCTGTATGAGCTACATGGGTTAGCATTTAAAATCCGTACTTATGCAAATCATTTTCTTCTAAATTCACCTATCCTCTAAATTTGGTTTTGGGGAATACAGATATAATTTTTAAAAAAATAATACACCTGCCTTTTAGTTTATTTTTTGATAATTTATTAAATTAATAGTTATTTTTAATATAAATGTTTAAATATAAGTGTGATATATTGTTAATATTTATTGTCTTAATATTTTTACATTTTGATTACTTTATTCTCTTTAATCATAATTGCTATTAATTATGTAATACATCTTACTAAAGTTTGTTGGAGTAGTACGTATGGTATAGAAAAAAAACTTAATAATTTGCAACTTTTTAAGTCTATAATGCTGCAACTGTTTTAAATCTTATTCATTTAGGAGAAGAATGGGAGATTTTTAAAAGCCACCCCCGCCGAAAGAAAGAAAAAAATGGGAAATTCATTTAAATTAAGAGAGCTCGGGAGTCCGGACCTCGAAGAAAAAATTTACAGATTTAAACGTACTACTATAGATCTACATCTTACTTTTTGTTCTTTACAGATCTGAAAAATCAGGTAAAGAAATTGAAGTCTTCGAGACCTGCAGAACCTCCTGATGAAAATAATATATTGTTACGAATTTTTGTATATTTGTAAATATTTCGTAGTGTTAATTTTGTAAATAGTAAAATTTATGTACATTTCGCATAAGGCAGTGCAATAGTTCGTAGTGAGCTTGGCTTCCCTGCAATATGGGTATAGATGCTTGATAACGAGTTTTACAGAGGTAACTCTGGGAAGCGAGTTTTAAGGAGCAGGGCATTTAACATTATGGTAATGGCAATGTCGCCAAACTTGGCGACCATTTGGCGACATTTTCGGTCCCCATGTACATGTATAGGACTTTTCGACAATGATCTGGAAAGTTCTCCAAATATCTATCTCTAGAAGTTTCACGTATGTTCACCTCCCCTATATGAGAAGCGGGAAGTTAGTTGACTGATTTTGAGTCACTGAATTAGTTGACTGGAGTGAATTGAGTCACTGAGCTGGTTAATCAGTTAGTTGACTGGAGTTAGCGAGTTGACTGATTTTGAGTCACTGAGTCAGTTGTTAGCTGAGTCCGTTAGTTGACTGGATTTACTGAGTCTCAGTGAACATTCCGAGTAGTTCCAAAGCGAACTGTATTGCATTGTCTTTTGCGGCGATTTAGCAATTGTGCTGTCAAGTTTTTAACTACTGTTTTGTGCTCTATTGTTGTGAAAAGAGCTGTATTGTGTCTACTAGAACAAGAAGTTCTGGAGTTGTAAGAGAATCTGTGAAGAATTATATTGGAATAAATTTCTGCAAGTTTTGATCAGCTTTGGCTTCAAATCTTTCGAACCCGTCCTAGCAACAATATCTATATTGCCCGCTATTTCATTAACAGATGAAGAGCGAGATTATCTTCTGTGTTCAGCACGAACAATTGATGCTTTACTAAAGTGGGTACCAGGTGCAGTGTTTACAAAAAATGAAGATGGCCTGTTTTGTAAAGCTTGTAGCAATAATCTGAAAAATGATTTTATAAATCAAGGCATATCTTTTATTACTGATGTATTACCCGATTCATTTCGTCATCTGAAGTATGACTTAAAGCGACATCTTGCTTCAAAGAAGTATAAAATTAAATGTAAAGAACTAAATCTGCAACAAGAGAGAGAGGAAAAATTAAATGAAATCGGAAAACAAATGGCTATCAATTGTGCAGCAGCTGCATACTTAACATATACATTAGATGCATCCTATGCCGATTATGAAAGCATTATAGCCGAATTTTATAATTGTGGAGTGGCAGTAGGACAGAAAAACCCTTCAAAAGAATTCCCTAGGTTGTTTCTGCCTCACACTTATTCTGTATTGTGAAAAACAATTCTGTCATACATTCTGAATGAAAATTTGCCGATTGGTATTGTTGCAGACAAAATGACAGTAAATCATAGAACCAGACATATTATAGGAATTCGTATTCCTATTTACAACATAAAAAATTCAAACTTATTTTCTAGCATATATTTAGAACATCATTTCTGTACAGATGTAACTGGAAAAGGTTTAAGTGAAAGTATTTTTGCTTGCCTGGAAAAATTTGGTATAACACTGTCATACTTACGAAAACATTTAGTAGGTCTGGCAGTGGATGGCCAATATATTCAATTAGGTGTTGGAGAGCACATGAAAAAACAACAACTGGATTCCTGTTTCCTGGGACCCCATGCACAGGATAGAATTGATGCATACACATGCAAATATTCCATCTATTATTCAAGATGCTATGACTTTAGTCAACAATTGCATGAAAGAATTCATGTGGGGAAGATCGTATGAAGTACTCTCGCAATGTGCAGAAGATGTAGGTGTGCCATTTTTCAAACCGAAAGGTTTTTAAGACATTAAAATTTGTAGATCATTCAAAGGAAGTCTTTCAGACTTTTATTAATGATTATAAAGCACTAGTTGCAGCTTGTGAAACAAACGAAAATGACAGCCTACGAGACAAGCTACTGTGCAGAAGAAAAATATTTTGTATTCTTGAGTTAACAGACATAATTTCTCTAATGGCATTATCATCTAAGCTAGTCTAATGTTCTGACCTCTTACATTGGGAATATTATCATCACATATCTAATCTGAAAAGTTATCTGTATTTAATGAAATACCATTTGAGTTGCATATCAAATATCGAAAATATGGAGGTATTTCAGAAGAGCTTAACAAATTTGCCATCTTCGTTGTTTAAGAATACAAGGTATGCAGCTCAAATGTTTTCCACACAAAGCACGTTTCAGGGAATCCCTCACCCATCTTTTCCTGTAAGTTCTAAAGTACACCAATCAACTAAAAATAAATCAGAGATTTCTACCTTTTGTTCAGATATTAAAGCAATATCATGCTACATTCATTCTTTATTAGATAAATATGGCATATATTTTGAAAAGGAAGAAGAAAGTGATAATGTAATAAGAAAAGTAGGTATTTTGTTTGATTTTGATTACATGATATATCCCAGGGATAATGTCAGTTCTACAGAGAAAGAAGAATTGGAACTTCTTCCTAATTTCATAAGTTTTATGAAAGATTTTCCTTTCATATACAACGTGGTAACCTTAAGACCAACAAAATTATATTAGAACTCAGAAAAACATATGAATGATAACAAAAATTAAAGGAAATTCTATAATTTAAAAATCACTAATCTTTGAATTTTAACTCCGCTTATTTCTGCACCCACAAAGGTTGGATTTCTTGCCGAAAATGATATCATACAGATAGAACCTACTCTTGGAAGGTTATCCAATTGAACTTATTTAAATCCTTGGTCAAACGGCATGATAAATTTGTAGGGACTATTAAAAAAAAAATAAAGATCAAATTTAAAAAATTCGTAATGAATATTTTAAATATTAACATGTGGAGTTATAGATTATCCAAGCAATCTCTTCATTCAATGCATTACACATGAGGTGAAGTTAGCTCGGGGTGCGGAGCCTTCGTGCATCCTGACGTCACAGGTCAAAAGAGCTGTTTTCGGTCACGTAATGTTGTTGATGTTTTCGCTCATATTTAATTGCATTTTTCATATTTAATGAAACGTTTTTTGAACGTTTTGATTGAATATTCAGTAACTGCATCAATTTTTCTCTTGGGGAAAAATATAATTTTACAGCATTTTGGGTATAGTGCAACTTCCCCATTATTAGAAATTTTAAAATCCAACCAATCATATGGTGCATTTTGACAATTATTTAAATTTTTTTCATCTAATGAATTATTTGCAAAAGAATAGATTCAATGCTACAGGAACTGTTCGAAATAACCGAATACTTGAATGTCTCTTAGAATCAATAAAAAGTATGAAGAAAAAAAGAAAGGGGTTATTTTGATTATCAATATGAGGAAACAAATAAGGTACTTGTAGTTCGTTGGAACAACAGTGCTGTGGCGACTTTATGTTCTAATTTTGGACACATTTATCTCATGAACATTTCCAGACATGAAAAAGAAAAGAAAAAGATACATGTTCCAGGGGTGGGAAGTGCGAAAGCCCAGTTTGGAGCAATTTTGGAACAGCAAAATTTAACATTTGGAGCAGATTCGTAAAAAATTGGAGCAGCAAAATTTAACTTTTGGAGCAGAATAAGAGAAAATGTAGCAGCAAAATTAGAAAATTAGTAGCAGAAATATAATAAATTGTAGCTGATTTAACTACAATTACAATAATTAAAATTTGAACGTGTATAATTTTTATTTTTATTTGTAAATTTAAAAGATATAAATTGTAAAATAAATATATATATATATTTAGCTTTTGACACTTAGCGAACGGGTTTGCTATGCAAAATCAAGCTTTCTTTGCTTGCTAAAAGTTTCATTGTAACACAAACACAGCTCGCTTAGCTCTCTGAAAAGTTTAATTGATATGCTATCACAAGCTCGCTGAAAATTTATTGCTACGCAAGGACAGCCTCGCTTCACTTTCTAGAAGGTTCATTGCAGTGCAAGCATAAGTTTGCTTGACTCGCTAAGTATTAATTGCAACGTAAACCCTTAATATCAGGACCCCCTCCCCATCAAGAACCAAAAAATGTGCCCGTTAATACAATAACACAACCCCCCTCACCTCTCTGAATTATTTTAACAAATGTTTATGAAAAGCAAAATTAGAAGGCTAAAACTACTTATGTTGAAAATTTCAGAGCTCTAGATTTAGTAGAAGTTGCTTTGTAAAAATATTAATTAAAAAACAAATTAAAGTTTTAAAATTCTGTGTTTCAAAAGTCTAATTAGAAGTCCACACCTACTTAGGTTGAAAATTTCAGAGGTGTACCTATATTTAAAGTCGCCACGTAAAAAAAAAAAAATTTAATTAAAAAAATAAATAAAAAATAAAATTTTGACATTCTGTTTGTCAAATGTACAATTTGAAGGTAAAAACTACTTATGTTGAAAATTTCTGAGCTGTAGCCTAATTAAAAGACTTTTTTTAATTAAAAAATTAGTTAAAAAAACTAATTAAATATTAACATTCTGTTTTTTAAAAGTCTAATTAAAAAATGGCCAAAACTACTTATGAAGAAAATTTCAGAGCTGTACCTCTATTTGAAGTCGGTTGGTAAAAAAAATTAATTAAAAATGAGCTAATTAAAATTTTAACATTCCGTTTGTCAAAGGTACTATCAGGTGGCCAAAACTACTTTATGTAAAAAATTTTATGTCAAGTTCTACACCTATTTTAAGTAGCTTTCTACAGATCCACTGACTCTTTGTTTTATTATTATTATAAGACTCATTTGTATAAAAATAGCAATTCTTATAGCAAAAATAGCAATACATAAATTTAAAATAAGAATGTTTCTAAATTTCTGTGAATTTTTTTTTATTTTCCAAATCGGGTCAAATTCTACGTCAAAACGCCGATTTTACCCTTCATGCCGTTCTATAAACTTTAATTTTTTTTTTTAAAAATCGGAAACATTGCGGGATTTTGATTACATTTCTGTGATACTTAATTTCAAATGTAAACGGACGTTTAAAAGTTAATTACCAACAGCCAACAAGTAAATTACAAAAAACAACCCTAAATTTAATAGAAGGCATCGTCATCACTCGTGTTCCGAGCGGAAATATTCTTTTTAAATGCTTAGCCCTAAATTTTATCTAGCAATGACGCACGTGATATCAGCACTCGGCGATTTCAGTTTGTCCCGGTGCAAGACGCGTTTGAACATGAATACGCATGCGTGAATGCCGATTTCAGAGGGCTAATCCACACATGGCATGTTGGGGGAAAAATCGAATGTTATGGAAATTCGTGCAAAACGGCCCTTGAGGTTGCCGTAATTACGTCTCCACGTAGATTTGGTTTGGCGCTTTAGCGTGCGGGTTTAAATGAAGATTTAAAGCAAAATTGGCGCAGAATTGCACTTAAATATGGTTTTGTAGCAGGTTGGCGCGAGATACAACTTTTGGCGCGCGCTGGCGCAATTGGCGCAGAATTCCCACCCCTGATGTTCCTCAACCAAACTGTACTCAGCAGTATAATGACAAAATGGGCATAGTTGATTTAAGTGATAATTTGGTTGTCACTTATAGAATCAAAATACGTGGCAAGAAGTGATGGCCAATTTTTATAAACTATATTGATGTGAGTATGGTGAATGCTTGGAAGATTTGGAGAGTGGTACATACAGATCATAAAGAGTCTCTTCTAATTTTTAACCGGAAAGTATCTACGTCACTCATGAGAACTCCCTCAAGAGAAGGGAATTTTGTTAGATCATTTACTGGTAGACCAAGCAAACTAAGTCTTTCTTTTGCAGTACAAAATCAAAAAGGACATTTCCTTATATGATCAATCGACAATAAAAGACTTTGCTGTAAACATTGTCACAGTCAAACTATCAGTGATGTAAGTGCCAAAATGTGATTTTGGAGCACTGTTGGAGCAGTAAAAATACGATTTTAGAGCAGTAAATTATTACATTTAAATTAGTGATGCAGCAAATATTTTTGTATATTTCAACCTTGATATTTCAAATTAATTTAAAGTAAAAAAAAGGTGTAACTTGTTCATTATATAAATACGTTTGCATTCCAAATTTACAATAATTAATTTGATTGCATTACTCAAAAAATAAGTTAAAAAGCATGACATTTATTAACCTCTTTGACAACAATTAAAATATTAGGAAGTTTTCAATGATGACATGATATCATAAGGTTCAAGGCACAGCATGGCCCTAGTGTTGCTTTTGCGCAACAAAAACTAACCAACCAACCAATCATAAGGTTTGGTTCATCATTGAAAGTTTTTCGAAATAGTCTCAGAACTACTATTAACAACTGATGAAATAAGATTTTTTTCTTTAAAAACTCTAGTCTGCCTAGTACCACTTACCTATAGAATTTCTTCCCAATAATCCAAAATAATTTAATTCGATACTATGTCCCAGAAAAAAAGTAAAGTAGCTGTAATTACGCCAATATCGGATGTGATCATCCATTTGATTGTCTTGTTTCATCATATTGAGACTTTCGTCAAATAATAATACAAAAGTCTCATTGATTAAACTGTCTTCCAATCTACTCTGAAGGCTTGATTACAAATACTGTACAATATGCAGTTTTTTTCTCCACATGAAAATTTAGATGCAATCAAGCTATCAGCGAGCATGCAATTACATAATTTATCAATGTTTTCATTTAATTAATGAGCTGTGATTTTTTATGATTTTCAATGTCCATAGTATTTCAGTATCTAAAACTTTGTTTTCATTACATGAGCCTCCATTGCGTTGACGACGTTGATTGTTTCAAAATATATCCGCTTTTGGGGTATTTTTTATCATACGAAATAGTTTGAACAATCCTCATCGAACTTCGGATAGAAACAAAATCAATGTGCTTTTTAAACTCTTTGGACAGTTTTTTAAAGCACTTTCTCCCATCATGACATTTTTCACACACAAAGTACATTGTGCAAATTCAACACATAGGCTTCAATATCATATTCTGGCTTTTCTAATCAGCTTGAATGAAAATGCACTTCCCAGCCATTTTTAAACAGTGCGCAAAAAAATTAGCACACACGATCCAAAACCGAAACAAGAGATCACATGACTTGATAGGATATTCCAGATATGTTGCGCATGCGCAGCGCCGTACTCATTAAAGGGGAGGAATGACGAATTTTTTATACATTCAACTGCAATGTTTTCCTAGTTGCTGATTGGCTTTGCTAAATTCGAAAAATTTTGCTCACTTTATTGACCAACATTTTTTAAGAGTCTTTATTTTTCGAAAATAAAATGAAATTCAAGCACTTTAAACATACTTTTACAGAATTCAAGGTTTTCAAGCACTTGAACATGAAAGATTTTTTTTCAAGCACTTTTCAAGGTTTTTTAAAAACTTATGAACCATGTATATCGCTGTAATGGTTGTGAAGTGGCTTTAGACCAAGAATGTAGTCAATATTTTCATACAAAATAGGACATATTAAATAAATGCATGTACTTACATAGTACCAAAAGTTCATATTTTTGAAGAAAGAAAAAAAAAAAAAAAAAAAAAAAAGAGGGAAAAAAAAGGAAAAGAAAAAAAAAAAGCTTTAAAATATCGCCTAATGTTAATTACAGTCGTTGAGTATTCACCATTAACGGAATTTGAGGTTCTTGAAAAACTGCGATTTTAATTCGGTTTTACGCTGACGTTGCGCAATTGCAAAAGTCCTTTTCTCTAAAGGTAAGTAAAATATTCCAACTTTTTCTTTAAATATGTTTTAATGACCCTAAAATCACAAATGTTATAAATACTGACCATAATTTTTAAGGATTTCGAGTTTTGGCAGTTAACTATAGAAAACAGTCAAATTTAAAATACTGTCGGCATCCTACTAGTTGACCAATGGTAAAACACAAATGAACTACTTTTAACCAGTTGCCAACAATAGAAAAGAGTTGGAATCGTCATGACTATATATATATATAGGTCAAATAGGATTGTATAAGGAGTGCAAAAGCTACACTTCTAGTACATTTATATATTAATATACAATTTCTGAATTTAGATAGAACCAAATGAGAGAATTCAGATAAAATATTGTGCAAATTTAAGAAATATTTTAGTATATTACCTGTGCTTAAAAAGTTTTTGGCAGGAATATGCTTCTGGCCAGTGGTAACAATCAAATTATCTGATCCAGGAGCTGTTGCCCTATTGTTGTTCTCTGCAATAGTAGAAGTAGCAGTAATATCCCTGTTAATTAAAACTTTAGTATGAGCACCCCTTGTAACATTCGATGAAATTTTTCCAGGTCTACGTGCATCAGGTATCTTAGGTTTAGTAGGATTGTCACTTAAAAGGTTCAGAGCAAGAGAATGTATTTGGTCAGTGAATAAAATAGAATTTGTAGCTAGAGAAGCAGTTGACTCATTATTTTCTTCAGCAGTGTATCTGTTTTTTGAAGATTCAGCAGAAACATCACTTGTAACATCCACAGATATTTTTCCAGGTACAGACATGTTTGGTGTAAGTGAATCAGGTTTCTCAGGCACCTCTGTAGAATTAGCAGTAGTATCCAAGCTACTTGAAACTTTAGCATGAACACCACTTGTAACAATCGACGAAACTTTTCCAGGTTCAAGTGCATCAAGTTTCTTAGGTTTAGTAGGATTGTCACTTAAAATGTTCAGAGCAGGAGAATGTATTTGATCAGTGGATAATTTAGAATTTGCATTTCGAGAAGCAGTTAACTCGATGTTTTTTTCAACAGTGCCTCTGGTTTTTAAAGATTTAGCTGGAACATAACTTGTAACATCCAAAGACATTTTTCCAGGTACAGACATGCTTGGTATAAGTGGATCAAGTTTCTCAGGTATATCAGCAGAAGCTGCAGTAGTATCCATGATACTTGAAACTTTAGCATGAACACAATTTGCAACAACAGGTGAAATTTTTACAGGTTCAGATGCATCAGGTTTCTTAGTTTCAGTAAAATCGTCACTTAAAATGTTCAGGGCCGGAGAATGTATTTTGTCAGTGAATAAAACAGAATTATCAGTTCGAGAAGCAGTTGATTCATTATTTTCTTCAGCAGTGTCTCTGCATTTTGAAGATTCAGCTGAAACATCACTTGTAACACCCAAATATATTTTTTCAGGTACAGATATGCTTGATACAAGTGTATCAGGTTTCTCAGGCACCTCTGCAGAATTAGCAGCAGTATCCATATTACTTGAAATTTTAGCATGAATACCACTTGTAACAACCAATGAAACTTTTCCAGGTTTAGGTGCATTAGGTTTCTTAGGTTTAGTAGGATTGTCATTTAAAATTTTCAGAGCAGGAGAATGTACTTGATCAGTGGACAAAATAGAATTTGCACTTCGATAAGCAGTTAACTCAATGCTTTTATCAACAATGCTTATGGTTTTTAAAGATTTAGCTGGAACATCACTTGTAATACCCAAAGACATTTTTCCAGGTACAGACATGGTTGGTACAAGTGGATCAGGTTCTACAGGCACCTCTGTAGAATTAGCGGTAGTACCCAAGCTACTTGAAACTTTAGTATGAATACCACTTGTAACAGCCGAAGAAATTTTTCCAAGTTCAGATGCATCAGGTTTCTTAGTTTCGGTAAAATTGTCATGTAAAATGTTCAGGGCCGGAGAATGTATTAGTTCAGTAAATAAAATAGAATTTACAGTTCGAGAAGCAGTTGACTCAATGTTTTTATCAACAGTGTCTCTGGTTTTTGAAGATTTAGCTGGGACATTTATTGTAATATCCAAAGACATTTTTCCAGGTATAGGCATGCTTAGTATAGATGGATCAGGTTTCTCAGGTACCTCAGTAGTATCCCTGCTAAATGAAACATTTCCAGATCTAGGGGCATCAGGTTTCTTAGGATTAGTAGGATCGTCACTTAAAAGGTTCAGAGCAAGAGAATGTGTTTGCACAGGGTATAAAATAGGATTTACAGTTCGAGAAGGAGTTAATTCAATGTTTTCCTCAGCAGTGTCTCTGTTTTTTGAAGACTTAGCTGAAATATCCCTTTTGATATCCAAAGACATTTTTTCTGGTACATACATGTTTGATATAGGTGGACCAGGTTCCTCAGGTACCTCTGTAGAAGTTGCAGAAGCATCACCGCTACTTGAAACTTTAGCAGGAACACTATTTGTAATATCTGATGAATTTTTTTTAGGTCCAGATACATCAGGTTTTTGTGTTTTAGTGGGACTGAAACTTAAAAGGTCCGTAGCAAGTGAATGTACTTGGACAGTGGTAAAAATAGGATCTAGAGTTCGAGAAGAAGTTAACTCATTGTTTTCTTTAGCAGTGTCCCTGCTTTTTGAAGATTTAGGTGAAACATCGCTTGCAACACCCAAACACATTTTTCCAGGTACAGACATGCTTAGTATAAGTTCCCCAAGTACCTCTGTAGAAGTTGCAGTAGTACCCCTGCTACTTGAAATTCTAACAGGAATGCCACTTGTAGCATCTGATGAAATTATTTCAGGTCCAGATGAATCAGATTTTTTAGGATTGTCATTTACAAGGTTCAGAGCAGGAGAATGTATCTGGACAGTGGAAGAAATAACATTTGCTGTTCGGGAAGCAGTTGACTCATTGTTTTCTTCAGCAATGGCTCTGCTTTTCGAAGATTTAGCTGAAACATCCTTTAAAACACCCATAGATACTTTTTCAGGTACGGACATACTCGGAATTGGTGGCTCAGGTTCCTCAGGTGACACTATAGAAGTTTCAGAAAATACTTTCCCTGTCAGATGGAAAACCATATTAGAGTATAGTGGTACCCGACATACAAAAGAAATTAGCAAAAGTATTTTTAATAACCAAGTTTGCAACAATTAAGTGCATTTAATATAGTTTAAATCCATTAAATAATTTCACATCTGTTCATTTATTAAATATTGGCACATTGCAGTTATCTGTTTAACTAATTATTATTAATTGCCAAAAAATATTTTGCTGTTTCTCACCATTGGAGCTGCTTGTATTGGATTCCTCTACTGGAAAAGGATGATTTATTTTTAAACCCCTTTTTTCCATCGATAACTTCCACTGACCATACATGTATTTTTTTTGTGAGGGTGTCGCACGTTTCCATCGTTCAGGGTTATTTACTGATGGAGGATCTCTTGAAGGCAAAATGTTAACAGGTCTGATCTTTGATGGATATGTATCAGGTAACCCCGGCACAGAATTTATAGAGGCAGTTTTATCTGTAAAGTGATCAGCCATATTAGTTAATAATTAAAGATGCAATAAGATAAAAAGGAATTAGGTGAAAAGTGCACTTTTCTTTACAATTAGAAAGCAAAAATTGTAAACCATTAGAAATCTTATACTAAGTTTCACAAATCTCTTTCAATTCACAGAAAAATAATAAACATGGCAGTGGTGATTAATTATTCAAATACGTTACTTGGTAAAAAAAAAACAAAGATATTCAAAAAGCCATGTGTTAAATGGTTAAGTAAATTTTAATACTTTACTATTCTTAAATTATTACCTTAACATTGCTAAAAAACAAAAACAGTTATGAAAATTGCGGGTACATTAAAAATTCTTTTCTGTCCAGTAAAACTGTTGTAGCAGTATTACTGGACAAGATCCACAAATCATTTTGGTTTAAACAGAAAATAAATCAAAATTATATAAAAAAAAATTCCACATTAGAAATTTTTTCTTCTTCGTCAGTACAACCTGCGGGCTGCAACTAAATCTGTGACGCGATTCACAGGCCACATACTGGCGAACACTGCTTTAGAATATTAATGACCAGTGAGCAAGGGTCTGAAAATAAGCCATTTCCAATTAAATTATCTCGACATCTAATAGAATTGAAGATATAAAACTTAAGGAGTCTTACTAAAGTGGCTGTAAAACGTAAAAAATAAGTCAGCTTCCAGATATCAGGGTGTCCACAGAAAAGTTATTTTGAAATTCCCTGATAATTCCATGAAACACTCAATTTTTTCCCTGATTATAAGTTATTGCTAAAAATATATATAAAATAAACTTTCTCAAGTAAAAAAACTTTTCAACTTATGATGATAAAAAAAATTATGATGCATGTACGTGCATGTGCAATTATACTTTAAAATCACACTTTATTCATTGCTTACAGTCTAATCTCAAAAAAAGAGGACTCTAGTATTAAATTTCAGATTTAATAAGCTATTTTCTAAGTAAAATTTTAAAAATAAAGACAAACCATACAAAGTGGATGAAACATTCAACACATATTCTACATTGTATTGTATTAACTACTTTTGTTTTCTAATAATTGCAATTTTAATAAAAATTTAAATAATCCATAGTTAGTTTAAAAACTTTTCATGATATAATTTTTTATTTTTATATTTTATGCATCAAATAAAATTGGTAAAAAAATTAAAAATCAATTTGTGAACTATTTAAAAAAACTGTCTTCGAAAGTGGTTGGATTGGTGAAGTTACACCAGTTTCATTTTCTTTTCAGTTTGTGTAATTTCACTGCCTGATTGTTCAATTTCATCATTGCAACTTTCTTTTTTCCATTTGTTTAAATTCTGTTGCATGCACTGTTTAGGTACAGTACCCAAGCAAAATGTTTACAACAATTTTTCATAAAACAATTTTAAACAATGACATAAAGCAAATTGCTTTAAAACTTTTACTTATACCTATAATTAAAATGCAAAACTTTTTTCCAAGCTAAAATAAACAATTTTACATGCAATAGCAGTTAAAATTAAAATTAAAAAAAAAATGATATATAGTAAAAATAGGCAATCGGGACAAATTTCTTGCACAAAATGAAATTAAAATTCTAATAATTCTGCACAGATTCAAACCAAGCAGTGAAATCATTCATCACATATACACTAATCACGGACATTAGCGGCTATCACATCAACGGAAGCTTGGCGAATTACATCAAAACGGCATTGCAAATATCTGCAATAGCTGCTTTAAAACGATTTGGTGAATATTACAACTACTCCAACGTAAATATCGGCGACAGCGGCCACCATACCGGCGCAAATTTCGGCATTCATATTAAAGCAACAGTCGTCAAACTGACAATCACACCAACATAAACATCAGCACCCAATATATCAGTGAAAATCTCTGCAATAGAGGTGATTATATCTACGTAACACTCGAAAATTACACTACGAAATTTACTATCGCAACCACGTAAATTTCGGCAATAGCGATAATTATAGAGGCGCAAAACTTCGGAATAGTGGCTAATATATAGGCGGGCGTGATAGGAGCCGAAAATGAACATCACAACAACGTAAATCTCGGCGATGGCATTCGCAGTAGTAGCACAAATCCTAAATATCAGTCCTTACGTCATCGTAAAGCTCAGCGAAAATAATCACCAGGCACCTATGTAAATAAAGCCGATAGAGATAAGCAATTTGCAGTAAAAATTATCCTGACATCGGAGGTTTGGGGAAGTCTGAACGTACGTAGATTTCGCTGTTGTGAGACTTGAAAGTAAGCCCAATAAAATTGTAATGCAGATTTATATCAATTTGAGAAAGGATCGAAATTTCAGAAGAAAAAAGAAAGGGAAAAAAAAGAAAAAAATTGGCGACGTTTCAGCTGAACTGTACCATGTCTGATATTATGACAGATGCAAATCTGTGCAATAGAGATAGTGACTTATTTTGGCGTAACATCCAACGAAAATTATCATCACGCAACAACAGGATTCTAGGAGATTTCGCCCTCTGTAATTGTGGGAGTAGCGGCCCCGTAACGCTCAGCAAAATGGTAATCACACACCATCATAAATTATGCCGATAGAGGCTGTGACAGTAAAGAAAAAACTCTTTCCATCGGTAGTTTTTGGGGAAGTCTGAACGTATGCAGGTTCCGTTTTGAATTCTTTGTTAGCTGTTGAAAAACGTAAACTCAAGTGGAGCTTTTCCCGTTAAGACACTACCGTAATTGTCCATAATTGAAAATTAAAAAAGCATGGAAATCCTTAAATAATGCTAGAAACTTTTACCCATGATCGGAGTTAGAACGTAAGCAGGTTCCGTGGTTGCGAGTCTTACAAGTAAACCCAATAAAATTGCAATGCAGATTTGAATCGATGTCAGGAATGATAAAAATTTCCGACAAAAAAGAGCTGAAATTCCATGTATTAGCAAAACTGTACCATGTTTGATGCAATCCTTGAAATAGCGTCAGTGACTATTAACATCGTAACACTCCAATGAAATGAGCATCACGGAAGAACGTAATTCACGACTAAAGCGTCAGCCATAATCAAGAAAAAACTGGTTATTTCATTGCCGTAACGCTCAGAAAAATGGCCATCACATACCAACGTAAATAATGCTGATAGAGGCCATAAAATTAGAGAAAAAGAGGAGGAGAGGTAGTCATTAGTCATTCCATTGGTGATTTGGGAAAGTCTGAACGTATGCAGATTCAGTGTTGAAATTTTAATGCAAGAAGTTATGTGGTCGATCTTGTGGTTCAAATTTTTGTCATTTTTCTTTTTTTAATTTTTTTTTCAAATTGTTTTTGGTATTTTTTTTAGCAGTCTATTTTCAATTGTCCAAATTAAAAGTTTTAGTTCAATTTCCGAAAATTCCTCGATTTCTAAAATTTTTTGACAGAATCCCTGATAATTCCCAAAATGCCGAATTCCCTGACTTTTCCCGGTTTTCCCGATCTGTGTCCCTGAGATATACTGTAATGCGCAGATACGAGGGGGTAAAAATGCTGCAAATTTGCTTCTTGTAAAAGGTGTTTAGCAGTGCAGATTGAGAGAATACTGCTGTGTCTAGATAGAAAACTACGATAATTTAAACATTAGAATTGAATTTAATATATTCTCCAGATACAATTGCATATTCTCCAGATGATAAGTAGCAGATGGTATTATTCCATGGAATACTCGTTAAACTAGTTGTTAAAAAATCAAGATTTTTTTTATCATTTCTTGTAACTGGAATGTCCCTTTCAAATTTTTTATTTAAAAAATACAATAAAAAATAATAAACTTAAAAAATATTTAAGAATTACTTCTGCTTAAAGGTTTCGGTGAAGCAATATGTACCCAGCCAGAGTTGGTGATAGAATTAGGAGGTCCAGGAGTTACTGAGCTATTTTTCTCTTCAGAAGTATCCCCATTTCTTGAAACTTTCACAGAAACACTACTTGTGGCATCCAACATCACTTTTCCAGATCCAGATGGTTTCGGTTCCTCTGGGTCTGGGGAAGTGTTACTTTGATATTTTTTAGGTGTAACAGGATCCTGGCAAACTACTGTTGAAGTTGTAGCACTAGTTTGACCTGTAGGAAGAGAAACCATGTTAGAGTATAAAGTTATTTTATATATCCTAACATTATATAAGTATTTTTAAATAAATATTTTTGAGATGGTAAGGTAATTTTAATATTTTCAATTAATCAAAGCTAGGAAATTAGGTGCAAATCTCAACAAGGGCAATTCTAGAAGAAGTATGCTATTCCATTCTTGATAAATTCACTTTCAGGGTTTGAAAAAGGAATTAAACGTTCCTAATTCAGAACATCCTAATGTCCAACTTCTAATGTAGACACAGTTTGTAAATTTGGTACAATAAGGATAAGCATTGAAAAAGTAAGCTATTTTGATTTTGATAAACCAACTTTCAAGGGTCGAATTTTTCAAATGTGGATTATTCCAATTTTTTAAAGCCATGATAATCAGGGATGAGAGTGATCAGAGAGCAAAAAGGAGGAAATCCAAAAATTCGTTGAAAAAGCTCGCGGAAGGAATACACAAAAATTCTACAAAAAAAGTATAAAAGGAAGGATAATTCAATAATTTTAAAAATACAATGAAATTTCTCATACTATACAATAATTACATTTAAAAATTAGGAGTTACAGAAGTAATCTGTGAGGAAAGGGGAGGCAAGAGGGAAAATCTTTAGTTTAGACATGAGGAAAAGTATACTTATTACAGGAAAAACTTATTCAGATCAGAAAAATGCTGATCCTTGAAACAGGGACAAAGAGAAGGAAAATTTTACATAAGAAACCAAAAAGGAGGAAAACTGTCATCCCTGGATAATGACAATTTTGAAATAATGAAGTCTTTCAAATCACCAACTTTTAGAGTAGAAAAAGGGTAAACTGTTTGAAATGCGAAATATCCCAACGTCCTAATCATTAATAAGCATAAAAGAGATGAGATGTATGTAACAAGACCAGGGAAGGCTCATCACAAATGGTAAAGGCAGTTGTATAAATAATGGGTCACGATTCTTGTCAGGCAACCATATGTAGTTTATTAGGACAAATGGCAACACCGTGTTTTGAATACAGAAGTGGCAGAAAACGAATGTGTGAAAAAAGCGAATTATGGATGCATAAAGGCAAAATTGATGCCACGAACCTGGGGAAATACAGCAACAGATTGAATAGATCAGCTAATATTAATAAATGCAGGAAAACTAATGAAGTCTTGATTATGAGAGAAAGATTTGAACTCCTAAGTGACTGTGGTTTAAAAATAGATTGAGAATGAAAGTGATCATTCAAAGAAGCTACTGGAACGGCGCATTACAAAATCATTAATTGAATGAATGTCTTTTGATTACTAAAATGCATAAGGTGCATAGCAAGGAGTGAGTATTCGGTTAGTATTTATATTGATGGCAAGACATAATTATTAAAAATTTTAGTATGACTTGTGTAACACAAAATCTAAATTATTGGGGTAAATATCTTGTGCAGGTTATTTTGGAGAAACAGTTTTTTGGATCATTATAACAAAGACAACTCACTGGGTTCTCCAAAGCTAATATGATTTCAAAAATGTTTAAAAGTTGAAAACAAAACCTAAAATCTTAGTAATAAAGAACATACTAACACAACAAAAAGTCAAAAACTATTCATCAAGGTTGTTACCTCCATCCCCTTAAGTAAGACTGTGGAAATAAATAAAAAAAGCAAAAAAACACTGTTTAAACTACAAGATTTTTTTTTCAGCACACTGCCTTTTTTCATTTCTAGGATGAACTTTACATGTGATAATAATTAATAGGCATGTAAAAAAATATTTCTTGGGATTTAATGGATATTTTTTAGATGATTTATGTATCGATAATATATGCTCTGGCCATCTTGTTTTGGGACTCTACCTGAACTTCTAGATAGTAAACACATATCCTTTTGGATAAAACAGAAAAAAAATTAAAATTATATTTAAAAAATTCCACATTAGAAATTTTTTCTTCTTCGTCTGAACAGCTTGCGGGCTGCCACTAAAGCTGTGACGCGATTCACAGGTCGCATAGTGGCAAACACTGCTTTAGAATATTAATGATCAGCGAGCAAGGGGCAAGGGTCTGAAAATATGCCATTTCCTATTAAATTATCTCGACATCTAATAGAGAAATAGAAACTAGATGTTAAAAAATCAAGATTTTTTTATCATTTCTTATAACTGGAATGTCCCTTTCACATTTTTGATATAAAAACTATAATAAATAAAAATAAACTTAAAAAATATTCAAGAATTACTTTCGCTTAAAAGTTCAGGTGTAGGAATATGTATCCAGTCAGAGTTGGTGATAGAATTAGGAGGTCCAGGAGTTAATGAGCTATTCTTCTCTTCAGAAGTATCCCGATTTCTTGAAATTTTCACAGAAACATTACTTGTAGCAATAAACATCACTTTTCCAGATCCAGATGGTTTTGGTTCCTCTGGGTCTGTGGAAGTGTTAATTTGATATTTTTTAGGTGTAACAGGTTCCTTGCAAACTATTGTTGAAGTTGTAGCACTAGTTTGATCTGTAAGGTGAGAAACCATGTTAGAGTATAATGTTATCTTATATATCCTAACATTATATAAGTACTTTTAAATATTTTTGAGATGGTAAGGCAATTTTAATACTTGACATCTATTAAGTTTTGGTTATAACATATAAGTTCCTTTACAAAAAATGTGTGGTTCATTGTTACTCCAGCTAATTAATAATGGTTGCCAAAAATATCTATGTTACTCACTGTTAGTATTACTTATTCCAGATTCATCTATAGGATAAGGAGATATTTTTGCAATCATCAATAAATTCTGTTCAAAAGAATATCTCTTTTTCTTTGAACAAGCCCATTCTTCAGGATTATTTAACCAAGCAGGGAGTATTGGAGAGTCATATTTTTCAATTACGGATCCAGACAGTCGTCTTGATACAGATGTATCAGATTGCTTGTTTAGGGGGAGACTGTTGCTTTGATGTTCTTGACATATAACAGGTTCTTCAGGTACCTCAATAGAGGTATTAGAGCCAGTTTCTTCTGTAAGGTAATGGAACGTTACACAACCAAAAATCATCCAAGGTATTGTATTCATAATCGCATGTGTTAATAGGTAAAATAAATAAGAGTACTTCACTTTTCTTAAATTATTACCATAGTTTGAGTATCTACTAATTGAAATTTTTAATAGTTCTTAGCTTTTTACTTTTTTCATAAAACATATGTGCTACATAAATAAATATTCCAAACAGCAGGCTTTTAAATGTTTTTGATAAAATAACGATTATCATTTATTTGAACAATTTATGTTTTGAAATTTGATATAAAAAGTAAGATAGCCTGTTAAGAAGCAATCTCTGTATCAAGCACCATTCTTATTTATTCAAAAGATTAAACTTGAGGTGCAGAAAACTTAAGTCTGTTCTATGCATAATTTTGTAAAAAGTAAAAAGAATTTCATTTGGTTTTACTTAAACGTTTTGAGAAAAACAGAAATAAATCTAGTTTTGGGTCAAGTTGACCCACTCCATTGCTTTAGTGTTAAAAAATAGCATTTAACCAGAAGACATAATTTTCTGCTGTTAGAATATAAAAAAAGCATTAAATGATATAGTAGAGCACGACTTAATTTTCTTTTAAAAAATAAGTGGTTAGCATAGTATCAATAAGGAGATGAAATAACTAAAAGTAAATATCCGTTCTTAAATAAAGTACGCAATTTTCAAAGAAATAAATTTCATTCACTTTTCTGTTGATCTACTTTGATCATGATCAACAAACTCTTTCAAGCATAAAAAGAATCCAATTTATGTGCGACTTTAAACAAACATTTATGGAAAACATTCTCAGCTACAAATGTTAGTTAGTTTAATTAATAGCAATACAGTTAATTGTTTATTATGATCATTGGCTAGTCAAGAAGGGAACGATTGATTTACAAAGCGATATCAGAACAGCCGAGTTGACACGTTTACTATTGGAAAAAAACAAACATATTAATTGAAGATGTAATAATACGTACAATTATAGAATTATTTAATCAGCATAATTTTACACATTAAATACAGCAAAAAAAGTAAAGAAAGGATACGTCAAACATTAAAACTGGTCCCTTACCTTTTTGGAATATTACGTGGCTTGCATGTTGAGGCGATTCCTCATTTTTGATACTTGCAATTGATATTGGCTAAATATGAAATGAGATGCATATTACTTTAATATCTAAGCTGTATAAAAATATTTAGTTATTCTAAAACAGAATACATATAAACATACAAAGAACTACTTTTATGAAGGAAAATTACTAAATTTAGTAAAAAGGCTAAGAGTTTGCACATACAATTAACTCAGGTAAACATAGCATTCATTAGAGCAAGAACTGATTATAGAACAATAAATAACAGGGTGGCCACAAAATTCAGGATAAAGAGTTCCCTGATAATTCCCTGATTTCCCTGACAGATTTCTAAAAGATTTTAGGGCAAACTTTTTTCAAATGTCTCCAATTTTCTTAGGTTTTCCAGATGTCAAGATACCCTGATCAAATAGAACATGTATGCTTAAGAGATAATATGCAATTTTTAAAAAAATAGTTTTGCTGGTAATGAAAAGTTTAAATTATTCCATAACATTAAACTTCTAATGGCTTACCACTACAAATCTTCATGCAAATAGCGTCAAAATATGGATGAACGTGCCTTACACAATACAAAATTTCCCTGATTTTCATGAAATTTTAAAAAGTTCCCTGACATTTCCCTGATTTTTTCCAGAATCAGAAAGCTTGACATTTCGCTGACTTCCAGGTTCTGTGGCCACTCTGAATGAAGTTAATTAAATTGATTCAAGTTGAGGCTTTAACCCTGGGTACCTTCATGAAGCAACACGCATTTTTCAGCAATTGCTAAAAAACGGCTCTAATGATTTGGTTCAAAATCGCTGTGGTGATGTCTCTTAAGATATCGTCAAACTGGCCATTTTTTTCTAAACAAATGATGGAAATATAAAAAAGGGAAATGACACAAATCCACATCAGTAATATAGTGTAATTGAAAGTTGTGTGATGTTCCACACCCCTAATTTAACAAGAGAAGAAAATGATTTACGATGACGCTATCAGGATATTAAAACTGTGCAAAGTAGATGCCCCACAGGCAAAGTGGCAACCTTAAATCGGTAAATGTATAATTTAATCAGTATTTTTAAGCAAACATAAATTTTCAATTGAAAAAGAACAAGTTAAGAAAACTGTCATACTGATGAAAACTGTCTATACCAATGGCATTCACTGCAAATTCCATAAATTCATTTTTGTCAACTAAAGTAAATAAAGGCAAATATTTTAGACTATAAAGTATATGTTGTTGAGCCTTGCACGATGAAAGATAAAACATAGGAACCAAACAGATCAGCAAAAACAACTGTGTTTGACATCGAAAAAACAATCACCAGTGCACGGTTACCAGTGAGATACTATTATTGGACAGTAAAAGTGACCACTCGATCCATGAATATAAACTAAAATTAACCCTATTTCGACAATGTTCGTTCTTCCCATCTCCTCAAAAATATCCCCATTTTGACAAAACTGCATTAGTACTCTATAGGCGATTTTTTTTTTGTTCGTCCTACTATCGAACAGTAATTTCTTAAAAAATAGTCACCTTAGCCCAAAAATAGTTGAAGGTTTTGCTTAAAATAGTCGGTTTGGGTCCTTTTTTTCATTGAAATAGTACCCATAGTCGCCTGGCCACTAAAATAGTAGCTTTAGTAGCCTTATTTTACAACACGGTTTCTAATTGGGCTATTATTTCTTATTCTTTCTAATATTTCTATCACCTTAGCCCAAAAATAGTTGAAGGTTTTGCTTAAAATAGTCAGTTTGGGTCCTTTTTTCATTGAAATAGTAGTCATAGTCGCCTGGCCACTAAAATAGTAGCTTTAGTAGCCTTATTTTACAACACGGTTTCTAATTGGGCTACAGTTCTGAAACGTTCAATACAAGCAGTTTCGGCCTTCTGATTGAACTTTTGACAAAAAGAATGTTAAAATTTTAATTTGTTTTTTAATTAGTTTTTTTAATTATCATTTTCACAAAAAGCAACTTCGAATAGGCATAGAGCATTGAAAGTCTCAACATAAGTAGTTTTGGCCTTCTAATTTTGCTTTCCAGAAACACATGTTAAAATAATCTTAAAGGGGTGTTATATTAATGTATTAACAGGGATTTTTTTTTGTTTTTGTTTCTCGACAGGGCCTTAACATTAGGGAGAGATTCCTAATGTTAAGGCTTTACGTAGCAATTAGATTTTAGTGAGTGAAGCGAGCCTATGCTTGCATAGTAATGAACCTTTCAACAAGTGAAGTAAGCCTGTGCTTATGTGTCAATGAACTTTTCAGCGAACGAAGCGAGCTCGATTTTGTGTAGCGATGAACCTTCCTGCGAGCGAAGCACCAAAAACTGGGAATCTGTATACCAATGACAGATTTACACAACTCGTGGCCTCACAGCTAGCTAAATCATTGCACATGTTGTGTAGCGAAGCACTGGTATTCAGCTAGTTGTACCATATTTTAATTGTGCTAAAGATACAGACTTTAGCATGTTATTTGTTTTCTATCTTATGCATATAGCTGTGTGCCATAGAGTAATTGTACACACATAAACAAACAATTAACAAAAGGAAACGAATAAAAAGATTAAAATATTCTCAAAGCCCTACTTAAATCTGTATTGAAACTTTTATGGCCAGACTTTAAATTGGACAATTAGGACTAATTTCTTGCACAAAATTAAATTAAAATTCTAATAATTCAGCATCGATTCAAACCGAAAGGAAAAACTGATCTTCAAGCATAAACACTAATCACAGACATAGCGGTTATCACTTCACTGGAAGCCTAGGTGAATGACACCAAAACGGTGTTACTAATCTGGGCAATAGCTTCTATTCAAACGGCTTAAACAGAATCGCCACAAAACTCAAGAAAAAAGTATCCAGATAGATTTCTGAAAAAATCCCTGATTTTAAGGCAAACTTTTTTCAAATTTCTCCTACTTTTCGAGATGCGTAGACACCTTACCCTGATCAAATGGAACATGTACGCTACAGAGATGCCAAATTTTTAAAAATAGCTTAGGTGGAAATGAAAAGTTTAAATTATTCCGCTACATTAAACTGCTAACGATTACCACCACAATGCTCTGGGTAAATGGTGCCAAAATACAGGTGAACGGAAAAACGTACCTTCAGAATGAAGAAAATGTCCCAAATTTTCATAAAATTTAAAAAAAAATTCCCTGACATTTCCCTGATTTCCATGTTCTGTGGCCACTATGTTAAACATAGGTGAAAATTACCACTCCTCTATAAGTATCAACGATAACGTAAGTATCACCCCACAGCGTAATTTTTGGCGATAGCGCCCGTCATAATTACCATATTAGTGGTCATTTCATCCCTCTAACGCTCAGCAAAATGAAAATCACATATCAATGTAAATAATGTCGATAGAGGATATAACATTAGAGAAAAGTGAGGGCAAAAAGTAGAAATTCAATGAGGAACTTGTACAAGTGAGGAAAATGTATATTTTTTGTATTTTCTAGTGTTATCCAACGAATATATTTGAGCAGTGCAATTATTTTTTATCTTTATGCTTTCAATTAATAATAAATAGAGTTTGAAATCAAAGCAAAAGTCATGTGACCAAAAACGCATAAAAAACCATGACGTAGTTAGGCATAGATTCCGTCGAAAATCCAAAGAGGAGAAATTCGTCTTAAACAGGTTTTAGACTGGTTCATCATCTGCGTGTTGACATCACACGCAAAAGTAGCTTTTTCTCGCCAAATCGAAAAGTAAAAAACTAAATATTTTTTTAGCTATCTATCTGAGCTTAAATTTAAAAAAAAAAAAAAATGGTATTGTTTTTCATGACTTTTTCTCTTTTATTTAAAAATAAAACGAAAAAATGTGAAAGTTCCTCATTGGTGATTTGGGGAGGTCTGAACGTATGCAGGTTCCGTTTGTTGTCAGGAAATTGCAATGTGAGAAATTATGTGGTGGGTCCCGAGGTTCAATTTTTTTTTTTTTACGTACTGTTTTTGGTATATTTTCTATACTAGAAGACAACATACCCTGAGCTCACTGAATACCCTACAACCAAGAGAGAACCCGTTTTACTACTTCCTGATTGGCCAATAGGAACGATGTGTGGTCGATTCGTTACAACTCTTGTAGGATCCTTGGTTAGAAAAGTAAAACATTAATTAAAATTTAAAAGCTCTTCGTTCTTTTTTTTTATCAACTTATGTTTAAGTTTAATACAAAACTATGTGCGCGGGTTAACAATATTACCATACAAGTTGTCATTTGCTTGGAACTATATCTTTTTGGTGGAAGAACTCATCCTACAACATATTCAGTGAGGTATGTTGTCTTTTATTATGGTAGTGAATCTTTAATTGTCAAAATTAAAATTGTCAGTTGAATTTCGGAAAAATCCCCGATTCCTGTTAACTTTTTGTTAAAATCCCTGATAATACCCGTAATTTCCCCTAAATGCTGAATTCATTGACTTTTCCCGATATTCCTGATCTGTGAACACTCTGCTCTACATACCTTTGACAATTTTAGTTTTATATATTTTATTAATGGGATTGAATGCATGAATTTATTTAATTCAACAACAAAAAATTATTATGCTACCAGATTAGAATATTTTTTATTTCATATTATTCTAAATAAGTTGGTTAACTTACCTTCTAAAATTTTAATATTCATTACAAAAAATGTCAGCACTGAAATTAGTTTATAATGTGATTATCTTTTATATATATATATATATAAACATATATTTTTGTAATAATTTCAAATAAATAAACTAATTGGTAAAAATATATTTAACAAGAAATTACCGTAGATTTCACTAAAATTTCATTTGCAGTTATAAGATCTATTTCTTTAACTTTCTTTTCTCCAGGAAAAACTTGACGAATAAAGCTCTGTTGGTCTTCTGTTATCTTATCAATCAAAAACGTTAATTTTCGTGTTTTATGATCTAAAAGAATAAGTAGATTTAGAATAAAAAGCCTTTTATTATAAATCAGTATTACCACATTTTTTTAAACATCTGTATTTAAGTTGTATGCATTGAGTTACTCTTTTAATTAAAAGGTTGCTAAAGAACAAAAGTCTATTAAACAATGTATAGATTTTACAGAATACGAAGGAAAAAATGATTTTATATCCTGGTGTTGAGTGAAAAACAATTTTAACTTATTAGTTAATTTTAAAGCACCAATACTTTAACAATGATAGAAAATGTAAAAAAAAAAAGTTTTTCAAAACAAAATTTGCTTCTAATATAAATATCCATTACATCAGTTGGTACAGTCTTTCCTTGCTCAAATCATAATTTTATTAAACAAAACTAACAATTCAAAATATTGGGGCTGGGCTAAGATTCTTTGGTATATTCTATCATATTGTTGAATTTTACCAAGATAGTTACATTAGTTACCCAAGTACCAATAAAACATCATAGTCATAAAATAGTATACAAAGTGCACAGTGAGGGGTCAGGGGCATACATAAAAGAATGGGGTACCATTAATGCATGTATGGTTTAAATTACACTACAATATGATCATTGCATTTCAATTTAACACAGATTGGTATGATTTACCCTTCTCGTTTTTACATTTTTATTAACTAAAAAAAATGGCCAGTTGGGTGATATTTGAGGTAACTATGTTAAAGGCATTCATTTTATAACTTTTAACATTTTAATGAAACAGCAGATTATTAAGGAAAGAAACGCGTTAGAAGAGTAATAATAAGAATATTGAAATATGGTACTCAGATATAGTTGTATAATTATAAATTTTAATTACAATGTGATAAAAATATAACATCAAATGAGATTATAGTTGAACATGATAAAGTGTTCTTAAACAAATTTTATACTAAAAATGTTTATTACAAAAGCATGACAAAATCCCGTAAATTACATATCAATTAGAAATTAACATTTTGCGCAAATTCACTATTTTTTATTAGCTTGGAGGACTTCCAAAACTTTTTGAAATGATTGAAAAAACTTGCAATATCATATTTCGACAGAAAGAACCATTTTTAGAGGATGAGACCTGGCATTGTCAAACTTTTTATTTTTTTGGCCTCTTCTGGGACACCCTACTGAAAGTAATCTCATTCTTTTACAAATACTCTCACTGTATAGTTCATTTTAAGGGCTCTGTCTACATAGGATGCATAAAAAAAAATTTAAAAATAAATGCTATTTTTATTAATTTTTTTTTTTAAGAATACTGTTATGTTTATTGATATAAAACAGGGTGTCCAGCAAAATTTCTGATAAAAATTCAAGCATATTTCAAGGCTCATCCCAAAAATTTTCAAGGACCCCTCTCGCCAATAATTAATTACCACCATATTTTCCAAAGTATACCCCTACACAGTAGTATGCTGAACTAATTTTACAAATTACAAACATTTATGAAATTAAAAAATAGCTAATCATCATGTAAGAATTAGATTGTTATGTACCTTGAAAATAGGAAGAGAAGATTTTTTTTAAATCTTTTTTTTAGGGCAAGAAACAAGACATAAAATTGTTTAACAAGTAACACATAAATATGAAGGTCTAAACCTTAGCAGATAAAAAGAAAAGAGTATGAACCTAGGAGTGCAGTTTAATAATTTGTTTTAAGCACCAATCACATTGGAACAAGCAGCTTCATTTTGTGTATAAGATTCAGGTGTGAAGGCTTGTTTAAAGAATCATCTATGCTTTTTTTTATTATTATTATTTTATATTTTAGATGAACATTCCTCTGCAATTTTGGTGACTTTTGCAGTTTTTTTTTTCCTTTTAGTTTCTTTTGATGCAAGCTTTTTCTTTGAACACGGCTGCTTGTCACAAACATTTCTATTGCTAAGAATTAAGGGAGGGATGTTCTGCAGGCAACTGACAAGGCCAAAGCAAAAAAACTTCAAATTTTCACACAGTTGCACAAGTTAATTAATTTTAAACAATTATATAAAAAATTGCTTCAACTTAAACTATTACAACTAAAATGTAAAATTGTTTTTCAAGCTAAAATAAACAACTTAACATACAAAAACAGTTAAAATTATAATTAAAAAAAAGGATAAACATCAAAATTGGACAATTGGAACTACTTTCTTACACAAAATTAAATCTAATTTCTAGAAATTCTGCATCGATTGAAACTAAATGGCGAAACCGATCTTCATACCGACACTAATCACGGGAAATAGCGGCTATTACATCAAAGGAAGCCTAGGCGAATGACATCAAAACGGCATCCCGAATCTCGGCACTAGCTACTATTGAAACGGCTTAAACTAAGTTGAAAATTATCACTAAGTACGCCAATGCAAATATCGGCGATAGCGGAAAACATAGACACAAATCTTGGTAAATACATTAAAGCAAAATATTGTTGATATGGCATCCCGAGGATTGCAACCAAATAAATTTCCCCAACGCGATTTATGGCTAAAAGGTCTAAAGTTTCTGAACAATGCAGAGGAATTTCCGACCAAAAGTAATTTGGTAGACGATCGATCCCTCGGGGTTCTAAATGAGAAGAGAAACTTTAACCTTCACATGAGTTTGGAAAATAGTTTTAAAATATACTATTTGAATAGTTTTTTTCATTCACCAAAATAATACGAGTAGTGACATATTGCAAGCGGTTTATAAATAAGTGCAAACTTATAAAGGTTGACCTACAGATTGAAAGGTTTTCATGACCCTGAAAAGATTAATGAATTTCAACGTGTACTTCCGTTCGAAATAAAGAGCGTGAAAATCTCTGTCCTTAGCTGTCTTCAAAACTTACATTTCAAGGAAGAGATCGATTGTGTAAAAAAAAGTGCAGACTTGCCAAAAAGAAGTAAATTAGTTCCATTGACTCCTTTTTTGGATGCTATAGTTATTCTTTCAGAGCATTCAATAGAATTTCTACTAATTTAATATTTTCACATTTCGCATCTACAAGCAGGAACTACTTTCAAACAGTCTGAAGCAATATGGCTGGATTGAATTATTGAGGGGGAAAGGTTGATTCGCTTTTACGTAAATAGATGCATGCATCGGAGCTCTACCCGACCCCAAATGATGGGCGATTTGTCGTAACATCGAGTTAAGTCGATATCAGTTATAAGTATTTCTTAAGTGGGTCGATCCTTCATTAATTGTGGTCGTAGGACCAATTGTAATAAAATCTAGTAGGAGGAAGTCTGAAGTAAGCGGGTTCCTTGGCTGTCAAACTTCCAAGCAAACCCAATAAAATTGTAATGCAGATTTGTATTTATCTCAGAAATGGTAGAAATTTTAGTAAAAAACGGAAATCCGCTTTTTTGGCTGAACTTTACCATGTCTGTCATGTACAAATGTCTGCAATAGAGTCAATAACTATTAACGTATGCAGGTCCCGAGGTTATCAGAAAAATTTTCTCCTAATTCTTATCGATCTCAGGCATGATCGAAATTTCGGTCAAAAAACTTGAATTTCTCGGATTAGAACCGTGTTTAAAGTAAGAAAAATTTGTAAAGAAAGGAGAAACTATTTCTCTCCATAATATCAATAAGAAAATTGTAGGAAAACGCCAATTTTCTTTGGAATTTGTAATAAAAGGGGACAAATATGTATTTAAAAAAAAAAAAAAAAAACATTTTAATTTTTTTTTTTCATCCAGAGATATTTTCTGATAAATATGAGAAAATTTCCCGACGAGGACCGGAAATTCCAAAATTTCAAGCATAATTCCCGACTTTCCCGAGGTGCAAAAAATTCAAGCATATTTCCCGACTTTCAAGGCTGCTGGACACCCTGTAAAACTTATTAGGCTTAACAAAAACATTAGTACATTACAAAAAAAAAAAAAAAAAAAAAAAGTTAACCCCTTTTTTAGTGTGAAAATGCCAGGTAAACAGAAGTCCTCAAAAAGTAGGTAGGTGTGAGCTGTTGAAAAAATCTCAGAAACTACAGAACTGATCCTTATGAAATTTTAACCACATATTCTGTACACTTATCGCTATATCCTGTACCAGAATTATTGCAAAATTTTAATTTTGACAGTTTTTCTTTTTTTTTGGACCAAAAACATAAAAAAAAAAACGTTTTTCAATTTTTTTTTTTTGCCATTTTGTTATTTTTGCATATAAATTAATATTAGAGGTACAGGATATGGCCACTGTCACACTAAACCTAAAACCATTCAATTTTTTTTGTTTCAGATGACCCGTTGTTCATATTTTTTCAACAGAGCACACCTGCCTACTTTTTGAGGACCTCTGAAATTTTCAACAAAAGTAGTTTTGGTCTTCTAATTGAACTTCTGACAAAAAGAATGTTACAATTTAAATTTTTTCAAAATTATTTTTGTTAACAAATATTTTACAAAACGAATCCCAATAGGGCTAAAGTTCTGAAATAATCACCATATGTAGTTTTGGCCTTCTTTCTAAATGAACTTTTGACAAAAAGAATGTTAAAATTTAAATTTATTTTTTAATTGATATTTTCACAAAAAGCGATTTCTAATACGCCTAGAGCTCTGAAAGTTTCAACACAAGTAGTTTTGGCCTTCTAATTTTGCTTTTCTCAAACATGTGTTAAAATAATCTTAAAGGGGTGTGGTATTATTGTATTAACAAAACAAAAAAATATTGATTTTAACCACTTTTTTAGTGTGAAAATGCCAGGTAAACAGGAGTTTACCTGGCATTTTCACACTAAAAAAGTGGTTAAAATCAATATTTTTTTTTTTTGTAATTTACGAATGTTTTTATTAAGCCTAACAATTTTTATATTAATAAACATAACAGTATTCTTAAAAAAAAAAAAAAAAAAAAAAATTCATACATCCAAAGTAGACAGAGCCCTTAAAGGCTGTATAGTTTCATTTATTCTTATGATACATAAACATTTCTCGTTGATTTGAATTTCATTTGCCTGTTGCAACAAGGGAAAAGTAATTAGCAAAAATCTAATATTCTTTTAATTTTTCACAAATTTATGTGAAACACTAACTTAAATAAATATAAGATACCAGAAATTAATTTATAATTTATCATGAAATATTAAAATTGTTAATTAAAAACTTTCTATTATAAAATAAAAATTAACGATTATAATTTGTCTTAAAACACTGAAACTTAAAAGAAATGCACTGTATTTCATAAAATTCCGTTGGGATAGTTCTTAATCATAAAATTAGTCAATAATTTTGTAATTAAAAAAAAAGTTGGATTTGAAAGTCCCAGTCATTAAAATGCTGTATAACCTGATTTAAAAAAAAGAAGAGGGGGGGGGAGGGGGAAGAAAAAAAAGGGCTACATGCTTCATTTTTAAAGCTATGGGTATAGCAATAAGTGGATATTAAATAGCACATTACATATAATTATGTTTCTTAGGAACAAGTAAATAGAAATCTCCTGGAAATTTAAAACAGGAAGAAATTTTATGATTAAAAAATTAAAAAAAAGACATGCTCCATAAAATAATTAATATCTATAATAATAAAACTAGCTGTCTGTCTGTGGATCTATAGAAAGCTACATAAAATAGGAGTAGAACTCTGAAATTGTCAACATAAGTAGCTTCGGCATTCTAATTTTGCCTATGACGAACAGATTGTTAAAATTTTAATTAGTTCTTTTTTAATTAATTAACAAATATTTTACAAAAACAATTTCCAATAAGGCTAGAGATCTGAAATTTTCAACATAAGCAGTTTTGGCCTTCTAATTGGACTTTTGAAAAACAGAATTATAAATTTTTATTTAGTTCTTTTTTAATTAGTTTTTTTAATTAATTAATAAATATTTTACAAAATGGTTTCTAATAAGGCTACAGCTCTGAAATTTTTAACATAAGTAGTTTTGGTCTTCTAATTGGACTTTTGAAAAACATAATTTTACAATTTTATTTAGTTTTTTTTTAATTAATTAATAAATATATACAAAATGATTTCCAATAGGGCTACAGCTCTGAAATTTTCAACAAAAGTAGTTTTGGTCTTCTAATTGAACTTCTGACAAAAAGAATGTTACAACTTAAATTTTTTCAAAATTATTTTTGTTAACAAATATTTTACAAAACGAATCCCAATCGGGCTAAAGTTCTGAAATAATCAATATATGTAGTTTTGGCCTTCTTTCTAAATGAACTTTTGACAAAAAGAATGTTAAAATTTAAATTTATTTTTTAATTGATATTTTCACAAAAAGCGATTTCTAATAAGCCTAGAGCTCTGAAAGTTTCAACACAAGTAGTTTTGGCCTTCTAATTTTGCTTTTCTCAAACATGTGTTAAAATAATCTTAAAGGGGTGTGGTATTATTGTATTAAAAAAGAATTTTTTTTTCCCTCGACAGAGGAGAGACTTCTAATATTTACGTAGCAATTAGATTTTAGTGAGTGAAGCGGACATATGCTTACGCAGTAATGAACCTTTCAGCAAGCGAAGCGAACTTATGCTTGCATAGCAAAGAATCTTTCAATGAGTGATGTAAGCCTGTGCTTACGTGTCAATGAACGATCCTGCGAGCGAAGCGCCAAAAACTAGGACCTACACACCAATGACGGATTTCCACAACGAGAGCCCCACGGTTAGCTAAAATATTGCACAAGGCAAAAATTTGTAGCTAAGCACAGGTATTCAGCTAGTTTATAATAAAAGTAAACATTAAAATTCTTTGCAAAAATTTTTTTTACCATATTTACTAGCTTAGTTCAAGATAATGTTAATACCTATTTGTTATAGATTATCATAAAATTTTTCAATCAAAGTAATTTATCCAATCATTTAAATACTACTTCAATTAAAGAACATTAAACATGAAAAACAATTAAGTAGCTGTAAGTAAAATTAACATGAATAATAGAAGGTTTCAAATTTCTTTAACCATTCTAGATACGGAAGGGGGGGGGGGGATTTTTGGACCATAGGATCAAGCTGCAAGAGCTACGAAAGAATGAGAGCAGGAGAAATATAGTTATAAAACAGAATATAGTGCTATCATGTAAAATAAGATGACAACTATAGCTGCCAACATTTACAGATAGAAGAGCTAAATCTGTATATTGGATCACTGCTCTAAGAAACATAAAAATGATTAAATTCAATGATTCTGTAGTTTTTGGACTGTACAGGGCAAAATCATATCAGACTTCTAGTAATTAACAACTTAACTTTTCTTTTTATATATTAGAATTAATTAACTACAATTGCTTGGATCAAGATCATTGCGAGTACTATTTTTATTGCAGCTTACCTTTGGATGTGGGATCAAAATAAGGAGATTTATTTGAGACCATATGCAAGGCATTCTGCAATGATTCACCAAATTGTGGAGTAGTGTATACAAACATGATCGGCATACCACGTCCAAAGTGGATGACTAACTGTTCTATATCGTCCTTGCACAACGAGATAACAACATGCTTGTTGGCTAAGAAAGAAAGAATGATTTATTCAGTAAAAACTAAAATATTTTATAAATTGTAATATTTGTGTCCAAAAAAAAAAAAAAAATCAAATACTACATACTTTTCATAATTGTATGTGTAAGCTTATTTTATTTTAGAAAATATATTCTATTACAGGCATAGCTGTTAACTTTTCAAAAAACATGGGGGGGGGGCGAGTTTTGACGGAAGATGATATTATCGAAATCTATTAATATTTCAAAAATCTAGGCATGACACAACTTCTCATATAATACCAACAATAAACAGTTATTATAATTTATTTGGAGAATGGAGGAAAAAAAGGAGATAGTGTAACAAAAGTCAGGGTAGGCAGCCCCCCAGAATTTAAAAGTGGGGAGGCCAGCCCCCCCCCCCCCATACTTTACGCCTATGATTACAGGTTTTTTACTTGATTTAATAAAGTTTCCTAAAAAAATCCTGAATTTTTTTTTTATCAATAGTTAATCAATTTATGCTTTCTATGCAATTATTAAGTACAAATATTGTCAATTGAGGTAGGAGAGTCTTTTTACAGTAAAAGCAAGATTATCAGGAAATGCAAGGGGGAATTAGAGTTTCCGAACAACTGAATTTTCAGGATATAATTTAAACATCAGATTTCTTATCCTGAGTTTTAGGACGAGTGGCTTACACTTTTAAATTAAAGCACTGCAAAGAGAATTTACAGAACGTTTAGTTTACAATTTGGATTGTCAGTCCATAAACAATATTTCTTTTTTAAATCCTTTATTTAACCTGGATATTAATTGTGGCAAACAAGTAAAATCTTGGATGGGCTAATTAACCATATGCTGCCATTCAGTCAAGATGAAACTAGGCAGATACGTCTCATTGTTGATGACAATGCATTCGATAAAGTATTGGGGGTACAAACAAGGCTTTTTCAAACTTATTAAAGTGTTTAAATCCTACGGATCACAAGAATCATGATCAAATGGTTCTCACATTGGACGCAAAATCCAATTGTGTTTCTCCGCATCGATTTGAACTCTACCACGGGTCTATATACTTTCACAAGAAGACAAGGAATAAAAGCTCCATGCAATTGCATATAAATGTTGGCAATACATATAAAGGACTTATAGTAAAAACTTTGTTTTTATGGTTAAGGTTCGATAGAAACAATTGACGTTTTACAAAAGCAGGTTCATATATTAACCTCAACCATATACATTATATTCAGCTTTTGAATTAAGTTAATGTTTTCTGGGTGATAATTTATTTTTTAATATATTTTGTTCCAACAAATCAGATTTAAAATGAAAAAAAAAAAAAAAAATTACTTGGGTTCGATGTATTAACATATAAGGAAGAAGTTTTAATAAACCTCTACACATAAAGGATGAAAGAAAATTAAATATATTCACATAGAGTACAATAACATAGAGAAATAGAAAACACAAATTATAAAATGGCTGAAATCAATGTAAATCATATCTGAATTCTAGGATAAACCTGAAGTTTGCGAGAAAAAAGGTTCTTTAAATTGCAATTAAATTACAAATTTAACACTATTTGTATGTTTCTAGAATTGGTAAAATATGATTTTTTATATTGAAATTTGCAATAATTACAATTGAAATAAATAATAGAATTGCTAAAAATATCAGTTTTGAATCCTGGTTAGACTTGGATATTTGTTACAGTTGGAAATCCATGTTATTAATATCCTGGCCTTTTTAATGTATTGTGCACGCAATGGTATTCTATCTTACCTATCTACAAACCTAACTTTGATTATAGCACTGCTAATGTATTGAGATTTTCAGAAGAAGAACATTAAAATTGCAACCGTTATTAAATGGCTGCAAGATTACATCTTATACTGATTTCGTTTAGTCCAGAATTTTGTGTAAAGAAATCAAATTTCATATTTTGAATTCAGTGGTTTTACATATTTTCTGAATCATGAACAGAGATTCCTTTTATATAGCTTTAAATTTGGTAAAATGAATCCATAATATGTTGATCTTATCAAGACTTCAGACAATTCACAACAAAATTAAGCTTATATTTATGGTTTCTGGTTGCAGTTGGAAACATAATTTAAGTGAAAATCACCTTTCTTTTCTATAATAAAATTAATTAATATATTTAAATGGATTGTGAAAGTCCCAATTTCATGAATTTTGGATAAAAAAATTACATGCAAGTTAGGTATTTTCCATAAGCCACTTTTTATCTTGGATAAGCCTTTCTAGTGTTATCTCAATACGACTTTTAGTGCGATGTTCCAAAGATTTGGCTGATTGGGTCTAGTTCAATCCAATTAAGACTGGTTGTCATATCATACCATACCATTTGTGCATGTGTTGTCCTGACAACCTATAAAGGGCAGAGATTTGTATGTTACTGGAAATTTCATATTTTACTTAAATAGAAGTTACAGTGTCACGCTCTCCATCTCTTAGAACATAAATTTGTTTGTTGCCAAGACAGCTGTTTTTTTCTCGATACAAGATCCACTTGCTAAAATGATGTAATGCCGTTTTATGCATTTTGAAAACTGATTTCTTTTTAATACGATACAAAATATATATTGAAGTAATGCAAAATATGTAAAACTCTTTTGAATAAGAATTCCTGTTAAGCCAGACTTATTAATATCCAAAATTAAACTTTGATTTTTGACTTTAAATTAATCGATGTTTCCCTTAGACTGTTCAATTGTAATTTCGATTGGAAAAATATTATTTCACAATAATTACAATAACATAATTTATAGATTTCAAATATACAAAATTGCATGTATTCTCGAAAAAAAATGTTTTAATGCAATAACGAGTATGTGTTGAAATAGATGCAAAATATGTGAATCTCTTGTTTATTATAATTATTCTGGATTAACCTGACTTACAAGCCATGATCTGATCGAGAATAATTTCCGTACGAGTATAATAACAGAATGTTGACCACAAAAAACAGTATTCTTCACACAATTAAAACAAATAAGACATATTTAGATCTGAACGCTTTCCAGATAGCTGATAAAAAATGAAAAAAAAAAAAAAAAAAAATTGGATTGCAAATATTTGTATTTCTTTATTATGAACAATTCAACAATGTGGTGAACAGGACTCATTTAATCAGCATTCCATAACAACTGAAATTCTGCACACACAAAAACCAATCAATTATAATTATATTAATTTCAAATCAGTACAACTTCAGTTTATTTTTTTGTCCTCAAAAATCCAATCAAATTTCTTTTTATTATTTTAAGAGCAAGATTCTGAGAAGTTGAACCACCCCTGATTCACACCATCTCTGATTGTCCCCCAAAAATTACCAGTTGCTGCTACCTTTATTAGAGGATAAAATCTGAAATTATTTGTTCCGTAGTTGCACCGCTCAAATTCTATGACGTGTCAAAGATCACCATTAAAAATGAAAAAATTGGTGTTTTTGTGACGCATGAAAACTATTTTTATCCGTCTAAAACTTCACAAGCAACTTGCCACCTGCATTTCTTCTGTTATGGAATGTACTAGAATAGATCTTTATAAAACATATAAAAAGTTCATGGCAAGTCAATTGCGTAATGTCATTCAAGGTCATGAAATGTCCAGGTTTTCATGTTTTTTACCATTTTCAAGACTGAATTATATCTTGCGCGTTTGATTTGTCACTTCAAACTGGGTGTCATTGGATAGAGCTATATTAGTACTATTTATTAATACATAAAACAATGAGGCAAGCTGAACACGTTGGAAGTTATTTGGCACTAAAATCGAAAAATCTTCGAATTTGACACAAATTTGAGCTTGTATATCTTGCTGCGGGAACAATACATTGACAAAACGCTGAGACTATTTAAACACTCTTTTATTATACTTAATGAGAAATTAAACTTTATTGAGGCAAGTTGAAGAGAAAAAAATAAATGATTTTTTTGTTGCACCCCATCGTTACATATTGATGCATTACTGTTTTCATTCATGTTTTCAAAAATTAATCGGTTTTCACTTCACTCTTCCTCATGTTTATAACAATTGCTTGTTGTATGTCTTTTAAGCTAGGAACTGTGACTGGATTGGCTCGAGAAAGTTTCAAAAGACGGGGGGGGGGGGGGGAACCGAACTTCGATGCACTGTGTCAATAACATCAAGCAATGGCCACTTAAACTTAACAGCTCCTCTCTGGTGAAGAAATTCCTCTTGAAACACATCATCCCCACAATTTTCTAGCAGTTTACCAATATAAAATTGTTTATCGTACAGTACAGCGTATAAAAAATGGAGCTGAATCTCATATTCGCAGTCTTGATCAGCAATTAGCTTTATCTCTTTTATGATATTCTCCATTTATTGGAGGACAGTAATTCCGATTTCAAATGTGAATTCACCATTCAATCAGTTCCTGGCATAAGTCAGACCAAACCCTAAAGACGAAGATAATATCATTTAGCCGAAAATTTAGAACTCTGATTTTTTGCCCAGAAAAAAATTGCACATCAATTGCTGCATCATCTGCAAATGCAGAGGATTTGTCCCTACATATTGCTAGAGGAGAACACCAAATTCCTAAAACAATCACAGGTCAAGACAAATCCAGGAGTGCATTTTTAAAAAGAATGGAAGCAAAAACAAAAAAGACTAATTATGAAATTACTGCAGATTTTGAAGAACCCACTATAGAAAAAGAAATTGCATCTATTCATGCCATCTACATACCTGATTGTCTCCAATGATTCCAAGATAAAATTCGTCATCTTGTTCAATAATTTCATTTTCAATAACACTGCATATTTCGATCGTACCTTTCATTCTGCGGAAATGTGACATAACTTGTTCCAGGGTGCGTACACTTTATTGGAAGTGAAATTCAAGGACTTTCAAGGACTTTTTCAAGGACATTACAAAAAAAATCAAGGCCCTATTTTACCATCGCAGAGTCGGTACAAAAATTGCAATTTTTAACTTCCTTTTTTCTTAATTAATGAATTTGTCTGAAGTTTAAAATATAAAATGTTACCAAACAGCAAAGATGCAACCATTAATATTTATTGCGGGATGAAGATTAGAGAAATCTTTTCCAATCCATTTTTTATAGTTTGAGTTTTGCAGTGATGTAAGTACCAAAAGGTGATTTTGGAGCACTGTTGGAGCAGTAAAAATACGATTTTGGAGCATCAAAATGTGGTTTTGGAGCAGTAAATTATTGCATTAAAATTAGTGATGCCCCAAATATTCTTGTATATTTCAACCTTGATATTTTAAATTAATTTAAAGTATAAAAAAAAGGTGTAACTTATTCATTATATAAATATGTTTGCATTCTAAATTTACATTAATTAATTTGATAACAATACTCAAAAAATAAATTAAAAAGCATGACATTCATTTACAAACAAGGCACTAATGGTTTTTTTTTTTTTTTGTCATCAATACTTGGGTAATAAAAAAAAATACTTATTAACCTCTTTGCCTACAATTAAAATTTTAGGAAGTTTTCAATGACATCATGAGGTTTGGTTCATCACTGAAAGTTTTTCGAAATAATCTCAGTTAGAGCAACTTTTAACAACTGATTAAATAAGATTTAAAAAAAAAAAAAAAAATTTTTGCCTGCCCAGTACCAAAATTACCTATAGAAGTTCTTCCCAATAATCCAAAATAATTTAATTCTACGCAAAGTACTCCCCCCCCCCCCATGCAAAAAAGTTAAACAATGCTGCTTAGCAGCAAGCGTTAGATTTCATAACTTGTTTGGACTGATAGCTTCACTTAGAAGGTTTTTTTAGGGCTATTTGTTTATTGGAAAATAATTTTTTTTTAACTCAAAAAAATTAAAATCTCTAACTGAAATTTGACAATTATACTAGCATTTAATTTATATAAAAAAATAACTTCTAATGTACTTAAATAATAAATTACAACAAGGCAAGTTGAAAAATAGTAATTTTTGTAATGGTTTGTTTTCTAGCATTCTCCATTGTCTAAATGGATTATAGAGTTCCCATGTGAAATCTCAAGGTCAATGGAAACAAAAATGATCTTAAGTCTGTGCTTTGTGTAATCCATCCAAAAAAAGACATTTGGTTAGTTTTTTTTTAAATATATGCTAAAAAATAATCATGTACTCTTAAAGTATTAAGACAAATATTTTTTATCTTTAGTTACAAACAGGCAAGGGGAAAAAAATCAAAATTGGATGCATAAAGATTGATTTCATGCCTTCTACAGTTTGAATACAAAGAGCGAATTGCTGGTTGGTTGGTTGAAGTTTAACGGCACAAGGGCTATACTGCCGCGAATCCTTGATCTTTCCTACAGCTAATTTAAAGGAACAAATATTTATAAATACAAGAAATCCTTACTTTTTTTAAATAAAGACATAGCTTAAATCCCCCATTCAAGTTCTTCGTAAAATTTCTAGTCTACGGTACGACTTGGCGCTTTTTCTGGGAATTGGCTACAATAAAAGAATGATGCAATAGGCGTTTTCCCGTTTGTGGCCAAGTCAACATCATAATCCAACATCCAGGGTTGCCAAAAAATAATCCACCTAATCATCACAGCAAGTTCAAATCCTGTTTTACCGATGACTTAGAAATTAAGCCCGGAAGTATGTGGGGTGGGGAGGCTGTCAATTGGATTAAGAAGTTTAGAAATTTAAAAAAATATTCGAGTTTTCTTTATGCCTTAAGAAAGCTATGTAATTCTTAATTATTGAAACCTGGCAAGAGAGCAAACTTAAACCAGATGCACTACGATTGCTTGTGTGAAAAATACAATACTTGTATTCTATTTTTAGCACGGAGCCTCAGTAAAAAATAAATCAAAAAATAATCATGTATTCTATAAGTATAAAAAATAATATTAATTTTCTATAACTAAAATCAGCCAAGAAAACAGATTTAAATCAGATGCACACAGATTCATTTACTACTTCTTTACAGTTTGAAAAACCTACAACAAAACTGAGAGATTGTAATTTCTATTTTCAAGTGCGAACCCTTTCCGGCATGTTAACTGACAAAAAATGCCTTTAAAGTGCAAAATACTCTCTATCGCTTTGTTGGCGACATTCCAAGATAATTTTGAAAATTTTCATGCCAAAATTCTCACAAAGTAGTTTTTAAGCCAAAAAATGATCTTTTGGTGCAGTTCGGCGTAATCTTGAACGAAAAGAGGTTTCTGTAATGGAAAAAAACAAACAGCCATAAACACTGAGTCGGAATTTTCACGATGAAAACAAACTTTCTTGAAAGAACAATTTAAATTCAAAGAATAACGACAGCGGGCAGAACTAAACAGGATATCAGACATGCGACAAGCCGAAGCCGGCACCGTTCAAAACTCAAACCATGTAACGAACGGTCACTATTCGCCGAAAGCAAGAAATGGGAGGGAACTGATTCAACTGTGATTGACAGATCCACGGAAAGTGAACAGGCCGGAGACGGGAACGTGACGTAAAAGCGTGACGTCAGAGTTCTGGTAAGACGTGAATTTTGCGGTTTCAGAATTGAAAATTCAAGGACTTTCAAGGTTTTTTGGGAAATAATCCTATTTTTCCAGGCTATTCAAGGCCTTGAAAAAAAATAATGAAATTCAAGGACTTTACAGGTTTTCCAGGCCCCGTACGCACCCTGTTGTTCCCGTGTCAAATATTCATTTGAACAAAATTTCTTCTTTCCATCAACTGTGAAATTTTTCATCATACTTGCAACAGTTTGGGGTGTTAATTTATTTCCTGTTTTATTCTCTTTGTTGAAGTATTCTAAACTGTTTTTGATTTTGGTTCTTGAACTTTCATTTTGGGATAATTGGTCTGTTTTGTCACTGCTTCCATTCTTTTTACAAATGCACTTCTGGTTTTGTCTTGACTAGTTATTATTTTAGAAATTTGATGTTCTTCTCTATAGCAATATGTAGGGACAAAACCTCTGCAGTTTCAAATGTTGATGAGCAGTTTTTTTCTGGGCAAAACATCAGAGTTATAAATTTATGGCTGAGTGACATTGTCTTTGTCTATAAGGTGTGGCCCAACTTGTGCCTGGAACTGATTGCATGGTGAATTTGCAATTGAAATCCAAATTACTGTCCCTCAAATGGAGAATATCATAAAAGAGATAAAGCTAATTCCAGATAAGAACTGCGGGTATGAAATTCGGCCTCCTTCTTTTTACGCTGTCCTATATACAATAAACGGATTTACATTAGTAAACTACTAGAAGATTGTGGGGATGACGTGTGTAAAATGAAATTTCTTCATCAGAGAGGAGCTGATGAGTTTAAGTGACCATTGCGAGATCCGAAGCTCAGTTTTGTTTGGTACTTTGCAACTTTCTGGAGCCGATCCAGTAAAAGTTCCTAGCTTAAAAGACATACTACAAGCAAATGTTATAAACATGAGGAGGAGGGAAGTGAAAACCGATTAATTTTTGAAAACATGAATGAAAACAGTAATGCATCAATATGTAAGGATGGGGTGCAACAAAAAAATCATTTATTTTTTCTCATCAACTTGCCTCAATAAAGTTTAATATAATAATAAGGATAATAGTAAGGTAATAAGGGTATTAGCAACTAGCAATTTTTTGGGGACAATTGGAAATGGCGTGAATCACCCCCTAATGTTAAGTGGCTCAATCTCTCAGAATCTTGCTCTTAACAAAATTATCCCAGTAATTCTACCAACTTTCTATCTCAATGAAAACCCTGCTTTCTACAATAGATCAAACATTGCAATTTACAATTCAACCCTTTCATCCTATATTCAAAGGTGTAGTGTAAAATAAAAAGGTGTGGGAACGCTATGTCGCGTCGTTACAAACATTTATTATTTTTATTCTGTGAAGATGCGGGAGGGGAGGGGGGGGGGGAGGAAAAAGGACAACTAAGAATAAATAACTTTATTAATACTACTTTAGTAATTTCAAAACAAACTACATACATTTGAAAAATACATACGTCAGTTCATTTCTAATGAAGTAGCATTAAAACATCGAAAGACTGCGAGAGGGGAGGGGGAGTCTACTTCATCAATCGAATTGTTCATGGAATGGCCATTTGCGGGTTGCCGCGCCTCTTTCAAGTGTTTTGCAAATACTTGAACTTGCCTGCTCAACTCATCTATATCGATGGCTCATCTCTGACGTTGTGGATCGAAAACGAAGGCATAGTTCTCACAAAAGAACTTTATAATTTTCTTACTTGACTTTCCGTTAAGTGTCACGTAAAGAAAAGAACAAAAAAATTCAGGTGAGGGAACGCCGTTCCTCCTTCAAAAAAGGTAACGGATCGAAGTTCCCAGGCGTTCCCGCTCCACTACACCCCTGCCTATATTTATAAAAAACTAAAAAAGCAAAGGAAATAAAAGCATGCAAATTAAAATCATTACTCTATCCCAAACCAAACCTCCAAACTTACGTTCTGTCAGCACAGGAGCCTTAAACGAAAGACTTTCCACCTGAAGGATGACGTCCACAAAATGATTATTCGCGAGAGGTCTCACTTTGTAGGAGCCGATCCTAATAGACCGACAGCGTAAGTTACTCGCTGTAGGCTGCTGTGCATCCATCTCATCATTAGAATACCCTTCACTGTCTAGCTCATCCTTTTCAAGATGGTCTTCAACAAAATGTTTTTCTTTCTCCTCCATGTCTTCTCTGTTGAATAGAACATCTTCGTCTGGTCTTTCTTCATCATCCCAGCTAGGATTGAGGTCCATTAATCTGGGCAACTGAAAATTGTCTGAATCTTGGTTTTCCTAAGAAAGAATGAATTGGGCATTCATATCAGTTTCAAATGTGCGATAAAAATATTTTGAGATTTGTGTTCCTCGCACAAAAGCCAGGAGTAATCTCACATACCAGGCAAAACCTTGCATATCTGATCAAAATTTTAAAAGGAATGCAAACTTGAAAAGGCTAAGTTTGTAATAAAATCAGAATTTTTCATCTTCAAAATAAAAAAATAAATAAAAAAACACTGCAAAAATTTGGATTTTTTCCGTTCAATTAATCATATGTTTTCATAGAGTAATGAAAGGGTCCAAATTTATTTATTTTTAACATTTCCCCACGTCTTGAAACATCTCAATTTTGAAAAAGTATTCTAGAAAAAATGTCCGTCTGTGTGTTTGTATGTATGTGGTCAGCATAACTCCTGAACAAATTGACATACAAAGTTCAAATTTTGTATGGAGCTTAGTGGTGGCCATGGGACTTGCCATTAAGGTTTTCGTCAAAATTGTGCATGCACATAAGGTTGAAATCATGAAAAATCATGTTTCTCAACAATTGCAGAAAAAAGACTAATGATTTTGATTAAAATCTCTGTGCTAATGCCTCTTAACCCACTGACGGTCATGCACGTATAAATGCGTCATTTGATCTTCAGTTTTTTCAGCAAAACACAACTTTATTAAATTTATAAATAAAATTTAAAATAAAATATTTTTTAAATATTTTTATTCGGATGATAGTTCATAACCTATCTAAAACAAAAGAATAAAAAATATTTAAATATATATATATATTTGGAAATATTATTTATTTAGAAATATAATTTAAAAATTATTGCAAGGAAAACAACTGTAGAATTTCGCCCATTCCTTTGACCGTCATTGGGTTAAGGTGTTTTAATCATCCCCAATTTCGAAATTCCATTAGAAATTAGATGAAAGAGTAAAAAGTTGAAAAACAAGACTAGATGAACAAGTATTAAATACGTGAGTGGCCACCCAATACATACTAGTACGTTCAAGAAAGGACAATGTAATGTCTATCTAATAACATCGCAAATTTTGCCATCTTGGATGGGTTTCTTTTCTTTTAGCCCATGCCAAATTTATTGCCAAAATGGCTGTTATTACTTAAATGAGTGAAAATATGAAAACAATAAATAACACTATACATTTTAATACAATGACCAATATTATAGTGTAATTGAAAGTTGAGTGATGTTCCTCGCACCTAGTTTTTTTACTAAATTGCACCATTAAATGGCTGCAAAATTTCCTATAAAATTAACACTAAGTCCATAGTTAATACATGTTTTTTTTTTTTTTTCAATACCTGTCTGTATCAATTAGAGTACAAGGTACATTCATAAATTCTGAAAAACCACTTCAGAATAACAATTTTCTATACAATAGGAGAAATGTCAAGGTAAACTAGCGTTTAAACTTTATAAGGAAAAGGATTGTAAATTTATTAAAAATTGAAAAGGGAAAATGCAATTCTGTAGAGATGAAATACCTTGTAAATGAAAAGTTATGGAAAAAAATCCATGAATTTTTACTAGAAAATCATATGAAGAATGTCAACTTGCATTTAAAATGTTATTAATTAGCAAAAACGTAAAAGGTAATTGGTTACAATCATATCAGTTTTTAGTGCCACGTTTTATTAGTTTTGGTATTTTCCAGCAAATGTGTAGCTGCTACCAAATTAACAGCTCATTGGCTACCCATTGAAAGCACACAAATTGAATATAAAATATGCATAATTGTAAGAACACTGTATTTGACAATTGCAATTCTTAATCACACAAAAGAATAGAGCATGCAAACAAAGCCAAACCATAAAAGCAGATTTTAGTTGTTTTTTAAATATTTTATTAATTTAGACATTAAACTCACACATCTAAAATAAAAATGTAACTTTATTAATAAAATTGTCACTTACTCTGCCTATAATTCCCTTGGATAACTTTGAGTATACTTTTGCATGTATTTTTACCAAGTGCACTTGAACTTGTGAAATCTGTTTCAAACAAAAAAAATATATAACATCCTTTTCAAACAAAGGGGAAAAGTAACAAGTTTTGTACAATATATTTTTTAAATAGAATTTTTAGTTACTTTTCAATACTGACACTTGATTTGAAAATTTGCAGAATAATTCAATGTTTACTTTCTAACACTATAATCATAATAAAGAGTTAGTCCCAATTATTTATTCATATGGATAGTTGTACAACCTATCATTTCGAAAATGTTATTGATTGATTAAATCAATATTACGAACTCGTAGAAATGGTAAAATAGACCAAACACGGGCATTTGAAAAACAAAACTTGTTCACTCATGAAAATGTGGTTATAACATCTTTTGAAAATTCAAGATCTGAAGAGTCTGGATAAAGTACTCGTTTAAAGGATGGGGAGGGAAGTAAATTCCAAACAAGAAAAATTAATTTCTCGAAAATTAATTTTATTTATAAAATTCAAAAATTTTACATATGAAGTCAAAAATAAAACTTCTTAGACAAGCAGCTGATTGAAATATTCTTTCATCGATGAATTCGGTGTTATTAGCTTGTTAAGCAAAACTACAAACAAAATCATTAAAAAAAATGTCCCTTCCTAGCCTCTTCCATCCAAGCTCACAATATTTCACACATTTTTTTTTTCTACTCCATGCACATGCCCTTCATGTCCAAGTTAACAAGTTCTTCACAGAAATAAAATTTTACTACAGAAAATGCTGAGATGCTTCTCTGCTTTGAGTAAGGATTATGGAAATATTCATATTGTTAGGTGTAGGCCAGTGACCTTATCCCTCTTGACATGTATTGGTCCTGCAGATAAAATATTACCTAAATTGAATTTAAAACATGATTTTCTTTCTAACTTAAAACTATTATTGATTTAATTGCATTATTTTAATGTTTCTTAATGAAATGTTATTGTAATTTGGATTGGAAATGAGATAAATGATAAAAAGTTGTTGCAGCAACTTTATATCTTTTATCTCATTATCAATGTTTACTATTAGGTTTCTCTCTGAGATCATTTCATGTACCCAGGTTAAGAAAAGCTGATTTAAATTAATGAGGTCCCCAGCAATTTCAGATGGAAATCAAAAAAAATTATTAACTTTTTAATTAAAAAAAAAAAAGGTCTCTACTTACACCTTTCTTACTGAAAGAAACTTCAGCCTTTTTCAACAGTACGCAAAGAATCTCATTTTCCTCCTAGAAAATAACAATTTCATTCCTGATAAAAATTTATCAAATATATTTGTGTTATTATTTAAAAATTGTTGTGTTATTATTTAGGAGGAAAACTAGGGGCGTGGAACATCGCTCAACTTACAATTACACTTAATATCGATTACTGCATTAATATTAGCCATGGATTTTTGTAAAAAATTTCCAGCTTGGCAATAATTATTAAGCAATCGAAGAAAACTACATAGCTAAAATGCCGAATTTGGCGATGAATGGCTGAACATTTGCTACCTGTTCTACTAAACTGAAGGTTATAAAACATGCAGGCAAGCCAATTAGAGCAAAAATTCAAAGAAAAGTTTATTTTAATGTTGGAAACAGCATTATGCCTTACTAATTACTAGTCTTTAATGCATGAAGAATGATCACTAGTCCTTTTCTGCAACAAAGTGCATGTTTTTGTTTTTTTTCAAAGATCATAATGGTGGCCAAAATATTGCTTTTAAGTACCATACCTAACAAAAAATTGTCATATGTATCGATTCACTAATTTGCCCATGTTTGAGCAAGGAAAAGGTTATATCCCTGGAGTAGAAAAGATTAACAATGGATGGTGCTGATTACCTGCCGAATATCTGATAATTGACTTTTCCTATTGAAGCTCAAAAAACGCCTATCTATAAATTAAACGCAGAATTTACACAAATGTTGCACTTTTTTTATCTTTAAAGCTGGACAAGTTCCCCTCAGCGTGATATTTCAATATGCCTCTTTAACGTAATAAGACCTATATTAAGGAAACAGCATAGATATTTATATATTGTAAAGAAAAAATCCTAAAATGTTTCAGAAATTGAGGTACAAAATTTAAACGCAATTCTGTAACGATGCCCAGAAATGCAAAACCATAGGAAAAAATTGGCAAAAACTTGAGAAAATCAGTGGAAGATGAATATCAGACCAAAAAATAGTGAATTAATATCAAAAGAAATTAACAAAAGCTATTATGAATATAAAAAAAGTGAATGGTTAAGACATAATTTGAGTTTTTAGTAGGTTTCATTAAAAACATCTTTTAATAAAATAAAAAAATTATAAATGATATTTTAAAGCAAAGTGTTCATAATCAACATTTTAAAAAGCTTGATTAAGTGCTTAACATACAGTTAAATGGAATTGGACTTCTGTATAATGATCATCAGATACTGAAACTTTATTTGAAAAGAGTTTCAAGATAATTTATTTTAAATATAATCACATTTAAAATAAAGTCTCCTGTGCTTAAAAGCATCAGAATAATTTGTATCCACTTTTTCAAAGTATCATTGGGTAGGTTTGAAAATGAACTTCATTAAGGATATGTATATTATTCAAAAATATGAATAAAAATAATTTATTCCCTAAGTTTTTGGTTAAAAAAAAAATCATTAAAATTAAATTCCTCCATATATGACAAAATTTCTATATAGTCAAAATACTTCTTAGTTCTGAAAACTTAAGTAATATAAAGCACTTACATGAACAAATTTTAAATGATTTATCAGTATATCTAGGAATTTAATAGCAATATGTTGTAGGCTTTCATCAATGCTGTATAGTGACTCCAAGATAAACTTCAACTTTAAGATCTACAAATAAACAAATTAACTGGTTAAATACTTGAAGGTTAGATTATCCTAACTCAAAAATACACAAACAAATTCTAACTTCACAAACAGAATATAATTGTTTAAAAGATCAACAGCTATAATAACATTTAAAAACTGAAAACTACTTTCAAATAATGAAAAACTACTTACACTAAACAATTCATCAGAATATTCTAATGAATGATTTAAGGTGTCAGCCTCCACTAAATTCAATAATGCCATCACTGAAATGTACTGCCGTAGTTCAATTCCTCTACTACAAGTGACAGGAATTGACTTTACCATGATATAGATATACATCCAATGACTAGAGATGGGAAGGTCTGTCAATGAGGTCAAGGACATGGCAATAATCGATCGCTAAAATAGAATTTTTAAAAAATAAGTTCATGCATAATATCAGAAATTCTAATGCTATACTTTATTTGAAATTGATTGATCAAGGTGGCCACAAAATTCAGGAGAAAGTTCCCTGAGATTTAAAAAAAAATTCCCTGATTTTACAGCATTTTTTTTTTTTTTTAATTCCTTTAACTTTTCCAGATGTGTAGACACACTGATTAAATAGAACATATATGCTAAAGATATAATATGCCAATTTTTTAAAAAATAGTTTTGGTGGTAATGAAAAGTTCAAATTATTCCATAACATTTAACTTCTAACAATTACCACCACAATTCTCCGGATAAATGGCGCTAAAATACGGATAAACAGGGAAACGTACCTTCAGAACTAAGAAAGTTTCTCTGATTTTCGTGAAATTTAAAAAAATTCCCTGATTTTTTCCAGAATTAGAAAGTTCACTGATTTCCAGGTTCTGTGGCCACTCTGTTGATTGATAAGACTAATGAGTAAAATTATAATTTCAAAATAATGGCGAGTTTTCCATTTGTAAATGATATTTTTTAAATGAAGAGAGCAGTGTATCTTACTAGCAGGGCTGCCACTGACTATAAGCCTTGAAAATAGTTACTTCTACGACGCTATGGTCCTTTGTAACTCGATCTCCTTATTTACGATGTGCGATAAGATATTTTTCTCGGAAGTACTTTCGTGGACTAGGCTCCGCTGACATTATAGCCAAATCTTAGCTCAGTTTAGTTAGTCTCAGCGTAGCATTCGCTTGAAATAGTCTTGGCAGTAAATATAGTAACTAAAAAGTGTTTGAGCCCTAAAAATATGGAGGAAGATCAGATTAGCTCGAGTTCGGAAGAATTTGATTTTGCCGCTTCGGATGATGAACTTACATCGATTTCCGACGAATTACGCCACGAAAGGAACAAATCCATCAGTGGAGAAGACAGTGATGCAGTAAGAGATGTGAGACGACAGAAAATTAGAATTATAGAGAGCGACAGTGAAGTTGAAAGTGAAACTGTGGAAGGTGCAAGCAGTTCAACATGGGTACTTTGCTGCGACTAGGACGAAGTGCCGCCAAACGTACAATTTATACCTGGCCAAAACCCCACAGCAACCCAAATAGTTTCTAACATAAAACAACCAATAGAATTTGTTAAAGTTTTTTTTTAATGACCTCGCGAAAAAAATTATTTGTGAAACCAATATATATGCAAAAAGAAAATTGGAAGGGAAGACACTATCTGCAAATTCGATTTGACAAAGCTGGCGTGATATGACCAACGAAGAGTCCTGGGCATTTCTTGCTATCGGAATCAATATGGGGACGATGCCGTTGGCCAATTTGAAAGAATATTGGTTGAGGAATGTCTATTCGGTTATATTCCTTTCTATTCGGATAGATTTACAAAAGACAGATTTAGTCAAATTTTCTGGATGCTTCATCTGGAAACTATTCCAACACGCAACACCAATCCACGAATGTGCCTACAACACGTAAGCTGCTTTTTGGACAAAATCATCTCGAGCTGCTGGTTCGCGTAAGCGAAAAAGGCCTCGAGTGCAAAGGGTTAAGATATAATGAGAAAGATCATTAAGGACAAAAAAATAGGCATATGAAGGAAATTCTCTTCTGTCGAAGAGGATCCGGATTTTACAGACATATATTTTTTTTATCACCAAGGTTTACAGATTTGCCGCAAAAAACAGATACTCTCGCAAAAAACACAGAAACCAACGGACTGCAGATAACTAAAACAAAGACATTATGCTTAAATGAAAGGACACCGCAGTACTTCTTAAAAATGAACCTACAGAAAACGTGAATGAATTACCAAAACTTGATACAACATTGAATAAACAGGGTCGAACAGATAAAGGCATTCAAAAAAGAATTGTCAAAGCTTGTAACTATTTTAAAAACCCAAGTAGAGTTTGGACAACATGAAATAAGATTTTAAGAGTCAAACTAAATTTGTTATGAATCTTTGGTAAATTCAGTGCTTTGTACGGTTCCAAAATGTAACGTAACTTAAAAATAAATGTTAAAAATGATAGTAAAATATTTTAACCCAATATAATTTCAAATGAAATGCTTCTGTAAAAAGCAAAATTAAGATCAATTGATGAAATAAAAATCAGATGATGGTGGTTAACTGGCCATATCCTAAGAATGAATACTTATGAAACATTAAAAGTTGTCCATGGGCCCTGGAAGGAAGTCATTGAAGGGGCATCTTATACGAAACTGGCACAGAATGATGAAGAATGGAAAGAAGCGAGGCCGAACAGACATAGAAGAAGCAAAGAGAGATGCAAACAAAAAGAAAGGATGAAGATTAGGGCTGAAGGTCATATGTCGTCAGGGTTGGTTAGTTGGTTTATACAGTCAATGACCTAATTTTATGCACAATGATGGCTAATCAGACCGGGACCTACAGCTTAATGTGGATCCCGAATCACTATGAACATCTATGCCTAACCCAGGATTCGAACTCTGCACCTTTGGCATGCGAAGTCAGAACGCTAACCCCACAACCATTAGGTTGGCCTACGTAGCCTGGGAATGATAAAAAAAGATGATGATGATGATGATACAACCATGATGAAAATCAAATGTTAAAATAACTTCAGTGGAAAGAGAGTAGCTTTGATCATAATAAAAAGCAGGCACAACATATCTACACATTATTTTTGGGCCTTGGATAAATAAATCCGAAAATAAATTGAATTACAAACTTCAAATCCTAGAAAAATTATAATTAAAATTATATTTATAAATTTATATTCAGGGTGTCCAGCAAAATTTCTTATAAAAATTCAAGCATATTTCAAGAATTTCAAGGCTCATCCCAAAATTTTTCAAGGACCCCTCTCGCAACCATTTAATTACCGCCACATTTTCCAAAGTATACCCCCACCAAATAGTATGTTGAACTAATTTTACAAATTAAAAAATATCTAATCATCATGTAAGAATTAGATTATCTACTTTGAAAATAGGAAAAGAAGATTTTTTTAAGTCTTTTTTTTTTAAAGGCGAGAAAAAAGACATAAAATTGTTTAACAAGTGATACATAAAGATGAAGGTCTAAACCTTAGCAGATAAAAAGAAAAGGAATGAACCTAGGCGTGCAGTTTAATAGTTTACTTTAGGCACTACTGCTTGTCACCAACGTTTCTGTCGTTAAGAATTAAGGGAGGGAGGTTTCTGCATTTAACTGACATGGCCAAAGCAAAAAAAAATTCAAATTTTCACACAGTTGCACAAGTTAATTAATTTTAAACTATTATACAAAAAATTTGCTTTAACTTTTAAACTAAATGTAAAATTGTTTTTCAAGCTAAAATAACCAATTTAACATACAATAAAAGTTAAAATTACAATTTAAAAAAATGATAAACAGTAAAATTGGGACTACTTTCTTGCACAAAATTAAATCGAAATTCTAGAAATTCTGTATCGATTCTAACCAAGCGGCGAAACCGATTTTCATAAAGACGCTAATCATGAAAAATAGAGGCTATTACATCAGGGGAAGTGAATGACATCAAAACAGCATCCCAAATCTCGGCAATAACTACTATTGAAACGGCTTAAACCAAGTTGAAAATTATCATCACTCCAATGTAAATATCAGCGATAGCGGAAAACAGACACAAATCTTGTCAATACATTAAAGCAAAATATTGTTGATATGGCGTCCTGAGGATTGCAACCAAATAAATTTCACCAACGCGATTTATGGCCAAAAGGCCTTAAGTTTCTGAACAATGCAGAGAAATTTTCCGACCAAAAGTAATTTGGCAGACAATCAATCCCTCGAGGTTCTAAATGAGAAAAGAAAGAATCCCCTCTTTAACTTTCACATGAGTTTGGAAAACGGCACGTTTTAAAATATACTATTTGAAAAGTTTTTTTCATTCACCAATATAATAAGAGTCGTGACATATTGCAAGCGGTTTATAAATAAGTGCAAGCTAATCAAACGGTATAGTGGTTAGCGTGCTAGCTTCTAGACCGCGAGGTTGCGGGTTCGAGTCTCGTTTAAGGCATTGGTGTTTGTAAATGTATGTTGGCTTGTCAAATGATGAATGTTTCGGCGCATTATAGCCCTTGTGTTGCTGACGGCGCCAGATAACCTGCAAAACAACCAACCAATAAATAAGTGCAAACTCGCAAAGGTTGACCTAAAGTTTGAAAGGTTTTCAAGACCCAGAAAAGATTAAAGAATTTCAACGTGTACTTCCGTTCGAAATAAAGAGCGCGAAAATCTCTGTCTTAGCTGTCTTCAAAACTTACATTTCAAAGAAGAGATCCGATTGTGTAAAAAAAGGTGCAGACTTGCCAAAAAGAAGTAAATTAGTTCCATTGACTCCTTTTTTGGATGCTATAGTTATTCTTTCAGAGCATTCAATAGAATTTCTACTAATTTAATATTTTCACATTTCGCATCTACAAGCAGGAACTACTTTCAAACAGTCTGAAGCAATATGGCTGGATTGAATTATTGAGGGGAAAGGTTGATTCGCTTTTACGTAAATAGATGCATGCATCGGAGCTCTACCCGACCCCAAATGATGGGCAATTTGTCGGAACATCGAGTTAAGTCGATATCAATTATAGGTATTTCTTAAGTTGGGAAGATCCTTCATTAATTGTGGTCGCAGCACCAATTGTAATAAAATCTAGTAGGAGGAACTCTGAAGTAAGCAGGTTCCTTGGCTGTCAAACTTCCAAGAAAACCCAATAAAATGGTAATGCAAATTTGTATCTATCTCAGAAATGGTAGAAATTTCAGTAAAAAATGGAAATCTGCTTTGTATATCTGAACTTTACCATGTCTATCAGGTGCAAAAGTCTGCAATAGCGTCAGTGACTGTTATATCGGCGCAGTAATAGCATCTGGCGAAAATTATCACGCAACAACCTAATTCTCTGCCATAGCGCCTAACATAATCATGAGAATAGCGGCCATTGACATGACTGTAACGTTCAACAAAATGGTCATCACGTATGAACGTAAATAATGCCAATAGAAGCTATGACATTTCAGAAAAAGAGAGAGCAGAAATCCGTTGATCGGCAGAGAAATTGCATCTCTTGGAAAACATTTTCATTTTTTTTTTAATATCCATAAAGACTTTTCCGATAAAAAAGAGAAGAGATCATTTCCCGACGCAAACCGGAAATTCCAAAATTTCAAGCATAATTCCCGATTTTCCCGAGGTGCAAAAAATTCAAGTACATTTCCCGACTTTCCCGATTTTCAAGGCTGCTGGACACCCGTATATTGCAGAAGAAATTTTGTACCCTAACTGAAAAACACTGCTCTTGGCAATCTAGCCTTTTATCTAACAGACCATTACTACAGCAGTGCTAACAGATGTAGTATAGCACTGGTGTAGTTCTTATGCAAGAAAAAATCTTGCATTGATTGACAAGATTGAAAAGGCAGTTTTAAGTATAAAACAAAACTAACCAAAGAAATTTTGCAATTCAATAGTTACTAAGCATTCAATGTGCTACGATAAGGTTCCCAAACTTCAAAAACACTTTTTAGAACATGACTGCAATGGTAAATGCTTCCTCCTTGTCGCCTACCTCATACCTTCACAGCACTTTTATTTAAAAATGCTTTTCGATAGCAAAAACAATCTACAATAATTTTTTTATTCATACCATATTTTAATTCTATTATTTTATTTTATTTTCAATGAAATTCCATTTTAATATGACAAAAAGTAAAATATCACTCATTGTATATCTATGGGTTACTAAATTATTTACAGAAATCTTGAGCATGGATGATACCTGTTTTGGAAAAATAATCTTTGATAAGCAAAATTTGTTAATTTTCAGGTTATGATTTTTTTTGGGGGGGGGGGGGGAATTGCTCCATCTTAATAAAATATTAAATTGCACTCAATAATATACTAACTAGTAGTTCTCTATTTATTTAAGAAGTTAAAACTGAACTCAAAACAATTAAGTAAAAATATCTAAGAAATAGAATCAAACTTTTAAAAGATCCAATTTATATGCAGGGTGTCTGGATCAAATGTCCTTAATTTGGCCATCAGGATCTCCAGATACCACTCCATTTGATTTCTTCTTTTGGGGCAACGTCAAAGCCAAAGTCTATTCAAGGAACATCCGTCATGATGAAAACCTTTGTGTCTTATAATCGCTGCTACTGTGACTGCAGAAATGCTACAGCGAACATAGCTAAAGCTGGTCTACTAATGGAGCCCACATGGAAGTACAATGATTTTTTTTTTAAAGCTTCCCGAGTCTTGTTATTTAATTTTAAATTATCCTTATGTATTTTAGCTTTCTGTTAAGTACAGCGACCTCTCCATATTAGGACATTTGATTCGGACACCCCGTATATAGTACCTAAGAAATATTAACTGTATGTAACAAAACATTTAAATTCATTTAGCATAGAAGGTATAAGAAGTAAAAAAAATATGTAGGGTATTTCCATGGGTTTCTGAAAGTAGTCTCATATATTTAACTTCTATCATACAGTTTCATGCAAACAAAAGGTCTGTTGACAAAGAAGTTGATTAACATCCGCGAGTGTCTTAAACAACCTTTTTCAAAAACCTTTACTACAATTGATAAGGGCAAATAATGAAGTATAAAAAAAAATTCATTTCAAAGAAAAAGAACATAAATTTTTGGTTTTTCAACTATATTGACTGCTATTTATAACATGCACCCAAAATGTAAAATTTTTGCCATTCTACTTAAAAATTTTTAAACCAAGAATTTTTTAAACCAACTCCCCGACCATTTAATATTTTCACTATAAAAATACAGTACTTTTATTAAGCTTTTCAAAAAGCTTTCCAGACGTCTTATGCAATCACATCAGGCCACAGTGTTTGGTTAATGATGCCAAATTTCATCACCTACTTGTTTTTCCTCAATATGTGTATCAATTTAAAAAAGATGTAAAAAATAGGTATTTTTCCTCTTTTATTTGAAACGCATACACTAAATTATTTAATAGACTTGAAACGTGAATCTTTTTCTGAAAGTGGAACAATTTTGCCATGTGTTCAATATACCTATGAAACACACACACTATGCTTGTTGTTTTACTATATTTATAAGACTATAGTAAAGTATTTTTACTTACACGCATGGGCCACGAATTGAATGGAATTCTTTTGAGAGTGGCAACTAAGCACTTTTGAACTTCCGAATAAACAGTTGAATCAGCATCAGCACCCACCAATAACAAACATTTAAAAACTTGACATAAATCTTCCTCTGAAATTGTACATCCTTGCAACAATTCACTCAAACTGCTAAGCACACTCTTCAAGTTAAGCAACGAATGCTTTGGAAGAAAATCTTCAGGAGTGCAAACTATTGGAATTGCTCTCAGATCAGGTACCATTTTCATAATTTCTGATTGCATCACATCAGCTCCTAAAAAAATCAAATTAATGACTAATTATTAAAAAATATACATATATATTATGAAGTTCTCATTTTTGCTGTTTTAAAACAAAGCGAGATAAAAAAGATTTTTCGGAGACTTCACAAAGTTACATGTAGTTGTAGTTTCTGTAATAAAATGACTACTTATATTTTTTTGTAAGTAATCCCAACTTTTTATTGGATTTGAAAGAAATCTTAGAATATTGATTACGATCCATTTTCAGTTGAAAATTTCCTTAGCATGAGTTACAAATAGGAATGTGAGTCGTTTCAGTTTCAAATAAATTATTAATAATTCTGTGTGTAATTGGATAGAAATATTGGGTCCCTTCAAGATAACCAACATTGCAATCAGACTAACTTACTTGATGTTGACTAATCCATAGTCAACGTTAGTGAATAGCAATAAGGATATTCAAAGTAAAATACTATCTGGAGTAATTTATTTATCACACTCATAAAAATCCAAACATTAATGGGTATTTTTCTATTTAATAGTAAATTTAAAATTATATATATTCCTTTTTTAAGCCTTTGACCAAAAGCGTAACTGACTGTCCAGTACGGATTGCAGGGTGTGTGGGGGCAGACTACACTTCGCAGTCACGGATTAATTTTTTGGGAATTGTTTGTTTCGATTTCATTTTTAAAAAAATAGTTTGAATTTTGCTTAAGCACAGTTTAGTGGGACATTGTAGCTATTCAAATGTCACCACAAAAACAAAAACTGGAAGACATTTTCCGAAAAGGATCAGAGTGAAACATGTTTTCTTCTTCTGGGATAATTGTAAATGTGGGTACTCATTGAATTGATAAATAATTTTAGAAGAATATTCATCACAAGTGCTTTTCATTATGTAAACAGTTCCTAATCATTTAACAAAATTAATGTCTTTTGTATGCTTGTAATGGATCTTGTAGATTGGTATAAGAACGTTTGCTAAAACCAGAGACCATTCTATTTTGACATATTTCCACCATGTCATTCTTTTTTACTCATAACTATTATATTGAGAAAAAAAATTAATTCTCTCTTTGATTCTAATTCTCTAACAATTCTCAATTTCAAAAATAAAATTGCAGTGGGACCCATCATTACACCACACTCTTTGACAGTTGCAATTCTTTCATTTTATAAGTCATTTAAATTTAATCAGATATTTCAGAGTCAAGAAATAAGAAAAGGAAAATTACCAATGTGTAAAAGAACACATTACTTACTACAGTTAAACAGAATCTTGAAGATATTGGCACTTGAAAACTGAATACGCTCTACATCTGGCTTAGTTGACAAATCTTTAATGATCTTCATAGAAGAATCTATAAACATCCTATTTTTATGAAGAGACATGGTTTTCAGGAGGTAATGAACGAAAGGGTTTAAATTCTTCACAACATCAAACACACTAGTTTGAATGATGCACTTATCAATTTCATCTGGTTGCAGTGAAATTAAAAATTGTTCTAAAGGCGAGAGTTCCTTAACTGACCCATATCCACATTTTAAAAGTGTTAGGTGGTTCAAGGAAAAGTATTGTAGATGCTTGGGTTTAACGAAGATACATGTTGATAATTGTTGCTTAACCACAGGAGTATCTTCAAATTCATCTTGTTCCTCAACTGCAACTGCATCAACATCTTCGGAAGCATTTATCCTTGTACTAATATTCCTTTGGTGTTCCCTATCTTTGACATACTGTTCTACCAATAATTGGTTTTGCTCAAATAGATTATCTATATTCTGAAAGAAAAGCAATATATTAACTGGTATAAAAACAAAAATCGGAAGTTGAAAAGTAAAATCACTTCAGACAAATGATTAACAATCCTATCAAAACAGAAAAGTTACAAAATCAAATACAAAAAATATAATTAAAATTTATATTAAGAGTGTGAATATGAAAATATCCTTTAGCCGAATGAAACAATGGTGAAAAGTAGATAGTAATAAGAACATAGACCTGTAGATTACTTTAAACTTTGTTGATTGATTTTAAAAAATAATTTGGCAGATAGATGTGTTGTCAATAAGAACGCATATCAGTCATTTTTCTGAAACACACAACTTTTCAATATTAAAAAAAAAAATTTAAAAAGGATGCCATAAATATATATTATATATTTATTGTTATAATTTAGACATTATAAAATAAGAAAAAAATATCAGCAGCACAAAAATTGCTAAATTGTGAGCAAAAGAAAATATTTAAAAAAATCCCAAAGCTAAGACATTAGTGCTCATAATACAATTTTTTAAATGAGGCGATTTAAAAAAATGTTAATTAAAATAACAAAAAAATTAAATTTTCAAATTGAATTACAATAGTAACGGGCTACTGTTAAACTTATATCAATTTTAATTATATTTTGAATAAATAACAAGCACCATTATCCTGTTTTGCTGTTATTGTGTTTTTCATATGCCAGGACAATGATGAAATTGGTGTAATTAGAAACTGACACATTCTAAAGTTTATGTATATATTTTTTCCAAAAGGCGATTTTATTATGAATTCTATATAGCAATATAACTTTTTTTCTACACGTTTAGTATTTTTTGTTGATGCCAGGAAAATGATGCGAATCAAACAAAACTCTGATGGAATAGAACTTCAAAATTCCGTAAAAAAAATTGTGCTAACTGAGAATAATTATTCACACAGCTTACTAAAGAAATAAAAGTTCTTGGAATTGACACAAAAAATAGAATACAGTTGCCTTCTATAGTTAAGATATTGAGTGTAATGCAATATACCAGGTTAATGAAGCTTTGTTTAGTGACATGCATTTTAGTAATTTTTTAAATAAGAAAAAAATTATGAAATTATCTTCCATTGTAAAATTAAAACACTTTATCATAAATACATTAAATTGTTAATGGAAAATTAGTTTACTATTAATTTATTTAACACTAGCTGAATACCAGTGCTTTACTAAAAAACAAATTAAAATTTTAAAGTTCTGTTTTTCAAAAGTCCAATTAGAAGGACACAACTACTTACATTAAAAATTTCAGAGCTGTAGCCCTAAATAGAAATCGTTTTGTAAAATATGTATTAACTAATTGCAAAAAATTAATTAAAAAAGAACTAAATAAAAATTTAAATTCTGTTTTTCGAAAGTCCAATTAGAAGACCAAAACTACTTATTTTGAAAATTTCAGAGCTGTAGCCCTATTAGAAATCGTTTTGTAAAATATATATTAATTAAAAAAAAAAATTTAAAAATAACTAATTAAAATTTCAACATTCTGTTTTTCAAAAGTCCAATTAGAAGGCTAAAACTACTTATGTTGAAAATTTCAGAGCTGTATCTCGGTTTGAAGTCACTTTGTAAAAAAAAATTAATTTAAAAAGAACTAATTAAAATTTTAACATTCTGTTCGACATGTATACAATTAGAAGGCCAAAACTACTTATGCTGAAAATTTCAGAGCTCTACTCCAATTTTAAGTAGGTTTCTATAGATGGCTCTAGTGACAAGCCAGGATAATAACTTTTGGATGTTTGATATATTTTTAAATATATTTATATAAGAGAAATTCAATATGTTATTTATTAATGAGAAAGTTATACTGGAACATGGAAAAGTTATTAAAAGGCAATTCTTTATTTTCGTACTTGTTTATAAAGTGGTATAATGCTGTGACATGCATTTTTCCTGTTTAGGGAGAATGACCCAGCAAGTTTTGGGGAATGTCACTGTCCAGGGTAGCCACAAAATTTAGGAAAAAAAAGTTCCCTGATAATTCCCTGATTTAAGAGCACTTTTTTTCAAATTTCCACAATTTTCTTAGGTTTTCCAGAAGTCTAGACACCCTGATCAAATAGAACATGTATGCTAAAGAGATAATATGCACATTTTTTTAAAAATAGTTTTGCTGGAAATGAAAAGTTTCAATTATTCAGTTACATTATAAACTTCTAACGATTACCACCACAAGTCTCCGGGCAAATAGTGCCATAATATGGATGAACGTGCCTTAAACGATACAAAATGTCCCTGGTTTTCATGAAATTTAACAAAAATTCCCTGATTTCTTCCAGAATCAGAAAGCTCCCTGACATTTCCGATTTCCAGGTTTTCCCGGTTCTGTGGCCACTCTGCTGTCACTAAAAGACCACTTTTGCATACATTTCCTAATCACTTTGGAATAACAATAAACCAACTTGCCGTCGTCTAATTTTAATGAAATTTAATAGATTCGTTGTTGATAAGAATGCATTATACAGTGAAAGCGCAATTATTCAACAGAATTTTTAAAAAATCGTGGCCAGAAAATTTTGCTAATTTGCTATAAACGGCGATAAGTCACTAAAAGTAAATATTTTTTTATTATTTCATTTGAGATTTCAAAGTTGAGTGTGGTTCTTGATTTTGATGGCTTTTATTCATTATTAGTGAAATAGTTATCTGAATTTGCTCTAATTAAAAATTAATATGGGATTAAACGATGGTGGCTTTTTTTTTTCTGTGCAAAATTGTCGGAATACTGAAGTTCTTGTTCAACCTACCGTGAATTTTCAGTAAAGAAACAAATATTCTTAATGGAAATTCTGTGCTCAGTTTTCATCAGCATATATTCTGAAAACGTTCAAACTTAAATATGTGGTTATATGCCGGATCTAAATAAATTTGGCTAGTTTGTAAACTAGGGGTGTGGAACATTGCACAACTTTCAATTACACTATAATACTGGACAATTACACTATATACACATAATCAATTCAATAATAATTAATTACCCTACATACACATAATCAATCAATCATAATCACTTCAATTACACTATATACACATATTTAGATTTAACTTGGCTTAGTGTTATTTACTGTGTTTATATTTTCATTCATTTAAAAAAATAGCCAGTTTGGTAATAATTCTTGCATCAGCCCAAAAAATTAAAACACTGCCAGACTTGCAAAATTAACAATATACTTTCTGATAATTCTCACATTATCTTCTCTTGTAAGTGTAAAAGAGGAAGATACAGTAGCTGATGCTCAAGGGAAGAAAACTGTGTTTAAGACATTAGTTTTTCAACTTTTTAAGCCTTTATCACAATTCTACGGGAATTTTGGTAATGGGGATATTTAAAACACCTTAAGAGGCATTACCACAATGATTTTGATCGAAATCGTTAGAGCCATTTTTTAGCATTTGCTGAAAAACATGATTTTTTCAAAGGCAGCTAGCTACCTTAAGAGCATGCCCAATTTGGAAGAAAACTTAAATGACAGTTCCCATGGCCATCATTAAGATATATGCAAAAATTGAACATCGTAGGTCAATCCGTTCAAAGTTATGTTGCCGACTCATACGTAGGATCTAAATTAATTGGTCCTTGCAGGTTCATTTATGGAAGGTAATAAACACAATTGCACTTAAGAAACAAGATCAAAATCCTTCATGTCTTTCTTTTATTGCAGAAGCTCAGAACTACGACTACACACAAACACATTTCTATTAAAAGGAAAGTTTCACGTTCACCAATGAAGCATAGTAGCTATTTTTGCAGTCGATGGGCATCGATCGCCAGACCTTTGGTTTCCCAGCCAGATACTCTATCTACAAGACAAAAGAGATCTCTAGTGTCTGAGGAGTTTAATCTGTTATTTGTACATGAGACCACCACAAAGCCCCCTTCCCAGCGAGTCGCAAAGGGACGAATGACTAAGTTGCTTGAGCGTGCGGCAGCGAGTCGCCGGAGGTTGCTTGCTGTTTTAGTAGAGTCGTAAATACAGACATTTTTTTTTAACTCAGGATGTTCCAAAACATGAAGAAACATTAAAAAATATCTTATCAACCAAAATCCTACTTTTTGTATTAGTTTCGTATTAGTTGAAATTGGATTTTTACTAACTTCATGACAGGAAAAATAACATTTTGTTTCCTCTTGTACAATTTAAAATCCAAATTTGAATCCACAGAAATAGTTTTTTATAATAACTGAGCACTAGTTTACATCAAGATTTGTAATATGCTAAGAATGATTGTTTTGTGCTGTTTGGTAGGATGTTACATTTATTGCAATTATTTACAACTGCATAATTAAATAAATGTATGGATTAAGGTGGTCCAAAAAAGGTTGATTTTATATTTTTAAAGATTTTTAATGGGGCTGCCCACTTAATTTGTTCCTTTTATGTTAAAAATAATTATTGCATTGTTTGAGCCCAAAATTTTAATATATAGATAGCTCAACACCCCAAAAGTTTTGTTTAGGTATTTTATACAGCAGAAAGTAACAAAATTCAAGAAAATGTTTATTTTACTTTGGAAAATTTCTAGCATTTTGAGAGTTAAAAATAATTATAAAAGAATATAATAATAATAATAATAATAATACAAGAGTGACATTTATATGGCAGCAGATGTGCCAGTGCGTGCAAAAGTCTGCTTTTGGCAGTCAGGATAAGTTTGACAATGTTTTTCCACCACATGAAGCAAAAATTGTAGTTGGTTCTCATTGGGTGTTATTTTCCCATTAAACTCTTTAATGAAGGGTAAATCAGCCTTACCATTGACTTCAATTGTTTGTACAATTTTTATAAACCTTCTGATCCTCCCAGATTTCTCGATCTACTTGAAGAACTGCATCTGGTAGGCTCATTCTTTCAAATAACAAAGCTGACTGTTTTGTCACCAAGTCCTCAAATTTCAAGTCCACAAAAACATTTTGAGCTTAATGTTAGGATGCATTTCTTCCATTAATTTCCTTCATAGCCTTTTTCATAATTCTTTTCAGGCTGTCAGGCACTTGATTGTTGCCGAAATAGCAGGGAGTTTGGGATGGTGTGACGTTACTCTAAGTAGATGTTCTATTCATCGAGGTAGAATGAAATACCAATCTAAAATGTTTGAGCAGCTCAAAACTGAATTTCAACAATAGGGTGCTAAATTAACAGGATAGTAAACTGTTACAAAACTTAGCTGGAAAAGAAAATCTCTTTGTTATCGTACCTGGAAAGAGTTCAATTACTTTCAGTGGTCAAATTGCCATTAGCAAATGGAGGAAGCCTTAACCTAACTGTAACTTTTATGCAACATTGGGGCTTAGCCTTCAATGAAAATGTATGTGTTATACACTTTGACACGAGTGTCGTTACTGGCCAAAGGAATTCCTGATATTTTTTGATGATTTGCAATTTACCAGCTGCTATAATTAGTTTCTAAACATTGTTTTATATTTTAAAGTAAATATCACAGAAATGACTACTTCTATTATAACCTGTAATAGTAACGACACATACGGCAAAAAAAAAATCGCTGTTTTAAGGCAGAAATTTATCCGATTTAAAAAATAAAAAATGCTTAAATTTTAGGACATAGGACAATTTTTATAGTCAGAATACTCCATGTTATTTTATACAATGAATAGTGCTAAATTTGGAGAAACACTATGCAATGTCTGACAATGGTAAAGCCTAAAAAATAAAGTTTAAGGTTGATTCATTCATATTTTACAAAATATTGCAAGGGGCAGGTTGTGGAAAGTTCTTATCTTAATATTCAATAGATCAAAACATTCTTATCGTAATTTTACAGTATTATAAATTGATATTTTTATAAAAATGAATATTTTATGCAAATTTTACTGTGTAGGTGATTTTTTATTTTTAATAATTTCTCAGTCTCATTTCAGAAGAAGTAGGGCAGCAGCATTTTATCAGTATTTCGATATCATTTGACTTTTGAGTTTTTGAGCAAGTTTTTGATTCGAGCCCTTTGAAGCATTATTATTATTTTTTTCAAAAAAGGTATAACTTAAAAATATTTATCATTGGGGAAAATAAAGCAATATAAAAATTATGGAAGAAAACCAGATACATACAAATTTCTGCAATTTGTCATAAAAGTGCCCTCAAAAACAGCAGCTTCTTTTTTTTTTTTTTTCTTTTTTGGAAAATTGCATCCAGCCCTTTTTTATTTCTAGGATGAACTCTGGTTGTATCAGTATTTTAATTTGGCACAGTTTGGTGCATGTGTACCATTTCTGTGCAATGTACTAATATAGCTCCCCCATGCAGACCCTTGACAATTCTGTCACAATTACGAGAAAACTGCAAAGAATTTAAATCAATATTGATTTCGATTGAAAGTGGTAGTTAAGAAAGTTGCTCTTTTTGAACTAATTCTAATTTTTGCTAACTTTGGTTTTCCCCCAAAATTAATAACACAATGTGCAATTATTGTAAATAAACTGTTCTTTAAAATCTGTAGTCTTAGTATATATATTGGTATACCATTTATCAATTTTGATTTCACATGAAGGGAGAGAATGGAACTCTCTCTCAGAGTACCCTCTATATAGTCTGCCAGTTGCTGTCTTTTTCGCAACATTGCATTATTCTTTAAAAAAAAAAACTTGTTGCTACTCCCCACAAATGCAAAAACAAGCATAAATTTAAACATAATGTGCCAGACATTCAGCTCGAGACCACAAAATACTATGTATTAAATGGACGATTAAAGTATACATACATAAAGCAAATATAATGTGGTAAAAGCACAATGAATCATAACAGAAACCCTCACAGAATTCCAAAATAAAAAAATTTAACTTGAACTTTCCAACAAAAAACACAATGTACAGTTGTAAGTAAACTATTTGTCATAAGCATAGGTTTTAGCCTTTAAATTGCAGAAGACGAGGTGAATTTTCTAAAAAAAATTAGGTAGGAATTTTAGGGATAATTTCAAAAATATCAGGAACATTTTAGGGATGATTCCTAAAAAGTTTAGGGATAATCCAAAATTTTTATGGATAATTTAAAAAATTTTAGAAATATTTCTTTTAAAGTTAACATAGATTCTTAGCAAATACATATTCTTTTCAAAATATATTTCAATACCAGCAAAAAAATGCAAATTTTAAAAAAATTTAATGTCAAAAACTCTTTAGTAAAACAACAGTTATATAATCAAACAATTATACTATTTTTTAACTAAATTCACTTATTTAATTTTTAACATTCAAAATACTTTAAAAAGAATTATATTGCTTCAACTTTAAAACTTAAACTAACATGTGTTTGGCTACAATTTAAAAATGTTTGTAAATAATTATAATTTTAACCCTTAAAAATTTAATAACTTAATTAAAATATCAAAAAACATGTTCTCCTCTGGAGGAATATCTGAGGATTTTTATGCAGGTTTTGGAGGAAAATCAGAAAATTAGAGGATTAAATTTAAGTACAAGAAACAAGAATTTAAGGAATATTTGGGCGAATGCGACCCATGAAATTGGTATATTATTTACCAATTTTGGTTTTGTATAAACAGAGAAAAAGTGATCGTTGCAAAAAAACACCTTCCAGAATTAATATACAGGATATTTGTTTACCCTTTTGCTTGGAGATCTATTATTATTGTTGCAAGGTAATGCAAGATCGAAAGATGGAAACTCATCTTCGGAGGAAGACATGGCTACATTGTATCACTTGGTATGCCTGTAACACATTAAATTATAATCAATAAAACAATAAAGATAACAATTATTACAAATGTACTTGTAAAAGGATTTAGGCTTTTACTGAAGGGTTTTATTTTAAAATGAAAAAAGATTCAAGTGTTCCCAAGTGCAAAGAATCAAAATATTGTTCCTGATGAAAAATGTAAGGATACTTAATAGGCTGAATTTCTATGCGTATTAGAGTCGTTTGTATTTTTCAACTTCCAAATTTCTTTCCCCCCCCCCCCCCATTTCCCCCCCTTTGGCTATAAAAAGTTTAGAACGATCAATTTTTTAATTAAAAGTGATTAACCCATGCCACAATAAGCCTGAAGTTCATTCATATCCTGTAGTGACATTCGACTGTATTACGCTGTGTACCTCGTCCTTTCACTTGTACATTACGTAAACACAGTAGGCTGCCAAACGCTAAGAAATTACTACAGAATTGTACATCCTCACTGAGAAAGGGGTTTTGAGAGGATTATAGTAATAATATGAATCCCAACAAAAGCATTTCTGTAAAAAAGGTACCAAATTCTTCATGCAAAAACTATGGCCATGAAAAGTATTGACATCTAAAATAGAGCCAAGTTTTAACGTTGTTGTAAATTACGGTAGACATGAAAATTTAAATTTTCAAGTAGTAGCCAGTGGCCGATAGACACTTTCAGTTTAGTAGCCACTTCATGGCGGTCTCTCACTTTACTTTTTTTTTTACCAATTGCCCAGCTAGGGAAGGGGAGGTTGGGGTTTTACCTTTTACCTGAATGTATGCAGTAGCGCATTCAGAATTATTATTATTATTTTTGGAAGAGGATGTTTCAATTCTTTATTTGATTTGTAAATAGTATATAAAATAAATAATATATAAAATGAGATAAAATAAATTTCTTATGTAAATATATAAATCAAAAACACATATTTAAGTTAGTAGTGTTTAATAAAATGTCAATGAATGTACAAAAAAAAAAAAAAATCAAGCACAGGATCTAAGCTTTTTCACTTATGGATGCCTATAGATTTGTTGTGCATCTGTAACATAGCGCTGTAAACGGTTAATAAAAACAAAAAAATCTGTCGGAATCAATTTGAAATATTAAGGAATTTAGGGTTCTAATATATTCTGTTGACAAAAAATGCAAGACAAGAAGTAAAATAACCATGCCTGTAAAGGATGCAGTCAGATTGAAGTTAGTGAAAAATTTTTTAACAGTAAGGCTACCGGTGGCTGAGCTTTTAAGTAAAAATATAACAGAAATAATACGCAAATAATTAAGGTCTTAATATATTTTGTTGACAAAAACGCCAGGCAAAAAGAAAAATATCATGCCTGTAAGTAGAAGTCGGATATATCGATCAAAATAAATATCGATAATATATCGTTACATAGAAAAAAATATCGATACATGATTTTTTTTTGATTTTCAATTTCGATATTTTCTTAAAAATATTGTCATATTGATATATTGCCAACCTCTACTGTAAAGGATGCAGTCAGATTGTAGTTAGAGAATTTTTTTTTACAGTAAGGCAACCGGTGGCCGCGCTTTTAGGTTATAGGATAACTAAAAATATTACAGAAAAAATTAAGGTTCTAATATATTTTGTTGACAAAAACACCAGGCAAGAAGAAAAATAATCATGCCTGTAAAGGATGCAGTCAGATTGAAGTTTGAAGATTTATTTTAACAATAAGGCGGCGGCTGCATCTGCACGGGGAATGCAAGAAGGGAAACTCAAAAATTTTTAAATTCCCTGTAACTTTTCTGAATTCCCGGTTCTGTCACCACCCTGTCAACTCACGAATCCATATCGTGGATGAAAGGATTTTAACGGCGTATACGAACGTGATTACAAGAAAAGAGAGATTTTCATTGATTTGGAAATTTCGGCACAAAAAGCGAAGGTGAGGGGAGGAACAAAAGGTGGACGGTTGATTAGTTTATTTAGTCGCCTCATCACGCCATTTAATCGACCTGTGGCGAGTGGCAACTAGATATTTGCAGGTCTAAATTACGGGCAATGTAAATTAGTAGGATTTTCTTCTCAAAATCCCCTTTCGTAGACCTAAATATCCAGCTACAAAAGTATTTGTGACACTTGACCATTACGTATCCGGTCAAAAAACATTATGCATTCTGGATCACTTGTTTGCTGTATTGGTGCTGTAACGCATAATGGCCAAGACACACAAGAATTTTTGTAGCTGGATATTCAAGCTCTACTAGAAGTATCTAAGTATATTGATTATCAGTGAGTGGTTCTCAAAATATGTCATTTTCAAATTTGATTACCTCAACAATCAGTATAATTGGAGACTTGAAACTTAAAAAAGGAGTCTAACCATAAGACAAATTAATGTCAACACATGTCAATGTAATCAGTAATGCCAGCAGTTAAATATTCAGCATATTAAAACATTAAAACTAGACCATCGCCGAAATGATGGATAATAGATGCACACACAAAGTTAAGGCTAAATATCAGTCGACATTACAGTGAAAAATAAAATTATGTCCATTTTTCCTAACGTGTTCACTGAATTACTAGTTTTGTACTAAAACGTGAGAACTTTAACTATTTACGTTGGATGGTTACGGTTTCACCATTTTTCATGGTCATCGAAATGATGCAAGCTATTGGGGACACAGTAAAGAGAACAAAATAATAAAAACAAGACTAGTTTTTGAAGAAAAGTTCGGTTCTTACTACAATATTCAGAGTTCGTAATTAGCCACAATTTAAAAAAGAAATGAAAATAATTGTTGCATACAATGCAAATGATTATACTTGATACTCGCCAGGGTCCGTTATCTTAATGATGTTTTTGAAAATTGTTTTTTATCAAATTGTTTGCACCGTCCCTCTATTTTTTCCCAAGTTTCTTGATAATAAAAATTATTAAGTTTGTATTTATTAGCCACAATTTAAAAAAGAAATGAAAACAATTGTTGCATACAATGCAAATGATTATGCTTGATACTCGCCAGGGTCCGTCATCTTAATGATGTTTTTGAAAATTGTTTTTTATCAAATTGTTTGCACCGCCCCTCTATTTTTTCCAAAGTTTATTGATCATAAAAATTATTAAGTTTGTATTTATTTTATTTTCCATAGCCATTTTCTTTAATTTCATATATAAAAACACTTGGAGATCGTTTTGGCCCGTTTTATAATTTTGACCCATATGGAACGACCCTGTAGTATTTATTTCAATTAAACTTATAATCAGGCTTGTGCTGGGCCACCGGGACGTATCCCGGTGCGCCCTCCAGTCTGGAAATTTTGGCGCCATTCTGTCAAAACTGACAAGTTTTACGACGAGGCTTATCGTTGATATTGCCGAGCGGCCGGGTTGAGTGTTATGACTGTAGGCTATACTACTGAATGGACTATGATTCTTCCAGTACTCGTGCGGAGCGCCCTTGGCTAATGGGGGAGAGGGGGTGGAAGGGTGGAACGAGACGTCTGCCAAGGCCGTCTCAATTTCGTCTGACTGTTGATTAAGGTGGTTCGAAAAAAAAAAATATTTTTGATACGGATGAGGTGAAAAAAGTTGATACATATCTTGAAAAGAAAAACTGTAAAAAAAATTTGGAAAAAAAAAAATTATATCTTTCGATCGCGCATTCACATCAAAGTTTGGAGAAAATACAAAAAATAACTATTTTTTTTAAATTTCTAAACGTTATATATTTGAAAGGCAATAGTTTGCAATGAGTAGTGAAAGGGTGGTATAACACAGGAAAACACTATTCTATTCATTTTAAAAACATATTAATAATTAAAACTATTCAAAAATACAATTTTTTTGTTAAAAGAAATATACTTTTCTATAAAATGGATTCTAACGTTATATTTTATATATTTTTGTTAAAAATGTTTTGCTTACTTCAAGCTTTCACTTCTAAGTTTTGAATCAATACAAAAAATAAATTTTTCCATCAAAATGTAGAATACACCAAACACTAAATTATCGAAGTATTAGTCTGTATTGTGTGGAATGAAAAATGAAGTAGATAGAACTTGGAAAAAATCAAATTAGTAATTATTCAATAATAATCGTTCACGCATAACTTTTGAAACATTGATAGAAACTGTGTTTTAGCGGGTTTCAATCTGGGTGACTTTTCTCGTAGGGCCTTCTCTTCCTTTGAAGCTCATAAACTTACTTGCTTATTTACTGGATCAGAGCGAACGTGACTGTCATTGGGACTGCCATGAATACTGGCTTTAAATAATCTGACAGATCAAATTGCACGTTGGGAGACCACTACATTGGGATATGCCTCCAAAACTCCAATGAATCAAAAATTGAAGATTAATAGATAAAAAATTAAAGAACTGTAAAAAATTTCCCTCGACTGACTTTTTACGTGTTGAATGTTCAATTCCTTAAGCTGAGATGAAGGTACTGAGCACAGATCAGTTATATCTTGATATTTTTGCAGCGATTAGATCAGGCCAATGACTTGGCCAGCTTGTAAACCCAATCCCCTTTCACACTCCAGATGGCTAACAACAGAAAGCAGAGTGCTTAGAGTACATGCGAGTGAATGTAAACCATCGGATGAACTCAAGCAAGTGGTATTCTTAATTGTTACATGCCACATTGATTTCAAATTTTTTGAAAAGTTAATTTTCTGAAGGACCTAAGAAGATATATGAGGCAATTCGATTGCCTCAATACCTCCCCGAATATTTACAGGAAGTTTCAAACTCAGTTATTGAACGAATTGCTTCCTTCCCTCACACAAAAAATTTGATTTCGGCAATGATTTTATATGAAAGGAAAGATGTAAGAGAACTAAGGCGTCGGTTTCTGAAAACTCGAAAATTTTCCTCGAGAATACAATCAGGCATTTCAAGGCAACCAAGCTTAACTTTATTGCCACAGATTACGTGGAAATAAATTGGAATGCTTGCAATAGGATTCCTTCTTTGTTAAGAGTAACAAACGAACATTTGTTAGTAAAGACTGGCGCATCCGAGGTACACAGCTGTATTGGAGGAAACAGAAGACTGGAAGATTGACTAGTCTGGTTGAGCATAGTTCCAAAATACACGATTTTTCAACTAACAAACAAGTCAAAACCACCACAAAGTTTGTTTCTCATAAATATAATATCCCAAATTTAAAACTGTGCATTGGCGTATCAAAACCTCTTCTATATTTTATCCAAAATTGGGCGAGATTGGCTGATATTGTTTCCAATGACCGATTCACAACGTTCCTCATCGGGATTGGCCTATGTCTTGCGAAATTGGCCAGCGTTTCTGTGTTACTGGGAAAACTGAAATCAGACTTCAACTTGTTTCCTTGTCACTCACAAGCTGTGGAACGCTTGTGTAGAGAGACAAGATAAAAAGTGGGTGGCACTGATGCAAAAGACGTTAGGACAACGTTTTTTTTTTTTTAAAAAGATCCATAATACCAGACTTTTCTACTAAAGTTTCCTTCAAAGTACAATACTGAGATAGAAAGTTCGAGAAAAAAGTTAACCAAATGAATAATAACCTGTTTTTTTTTTAATGTAAGAAATAGCATTAGTACCCATTTTACAGAAAAATCATTATTTCTTACAAAAAATTTAACTTTTGAGTATTTTTAATTATTAATATATGTTTTAAAAATGCATAAAATAGTGTTTTCCTGTGTTATACCACCCTTTCACTACACATTGCAAACAATTGCCTTTCAAATATATAACGTTTATAAATTTTAAAAATTCAGGAAAAATAGTTATTTTTTGTATTTTCTCCAAACTTTGAGGTGAATGCGCGATCAGAAGATATTTTTTTTTTCAAATTTTTTTTTACTGTTTTTCTTATCAAGATGTGTATCAACTTGTTTCATCTCATGCATTTCATATATATATATATATATATATATATATATATATATATATATATATATATATATATATATATATATATATATATATATATATATATATATATATTTTAACCACCCTATGAGTATGAAGATGTCTCAGACGAGAAAATCGATGACTACAGTGATGATGAAGATGATCAAGAAGATGATGATGATGATGAAGACCACGAGATCCAGTGCAAAGCGTCGGCATCATGCAACAGTTGTATCAAGTGTGCATATAAAATTGTATTAGAATATAACATGTACTGTTTACAATACCCAGAACTTTCAAAAGTATATAAATTTTTTCTAACCATCCCATTGACTTAAGTTTCTTGCCAACAAGCATTTTCTAAATTGAAATTTATTAAAACCAGATTGAGATCGTCTTTGACAAACGAAAATTTAGAATCTTTACTGTTAATGCACTCAGAAGCTGATATTTTGAACTCCATAGATCCAGACACCGTTATTGATTATATTTGCCACTCCAGCTTCGAATTAAAAAGACTTCTTCAGGTCTAGTTTGTAAATTCAATCAAAGAACATTACATTTGTGAACATATTTGTTTTTGTTACTTTCCTTAAGAAATTAAGTAGTAAATGCTGGTAACTTTTTTTGAAATGTATGTAATGTAAAATTGTTTCCTCTTAATTTTCTTGTAGTTTACCAAAATTGCACTAATTATATTTCAACTACTACTTTGTCTTTTATTTTGCCCTAAGACATTGCAAATATTTGAAATGGATCAAATGAATATTAGAATTTTGCAAACAATAAATGGTCATTTTGTTTGACAAATACCAGTACGATATATGTAAGTGTGATGGTCCGTTCATACCATGACCTGCTGCCAGAAAAGCATATTGTACCCAGCGTCATGTGCGATTAACGCTTTAGTTATTATATTCCATACCCCCCGGTAGTCCTCCCCCTGTATAGTGCTGGCGCCCTCTGGCCAAGGCCGTCCACCGCCCTAACAAGGGGTCCAGCACGGGCCTGCTCATAATAGGAATACTCAACTTAAAATAAAATCAATTTTGACTGTTTCTGCTGATTTCCCAGTTTTGTGGATCTTGTTCAATGAACTGCAGGACATTTTAATAGTAATCTTCAAAGTTTTGCTCATTGTTTGAAATGAGTACTTAGCTTGACCTCTGTATCATCAACAAATACAATGCAATAGACCAGTTTCAGGACCCAATTTTGTCAAATAGATTACACCCATCTAGACCTTTCCTACAAGTTTCATTTACAGTTACAGTCTACTACAAAAAATAGCAAACCCCATGCAATTGTGTTTTCCAGGAAACACAGAAAACTAAAAGACTGCAGTGGAATATCTCAAAGATCATTTCGGTCAAAAAACCATTCTTATCCTAGTGTACAATAGGGATATTCTACAAGTTGCGATTGCCAACAAGACAGCCAGAATGGATTTATGAATCTTATACACAGGGTTCATACTCAATTTATGATAGTAAAATTCAGGAGTTACTAAGGAGTTTTTCTGGATTTAAGTACAGAAAATTCAGAAGTTAACCGGGGAAAAAATTACATGTCTACTAATATATTTTCCCTCTACGCGCCTGGTTGTCGAGAATTGTGGTGTATTCTGGGACTGTTCGAAGGTTTCGCTTTATGGCTGTAGTGACGAAGCGCATGCACAGTAGACTCTGAAGTACGGTAAGAATTTTGAATTTCAGAGACGTTTAATTGAATATAAAAAAATACCATGTTTAATGGTTTTACTAATCTTTTTACCCTTCGATGATAATTTTTAAGGAGATAAAAAGAAATATCAGGAGTAGAAACACAATTTTCAGGAGTTATAAGGGCCCTTATAATTAAAAAAAAATTTTCAGGAATTTCAGAAGGTGTGCGAACCTTACATACAGTAAACTGTCACTCTAACTGCATGTGCTGGAATCCTTTAGGTGCAACCAAACTCATCCTTTCACATCTCCTGTATCCTTTTGTAGTCTGCGCAACCAGCCAAAGTTATTGGAACTTGGGAGAGAAGCAGGGGTAGAGGAAACAAAGCTGATGTTGGCAAGTTAAATCTTGAATCGCTAATTAATTTTTTTTTTTAAATGAAGTTGACAGTCAGTTAAGATTGCCAAAGAGTCACTTAACAACAGACTCTGTTGCCTCTTAGAAACAAAAAAAGTTTTATGCAATATCGTAGATCTGCTGCCATAGTACATGAGATGTTAGCTTCACAATGTAAAAATGTTTCAAATGATTCCCACAATAATAAGAAATCCGATTGCTGTAAATTTTGCTTATAACATTGTTCATTGATGTAAATGAAATATTTTATAACTTTATAGTTGGCCTTTCACACTATATCAACAGATGTTTTCCTACGCAGGGGTGGGAAGTGCTAAAGCTCAGTTTGGAGCAATTTTGGAGCAGCAAAATTTAACGTTTGGAGCAGATTCTCAAAAAATTGGAGCAGCAAAATTTAACTTTTGGAGCAGAATAAGAGAAAATGTAGCAGCAAAATTCAAAGATTAACAGCAGAAATATAATAAATTGTAGCTGATTTAACAACAATTACAAGAATTAAAATTTAAACTTGTATAATTTCATTTTTCTACAAAAAACATGTATTATTAAATTTAAAATTATAAGATATACATACAATTACAACATAAATATAATTTGCAAATTAGCAAAATTAGAAGGCCAAAACTACTTGTGTTGAAAATTTCTGAGCTGTAACCTTATAGAAAGTAGTTTCGTAATTTTTTTTTATTAAAAAAAAACTAATTAAATTTTAACATTCTGTTTTTAAAAAGTCTAATAAAAAAGAAGGCCAAAACTACTTACGCTGAAAATTTCAGAACTGTACCTCTATTTGAAGTCGGTTTGTAAAAAAAAAAAAAAAAATTAAAAATTAACTAATTAAAATTTTAACATTCCATGTGTCAAAGGCCAAAACTACTTAGGTAAAAAATTGTAAGTAAAGTTTTACACCTATTTTAAGTAGCTTTCTATAAATCCACTGACTCTTTGTTTTATTATTATATAAGACTCGTTTGTATAAAAATAGCAATTCTTATAGCAAAAATAGCAATACAGTAAAATTAAAATGTTTCTAAATTTTTTGTGAATGTTCTAAAATTTTGTGAATTTTTTTTTATTTTCCAAATCGGGTCAAATTCAGCGTCAAAACGGCGATTTTACCCTACATGGCCGTTCTATAAACTTATAAAAAAGTGGTGTTTGTTTTTAAATCGGAAACATTCCAGGATTTTGATTACATTTTTGTAATACTTTATTCCAAAAGTAAAACGGCCGTTTAAAAGTTAATTACCAACAGCCAACAAGTAAATTACAAACACATCCCTAAATTTAATAGAAGGTATCGTCATTACGCGAGTCGGAGCGGAAATATTCTTTTTAAATGCTTAGTAAAAACATTTGATAGTTATACACCTTTAACTTTTTACCAATTCCTTTCTTCTATTTTATTCCTTTCTTTTATTTATTCTTTCTTATATTTAGAGCAAAAGAGGGTGTGTTAAAAATCCGTCGAAACACACTTAATCAAGGTACGTACGAAATGGCCATCCGTGCTAACTAGTAATCGGAAATTTTGAGGCTGCCCCCTAAATATTATTTAGAAATAACGCAAGTGATTTCAGCTATCAGCACCATCGATGATCAGCACTCGGCGATTTGAATTTGTCTCGATGCAAGGCGCGTTTGAACATGAATGCGCATGCGTAAATGTCGATTTCAGAGGGATAATCCACACATTGCATTCTGTTAGCGGAAAAAATTGAATGTTTTGCAAATTCGTGCGAAAACGGCCCTTGAGATTATCGTAATTTCGTCTCCACATAGATTTGGCGTGCGTAATATGGTTTGGCGCTTTAGCGTGCACGTTTAAAGGAAGATTTAAAGCAAAATTGGCGCAGAATTGCACTTAAATGTGGCTTTGTAGCAGGTTGGAGCAGGATATCACTTTTGGCGCGCGCTGGCGCAATTGGCGCAGAATTCCCACCCCTGCCTACGCAAATCTTTTTTAATTTAAAAGTTAATTTTTTCATATTTTTTGATAAGATGTTCATTTCATCATATTTTCAATTAAAACTGTCTTCTTTTTTTCTTTTTCAACCAATTCTCATACCAATTTAGACATGCTACATCTTCATTGCAAAAAGAAGCTGAACTTCACAGAATAAAGTATAGCAGGGCAAACCAACAAACAACATTTTTTAACATACTATTAGTCTAAAACAATGGTTCTAAATCTTAACATTGAAGTATACATTAAAATTACTGAAAAAAATTACATTAAATTTTAAAACTCAACAATAAAATTGCAACAATTAAAGATGAAGGTAAATTCCTAGTTCACGTTTATGGGTTGGCGCACTTTTGAAAAGTTGGCGACAAAGCCAGAATGTCGCCAATTTGGAATTCCAATATGAAAAAGTGAGAAACAAACCAGCTCCATGATTTGTGGTATAGAAATGTTGAAACCAAAGCACGTCAATAAAAAAATGGGGTTACCAAATTTAGAACTTTATCGCCTACAAAACAGCGCCAAATCGGCTTGGCGATATTTTAACGTCAACTAGGAATAGACCAAGATGAAATTATTGAATGCAAAACTGTTGGAAGTAATACGACAGCAGAAAAATATGCAAGATCTTACTTTTGGATCCTCCTAGATTCTCCCATGAAAGTTGAGGGTCACATAATCAAGACAGCACCTTTCACTTATGCATTAATACTTTTTAAAAACAGAAGCTTAACTCTAAAAAACTACGAACTTACAGGAACGAACATATACTTAAAATTAAAATACCAGTGTCAATTTGTTTATGGTAAGATTTCCACTGCATATTTCTGAAATCAAAACACGAACTAAAACCTAAAAGTCTAAGAGTTTAGTTGTTTACTGGTTGAATTTGGAGGAATGGGAAAGCGGGCGATAACGCAAAGCCGACTTCTATAGCAACGCCCTCCGATTTGAAGAATCTCCCACAAAAGCAGCAGATGTTTCCCCATACCGCCACAGGTGTCGCTAGCTGACTGGAATGGGCGTGAAAACAAAGGTTTGTTTGACTCCCAGAGTAACTGATAAAAACAACAAACTGCCCATGTCCCTCTTTTTTTTAGCTTATCTGCTTCCAGGAAGCGCATATTGAAAAAAACATATCAAAACAAGAAATTTGTTTGTGTTTACATTTCTTATAGAGCCGATCAAATATTTAAAAAAAAAGTATGTGAATTGATATTACTTTTACAATAATACACATTTCTTATATTAAAATGTAATTATTCTGGCTACTATTTCTATTTTCAGTAGAACAAGAATATTTTTTGCAGGTTAAATTTCTATAAACTAATACATATAAAGTAATTTTATCGTTTTAATAATACATTTTCTGCTTAAAGTTTTCTTATCATACAAATGAAGATGGTAAACAAGAAGTTTATAATTTCAATTATACATTTTTCTTCAAAACCAAAGTTATTTCTTTCAATTTCAACACGATAAGAACACCTTTTACAGATTGCTAACTAATAATATTAAATTACTTCGATTTTTCTTTGTTGATTTTTTAATATGCATTGATGTTATGTTGAAAGAATATGAAAAACAGGCTCCTTATGTTCATACGGAAATATGTTCACTTGGAATTTGTACAAACAATGTATATTAAACTCTAAAACATATATAAGAATACATCGAAAGGTTTCGAAAAATATATATTAAAAAAAAGTATTATTAAATATGTTTTAGAGTTAAATATACATTGCTTATACAAATTTCATGTGAACGCATTTCTGTATGAACATAATGAACCTTTATCATGTTCTTTCAACATAAAATCAATGGATATTAAACAAATCAACAAGAAAAATCGAAGTAATTTTAAAAATTATTAGTTAACCATCTGTAAAAGGTGTTCTTATCATGTTGAAATTGAAAGAAATAACTCGGCTTTGGAAGAAAAATTAATAAATGAAATTATAAGCTTTTTGTTTACTATCCTCATTCGTATAATAAAAAACTTTAAGCAGAAAATGTATTATTAAAATAATAAAATGAAAATAAAAAAGTAGCTAGAATAATTACATTTTAATGTAAGAAATGTGCATATCATTGTAAAAGTAATATAAATTCACATATTTTTTTTAATATTTTATCGGCTCTATAAGAAAGGTAAACACATTCCCCCCCCCCCCCCCTTTTTGTATGTTCTTGTTCCACATACGCGCTTGCTGGAAACGATTAGCTGAAAAAAGGGGCGTGCACAGTTTGCTGCTTCTATCAGCCAAACTTTTGTTATCTTTATTTTTGTGCCCAAACCACCTAGCTAGCAGCACCTGTGGCGGTTTGGGGAAACATATTTGATGCCTCTGCTTCGATGGGAGATTCTTCAAATCAAATTCAAAAATCTACCGTAGTCGGCTTTGTATGGAGGGCATCTTCAGAGCATTTTTACAAACAGTTAACTGCTGTTTTACTCAAAACAACATGAGATCTGAAACATATTTATTATGGCCGTTAATGACCATTGTAACGATTTTGTCAAAATATCTTTATTAAGTTATGCGAATACTCAATCGCATAATATTAAAATAATTAATCTAATATTATAGGTAAAAAAAATAATTTTTTCTTTTACTGAATGCAATACATTCATTATCCTACATATATTATCCTTAATATATATTGCGCTTGTAGGGAGACAGATATTCGATTGCGCTACATATCGAGGGATATGAATTAATGTAAAAAAAATATGAACATATCCATTTTATAAAAAAACTTAGGAGCAAAAGTATGCACAACAATAGAAAAGAATCATTAAACAATAAAGAAAGAGTAGTTTCATTCATTTACCTTTTAATATTATATCTGCAAACACATTTTATAAGTAAAAAAATTTAAAAATTAGAAAACATAAGCCGACATAACAAGGAGTCACTGTATTACATAAAGGATCATTGAAAGTAAGAAGACCCACCTAGACTACCTCTTCTCGTCATAAATGAAATTGGTGAATGGCAATACTTATACATTGTTTTCTTTTTAATCCACTTATGACTTTAGAAATGCATACACTAAACTGCTTTAAACCATCCTAATGTTAGTTCTAATGGCGCAGTGGGTAGGAAACTTTTTTAGTAGATACCAGGAAATATTTAATAGAATAAAAAAGAAAAACTGAAGAAGGTTATTGACTAAAGATTTATTTTACATAATCATTTTGGTTTTCACTCATTTCAATGAACAAGATATTGATTGATCAACATGCATGTTAAAGTCTTCATAATCTTATGCAGACCATTACCAAGTTAGTCAATTATTTGTCAGTTTATTGTTACTTAAAGTTCTATCCAGCTCCAGACAAACTGAAAAAAGAATCATAACTAATAATATTTTGTTTTTAAGCAGTTGATTTTGTCTTGTCTTAAAATCCATACTTCAATTTAAAAGAAACCATATAACAGCCTAAAGATCACAAAATCAATGAATCATTGACAAGAATAATTCATGTTTATGTTCTTGTTCACTTTTGAGTTTTTTATTTGTGGCACATAAGCTCTTAAAATGTAATGTATTTTCTTTAAATTGGTTATTCATTGTCAGGGGTCTATGAAGAAAATTTGGGTCCTTCTTCACAAAATTCCATGTCCAAAAAACGGACCCTTCACAAAATTCCATAATCAACAAAAGGACTCTTCACAAAATTCCATGTCCAACAAACTGACCTTTCACAAAAAAAAACGAACCTTCATAATATTTCCAGTTTGAAAACAGACCAATTACAAAACCACAAACTTTATTTTATCCAAAAGAAAAAAACAGCCCACTTGCCTGCATCTTGGCTTTAAGGAAGTGAGATCATGGACGCCAAACCAAGTGTTCAAAATATATAAAATTGGAAATTTTTCACGAAATTAATTTTTTTCACAAAAATAGGACCCTGTAAAAAAAACCTTGATAAACCCTTGATTGTAGATCTAACATGTTGCAGTCATTTGTTGAACTGACAACAAATGGATACTGAAAATTGAAAACCAGGACCAAGGGGATCCCACTGAAAATTTAAGGGTGCGAAATGTTGCACAACTTTTAATTACAGTGTAATACTGGTCACAAGATTTAAATTTGACTTGGATTGGTGAAATAAACCATTTTCGTGTCTATATATACATAAATTTTAAAAAAATTGGCCAGCTTGACAATAAGAATTACATTGCCCAAAAAAAATATTATCAAATTCATGATAGTTATTAGATTATTCTTTTAAAGGCCACTGATGTTATTTAAAAACACCTCCATCCTTCCTCATGCTCTTTGTTGTTATAAATAACAGTTTATGATTTTATTAAGCAACTAAATAAAATAAGAAAGCAATGCCAATAATTGAATTTACACCAGGGTGCATGTTACAAAGAAACAATCTACACTTTCCCTCACATGCATAAAAGTATCACTAAAACTGCAATTAGATATAATAATAAACTGTTCATTACCATTTTATAACAAAACATTCCCCTTTCTCTAACTTCCCCTTTCTTCCAACTCTAGAGCAGCTTCTGCCCCAAGATTTGTTTACATAAAATCAGTGCCAAGATAGGAAATTAGGTACTCTTCCATTAGATGGGTACCAGTTGTCACCAAGCTAACATGTTTACACATTTAAATGATGAGTAAATGTATCTCCAAACCTAAATGCTTACGGTTTGTAACAGGGTTACTATAGCAACCCTATAACGGATCGGGTACTTTTCCATCAAAGGGGGGGGGGGGGGCGTTGGTATTTCCAAGTACGGTACAGATTCTGCACCAAGATTTGTGTACATAAAACTGCGCCAAATTATGGCAACCATAGGCAGTTCACTTGTTATTAAAATATGATGGTTGCTGCCATTTATTGGCAAAAATCACCTAGGCACAGAATCTGTACCGTACTTGGAAGTTTTATCCAAATTTTATACAATAGCCAACGGGCCCCCTTTAACGGAAAAGTACCACAGTTTGTTATAGGGATTATAAATAATTAAAAGCTGTGGTTTTGATGAGTTATCGCTGCAATTTGGTGGTTTTTTCCTGGTACCCTTTTAACAGAAGAGTACAAGAAATTATTTACTCTAATCATTTGCTAATAAACAAAAGCTATTGCTATTATTTATTGACAGTAATCGTCTTGGCACAGACTCTGAAAAGGAGTTGGAAATTCAGCCAAATGTTTTGGAATTTATCCACTTCATCGTAAATAATTAACTCATTCCAGCCAGATGACACAACAGCTGGGTTCACAGGAATTACCTGTAAGGCTAGATGAGGCCACATTTTATTTTTCAGACCCTTACATTTTAAACACCCCCACCACCACAGATATAAAAGGCAATTGTTTGAACTTTCTCAGACTCTCAATCAGACCCGTTTCATGGTTGAAGCAACATTTGCTTCATTACATATACTGAAAATTTATAGGCAAGGCTGGTAGAGCAGGAAGGAATGGGTCAAGATAAGTTTTTAATACAAAGTTGGCAAATAAAATTAAGCGCAAAACTGGGATTCCACAAAACTATTTCAAAGAAAAAGGCCAAATCAATAAAAAAAACTTTCCAGCAGAAATAGAATGAATTGTAACATTTTAAAGCGCATTAGAAGGTCCCAATGAAACCTTTTACATTACTAACGTGGATAGATACAAAAAACAATGAAATGAAACCTCAAACTTAAGAAGTCTTAAACTCATTGAAAACCACAAAGAACAAACTTTGTTTTTGATTTCAAAGGTTCATTTACAATCAAAATCAATTACTTACCCATTACTTGACCGCAATAAAATATTTAGAAAATGCCACATTCTGCCATACAAGTTCCAAATCACAAAAAACAACAACGTTGCATTTTCTTTCTCACCTCGAAAGCACAAACAATCAATCTATTTTATTAGCTTCCCTAGAATATAAAAATAGATCAATATTACATTTACTATCACGAGCATGAAAGGTTAAAACACATCGTTAGTTCAGTGGAGAAGTACTCCATTGTTTTTATTTTTTCCCCACCTCTGTGACTTGTGATGGTGGTGGTGGATCTCCGACGTTCATGCATTAGTCTTAACTGAAAAATCATCTTTTCAAGTACCCAAATGAAAGTATAGCATTCGGTCCAAAAAAAAAAAAAAAAACTGTTTTTTTTTTTTGTTTTTTTTTTTTGTATTACTCCACGTTTGCAATACTTTCATAAAAAGGCTTTAATGACGTAAAAAGTTAAAAAACGAATGCTTTCAACACAGAGTTCTCTTTCCTTGAGCATTCCTCATCAACGATCGTTTTTACTTCTCCCCTCAGTTTCACTTATAATAAAGGATAATATAAGGATTATCAAAAAGTATATCGCCTATATCCCCATGTTGGGGAAGTTTTATTCCTTTTTTTTTAACCCGCACAAGAATTATCGCACAAAATATCACCAAACTGGCCATTTTTTCTAAATGAATGGTAAAAATATAAAAACGGTAAATTACACAAATTGACACTAGTATTATAGTGTAATTGAAAGTTGTGCGATATTAAACCTCTAGTTTCTCCTGAATTGTGAGTAAAAACTACAGGTTTGCTATTTATTTAAGTTTTGTTCACAACCATAGAAATTCTACCTTCGTTTTCAATTCTAAGCTTTATTTAAGGAAGTTAGTGTAATAACTTTTTAACTCATTGGCGGCTGGTGCATTGGGCCAGGGGGTGCCCGGGCCCCCTCACTTTTTGGGACTCTGGTCCCACTTATACATACTTGATGACAGTGGCGGATCTAGGATTTTCCTGAGGGGGGGGGGGGCGCAACACCTGTGCCTTAGCCAGGATGAAACCAAAAAATTAAAAAAAAAAAAAATCTATGCAGTGTTCTAGAAATATACTTCAAGATAATCCGTATCCATTGATTGACCCCCCCCCTCCCCCTTTTTCGTCACATTTCTGACTCCCTATCTTAGCGTAAGGTGAAATCAGGCGCGGCTTTAGGGGGGGTGCGGGGGGTGCGACCGCACCCCCCATGATGTATCTCGTCAAAATTATTTTTAAATGGCCGTTTCCTCCAAATACAAAAAAAAAAAAAAAAAAAAAAATTACATTTCTTTAATATTTGTAAGATCTATTTTTTATTTAATATCAATATCGATGGATGTAGAGGGGGTAAACAAAATTAAGCTTTTTCTGACATTTTTCATGTTTCATTAATACAGAGTCTTAAGCCACCTAACCGAGCTCCTTATTTCACAATTCGTAGAAGGAATAGGCTTGAGAGGGGACGAATAGATCGCGATTGTGATGACATGCAATGTGCCGGTCAACGAATCTTTATCCCTTGTGTGATTCTCAAATTAAAAAATTTCTCACAATACCATTAAAAAATTTCTCAATTTCAGCACGATTTTCTCATTTGTGAGTAGGAGATGGGGCCAATAACTGGCAAGTTTTTTATTCCAATTAGCATTCTGCAGGTATACTTCTTGTCTTCTTGATCAGAGGGCAATTAATTATACAGGTTTAATATCGGGGTGCCATCGCACCCCTAAACGTACAAAAAATCATGCACTAAAAATATTAAAAAAAAAAAAAAAGAACCTTTAATTATAATTGGAAAATAAAATGCCTAATTCCTAATTAAAAAAAAGCTTTGATCAAATCAGTACAATAGCATTACTGCAATTCTACAGAGGTTGTAAGAAGTTCCGATGAAGAAGCTATCGCTAAATTAGGACCAAGAAAAGTTTCCCTTCGTTCTCTCCAGAAGATCAACAAAAACGACCCCTTCTTTCTTGACCTTGAATTTGAAACTAAGGACACAAAGCAATAAAACTTGTGGGGCATACTGTCCCCTCCCATGCACGTGACATTGCACCATTGTGAGTTGCAAATTACTAAAATGCCTCTACTCTGGGTGGAAGTGACAAGTGAATGGAATGGTCATTTTTGCTTGAGTTGGAGTGTGCGTGCGATGTCAAGACTTTGTTTCTTCAATTGGTATGGCAGTGCAAGATAATTGACAGTAATATATAAGCATGATAAGATTTTTTAAATGTTACTATTTATTTTACAAAATGTAATATTTCATTAATAATTTGTTTCAGTTTAGACGTTTGCTTTTTTTTTCTAAATATGTTTGAATATTTCATTTTTTACAGAATAATCAGAAGTAGTGATTTATACTATACACTCATATTTGACATTTTATGCAATTATCAACGTAACTCTCAATTCAATACCACCAGTATATGAATAGATTATAATAAAATATGTAATTCTTGTAAAAATAAACTGGTTTTACTGGATTAACCCCTTGTATCTGCACCCTTTCATATGCAAAATCATAAAAGTCCTTTGATAATGTCAAACAAAATTGCTTTCGTAAATTATAAAATTTAATTTATCCTTAACAGTATAAAGTGAGTTCCATATTACCTTTTAACTTCTTTTCAAAATATTCAGGATCATAGCCAAACACGTTTTTAAATATTGCTATATGCTCCAATCTCACACCTCGCGAAAATTCACCGGATCGAGCAATATTTGGCTCTCTGTAGTCTGTTTTCAAATTGAGTAAACACTTTACAAATTTTGACTAGTAATCTCGCGTCGATTGTTGAGCTACTTCTTGATAGTTTTCTGAGGATTCTCTTATTTAAGATGAAGTCCATTTTTCCCTTGAAAGACCATCTGGTAGATGTTCTCTGCTTGATAAACAAACTAATCAGAATTTAACGTTGTTCCGGTGCAATATCTGGAAATATCCGGTACAGCGACATTTATTGCTACTAGAATATCAAGTAATTTAACATATTGTAATTTCAAAACTGGTCAGCTTAGATTGCAAATTTGTAAATATTGCGCATTCGCAGCTTTTGACAGTTTTTATTTGTTCTGTTAAATAAAAGTCAAAATTGTTTTGTGCGAGTTGATTATTTAAGTATAAATTACTGAAATATTAGGAACAATACCGATGACTTACAAATAATTTAAATCATTTAATGTTAAAATCTTTTTAAATGTTCTTTTTTTTTTTTTTTTTTTTTTAATTTTAATTTTAAATGTGTTTTTGTGTGTGTGACTCAAAATTGATGGTAATATGACTACTAATATATCTAATATGAGACACAATATGTAACCGATTAGAGATGCTACTTGTGATGAAAAAGCAGGTCCTATGGTTATATGAAAATTATTATTATTACAATTTCACCTGCTGTAACTAATTTAGTTTGGAATTTTATATGAATAAAACGCAGAGAGTTAAAGCAAACTAATTTTCAGATAATGTTAAGTTTATTGTTTGAAAAACCTGCTGCTTTTTTTTTTTTTTTTTTTTATTATGGTGATTTGTGTGTTGACGGTTTAAGATGGGCTTTGAGTACATTTTCCTAATTTAAGTTCTTTTTAAATCATATTTATAAGAGAAAATATACAGTTATGTTAAACCAATCTCAAAATTTATATTAAAGTACAGGTTGGGTACAATAAAAATCCATCTTTTTAGAGAATTTTTGCAACTAAAGGAAAATATAAAACTTTAAGATGAAAAGGGCTTATATGGCTTATCAATAAAGGCTTATCAATATCAACTTATATCAATAAAGTGGTCTAGATAAAATGTCTAGGCGTACATGGTCAGCATAGCTCCTAAACGAATTGACGTACGATATTCAAATTTGGTGTGCGGGCTAGTGGTAGCCATGGGACCTACGATTAGGTTTGAGCATTCACATAAGGGTGAAATCATGAATCTAATGCCTCTTAAGGTGTTTTAATCGCCCCCACCTCCGAATTTCCCGTAGAAATCTGATAAAAGCGTAAAAAGTTGAAAAATGTGTGTCTTTAACGCAGAGCTCTCTGCCCTTGTGCATCGCCCATCAACTATTGATATCTTTCTGCTTTTCGTTCAAAAAAGGACAGTGTAATGTCTATTGAATATCATCACCAATTTCGTCGGTTATGCGTTTTTTTTATTATTATTATTACTATTTTTCTTGTCCCACGTAAAAATTATTGCCAAAAATATCGCCAAACTCTCCATTTTCATTTAAATGAAGGAAAATTTGGAAACAGTAAATAATACCATATCAAATTTGAATGCAGTGACCAATATTATAGTGTGTAGTCTCAAGTTTATGTAACTTATATTTTAATTTACTAATGTGATGTCAAACAGAGTTGAAAAGAATTGTTTAACTTTGGAAATTATTAAAACCTTATGAATATAGAGTGTTACGTACCTGCAATGCTGTCTAAAGTTGTTAAAAGATCTATCGCCTTTTTCTGCATCAATTGATTTATGATGTTGAATGTATTGGTAAATTAACTTGTATAAAAAAGTTGAATTTTCATGGTTGCTGAGCTTTTTACACTTCACCTAATCTGCATGAGATATTTTTTTGTGCTCTTAAATATTTTTTGTTTAATAAAAAATACTAAATATTTAAAATTTAATTTTTTATTACATTTTCGGGGTAATTTGTTACATGGAGTGCAAAAGAGGATTGTCAAACCCTCTAATTTTTATTTTTCATTGAACCCTGATAGTATCATACTAATTGATGATACCCCTCCCCCCCCCCCTCTTCCCCAAGTTGACAAACTATCACCGCCACTGTAAACACTCCCGTTCATAATCGCACCCCCCTTGATTGACCTCTAAATCCGCCCCTGGGTGAAATGCCCAGGTTATACCAAACTTACTTTTCAATTTAAAAAAACAAAAAACTCCCCCCCCCCCCCCACTCCTCAAAAAACACCCTTCTAGGCTAGATATTTTTATGAACTCCTTTGTTTCTTTATACTTATGACAAATAAAACGTTTTTGCAAAGTTTCATGAACGGACCAATTTTTTATTTTTTAATGCCGCATTTTACCTTTCCTTGGATTTTACATGTGTTTTCGTTTATAAAAAAGAACTGTAACTTTTTTTAGATTAGTTATATCGTTTTGCTTTTTTTCATTCGATTCAGCATAAAAAAAAGTACTCTAAAAACATGTGTCACATGCCTAGATTGCTCCAAAATTAATTTTTCAGCCAAAAAACTCCCTGACCCCCCCCCCCCCCCAAAAAAATCCCCTTCTTTGCTAGATATTTTTATGGACTCATTTGAATATTCATTTTCATGACAAATATAGAACATTTTTGCCAAGTTTGATCAACGAACCAATTTTTTTGTTTTTCTTATGGTCTTGGGTACTATTTTACCAATACTAATACATATATTTGGTGCGATTTTATATATCCATATTTTTTTTTACTTTCAGTTACCTGTATGATATAAAAGTATTGAATTCGGTAAAAAAAATCGCTTTTATTGCATTTCTACACGTTTTGGGACGTGATGAGTTCAAAAAAATGTTTGTGCCTGTTAGTTATCAGCATAACTCCAAAAACGGATTGACCTGCTATGTTCAATTTTTATGCACAGGTTGTTGATGGTCATGGGACCTGGCATTACGGTTTTTGTCAAAATTGCACATGTGCATTAAGTAGCTGATTTTGAAAAATTTACGTTTTTCAGCGATTACCAAAAAATGGTTTTAATGATTTTGATTAAAATTGCTATAAAAATGCCTTTAAAGGAGTTCTAATCATTCCCACCTCCGTAGAAATAAGATAATGCGAACGCCCATCAATGACTGTTTCTGCTCTGTTGCTCTTAAAAGAAAGGATAATGCAGTGTTTATTGAAAAATATATCACAATTTCCACCGTTTCAGCGGCGTTTTTTTAGAATAATCACCAAACTGGGCACTTTTTTTAAATAATGAAAATAAAATAGGTAAATTATATCAATCCGGTGACAAATTAAAAAAACATCGCATACTGAAATATTTTGTTCCAATTCTTCAATTATAACTGGAAGAGAGAGATTGTAGGAGGATCATTGTATTTTAAAAAATTTACGAACTTGATTTTGAGTTGCAATATTATTTTACTTCTTTCACGAAACTTTTGAACAAGAATCAGAAGTTTCATAAAAAATATGTTTTGGAAGAATAGGCTTAGAATAAAATTAGAGTAATCTTAGCCTTCTCTAAAAGTATGTATATATATTATGCCGTATGCATTATAATTACTTATAAAGTGCAATATTTCTTGCATTACTTCTGCAATAACGGGGGGAAAAAAAGGGAAAAAAAAAATTTAAAGTATGTCCAGGTGAATATTTGTACAAAACTTTTTAAATTATCGTAAAAAATATACACATTTATTTTGTTAATTCATTCGTTTAATTTCGTACAGGGTTTGAAAGCGATATTTTTTTTAATAATTATTTCTGCTACTGTAGTGCTACTTTACACAGATAATACTTCTTACAAAATTGTTTATAAGTCTATTTTATGTAAAAAAAAAAAAAATTGGCATACCTTTCCAGTGTGGTGCAAGAGAGAATTGTTAATCGAAATTCAAATATGACGCTTATTTACAAGCAGAAGCAGAAATTAGAGCTGGACGAGTTCTTATGCAGTCAACAAATAACCTTCGTCTTCCTTTCTTTCAAAAGTTTTAAGATTTAGCCTATTACCATGTCCAGTTGAATGGGGGTGGCCATTTCCGGGGGTAACCCAAATATTCAACCTCTCATTATTTTTTCCCCCCTGGTTGGCGTTGGACATTGCGCATGTGAGTCAAAATCTCTTGCTCCCACTCGACAGAAAAGGGATCGGGTATCAGGGGTCCAAGATATCTTCAAGGTCAAGAGGGTGGAGGTTTGAATACTTGTACAGTCTTCCAACATCAGTTTGAATGGGAAGAGAGAAGGCTATAAATAGAACCTTCGTACAAAAATAAGCTCTTTTTTTTTGCTTTTTTCGGAAATTAGATGAAGGTTAAAATATAATTGTTGCTTGAACTTATTGAAAAAAACTTGTAAAAAAAAATATTTTTATTATTATTATTTTTTTTTTCTTCTGTAAATTGTAAAAAAAAATACTCCACCTGAGGAGGGGGCGCGCGCCCCCCGCGCCCCCTGGCTGGATCCGCCATTGCTTGATGATGATGTTTTGGAATTTCTGTAAAATATATTTAAAATGCAGGACAAATGAAAGCAGTTATTAACCTCACAATATTAACTATATTGTGCGTAGAGCAATAGCTCTCTTGCCACAAACTCATGAAAATGTCAATCAACCGCAACCATTTCAATAAAAGCACACTCCGTTCAAGACTCCATCATAATGACCTTGAAGTCTATCCGCTGGGACGCAAATCCTTGAGGGATAAACGATCCCTTTCTCGGAGACCTTGAAAAGAACATAGCTTGTAACCAGGTCCTTCACTTCTTGTGTTTTTAAGGGAGAGGGGGTGGGGGGGGGGGTCTTTCGCCTACAAAGTTATTAATTTACTGCAAGTCTATATAAGGAATGGTCCACTTTTGTGTGTTGGGCAAAAGTAGTCGAGCTCGAACTTGAACTGTCGAAAGAAGGGTTGTCCACAGTGCAAGCGTACAAGAAAATGACAGTGAATTAAATTAGGAGAGCAAGAGAAAATAGACAGAAAACTACAATTATACATGGTGAAAAGGAAATTAAATTTTCAAAAAAGAAAAAATCGGTAAGATCATTTAATTTTACCCCTTATATTTCAAATATAAGCGTAAGCTTTTCTTAAAAAAATAAATTTTTAAACAGAATCGTGATTTTTTAAAAAATATTTACAGACACATTTTGTTCGGGTAATCCCAGGTCCCTTCGCATGAATGAGCTCAATTGATTATGTATTTCACTATCTTAGTTATCATAAAAATATCATATTTTTAATTCATTCGATTTTAGAGGTGATTAGGTAAATGAGTTATACAGCAAGTAAAATTAGGCTGTCCTTATCTCCCTCCAACCATCCTATTTCCTTACCTAATTGCTACTATAATATACAACAATGGTCATCGTACAGTCTGTAGATTTAATATATGAGCACCGGTACCCTTTTAAAATGTTATCAAAAGTGGATTTAACCTTTTTGAACGAATGCAACAACTCGATATCAAGGTTTTTGAAAAGTTTTAATATTTTATTGATTTCATTAGGGTATACTAATTATGTTTATTCGTTTGAGTGAGTTAAAAGATGAGGGAATATTCTATAGCGACTGTCCACCCAATAAAAGGATTTCGGTACTATTTCATTTTGAAAATAATAATGAGAAAAATGTTTCAAAATTGAAATTTTTTCCAAACTTGAATTTTTTTCAAAACTTACAAAATTTGAAATACACACCAGACAGATAAAATATTTAAGTTAAGAAAATTAGTTGAATATCCAACGTTGTGGTTTTTTTTAAATACAAACGTATACATTATTCCCCAAAGCTTATAATGATTAACGCGTGCTCTGACGTCATCAGCCCACGAGCCAATAGAATGTCAGTCACTGGTCAGCAACCAATCAGAACACTAGGTCTCGTATAAAAAGGTCCGGTCGTCAGTGAAAAATCATCATTCTGTCTTTATATTAAATTGCGATGTCATCTCTATACCATCAATGCAGTTTTTTGAATATTTCTGATTTTTTATTTTCTATTTTTAAGGTGGTACGTATACCCTACAATTCACGAAAATCGATAAGAATATTCATTTTTTTGTTATTATATATTATTTGATACTTTAGCTTTCAAACAATACTAAACATGTTAAAATATCCTTAATAGTTTTTAAGTTACAATCAATTATAGGTAGGTACTTTCCCTGTTAGATACCACGTTTTTAAAACTTTAAACCTGTTTTTCTGACCAACTGTATTTTGATTATGTCACGCTTTATTCAAACAACGATAATTCAACATCATTCTGAATTTTTTTATAGAATGTGGAGAAATGTTCTGGAATCCACTGGTCTGCCGTGGCAAAAATAGCCGAAACTGGTCAAAAATCGACTTTGAATGAATTGAACTAAATCCGATTGCCAAATATACCATAACTTGCCAAATAAAGAGCTTTCTTTTTTAAATAAAATTTTATGGAGCGAGTTGAATTGTGGTAGCTCGTAAAAAATCTTAACTGCATTAAATATCAGATTTCACAAAGTAATAAACAAAAAAAATTTATGCTGTAGTTTGTTGACGTATGAAAATTTGCAATTTTTTAACAAATTGGCGAGATAGAGCCAAGTTGGCGACGGTTTTGGCGACTAATTTTGTCGTCAAATTTGGCGATAAATCGCCAAATGTCGCCAAACTTGGCGACCATTTAACGACATTTTCGGTCCCCATGTACCTGTATAGGGCTTTTCGACTACGATCTGGAAAGTTATCCAAATTTCTATCTCTGAAAAATTCGAGAAAGAAACTTTCCTATATGAGGAGGGCCATGAGTTAAGTGGAGTTACCTTAAAATGGGGTGAATCGGAACACTTTTCAACTTTCAAGGTAATAATCGGTTGTAATAAGATCGTTAAGGAACATATTTTTGACATAGAAACTTGGATCTTACCTTCTTCTTTGAGAATCAACCCAAAAAAATTTGTAAAAACTAGAACTTTAATTTATTTTGAATTTTTTCATTGTGTTCCGATTCACACCGCAGAAATGGGTGAATCGGAACACTCGTTACAATTTATGTCTGATCTTATTTAAATGTTTACAGGGTGACAAAAAGCAAATAATAATGCATTGTGGTGAATAGGAACACAAAATTATCATAAAAAAATCATTTAATATGATGGATAAAATTTGTGTTTGTCAATTATTGTCAAAACAAATCATGTTTGAAAGCGTATCAACTCTTATATAACTCTCCTATAACTCATCCAAATAGTCTTTAAAATTAAAAATACTTTTTATATGTTTGCGTGTCGTATGACTGCAAATTCTTTAAAATATCTTGAGAAAGGAGAAAAGCATCATCATTTGTTTCAGAAAATCTCTTCGTTCATAAGCGCTTTTTGTAAAACAAACTTATATAGCAATAATCTTGTGGGTGTAAAACTTTGCTCATATAGAGTCTTCATACATTTTTCCATATAACTTAAAGATAACGAAGTCATTTAGAGAAAAAAACCACCGGAACAATCGGGTTTTCTGCCAAGCGGAAACTAGGCTCCTCTTCTGACATTTATTCAAGCCTGCAATTTTGATTACTGTCTTGAAGGGAGTAATTAGACTCTTATTCAGTCGTTGAATCTTGTGTGGAACATATTCTTGCCAAAAACAACTTTTTAATATCACTTTTCAAGTGTTCCGATTCACCCCGCAAATCTCAAAATCGAGACGAGGCAAAACATAAAAATTCGTAAAATAAAAAGTTTTTAAAACCAAGTTAAATTAAGTATGGCATGCTGTTGTGGATGTTTATACTTATCTAAAAATATATTAGTTAAGTCTATAACTGGTACATGTTATTAATTACGGGATAAGTTTTGGAGAGGTTAAAACTCATTGGATTGTATGCACGCTGTTTGAGAATTTTTTTAAAAAAAAGGACAGTGTTGAAAGCCCCACAAAACATGTTCCAAGATTAAAAACATGTTAACCAAATGAAATATATATATATATGTATAATTAATAAAACTGCTTTATTTGCGTAAAATAATAATTTCTTTGTAATTTCATGAAGTTTCGTTCCGATTCACCCCGCTGTTCCTATTCACCCCATTTTACGGTACTGAGTTAGTTGTGTTTGATGATCTCTCAATAAATTCGTCAATACTTCCTTTCAATTTTGTTTCGCTCTATTTTTCAAGAAAACTTGTTTTTTACGCTTTTAAATTATGGTTTGGTTTATCTCATTAAATACATTCTGGATACTAAAGACGTTTCTAATTGAAAATACCTTTTTTTTTTGTCATAATGGTTCATTTAAAATTAAAACTGAATAAAACCAAACAGTTCAATAGCAATCTCATAATACTAAAACAGGTTCATGTGGTTTTTGAAGACGGCCAGGAATGCATCAGTTCCCGAAAAGGTAGGCTTACTTTCATTAATTATGTTGGTTAACGTAGTTTTAGATTAAATTAATAATAATTGTAATAATTTGTTTTTATTTGGCAGTAAATTCTAGAAGTTTCGGAAGTTCTATTTTTATGTCGGGGTAGCCCAATTAGTAGTCGTTTTGTAAAATGTTTATTAATTAATTAAAAAAATTAATTTAAGTACAGTTTAGGCAATTTTTTCTGAAGTTTATAATATAAAAGTATGAAGTAAAGCAAAAAAATAAAGCAAAGAAATTTTTTTTAATAAAAATAAAGCAGTATTACACAAATTTTAAGGAAATTTTACGATAAAGCAAAAACACACTACAAAAAAATCTATTATACATATCCCAAATTCCTCTTGCAACCATATATTTATGATAGTAGAGAGGGCAATGAACCAAAATATAAGAGATATTATAAATAGTTGAAAAATTGTGAACATTATAAATTGGTACTTATGAATTTTTGTAAAAATTACTTCTACCGTTCTACAAAAACAGCTATAAATTAAAAAGTAGTAAATGTTAATGCTAAATTTCTGGTTCATTGCCTTCTTAATATAATAGTAAGCATTTTCTGAAATTTTCATTCAAAAAATCTATTCAAGTTTTTGTCAAATCAGGATTTGCGCGCTCGTTATTTAACAAATAACTCATTCTGAAGAAAACGCGTTTAAAGTTACCCGAAAAAGATATATTATTATCACCCGTATAAAAATTACAGATTTGTTTAGTTTATAATAAGCTGAATGAAAGGCTATAATTGGAAAAACACTAATGATAGAATATGTTAAAAAAGTAATTTGAAGAACTTACGAAATTTGAGAAATTGTCTAATATTTTATTAAAATATAGAGATATAGAGATAAATAAATTATTTATACGTACTGACTTTTCTAAATAAATGTGTATATATAAATATGAGCAGAACATTGATTTACATACATCGAATAATAAATAACGATAAAAATACAGAAGTTAAATTATAAAATACTTCATGATCTATGATTGAGTGCATTATATACATACATTTTAATTTAAAATCCCTACGTAATGGAAATTATATTAGCAGGAAGGATATGTATTATTAAACAAAATACAAAAAAATCTTTTGCAATTCTTGGAATATAATTCATGGGACCTGAATAATAGTATGTATCTTGAATGAAATAATATTTACTAAAAATTTCAAATTTATATATATATATATATATATATATGTTCGGAAGTTATGCTGACCACGCACATACATCGAATAATAAATAACGATAAAAATACAGAAGTTAAATTATAAAATACTTCATGATCTATGATTGATTGCATTATATATACATACATTTTAATTTAAAATCCCTACGTAATGGAAATTATATTAGCAGGAAGGATATGTATTATTAAACAAAATACAAAAAAATCTTTTGCAATTCTTGGAATATAATTTCATGGGACCTGAATAATAGTATGTATCTTGAATGAAATAATATTTACTAAAAATTTCAAATTTATATATATGTTCGGAAGTTATGCTGACCACGTATATATTAGGGCGTATCGAAAAAATCGAAGTTTATCAAATCTCTTAGCGGTAGTGCGGAAAATTTGTGGACAGTCATCAGTAATAAGTGTGTGAAATTTTAAAACTCTGGGTTAATATCTTCTGTCGCCTCAATGGCCCCAAAGTTCCAAAAATTGGGCTAAAAGTGTTTAAAATTCAAAAATTCCTAAAAATCCCATATTTCGTTTAACGATAGGGGTAGTGGTTAAATGTTAGTATTGTTTAACAACAACAACTATAATTTTTTTTAAAAATTGTAGGTTAATATCTTCTGTCGCCTCAGTGAACCGGAAATTCCGAAAATTTGAATAAAAAGGAATAAAATTCAATATTTAATCAGCAGTCGCAGATTTCGTTGATCGTTTTGAGGTAGCCCGTAATAAAATTACTTTTTTCAACAACAAAAAATATGCAAGAATTATTGGTTAATATCTTCTACCACACTGGGTTTGGCGTATACTGCCAGAGAAGTAAAATGGAACACACCTATTTTCACCCCGAGAAACAAATCGGAGTGACCAATAAATCACGTGATCCTTTTCATTTGTTTAGTATTTAGTCTAACTCTAGAATATTTTCTTTCAATTAGTTTCGATTTTCATATCAAACATATTTGCAGCAATGTAGTCGTTTCTTTTTAAGGAATTTTTTTTACTCGTAGCTCAGTGTCGTAGTCATTTGTTAGTAAAAGATATTGGTAAATATTAGAAATGCAAGAATCATCCCATTCAAAGTTTTCAAGTCGACAAATGCTGCAATACCCTATTTTTGGAACACCGAAGGATTTTTCACGCATGCTCTGCCAACACATGAAGACGTCATAAGATATTGCGCTCATGAGAGATGGCGTATTGGTAATGAAACTGATGGAAATAAAGAACCATGCTTCTCTGTCATTGCAGAAACTGTTGCTTTGAAAATTGAAAGTTTATACGTCGATTCATCCATTCCTTCTATTTCACATAAACATGTTTGTGATATGATACACGCTTACCATAAAAAATATCGTTCAATCATGAAAAATATAAAACGTGCGGGAAGAAGCAGGACTGCTCTTGAAAATTTTGAGAACTTTAAAAAGGAAGCAAAGAAACTATTCGACATACACTCCTTAAAAATACCGCATTTACAGGAAGATATCTGTCCAAAAGAGAGCAAAGTTCCGCCAAATGAGCAGGCGTTCCTCAAAGACCAAAGAACGGGGAAAAAAATGTTCATTGGAAGTGTTGATGTACCCGAAACAAAACGACTTCAGAAACGTCAAATGCGAGTACAACAAAATGCTGTGCAAAGTAAAAAAAAGGCGTCTCCTGCTTCTGTTTCAAGCTTTACTCTGGAAAATGAAGATATGATGGAGGCGGAGGTGGATACCAAAGACGCGCCCTACACACCGTTTCTTCAGCAGGATTCAAGGAGTCTTCAGATACGTGTAAAATTGGACAACATAATTATTGTCAGTCAAAGATATGGTTTTTCTAACAAAGCCACGGCTGCTATTGCATCGAGTGTTATGAAAGATTTGGGTTTAATATTGGAATCGAATTCCAGTCTCGTCACAGACAAAAACAAAGTATGGAGGGAAAAATCTAAAGTTTACAAGCAAATGGTATCAAAATTAAATGAAAATCGTTCCAATCTATCTGACCTTTATTTTGATGGCCGGCATGACAAAACTTTAACATCAGAAACACTCGAGGGAAAGCAGTTCCAAAGAACAATTGTAGAAGCGCATTACTGTATTGTATCCGGGCCTGGTTCTTCGTACGTGGGGCATGTTACACCTGACAGTGGATGTAGTCTTCATGTATCGAACAGCATTTACGAATACGTAACAAGTACTTTTTTGGATGATTTTAGCAAGCTCACAGTTGTCGGGTGTGACGGCACTGTGGTGAACACAGGAATGTTTACTGGTGTAATTCGCAGGCTTGAAATGAAACTTCAGAGACCACTCCAATGAATTGTCTGCTTACTTCATTTTAATGAGTTGCCATTACGACTCTTATTCCAGTCAATAGACGGCAAGTCTTCTGGCCCTTCATCTTACACTGGAGACATTGGACGAAAACTTAAAGGATGTGAAAAACTTTCAGTCGTTGCTTTTAATAATATTAAATGCGAGTTGCCACACATTGATAGTAGATTACTCAGTTCAGACCAGAAATACTTATTCGACATTTGCACTGCCATTAGTTCTGGCATTTGTAGTTTAGATCTAGCTAACCGAGAACCAGGAACGTTGAATTTGGCCCGCTGGCTAACAACTGCAAATTGAATACTGAGGTTATATATATCTATATCAGACCCATCAAAAGAATTACTAATTTTAGTTGAATTAATTCTAAGAGTCTACGCACCCTCATGGTTCCGAATCAAGATTAATCACTCCATAAAAGACTGTCCTAGACATCTGTAGCATTTCATAAGCTCATCTCGGTACTTGCCTAAGAAGTATTGTGACGTAATCGATCCAGTCATTTCTCGAAACGCTTATTTTGCTGCTCCAGAAAACATGCTTTTGGCCATATTAACTGATGAAAGATATTGTTGCACAAATTGTCTGTATATATTGTAAATAGTGACGTATTATTTCAAAATTCTATTGTAATTTATTTTTATCTTATTTTATTTATTAATTAATAGCGATTATACAAGTTAGAAAAAGGTGGCAACACCTAAAGCGATCGAGAAGTTTCGAGATATTTCTGTTCCGAGGAATTGGCTGGAAATTTCGAGAATGTCGCACGCGCTGATATATAAAAGACTGGAGAACGGGAAAGTTTTCAGATTGACTTCGGATTTCGTTGAAAGCTGATCACTTTGTTTACCTATTGGAGTGAGCTTGTATAATCGCTGAATTCGAAGTTATTTTTGTTGAAGCTTGTGTTGAAGCTTGAGAGTAATTAAACTGTTGCCTGTGAATAAATTTTGTGAGTTTTCTGAAGAGAGAATAAATATTTTTATACCGTGAAAACTGTACCATCATTGCCTCAGCGGAAAAATTCATAACAGTGGTGTCAGAAGTGGGATTTCGTAATTTTGAATGCCGACAACTAGAGGAATGATGGAAGACCAAATGAAACAATTAATGGAAATGATTGCTGGAATAAAAGCCGGACAATAATCCACGGCCGCTGAAATGAAAGCCGAAATAAAAGCCGGACAAGAAACGACAAATGCCGAACTCGCCGCCGCAATCGCCGCCAGCCAAGAATCCACATCAGCTGCTATAATTGGGATTAAAGAAGAAATGCAATCCAAACTAGCTACAATGGTGGAATCTACGATAATAGAGACTACTACAAGTGTTCTACAATCGGTAAAAGAAAAGGTTCTGAGTGAAGTAAGAAAAGAAATCAGTGAGAGTTTTGAGGCGGTTAATGGGAAAGTTGACTGCTTGGGAGAAAAGGTTTCCACCATGAAAGAAGAGCAGGAAAAGTTTAATGACGCTGTTGAAGAAAGGCTACGGAAAATTGAAACGGGAGAAACTATGACCGTTGCAACGCCTAAATGGGATAATGTTTCCCCTCCCTTCATTACGCCACGTTCCAACATCAAAGTAGCCACTTTTAATGGGAGGTCGTCTTGGCGCGTTTATCAAACGCAGTTTGGAATTATTGCTTCTGCGAATGGTTGGGACGATACTTCGAAAGCATTCCATCTCGCAGCATCTCTTCGAGGTGAAGCTGCCGACATTTTACAGACACTACCTGAAGAGAAGCGGGGAGAATTCGTGGCGCTGGCAAGTGCGTTGGAGTTAAGGTTTGGGGAGCAGCATCTAAAGGATTACAACAGACTGCAACTGAAAGTGAGACAGCAGAAGACCAATGAAACTCTTCAAGAATTGGCATCGGATATAGAAAGACTGTCGCTCCTCGCTTTCCCTGACTGTCCCCCGGATGTACGAGACGATCTTTCTCTGCAGTATTTCATCGACGCTATTCAAGATCCCGATGTGCAGCAGGCGGTAAGGTTATCCCAAAACAAAAACCTGACGTCGGCCCTCGTGTACGCCATGAGAGTGGAAGCCGCGCAGCTAGCTTCTGGAAAAGACCGACGATATGTGCGGGGTGCATTAGTCGAGGATTCTTCTGACTTTGTCACCAGTAAGCTTTGAGAACTGGAAAACAAAATTGATAGAATGATGAGAAGCTATCCCGGAGCCAGGGATCGAAGGACCAGAGTCGTTTGCTGGCACTGCAAACGGGAAGGGCATCTACGACGAAACTGCCTTGATTTGAAAAAGAGAAGGGATAACACTACCACGGATTCTCCACAACTGAATCTAAGAAGATGTCATCTCGCAGGGCAGAAGCTGCCATGTAGAACAGGTGAAGCCCCGACCAGTCGTTTCCACGTTTCATCCCGACAAGGAGGAAACCAGGGTTTATTCGTGAAGGGGGAGATCAACGGAACTCCATGTCGTCTAATCGTCGATTCGGGAGCGAACGTAACGATCGTAAGGACGGACGTGGCTCGTAGCCTGAACAGCCGACTCCTCTACACAGCGCCCTCTGTTTCTCTACAAACTGTGTCTGGTGGTAATATCTCTGTTCATGGGAAATTGCAAGTAGACATTGCCCTTGGATTTAACACCTACAAGCACACCGTTTATGTTGCCGAAATTGTAGATCCGTGCATTCTCGGACAAGACTTTTTGAAGAAAAATGGAATTACGCTGAATTTTGAGAAAAGCCAGCTGCAAACATGGAGAGGCGAAGTTCCTTTGCACGATCTAGACATGAAAGAGCTGTGCGTATATCGGATTGTAGCTCATGAAGACAATGTCATACAGAATGCTGAAGAGTCCACATCTATGAAAAGTACCTCTCCAGCCTCGGAAAGAGAATCGAAGAAAGCGACGTTGATGAAACCCTCCCAGGAAGTGGTTCATGTGGAAATGGACAAAGTTAGTGAAGAGGGTATAGACAACCGTGCTCCTGTTACAAGCATCGAACGGAGGTCCCGGGATCTATCAGCTGCACCCGCGGATGATTCGGACGCAATCTCAAAATCATATAATCAGCAAGACGGGGATCAGAAACTTTCGCCGCTTCTGTTGGCATACGGGAGTGCAACTCACGAGACCACCGGATTTTCTCCATCTCTAACGATGTTTGGAAGAGACCTTAGGCTCCCCAGCAACCTCCTCTTTGGACAACCACCGGACACTCCTTCCTCGCCTGTCCAGTATCTAGATGATCTGCAGGCACGTTTGGAAGCCGTTACATCGGTTCGCCAGAGAGAGAAACAACATCATGACGGAGCACATGAAGATCCGGTACTATGCCAAGGCCATGGACCGTTCATTCCAGGAAGGTGACAAGGTGTGGTTATGGAATCCTAAACGTCGGAAAGGACTCTCCCCTAGGCTCCAGACGAACTGGGAAGGGCCGTATGTGGTCCTTAAGAAGATCAACGACGTCGTGGTAAGGATTTAACGGACACCCTCCTGTAAACCTAGAGTTGTACATAACAATAGACTAGCCCCATATTATAGTAGAAGTGATTGAATTGCCTTTCCTCGTAAGGACTTCACTGCCCGGGACGTGCAGTCTTTAAGAAGGGGGAAATGTTGCACAAATTGTCTGTATATATTGTAAATAGTGACGTATTATTTCAAAATTCTATTGTAATTTATTTTTATCTTATTTTATTTATTAATTAATAGCGATTATACAAGTTAGAAAAAGGTGGCAACACCTAAAGCAATCGAGAAGTTTCGAGATATTTCTGTTCCGAGGAATTGGCTGGAAATTTCGAGAATGTCGCACGCGCTGATATATAAAAGACTGGAGAACGGGAGAGTTTTCAGATTGACTTCGGATTTCGTTGAAAGCTGATCACTTTGTTTACCTATTGGAGTGAGCTTGTATAATCGCTGAATTCGAAGTTATTTTTGTTGAAGCTTGTGTTGAAGCTTGAGAGTAATTAAACTGTTGCCTGTGAATAAATTTTGTGAGTTTTCTGAAGGAGAGAATAAATATTTTTATACCGTGAAAACTGTACCATCATTGCCTCAGCGGAAAAATTCATAACAATATCATATCAGAATCATTGTAGCTCGAAGAATAATAAAGGCAAGAGAAATTAGCCGAGGTGTGCGCAGATTCGTTATTCCAGAAATCAATTTTGAAGCTGAAGACTACATTGATCTCATTGACTAGAAAAATTATTTTGTGATATCACCGCCAGTTCTCCGAGAGATAAGTTCTCAAGATCTTTTGAAAATGACAGAGGACGGTATGCCGAAGGACTGCTGGCACTTCATACAATTTCCTTCACATACACAAGCAGTCGAGCGAATTGTGAAACTTGTCACGGCAGCCTAAGAGAAAACAGTTGGGCCTGAAAATAGGGATAAATTCATAAGAGCTACTCTAGAATCCAGAAAACACATGTCGAAATTCAAGACAAAAAAGGATTACAAGTAGTAATGCTATCGTCAATTGTATATTTTAAAGGCAATAAAATTTCTGATCTCTTTAAAATGAGGTAAGTGTGACGTGTATTTTTTTTTTTTTTTTTTTAAATTTAACCTTTTATTTTCCAAAATTTGGTGTTGCTGAGATAGCAGAAGATATTAACCTATAATTATAAAAAAAATTATAGTTGTTGTTGACAAAAATAGTAACTAGTAAGCACCATCCTTAAACTTACAGCGAAATCTGGAATTTTTTATGAATTTTTGAATTTTGATCACTTTTAGCCCAAATTTCGGAACTTTCGAGCTATTGAGGCGACAGAAGATACTAACCCAGAGTTTTAAAATTTCACACACGTATTAGTGATGGGTGTCCGCAAATTTTCCGCACTACCGCTAAAAGATTTGAAAAATTTCGATTTTTTTTCGATACACCCTAATACACATATACACACAGGGAGGCATATTTTGGCGTGAGACACCATACGAGTTCAGTTCCCAAAAAAAGAATACCCACCCATGTAATTTAGCTTTTCAGCTAATGCTATAGCAATAGCGAGAGAATCGGGTTTATTTGTTAACAGTTCCGATGGTACCATACCTGCCCCAGCATATGTCACGTCACGTCGGCACCAACAAAAGTCTCCAGGAAAAAATATGTTGTCATGTCCGCTGTGGCAATTCGACCTTGTCTGGTCAGGTCGGTCAAAAATTCCTCAATAAATAATTTGAAATCATCATAGGCGACTTCTCGAGAATCGGTGAGAAGAGGGGCTAGTCCAAAGGGGTTTTCGGGCAATCTTAAGTTTCTTTGGACATCCAGGAATGTGAAGTTGGTTAATGAATCCTCCCGCAGACTCACCATAAAGCGAGTGGTGGGATCCTGTATCTTAACAAAAACCAAGTGTATAGGGATACATTGGCCTTGATACTGCATGAATATTGCTTGGCATACGTACTCCATTGCAAGCTCAAAGAGTTGTGATGCTCTCGCTTCAAACCGTTCACTCTTTATACGGAACCTCACGCATGCGTGCCTTGTGTTGGCTTTTTTTTTTTTTTTTTTTTTTTTTGGACTGGCGGTTTTGTGTTTCTGGTTTTTGGGCTCTTCCCATTGACTTAACGTTACCATTGCCCACATCCGATATCCTAGTTAAAATTACACTAATTTCAGAATTTCCAGACTCCAGCAAAAATGTTCAGATTGGGTCTGACTGAATTCATTCACAAAGGCCATATCCGATATCCTATTTAAAAATGATACTGTTTTCAGACTTCACAAGGAAATTGTTTGGCCTGAAAGTTTTTCCTGACAGCGTGTGACCAAGTTTTAAATTACAGAGGTTCTGGCAAAATTTCTCAAGTCCATTTTTCATTCAACCCTACATTTGTTATACTGACAGTAATCCAACAATGAAACGGTATTTCACAGTACTTTCCATAGGTGGCTAACGTTAATTTTCTTTAAAAGTGGTGAAATGGTATCCGCATGTTTAAAAATGGTATCCGCATTTAAGACCGTGTTCAATGAAGAAGGGCGCAAATGATTTCTGATCTCTGAGTCGGAAAACTAGCATATAATAAAAGTAAGCCAAATTGGCGATATCAGTTACGCCATTAGTGACGTAATATTTATTGCCAACATGGCTCATTTTTAAAAGATGCAAGAAAGCCGTCACCAGGTATCTGAATCGTCTGTATTCTTCTTAAATGAAAATTAGAGAGCGAAGATTTACCAAATAAAAAAATGCAAAATTTCACACGTTCAACAAACTACTGCATGAAAAATCTTTTTTTTATTATTTTGTGAAATCTGATATTTAATGCAGTATATAGACATTTCTTAGAAATATAATGCATAAAAACTTTACTTTTAAGATTTTTATTACACCACAAATGAACTCACTGAGGAAAATTTGATTTAACCGAGTTTTAAACAAGTGATTATAAATATATTATTAGCTTTAGTTCAAATGTGTTACATGGTGGCAAAGATAATTCTCCAATCCTAGGAAACTGGTAAGATTTGTTGTTCCTATAGTCATCAATAACCCGTATTCCAAATTTAAAAATTATAAGTCAATTCTTTCGGGAGTTATGCTGACCACAAACAGAGAGACATACATACATATTTTTTCGAACACTCTTTTGGATTTCAACGTTCCAAAACGTGTAAAACAAATCGATTTATTTTTAGTGAATGCACTATTTTCAATAACCTATGTTAGGAGGAACTTCTAGTATGGATACTCGCTGTGTTAAAATCTTCTAGCCCAGTGCATTTGGAATCTACTTTCTACTAACCCTTGAAATTTGGAGAGTAGGAACAAAACTGATCCCTTAATGAAATGACATAACTTAAAAACTCGAAAATAGCGTCTAATATATTTTATTTTATTTAGACATTAAATGAGAACAATTTATGTTATTTCATTAAGTGATCTTTTTTATACCTACTCACAAAATTTGAAGATTCCCTATACTCTCTATGTTACAATCTTCTTTCCCGGTACATTTAGAAACTAATTTCTATAAAGAAAGTAGTTTCTAAATGTACCGGGATAAAAGATTGTAACATAGAGAGTATAGGGAATGATCCTTACTAGGAATTCCACTTAACATATAGATAATATAAAGTAAAAATAATGTGCACTTACCTTGCACCAAGTGACGAGAACAGAATCAGAAAATTTTATGCTGGCAATAATATTTTTGGCTGCCGTAAGTTTTCCTAAAAGTTCTACAACTGAAATCCCCAACTTCAGGACTTCTTTATATATTCCAAGACATAATCAAACGTACACAATGTAAGTCACCAAGAATCCCTTAAGGAATGGTCTAAAAAAAGTTTGGCGAAGCTTTCTTGATCGAGAAAATATATTTCTAGTCTTAAGAGGATTAACAAGAGTTTATCTCCAAAACGCAGAAGGCTTAAAACTAGTCTACTGCAAGTACTTGGCTGACAGTGTGAGTGAGTGCTAGGTAAACACAATAAGGGGATTTGGTGGGTGGGGGTATTAGATAGGATAATTTGTAAAGAATCGGGAATATGTCTTATCGCTAATCCCTTTGGCTGTTGGACAAATCCCAAGTCGTCTCCTATTGGCACGCTTCCCGCGTCTTTCGGTTACTCACATCCGTTACTCACCGGCAGTCTCTCCGTCTGTTTTCAATGCATTTATTATTTCGATTCAAGGTTTGTTTTGCTTTTAAAAACTCATATGAGCAGCGATTATTTTCAAAAAAATTGGAGCTTTTAGCTCAGATGAGATACAAAGAGAAATTAATTATAGATAGAGGGATCGATTTATCCGATCCATTGGATGTTTTTTTTAAACCAGACATAGGCCAGAAGTCTCGTTTGGATACATTTATATGTACTAAATTTTGTTTTAGATAGATACCCAAATTGATGAAATAATGATTTTTTTTCCTCAGCTCATATGTTATAATTTTACATTTTAAGACATAAATAATATATTTAATATTAACTTCATTTGCTTGACAGGTTTGTATTTTTACAGATTAGACTGTATTTCTTGCCTTTCCAACTATCTAAAAATGGAAGATTACGTAGATAATATTGAATATTACCTGGGTATATGGCTAATATTATATATAATAATATATAAAAAACAAAAAAATAAGAAAAATATGACCAGAAACCGACCGTAGGGAGGTTTCTGGTCATATTTTTCTTATTTTATTTTTCTTATTTTATTGGGGTTTTTTTTGGTTTTTTTTACGAGTATATACATGTACAAACATGATGAATAGGTTCTCTTGTTAGCGCCATTGTTCGAGTTTAAATTTTACAATTCTATTCATAAAAGACGGCTCCGGACATTAACTTTTCACCAACACCTCGAAACTTTGGATATCGAGTTGTTGTATTCAAAAAGGTTAAATCCACTTAGGATAAAATTTCAAAGGGGTACCGGTGCTCATATATTTTTTTCACCGACTGTAGCAACCTCACTGACTTGACTGATGTCTGAATCCGTTTCGGAGTATGCAGACATAAGACCCACTATACTGTTACGAATTTTTCCACTGAGGCAATGATGGCACAGTTTTTACAGTATAAAAATATTTATTCTCTCTTCAGAAAACTCACAAAATTTATCCACAGGCAACAGTGTAATCGCTCACAAGCTTCAACACAAGCTTTAGCAAAAACAACTTCGAATACAGCGATTATACAAGCTCACTCCAGTAAACAAAGCGATCAGCTCACCTCGAAGTCCAAAGTCAATCTGAAAACTTTCCCGTTCTCCAGTCTTTTATATACAAGCGCGTGAGACATTCTCGAAATTTCCAGCCAATTCATCGGAAAAGAAATATCTCGAAACTTCTCGATTGCTTTAGGTGTTGCCACCTTTTTCTAACTTGTATAATCGCTATTAATTAATAAATAAAATAAGATAAAAATAAATTACAATAGAATTTTGAAATAATACGTCACTATTTACAATATATACAGACAATTTGTGCAACATTTCCCCCTTCTTAAAGACTGCACGTCCCGGGCAGTGAAGTCCTTAAGAGGAAAGGCAATTCAATCACTTCTACTATAATATGGGGCTAGCCTATTGCAGTGTACAACTCTAGGTTTACAGGAGGGTGTCCGTTGAATCCTTACCACGACGTCGTTGATTTTCTTAAGGACCACATACGGCCCTTCCCAGTTCGTCTGGAGCTTAGGGGAGAGTCCTTTCCGACTTTTAGGATTCCATAACCACACCTTGTCACCTTCCTGGAATGAACGGTCCGTGGCCTTGGCATCGTAGCGGACCTTCATGCGCTCGGTCATGATGTTGATTCTTTCCCTGGCGAACCGATGTACGGCTTCCAAACGTGCCTGGAGATCATCTAGATACTGGACAGGCGAGGAAGGGGTGTCCGGTGGTCGTCCAAAGAGGAGGTCGCAGGGTAGTCTAAGGTCTCTTCCGTAAATCATTTGAGATGGTGTATATCCGGTGGTCTCGTGAGTAGCACTTCTGTAGGCCAAAAGGAACAGTGGAAGTTTCTGATCCCAATCTTGCTGGTTCTTGGAAACGAACAAAGAGAGATGATTCAGAATCGTTCTATTAAACCGTTCGACCATTCCATCCGATTGTGGGTGGAGGGGAGTTGTGCGAGTCTTTTCCATGTCGAGCAAGTCACACAGCCCAGTGAAGACGGCAGAGTTGAAGTTCGTCCCTTGGTCAGAATGTATCAGCAGGGGTACGCCAAATCGGGAGATCCAATTCTGCACGAGGATTTCTGCTACGGTTGTGGCTTCCTGGTCCGGAATCGCGTATGCTTCTGGCCACTTACTAAAGTAGTCCATGACAACTAGGATGTATTTGTTGCCATTAGTTGTGAGAGGAAGGGGGCCTAAGACGTCCAAAGCAATTCTTTCGAATGGTGCTCCTACGTTATAACGTTGCAACTTTCCACGAGTTCGGGTCTTCGGTCCCTTCCGCGAATTGCATGCATCACAGGACTTGCACCACTTCTCCACGTCGGACTTGGCTTTGTCCCAGAAGAATCTCTCCCTGACTTTCTGAAGAGTTTTCGTGACACCAAAATGTCCTCCAGTAGAACTGCTGTGAAGTTCTTCTAGAACGTTGGTAACTCTAGAACTTGGAAGGATTAATTGCCACCGGAAGCTTTTGCCATCATCGGACTCCCATCGACGGTAGAGTACTCCCTTCTTCAAGTGCAAAGAGTCCCACATAGCCCAATATCTCTTCATTGTTGGGCTATAGCGTGCAATTTCCTGCCAACTGGGTTTTCCTGTAGCTGCTTCCATGAATTCAATTAGAGGTTTCAAGTCTTGATCTTCGACCTGACTTTTTCGAACATTCTGGTCACTCCAAGGGTCCACGTCTGAAGTAGTCGACTTGGTGGTTATTTTCCGAACGGCCGATGTGTTAACCCCAAACTTAGACTCGGCATTGGAACAAAATCGACAATTCTCCGGACATGGTCTTCTAGAAAGAGCGTCTGCATTTCCATGGAACGTTCCTTTTCTGTGATGGATATCCATGTCGTATTCCTGCAGGCGCTGAATCCACCTTGCTATTTGTCCCTCTGTATTCTTGAAATTTAGCAACCAAGTCAGAGACGCATGATCAGTTCTTAAAAGGAATTTTCGGCCGTACAAGTAATGGTGAAAGTGCTCAACGGCTTTTACTATTGCCAGTAACTCCTTTCTTGTGACGCAGTAGTTCCGCTCGGATCTTGACAGGCTATTACTAAAATAAGCGATGACTTTCTCCTGTCCTTCAATTTCCTGGGAAAGAACGGCGCCCACTCCCTCATTGCTGGCATCTGTATCCAAAATAAAGTCCTTGTTAACATCGGGAAAAGCCAAAACAGGCGCGGATGTTAAAGCGTTCTTCAGTTGATTGAAGGAGTCGTCACAGTCAGCAGTCCATAGGAACTTCTGCTTGCTCTCTGTTAGTCGATGCAAGGGTCTGGGGATCTTGGAGAAACCTTTCGCGAATTTACGATAATACGTGCACAGGCCTAGGAAGCTTCGCAATTGATGAACGTCTTGCGGTCGAGACCAAATTTGCACAGCATGGATCTTGGCTGGATCTGCTCTTACTCCATCGGATGAGATGATGTGTCCGAGATAACTGACTTTCCGCCTAAAGAGCTTACATTTTGATGGGCTAAGTTTCAAGTGGGCTTCCCTAAGCTTCAAGAACACGTTCTTCACATTTTGCAAGTGTTGATCAAAACTTCGCCCGGTGATAATGATATCGTCCAAATATACCAGACAGGTCTCGTAGGAAAGTCCTCTAAGCACAGTCTCCATTAGTCGCTCGAACGTAGCCGGTGCATTACACAAGCCAAACGGCATAACTTGAAACTGCCATAATCCTTGGCCGGTAGTGAAGGCAGTCTTCTCACGATCGTCGGGATGTATCTCCACTTGCCAGTATCCACTCTTCAAATCCAAAGTCGAAAACCACTGGTTCCCTGATAGAGTGTCCAAAGTGTCATCAATTCTTGGCAGAGGGTAGCTGTCCTTTTTCGTAATTTCGTTCAGCTTCCGGTAATCCACACAAAACCTGGTGGAACCATCCTTCTTTCGAACGAGTACGATTGGAGAGGCCCATGGACTTGAGGAGGGTTCGATAACTCTATTATCTTCCATTTCATGTAACAATCTCCCGACCTCCTCTTGTTTTGCAAATGGAAGTCTTCGAGGATGTTGTTTAATCGGTAAATGGGTCCCAGTGTCAATTCGATGTTGTGTAAGCTTCGTTCTTCCTACATCTTTCGATGACATGGAGAAAATGTCTTGAAATTCTTTTATAAGGTTTCCGACAATCTTCTCTTGCCTTCTTTCCAACCGAGAGTCCTCGAGAAGCTGGTCCACTAAATCCGCGGGTGGTGCGGTCGGAAGCTCCTTCAATCCTCGTTCGATGCTTGTAATGGGTGTGCAAGTGGAAATTTCTTCTCCTTTCTTGATAACTCTCTTAGAATCACCGATGTTGGCCATTCTCACATGCACCACCTCTTGAGAGAGATCCACAAGCGTCGCTCCTACAAGCACTCCTTTTGGGACGCTATTCGATGATGGGAAGTCCGTTACTCCGAATCGGAAGGCCTTCGGGAGCTCTGTTGAACCTTTTACAACCAAATCAGTCATGGAAGGGATGGTGATGTCTTCAAGAGCTACTATTCGATATGCACACGGCTCTTCCGAGTCCAAACCGAACAATTGAACTTCTTCTTTCCTTGTTTGAAGCTCGCCTTTCTCGAAATTCAAAGTAATTCCATTTTTCTTTAAAAAGTCCAATCCAAGAATACATGGGTCAATAATTTCAGCGACGTAAACGGTGTGAGTGTAGGTGTAAAATCCAAAAGAGATGTTGACATTTAATTTCCCATGCACAGAAATTTTGTCACCAGTCACAGTTTGTAGTGAAACTGAAGGCGCCGTGTAAAGAAGTTGGCTGTCCAGGCGCCGGGCTACATCCGTCCGTAAGATGGTTACATTTGCCCCTGAGTCAACTATTAGACGACAGGGAGTTCCGTTGATCTACACGGCGACCTCCGCCTCGCGAGATAGCCGCTCTTTAGTTTAACTGCTGAGGTTCGGACGAGGGTCTGTCCCCTCTCCTGTCCAATTCAGGGCAATCACGTCTGAAATGTCCTTCCCGGTTGCAGAGCCAACAAACCACTCTAGTTTTTCGATCCCTTGAGCCAGGAATATTTCTCATAATTCGCTCCATCTTGTTTTCCAGTTCTTGAAACTTCTTCGTGAAAAGTTCAGAGGAATCGTCTGCCAATGTTCCACGTACGAAACGCCGATCTTTTCTAGAAGCTTGCTGTGCGGCTTCTACTCTCATGGCATAGACGAGGGTGGACTTCAGATCTTTGCTGTCTGACATCCTGGTAGCTTGCTGTATGTCGGGATCTTTGATGGCATCCACGAAATACTGAAGAGACAGGTTATCTCGTACGTCCGAGGGACAGTCTGGGAAAGCGAGGAGCGACAGTCTTTCTATATCCGATGCCAATTCTTGAAGAATTTCATTGGCCTTCTGCTGTCACACTTTCAATTGCAGTCTGTTGTAATCCTTTAGATGTTGCTCCCCAAACCTTAACTCCAACGCACTTGCCAGCGCCACGAATTCTCCCCTCTTCTCTTCAGGTAGTGTTTGTAAAATGTCAGCAGCTTCACCTCGAAGAGATGCTGCGAGATGGAATGCTTTCGAAGTATCGTCCCAACCATTCGCAGAAGCAATCATTTCAAACTGCGTTTGATAAACGCGCCAAGACGACCTCCCATCAAAAGTGGCCACTTTGATGCTGGAACGTGGCGCAATAAAGGGAGTGGAAACATTATCCCAATTAGGCGTTGCAATGGTCACAGCTTCGCGAGTTTCTATTTTCCGTAGCCTTTCTTCTACAGCATCCATGAATTTTCCCTGATCTTCTTTGATAGTGGAAACCTTTTCTTCCATTTCATCTCTTACCGCAGTGAGAACGTCTTCCTTCACGGATTGCAGGACCGATGATGTTGTCTCCATAATAGTAGATTCTACCATTGACGCTAGCTCGGTTTTCATTTCTTCCCTGATCTTGATTACGGCTGCGGATGTGGACTCGCACTTATCGGCCAAAGCTTTCATGTCAGATGACGTTGCGTTTTGCAAAGCTTTAAAATCTGATGATGTCGCTTCTTGTAAAGCTTTAATGTCTGATGATGTCGCTTCTTGACTGGCGGCAATTGCGGCGGCGAGTTCGGCATTTGTTGTTTCTTGACGGGCTTGACCAGCGGCGATTGTAGCGGCGAGTTCGGCATTTGTCGTTTCTTGACGGGCTTGACCAGCGGCGATTGTAGCGGCGGTTGATTCTTGTCCGGCTTTTATTCCAGCAATCATTTCTATTAATTGTTTCATTTGGTCTTCCATCATTCCTCTAGTTGTCGGCATTCAAAATTACGAAACCCCACTTCTGACACCACTGTTACGAATTTTTCCACTGAGGCAATGATGGCACAGTTTTTACAGTATAAAAATATTTATTCTCTCTTCAGAAAACTCACAAAATTTATCCACAGGCAACAGTGTAATCGCTCACAAGCTTCAACACAAGCTTTAGCAAAAACAACTTCGAATACAGCGATTATACAAGCTCACTCCAGTAAACAAAGCGATCAGCTCACCTCGAAGTCCAAAGTCAATCTGAAAACTTTCCCGTTCTCCAGTCTTTTATATACAAGCGCGTGAGACATTCTCGAAATTTCCAGCCAATTCATCGGAAAAGAAATATCTCGAAACTTCTCGATTGCTTTAGGTGTTGCCACCTTTTTCTAACTTGTATAATCGCTATTAATTAATAAATAAAATAAGATAAAAATAAATTACAATAGAATTTTGAAATAATACGTCACTATTTACAATATATACAGACAATTTGTGCAACAATACCTTTAGCATCTTTTTACTTTGGTATAGCAATAAAACTTCATTTTATGGGTAGCAAATTTTTTTTTTTTTTGCTACTGAAACATTATTTTAATCCATATAAATGTGTTTTACATTTTCAACTCAGATTAGTAGCTGTCCTTAACTCATTCAGTTGCCTGAAATAACTATTTAATAGGACAACAATAAACGAATTTTTTGTATTACATTGTACTAGTGACAAAAGAGCTCTGACTGAACAATAAACAACCAAATTTTTTAAAAAGTAAAAATATAAGATTGAAAATATTTTTTTTTTTGAGTAATGAAATTTTGAACTGAAATATTAATGAATCAATATGCATTAATTTTAATTTTATGTTTAAATTAATAATTTAAAATCAATACTTTCTCTGAAAATCTCACCACTTTTCTTCTCTTAATTTTTAAATTTTCGAAAGCCATGAGCCAAGGGCGTATATATGGGAGGGGCCCAGGGGGCCCTGGCCCCCCCGAAATCAGGAACAAAAAGTAAAAGTAATAAGTAGTTATTATTTGCGTTTGTTTGCAAATAATTTCCATTCTCTTAGCTTCCCAAAAATAAAAAAAGTTGATGGCACCAGAATAAGTACTGTGAAATTAAAATATGTATAATGCAGGTGTGGCTTTGGTATTTTATCTGTAGCTCTGTTTATTCAATAGTGTGCTTTTTAAATAGATGTGTATCTGCAATCCTCTGCATTATGCTGTTGTGAAATCTTAATTTGCTTTATATTAAGTTAATGGTATTCATAATGAAGCGATAAAAATTCTATGCAAAACTGTTTTGTAAAAAAATATTGTGTAAATAAGCAGTGCTGAAGTTGGCTGTGTTAGTAGCAATGTTCCTTTTGACATTGCATATTCTAGTAACGTTGATCCAGCATCAGTTGCGGAGGATTTAAACAAATAAAGAAAAAATTTGAAATAAAGAAAAACAAATAAAGAAAAATTTAACGCGTAGAAAATGCATGGAACCTTTTTACAAATTTCTTTCTTCTTCTACACTAGTCTACAAAATTAATGGATATTTCAGTTTTTCCCTAATAACTTCTCACTGGAGCAGCATAGATACATGAAATTCACATTACAGAGGAATCTTTATGTAACATGACGATAAGTAAAACAACTCAGTGGCAAATTGAAATGCAAAGTGTACAATGGACAGGGCCGAAACCTGGAGCTGGTGACGTCACGAAACGGGGCCATTGATCGTAACCAAAACAAAGCGATGATCTTATGTATTATATATATATATATATATATATATTTTTTTTTAAAGTATATTTCTGTTGATAAAACTGAACTAGATTTTAATTACACATTAATTTTCAATACATTTTAGGTGCTTAAGTCATAAATCAGCTTGAAGTTAGTTTTTTTTTTCTATAAATAAACATTACTATGAAAGCATTTAATAACCAAGAAGTCGCTATCAATTCAACTTGAAAACACATTTAAATCTATTTTAATTTTTTACTTATAAATTCATAACTTCATAAAAGAGGTTTTCATAGAAATATTGGTATATATATATATACATACGAAAAAACTTTACATATTTTGAATAAATAAGATTCATAGATGCTTTTCAAATTTAAAATAATTTTTTGTAGAAAAAATAAAACACTATATTTCAAAAAATTTTATTACACAAATATACATTTTAAAACAATATATTTAATAAATAAATTTGGCGAGCAACATATCCCGATGTATAAATAATTACTCGTATCTCAATCTCATCAAAATTAAAATAATATTGTTCATAAGTAATATTTTCAAAAAACTCATAATCACTATTACTTACTGAATAGGTAAACTCGTTACACTGCATATCATGCACGAAGTTTTTTAGAGAAAACACACCGTTCAGAGACGAATTGATCTTGAGAAGACTGATTATCTTAAGTTTCCTCTCGCTTTCCAAGATTTCCCGCACAAACACATTGTAGTTGCTTCCACTCATCTGCCGTATGAATATGCATCCGGCGATAGTTTCGGTTTTGATCGTTGTACGCATAACCAGTTTCCATCATCGCGACGAACTTTATCCTCTCGTATTATGAACTGGTCGGCTCAAAATCTTCTCTGTGTATGGATCGAATCCACTTTTTTTTTCTTCTTTCTTTTTTCGGCATTTTTAGGGAAATAGAAGATTGTAGTGTAGGGCAAGCCTTTATAGTTAGAGTTGCACCCAGCGACAGCACACTTCCGTGGTATGCCTGTAAATAGTAAAATATTATTAATATTTGTAAAATAGTAATTTTTGCTTTTATTGGTTTAAATATTTTAAACTTTCAATTTTCTTAGTAAACGATGCACCTTTGATTAGGCAAGTTTTGACAATACATGGTCAATATACTTTAAACTATGTATTTTTTAAACCTTGAACTTAGCAATTTTAATCACACCATTTGAGGCAACATTAAATCCCGCCAACGCTATGGATATTGTATGTCTCGTGTCAATAATTTTCAGTAATTGTGCCAAATAAATTTAGTTCAGTAGTATTTTTATTAGTATTCTATTATCAATCCAAACAAGGTTGGTTGGTTGTTTGTATTCAGATTATCTGGCGCCGTCAGCAACACGAGGGCTATAATGCGCCGAAACATTCGTCATTAGACAAGCCAGCATACATTTACAAACACCCATGCCAACACGGGACTCGAACCCGCAACCTCGCGGTCTAGAAGAAAGCACGCCAACCACTATACCGTTTGGTCGGCCAATCCAAACAAGGGAATACAATTTAAATAAAGCATGGTAAATAATAATGTTTTCCATAAAAATAAATATTATAGTCATCCTTATTCCACATAAGTTATAATAGTAGTTGATGATGAGGATTTTGAAACATATGTTTGTGTAATTTTAACTTGGACAAAGTTTCGAAAAATAACAATTTCCTAAAAGTATACATTTAAGTAACCATGTGCTAATAACAATTTGGTGATGTCCCAGTATTCTATGCCATAAAATCAGAAAACGTTATTGATATTTTTTAAAACCAACATTTTTTTAAGTTACAAACAAAAGAATAAACTGTTAAGTTAACAACAGGCTTACTGGTACCTATATGCTTTGGTGGAAGCATTTAACAAAATAATACAAGTTAACAGAAAAATTTAGTCCTTAAAATATAAAGAATAACAAATGGAAATCACTTACCTAGTTTTATATATTCGGACTTTTTTCAGCAGATAATTGAAATGTCGGTTTAAAGTAGTAAAAGAATAGAATGCAAAGAAATTCAGTAGCGATAACGAACTGCGAAGCGATGAAATGAATGTTTGTTTGGGGCTCCAACAGTAATGGCATGGGCCCCGTCTCGTGACGTCACTCAGGAAAATAAGACGATGGCTCGGGCCTGTTTACTTAGAGATGGCCTTGACAGGGGCCGATTTAGAAATTTGATTACTATAGGCACAACATAACAGATGCCCCCCCCCCCCATCGACAATTGTTGGAGTTATTGAAATATTAATTGACAATTTAGAATACCGTCTGTTGCTGTCGTAATTAAACTAATGTTGAGATATTAATATTTGAATAACTGATAAGAATTATTAAACTTTATTCTTGTATTTTATGGCATTGATCAAGTGCGCTGAATATAATATTGATAGTTGCATACTAAGTCTGGATTTTAAAAAAATGGAGTAGCATTAGTGTGCAGTTGACTTTTAGTGTAAGATATGATCTCCCCTGTCATCAGTGTTTACTCGGCACTGTATTCTCATACAGGGACGGCTTAAGGGCCGTGCAAACTGTGCAACCGCACAGGGCGCCAGTGCCCGCCACAGCGCTAATTATTTTTTTCGGCATTTTTTTTTTTTTTTTTTTTTTGCTTTTTGGCAAATTTTGATTTTTTTTTTTTTTTGGACCAATTTTGATTTTTTTTAAAAACTAAAGTTCTTCAATCATTTCGCCTCCATAACAAATTCTTGATGTTGGAATTTCATTTGCTCAAATTTCGATTAGTGAGTGAGTGATATATGTCCCTTTTTACGTGTAAATGTAACTGCCATTGCATTTGCATAGGACCATACGGCCACGCTTATCGGACAAATTCACAAAAATTTAATTATAAAATTAATTTTGTGTGGTTCTCTTATCCGTTTTAGATAGTTTTTTAATAATTAACTTTCTTTTACTCTCAACTTCATCTTGCATTTTATTTTGGATGTGTATTTCGACAAATATTGAAAATATTTGCGAATGATACTATAAATAGTTTTTATGAAATGAAATACAAAATTCTATGCAATAAAAATTTCTATTACATATTCTATGCAAAATGTAAATGAAATATAGCCAAATCGAATATTTAGAACTGGTTGTTAATAATGGAAAATCTTAAACCTAAAAAAAAAAAATCTGACGTACAAAGTTTGCGTAGATGTTACAATATCACTAGGCCGGTAGTTTCTAAAGGCGGCCCGTATCTAACATAATGCCACACACAAAAACGGATGATGCTAATACATTTAGCATGTAAATGAGCGTGAATTGGAGGGTAAGAGTAAAATCGACGCTTATGCACTGAACCAAACAAAAAGTCTCATTTTAGAGTCGATTCCTCTTTCGTCAGTGTAAATGGTTTTGAGACTCCCCCCCCCCCCCCCAACAACAGGCTTACTGGTACCTATATGCTTTGGTGGAAGCATTTAACAAAATAATACAAGTTAACAGAAAAATTTAGTCCTTAAAATATAAAGAATAACAAATGGAAATCACTTACCTAGTTTTATATATTCGGACTTTTTTCAGCAGATAATTGAAATGTCGGTTTAAAGTAGTAAAAGAATAGAATGCAAAGAAATTCAGTAGCGATAACGAACTGCGAAGCGATGAAATGAATGTTTGTTTGGGGCTCCAACAGTAATGGCATGGGCCCCGTCTCGTGACGTCACTCAGGAAAATAAGACGATGGCTCGGGCCTGTTTACTTAGAGATGGCCTTGACAGGGGCCGATTTAGAAATTTGATTACTATAGGCACAACATAACAGATGCCCCCCCCCCCCCATCGACAATTGTTGGAGTTATTGAAATATTAATTGACAATTTAGAATACCGTCTGTTGCTGTCGTAATTAAACTAATGTTGAGATATTAATATTTGAATAACTGATAAGAATTATTAAACTTTATTCTTGTATTTTATGGCATTGATCAAGTGCGCTGAATATAATATTGATAGTTGCATACTAAGTCTGGATTTTAAAAAAATGGAGTAGCATTAGTGTGCAGTTGACTTTTAGTGTAAGATATGATCTCCCCTGTCATCAGTGTTTACTCGGCACTGTATTCTCATACAGGGACGGCTTAAGGGCCGTGCAAACTGTGCAACCGCACAGGGCGCCAGTGCCCGCCACAGCGCTAATTATTTTTTTCGGCATTTTTTTTTTTTTTTTTTTTTTTTTTTTTTGCTTTTTGGCAAATTTTGATTTTTTTTTTTTTTTGGACCAATTTTGATTTTTTTTAAAAACTAAAGTTCTTCAATCATTTCGCCTCCATAACAAATTCTTGATGTTGGAATTTCATTTGCTCAAATTTCGATTAGTGAGTGAGTGATATATGTCCCTTTTTACGTGTAAATGTAACTGCCATTGCATTTGCATAGGACCATACGGCCACGCTTATCGGACAAATTCACAAAAATTTAATTATAAAATTAATTTTGTGTGGTTCTCTTATCCGTTTTAGATAGTTTTTTAATAATTAACTTTCTTTTACTCTCAACTTCATCTTGCATTTTATTTTGGATGTGTATTTCGACAAATATTGAAAATATTTGCGAATGATACTATAAATAGTTTTTATGAAATGAAATACAAAATTCTATGCAATAAAAATTTCTATTACATATTCTATGCAAAATGTAAATGAAATATAGCCAAATCGAATATTTAGAACTGGTTGTTAATAATGGAAAATCTTAAACCTAAAAAAAAAAAATCTGACGTACAAAGTTTGCGTAGATGTTACAATATCACTAGGCCGGTAGTTTCTAAAGGCGGCCCGTATCTAACATAATGCCACACACAAAAACGGATGATGCTAATACATTTAGCATGTAAATGAGCGTGAATTGGAGGGTAAGAGTAAAATCGACGCTTATGCACTGAACCAAACAAAAAGTCTCATTTTAGAGTCGATTCCTCTTTCGTCAGTGTAAATGGTTTTGAGACTCCCCCCCCCCCCCCCCCCCCCGAGAAAAGAGGAAAGAATTTCTGACCACCACTTCCGAAAGTGACTCACTGTAGCTTCTGTAATGAGCGTGTTTTTAAGTCGTAAATCCCCAAAGAATACAAGACATCCACGTTGGAAGGGGGGGAGGGGGGGGATGGAGTTTGGGGGTGGAAAGGGGATAATTCCCTCGCGGTAGTTGCTCACTTAACGGTCTTCGCATTTACGGGCAGAGGGAGAGATTTAAGATAAACTACTGTTAGCTGCGGAACCATCAGGGGACGAGTAAAAAATATCTTACGTACTTTTAGACCTAGACTTTTACAATTTCCTGGTACATATTGAACATAGAAGTAAATCATTATGTTATTCTCCCGAAACTTCAGTTCTATTAAAATATTTTTATTGCTGTCATTACCATCCTTAATATTATTCATTTATATATTAATTATGTTTAATATTATAATAGAGCAATTCTCTGGCTGATGCACGGGACATTTTGCTGTTTTTTACACTCTTAAACAAATTAAAATAACAAACTAATGATGAATATACTAGTATATTCTACAATTTTAGTCGCAAAGTTGTATAGAAAAATTATTGTTTTTACTAGGTCAAATATGCATTTATAGGCAACTAACGCACGGGACATGGAGAAGCAAAAGAAAATTACTTTCAAGACAAAAGTTAAAATTTTCTCTGAATTTATAAGAGCTAAAATTTTGAAATTCATTGGTACGTAAATATCGAATTTTACAACATTGTTATCAAAATAATTGTGAATTTAAAAATCTTACTTTTTCGCGATTGTGGAAAAACTGACGCACGGAATAAAAAAGTTTTCTAAAATAACAGTTTAAATTATTTTTGTATTGTTTTAAAAATTTGCACAGTCCTTTGCGATTGAATTTCAAAAGGAAAAGTGAAGTTTTGTAAAAATTGAAATTAAAAATATGTTTTTATTAAAAAGAAATCGTGTTTCACACTGACGCATGGGACATGTAAGGACTTGAATTCTGAACTTCGTTCCATAACTTTTTCTACATAGAATGTAATATTATTGGACTTTAGTATTTCTGCTAATTATAATGACTGCATAAAGTACAATTTGTTATTGTTTTTCTTGAATTTGTTCATTTAAACGTCGTCAATATGTTATACTCTGTGTTACATAATTTAAAGATAATGAAATAAGTGAACTTTCAATGTCAAAAAGTTTAACTAAATTGTGTTACAAATTATTTTATTACTCTTTTATGAAACTTTGGACATCTAACTTTAGTAGCAATTCATCCTAATATATGCTTTTGATGGATGAACTTGTGTTCGAAATGAGTAATTATAAAATTACCATTCTTTACTTTATGATTTCTAAAATATGAAGAAATATTATTAGTCCCCAATAACTAATTTTGATATCCTTTATTCATTTAAGTTTGAATAATTAATTGATAAGAAACTTTTAAATACTCAATTCTATCAATATTTCAGAAATTTACTTTGCAATTTACTCCCCTTTTTATGTTAAACATGCAAAAGAAATTATATGTTTCCCATTAAACAAAAATAATAGCTAAACAAAAACATTTATTCTATTTAAAAAAAATAACTGAAAATTATACGTTGGGTTTGTTTTTCTTAAGAGTTATGATAAATCCATAATTTTTTACCTCAAAAGAAAGTAAACTAATGAAGTATTTATATATTTTCTGCATTATTTACAATGGTAATGATACGTTCTACTTAATTTACATATTTAACGATAATTATCTTCAAAACGAGTTTATATGCTTCATAAGCCTTCATAATTTTATAAAGTTACTGTTGTCAGCTTCCTAATAATTGTTTAAATGTACCTTAAAAAGAAATCTTAAAATTCTAAAACTTTGTTGCCTAAAAAGATCAATTGACATTTTTGGTGAATGGCCCATATCTTTTGCTTTAATTAATAGAGGGGAAAAAAGGAAAGTACTGTTTAAATGATATGTACTTCTGGACCTGATGTATTTTGTTATTTGGAGTTCAGTTTTGTCGTTAGACAACACTTCTATGAGCTATTGTTACCAATCACAATATACATTCAAAATATCGAGTTTTCAGCTAATCACAAATGCATATTTACTATTTTTCAAAGTTCAATAGAAAGACCATAAACGTATTTTTTTTTTTTTTACATTTGTTTAGGATGTGAAAATAATGGTCAAATAGTTCCAAATTTCAATGAGTGATAGTTATGGAGTATTGGAAAATGAAAATCCTAATGTTAACTATGAGGTGTGGAACATTGGTAAACCTTTAGTTACACTATAATGCTGGTCATTGGTTTGAAATTTGAATTGGATTAGTGCAATTTGCCGTTTGAATTCCATTAAATAAAAACAAATATCTTTTCCAAGCAGGTTACGTTCCTTTGATTTGATTTTTAAATTATATCTATATTTTCTTTATATGTTCAGAAACTAATGTCATATCTATATTTTTAAATACTACTACTTTCTGTTAAATATATAAGAGAACATGTTGTATATTTGATTAATTCCACTATATATATTTTCTACGCTTGGCTTTTAGTTTTAAAAGTTTCATCAAAGCAGCATGGGTATTTAATTATCCAATTTTAATTATCTTCACATTTTAAATTGAAGAAACCACATTTCACTTTTAAAAAATTTATCATACCTAAAATTTATAATACCTTGGTTAATGGAACAACACGCTGACAGTTTAGGTTAGATTAATAAAAAATAAAAAGATAAACAAACTGTTTAATTTACAAAACTATGCAATTAAATTATATTATAACAGTGCCTTAGTTATATGTTATAAAAAGATACCTGTCGATACAATTCAAACTTAAACTTGAGACTGTGCGAACTGAAATTTTTAACAAAGCTTGATGCTGAATTTATTTTTCTTGAAACAACCTTTGAGAATGTTTTTTGTTTTATTTTTTTAATTTCGTGCTATCTTTTGCCACTGAAGAAAAATCATAACAATATCAAAAATCATATAATCAATGTAATAAAACAAAAAATAGTATAAAAACAGTTAGTGTAATAGAAAGATACGAAGCTAAGAAAATTTCAAATTAATTGTTTTATATATAATACATGTTAAGAAATGGTTTTTTAATTTTTTCTCAAATATTTTATATGTATTCTTGGTCATTTAATCAATGCTTTCAAATAAAATGCATTCAACATACTTTTCTAATAGAGAGAAAAAATAATATGCTGACAAGTTTCTGCACATTTAAAGAAATGTAAAATATTTTCAATAGTAATTAAACAACATAATAAAAACGAGTACAATTAAATATATATATATAAATCGATTTTCCAACGGTAAGTAATGATAGATGCCAAGAAATCTAATATATATATTCAAATAAAAATGTATTAAATACGCGACTGATGGTAAAACAATTGTCTAATAAAGGTTTTTTTTATACATATATTCAAATAAAAAATTAAAAAATCTATCTAATTTTTCAGTCAACAGTACATTAATGCTATTAATTATAAATCAATATATTTAAGTAAATATACTTCAAAACTAGTTTATTATTGATAAAAAATTATGAGTTAAAAATAGAAAACAACTAATATACGTTTATGAAATTATTACTATTGACATTAAAGAAAGGTATGCACAAACCTTAATAATCTTTTTTTTGAACAGTGAAACTGATAATTCCAGACTCGTATTTCTAGGAACTATAAAATATAATCCACTTCATTCTAATTTTGAAACATAAGATAAAGTCATCAAACATTTCTTTATGTTTTTGGTTCTATCGAACTCCTCCAATGCTCTTGAAATGCATTCATCGATTTTAATATATTTCTTTCGTAGTTTCTTTCCTTCAAGATTCATGTCATTTCTTTGCAGCAAGAATCCACAATACTCCGCTTCTTCTTTTAGCTTAAGGATGAGGTCTTTTAGCATTGGGTTTCGTTTCCCTACAATAATGTTCAGCCGATTGTTCCACCCTTCAACAGCATTATTAGTTCGGTGAAGTTGCTTATTGCAGTTCCACATTTCTAAAGAAATACTATCATTCTCCAGCCATTGGGCAACGAAATAATCGTAAAATTCACCTAATTTGGTATTGGATGGTGAATCCTCTTGAATGCAGAGCCACCCTTCTCCAACTTCACATAAAGGTAAGTATGCTAAACTTACGCACATCCTAATATGAAGCCTAATATCCGCATCTTCTTTGTAGCTTCTTACTAGTCCTATTTCTTGAATATGACGCCACAAACACTGGTTAAAATGGTAGTTACATCCATTTACTGAGACTTCAGAAAATACGCCTTTAAGTGCTACAATGGCACTCTGTTCAAAGTCCATTGTAACAGATTCTGGATTCCAATTTACTTTATTCTTGAGCGTCAGAAAAAGTTCTTGATATGCCGATTTTTTTTTGCTGCATAACAAAGCAAACACAATCGGAATTATTTTTGTCTCTGTGGATGTGCTGCCAATGTCTGCATGAACGGTATAAATCTGGGTAAATTGCCTACTGCTGCTTTTAAAAGTGCCATCTGCAAAATAATCTGTACAAGTTGCCATAACTTCAATACCTTTCTTGCTGGAGAAAATTAGCAATCTTTCTTTCTTTTTGTTGTCGTACAACAGAAAATCCCCTCCATTTTCCATGCGTACAATATCCTCAGATATTTCAATTTCTTCAGCTGTGTTGGGCTCCGTGGAATTTCCTTTGGCTTTCCTTCTTATCCTCTTAAGGGATTTTGTATAGGATGTCAACAAAGGGATGTTCGCAACATATTCATACCCCTTATTAAATAAGGGTGTCATCTCAGTAGTTAGAAATTGGGCATCCGAAGCCATGGAGCGACCGGGCGACGGGATGAGGGATGATGACGTCACCGGAAGTGGTCGTGACCGGATATGACGTCACAGGAAGTGCCATCACCGGAAGTTACGTGAGTTGTTCCCCTCCTGCTGTTGTTTTAGTTTCGGTTTCGTTATAAGCTGTTTGTGTATGACGTCACAGTGGGTATGACGTCATAATGTGTTTTATATCAAAGTTTTGAGTGGTGGCAACACTTTTTTAGTTTCGGTTTATCTAGCAGACGGAGTTGAGTTGTTCTAGGACTGCTTCTTAGTGAATAAGTTAGATTGATAGGCTTTTATTGCGTGACGTCACAGCGGGTATGACGTCATAATTTGTTTTATATCAAAGTTTTGAGCGGTGGCAACACTTTTTAGTTTTTGTTTCCAGTTAACTGGAGTTGAGTTGTTCTAGGGCTGCTTCTAAGTGAATAAGTTAGAGTTATAGATATTTTTACTAGTGACGTCACAGTGAGTATGACGTCATAACTTTTTTTATATAAAAGTTTTGAGTGGTGGCAACACTTTTTAGTTTCGATTTACCTTTCAGGTGGAGTTGAGTTGTTTTAGGGCTGCTTCTAAACGAATACCTTAGAGTTATAGATATTTTTACTAGTGACGTCACAGTGGGTATGACGTCATTCTATGTTAAGATTTAGCATTTAAGGTATGGCAACATCTTGTGAGAGATCTAGATACGAGCAGGTGTTAATCGGATGAGTCATTCTGTCTGAACAGGTTTGAACAGCTTGGGACAGGATATTGCACGGCGATAAAGGTGGATAGGTGTTAACCAATCAGATTTCACGCTAGAGGGCGTTGTTTCGACTACCAGCCAATCAGGAGGGATGAGCTGCGTCACTCACGGACTTGCATTCAGCGAAGACACCATTTCTCTGCTGAAAGTGAAGGTACGTTTGCTGTTTCTTCGAAGTTGTGCTTGTTAGTTTGAAGTGAAAATGTAGTCTGATTTACATATTGAACTCGTTGAAAGTTTTTACGATGCAGCTAAATCACAGCAGTTGTTACATGAATTGTTGAACTACGAGTATGAGAATCTCCAATTGAACTTTAATGGAAAAAGTTACACGCCTCAAAGGAAAGTGCTCGGTTTTGGTGATACTGGCGTGAAATATACCTTTTCTGGAACGTGCGTCTTTTCCAAGCCGTGGACTTCTATACTGCTTGATATTAAGAAGCATATTGAAAACAAGACTGGACAAGAATACAACTATGCCCTTCTTAACTACTATGCAGATGGAAATGCCAAGATTGGAGCTCATAAAGACAGCGAAAAAGACTTGGATCCAGACTTCACTATTCCAACCCTAAGTCTCGGAGCTATCAGAACCATGCAGTTTGCCCGTCCTGATTTCCAGCCCAACAAAGTTCCGTTGCCAAGTGGATCTCTCCTTCTCATGAAGCCACCCACCAATCAGTTCTGGACCCATGAAATTTCAGCCGAACCTGCTGTGAAGGAGCCGAGAATCAGTATCACTTTTCGGAACATCGTAGCGAGACCCCAAGATATTGTAGAGTATCCCCACAAGTCCCTTTCTCAGAAGAGACCATCAGATGAAGTGATCGTCGAAGAAGAAACAATTCCCGATGACGACTGGATGACTCGCCTTTATGCCTCTGTAAAGAAAACCAGTGGATGCCTCAAGGAATGGAACCTTGGATTTGGTTTCATAGTGTCCCTTCATCAATATGACTCTCGTCTTTTCATCCACATGTCTCAACATAATAGTCAAGGAAGTACTCAGAAAATTATGATGAACATGGATACCTTCCAGGACTTTTAGTACAAACTCTTACACGTGAACACGAAATACGCAGCTAGTAGCGTTGTGTGTAACAATCAACTCCTGGTTCTATCACATAAGGGTGAGTTAGTTTTAAAACAACTCTTTTATCTTAAACTTAAGGAAAGTTCCTTAAAAGTAAATGAAAATAATCTTGCTAAAATTAGAGATCTCATGCATGAAATATGTGAAACCATCAAGGAGTCTCTTATAAATTTACTACGAGTTGAAATTCTTAATCATTGTGTTCAAAATGTAAATATACCTCCCAATATAGACTTATTTCATGAATATGTTTCTGCTTTTCGATGTGAAATAGAAAGTAATGTTTTAAAATTGTTTCGCTGTGATGCTTGTGCTATTGGTGACCCCTCACAAGGAAATCATGTCTGTATAACTACTTCATTGCAAGATCAGTCTTGGTGTGTTGGAGACGATGCTATTCTTGTACTTAATGTTAAAAATGTGATTGAAACCTTACAATGTAAAAATGTCATACAATTCTTTAATGAAGATTTCTTTAAATGTATATCATATGGTGCTTTGAAAGATTATTTGAAATTGTAAATAAAAATTATTCAATGGAAATTTGTGTGTGATTTTCTTATGTGAAATAATAGAACAAAAAAAAATGTTAAAGCAATATCACTTTATTGAATCATAAATTTTCCCACTTTTTAGGTGGTTTTACATTTCGTCTCAACTTTGTTTGAACAATTTTTCTGTTTTTTGGATACTCTAATGCATAAATAAGAGAGAAAAAGTAACATACTTGAACATCTTACAACTAAGAATTCAAAAGTGAACGTGAAAATTTACTTTACGAATAAACATCATGTCTTTAAAATGTGTAAGAATATCACTAAATAAGAGAAAAAAAGTAACATACTTAAACTTTGTACGACAAATAACTTTAACATTAACGTAAAATTTTTTCTTCACTTATAAAAATCACGACTTTAAAATGTGACGTGTAAGAAGAATTAGCATACTCTTATATCAACGATAAATAAGATAAAAAAGAAGCTCTAAAAATTTATAAGGCAAATAATTTAAATAATACGCGAAAATTTACCACACATATAAAAATTATGTCTTTCAAATGTGTAAGAATAACGCTAAATTAGAGAAAAAGAAATACTAAAAATTTATAAGGTAAGAAATTGAAACAATATGCGAAAATTTATTTCACGCATAAATTTTTTATCTTTAAAATGTGTAAGAATAATGCTAAATTAGAGAAGAAAAAAAATAACATACTTAAACTTTCTTCGACAACAATTTAAACAATACGCGACATTTTCATACACAATTATTTTCTTAGGTTAATGTTAAATAATGGGAAATTTAACAGAATAAAAATTTCAAAGATAAAGAATTTTAACCTTTACACGAAAATTTACCTCACAAAAATATCATATCCTTAAACTTTAACGTGACAATTTACTCTTCATATACAATTAAACTCTTAGGTTAATGTTAAATAAGAAAAAAAAATAATATACTTAAAATTTCTAAGATAAACATAACGTAAAAATTTCGTATCATGTGTTTAAAATGTAACATATAAGAGAAAAAACTAACATACTTGAACTTTCTATAGCAAAGAATTTAAGCATTAGCGTAAAAATTCACATTACATATAAAATTCACATCTTTAAATGGGAAGATAAGCAGGTGACGGTAATTAGCCAATCAGGGTAGCGGTAGGTGATACGCCATTCGCCGGCGTTTTTAGATCGGAGGATGAGTCACGCTAAAACTTGTTGGAACAGGTCGGGAGATTTGTACAGCAAGAACAACAGCATCGACGCGCAAGCAACGGGTGATGCTGTGATGTGTCAGCAGGTCTTTGAGATTATCGTTTTCCTACTTTGCCGTTTTCCTAATGAAATGTTTGTGAAAACTTGGAATGAATGAAGTGGATTTCAAAGACATATTAGTAAGTGAAGGTAGAATTCGCATGGACTTTCTTCCAAAAAGTATGATTCACTTGGAGAATTTAAGATCATTTCTACTTGAAAACTTTTCTATTATTTAAAACATTGAATATTGTTCAAACTCAGTGGGATTATATGCTACAATACGGGTAAAACTTAACAAAATTGTTACATAGAAGAAAAATAGTAAGAGATTTAAAATAAATATTAGTTATAGATACTCCAAAGAAAAAATTTCACCTCTACTTTTCAATCGGAAAATCAATACAAGTTGGAAATTTATGTTACTTCAAGAAAGACTTAGACAATTTACTTTGTATAATATACGTTAAGGTGTCATATTAACTCGTGCAATAAATGCTGACTAAGGATTATTTTACTTATCAATCTAAGAAAGGTGAATTGGGGGAAAATATTAAATAAATTGTAGATATTAAATACATTGTAGATATGCATTCAAGTTTTGAAAATCGCCTGCAAGACTTTTAAAACATTTTAAGATAATTTGAAAGAAACTTGCGAATTATATGTAAACTACATAACTTTTTATACTCTGAAAGGAAATCACAAGTAACTTAGTTAACTTTTTTCATGGTAACACTCATATTCAATGACATGTTTTTAAAATTTAACCTTCTTTACATGATATTAGTTATAAATTTGTTCAATCTCAGATGCGATATACTATTATTTCTAACATATATGTTACGAATTGTGTAAAGTTTTTAAAAGAGTATATGCAAATCACCAATCAGAAACATAAAAATCTAACATCATTCAAACAAACTAAAATAATAAGATATTTTCCTTAGTGAAAATAGTTAACTACTCATGTGATGGAATATACTAGAAAATTTAAATACTGAAAAAAGTTTGCTAGGCAAACTTAAAGAATATTTTTTTTCTTGTGAAAAACTAGCATAAATTTGAAAAATGTAGAGTTTGTTACTACGTAAAATTGAACATCATCTGGACAAACTAAATTATACGTGAATTTTTTTTTTTTTTTATTATTATTATTTGAGAGGTGCTGACAATATATCATTAATATAGAGATTTTTAACTTCCATCCATAATTTCTAAATAACTTATACATAAATTTCAGAAAAACTGAAACGGAATGTGTTTTACAAGAGGCTTATTTTGTAAGATGAATATTCAATATTAATATAACTGAGCAAAGTTCATTCCGGAAAAAACTTGTAAAAGATACTTATATTTTGAAAATAGTTTGATATAACCTTTTAAATTTATGAATGCTCGCTTTCGAAAGACACAAATAAAACTGATATTACTCATGATAATTAACACATACATAACATTAGTCAAACAAAGTGAAATTTTTATTGCTTGTGACCGATAACTTTTCAGTGAAGCAGAACTTACATAGGAAATTTGTGCAAACTTTTTCAACTTTTAAACCAAGTATCATGTAAAATTATAAATTACGATAGGAAATAGCATACTTCAGAATCGGAACAAGTCTTGTAGTTAAGCTAAATGTATTTCTCAAGGAATTGAAAGCATACCAGAGAAGTCCTTATCATTTCGCATCTTTTCTCATGTTGCAAGAAGACATACTTTGTAAAAGATCGTCTTAGCACTTAACAAAAATCAGTAAAAATAAATATATTTTCTATGGCAAAGATAAAACTTCACAACTTAATTACTTAAATTTAGCTAAGTTGCATATGGTTTATTCATATAACTCGCATATGCTTCGAATGTTGAAATATATTTGTCAGTTGAAATCAAACTCATCGAAAATAAATGCTATCTACATTTTCAAGTCGGAAATTACTATTAAATAAACTTTGCATGTAAGACATTATCATGTTAAAAAGAAAAATCTACAAAAATGTAAATGATAATTTTACTGTTGGTACATAAATGATGAATAATTTATGATTTTATTCTAGACAAACGTTTTATTGTCTAACAGAGAACTTAAACTTTAGCAGAAAAACGAAAAAATACAATTTTTATATCCTATCATGCTTGTCGAAAATTGAATTTATTAGCTGTTGTAATAGATTTTTATTGTCCAAATTTCTATAGTTCTTCCCAGTGCAATAATATTAAGTTCATGTGTAATGAGTAGGTTTTTTTTTGTTGAATCTTATAAATTTAATGAAATTATTATGACCTAAGAGATTGAGTGAACTGAATAAATCAATGACGTAAATTTAAACAGTGACTTGAACTGATACATACTATAACTGTAAAGAAGTATGACAAAGTGATAGATGAACTGAAAATAGAAGTTGAGTGAAATGTGTTGAAAAAAGTTGAAGACGACAAGAAATTCATAAATGAGAATTATCATTGACTTATATTAACTTCGTTTTTCTTGCTTATGACAAGAAAATACACTCTTGTTTATTAAGAATCAACTTGATATCTTATCATAGAATGAAAATGATGAAATATCTATACATTAAAAAAAATACCAAACTTAGACATAGCAAATTTCTTGAAATTCATGTATAATGTGAGAAGTTTTACTGGAAATATAGAAGATACAACATTGAAAGATGTGAATGTTTCGAAGTACTTTATCAGAAATAAAAAAAATAAAAAAAATGCGCTGAGGTCCGCTATAAATTTTTTTAGGAGAAAGTTTAAACAAAATTTAAAATCAAACATGCTTTTAAGTGGGAACACATATATTAAAACTATAGCACATTTAACAATTTATATTATGTCATCTCAGTTGGTGTCAAACTGAATAATATGAAAAACAACCACAAACTGAATAAACATGAAAATTATCAATATATGTGGAAAAGTTTCCTTTTTTCACATATAAAAAAAAATAACACATTGACATACGTTAAGATCACGAAACATGCGTAATCATATACCGATAAGAGCAACCAATGTTGCGGGGAGATATTCACGTGATGGACAATATCCCATGAATAAATTGAGTGATTTAATTTCTAATGCTAATTCCAATAGTATTCCACGTAACTTCAACTTTATATGTTACACTATAGATATATTTATTTTTCAAATATATTGACTTTCGAAAAATCATCCTTCAATATAAGAATGATCATAGTAAGAATAAAAGAAAAGATACTAAGCATTGATTTAAAGTGTATTTATTTCAACTTAGCAACAAATCATATGCGTGAAACGAAAATTGCTTCGAACCATAGTATAACTATCCAATTTCATTGATTCCTACAAGGAAATTTTTCTCATCTAGTAATTGAATTTTTTTTTTCTCTTACACATTATAAGTGTTGTCCAATCAGATGTAGAATAGCTGAAGATATCCGACCTCTTTCTAAATATTAATAAGTCACTGTTGAAAAACTTATAAAAATTTCAATTTACACTTAAAGTTTTTTTTTTTAGATATATATATATATATATATATATATATATATATATATATATATATATATATATTTCAAAGAATTTTTTCAAATCAATATGTATATTTAAATACTGAAACTTATTCACTTCAATAAATGTATGTTTAAGTTATAAAACTTGTCGTATGTATTGAAAAATTGTAACTTTTCGTCTTCGTATAAATCGATAACTTTTACACTAGTTCTTCATCAATTAATCTTCTAAGTAAATCTTTCAAAGGTAAAAACATAACTATAGCTATGCATTTGTAACAAGTTAAATTGTACATGTTTCATGTGAAAGTTACAAAATTTTATATATTTTCATGAAAAACATATAAAATTTTAATACTACAAGTTAAATTGTACATGTTTCATGTGAAAGTTACAAAATTTTATATATTTTCATGAAAAACATATAAAATTTTAATTTCACGAGAAACATGTACAATTTAACTTGTTACAAATGTAAAGCTATAGGTATGTTTTTGCCTTTGACAGATTTACTTAGAAGATTAATTGATGAAGAACTAGTGTATAAGTTATCGATTTATACGAAGACGAAAAGTTACAATTTTTCAATACATACGACAAGTTTTATAACTTAAACATACATTTATTGAAGTGAATAAGTTTCAGTATTTAAATATAAGTAGTTAGAAAAGGACAGTCCGAAGCCAGGGCGCAATGCGCAATGGTATGGTATGGGGGCGTGGTTATGCCGTCACCGGAAGGGGCGTGACCGGATATGACGTCACAGGAAGTAACATCGCCGTATATGACATTACCGGAAGTCACGTGACGGGAAGTGGAGTGGAGTTGTTCCCCTCCTGCTGCTGTTTTAGTTTCGGTTTCGTTATAAGCTGTTTGTGTATGACGTCACAGTGGGAATGACGTCATAATGTGCTTTATATCAAAGTTTTGAGTGGTGGCAACACTTTTTTAGTTTCGGTTTATCTAACAGACGGAGTTGAGTTGTTCTATGGCTGCTTCTTAATAAGAACGTTATGGTGATAGGCTTTTATTGCGTGACGTCACAGAAGATATGACGTCATAATGTGTTTTATATCAAAGTTTTGAGCGGTGGCAACACTTTTTAGTTTCGATTTACCTTTAAGATAGAGTTGAGTTGTTCTAGGACTGCTTGTAAATGAATAAGTTAGAGTGATAGGTTTTTATTGCGTGACGTCACAGTAGGTATGACGTCATAATGTGTTTTATATCAAAGTTTAGAGCGATGGCAACACTTTTTAGTTTCAATTTACCTTTAAGATGGAGCTGAATTGTTCTAGGGCTGCTTCTTAGCGAATAAGTTAAGAGTGATAGATATTTTTACTAGTGACGTCACAGTAGATATGTCGTCATGAATTGCTTTATGTTAGAGATCGGAAAAATACTTGCTTGCGATTGGTCGGTTTTTAGACACATCACCAAATACTCTCTTCTCATTGGTTGAAATGTGTCACGTGATTTCATTGGCTATACAGTTTATGGTGCTTTGAAAGATTATTTGAAATTGTAAATAAAAATTATTCAATGGAAATATGTGTGTGTGATTTTCTTATGTGAAATAATAATAAAAAAAAAATGTTAAAGCAATATCACTTTATTAAATCATAAATTTTCCCACTTTTTAGGTGGTTTTACATTTCGTCTCAACTTTGTTTGGACAATTTTTACAGGTGACTTTAGCAACTTCTTATTTCCGATAAACTGCTTCGGAACATTTAAATCTTTCAAAACAGTATTAAATAAACTTTTCCGTGATACATTACTTTTGGTACTGTACATATAATTGAAAAAGTCGATAATGTTAGAGTTTGGTATTTTTTCTCCGTGTATGGAGATTTGACCCTTGGAATTCCACGATAAGATATCAGGTTGATTCTTGATGAGAGCAAGTGTATTTTCAGCTTTTCTTCGCATGGGTTTAGAAAGTGATGCTAATATAAGTTCTTGATAATTATCATCTTTTTGAAGTTTCTTTATTTCTTCTACTTTCACAGATTCTTCAACTTTCCTCTTATCTTCTATTTTCTCCACTTCTTCTTTCTTCTTCTCTTCAGCTGTCTTACTACTTTGTTCATTCGGACGTGAATTATTAAATTCTTGCAGATTTAAACTTTTCTTCAACAGTTCATGATAGAGGACCAATTTTTCATGATCAGGTAAGTCACTATGTAAAATTTGTATCATTGCCTTATCAAGCTCACTAAGCCTTTTATTGGAAACAGTATGTTTTGTCACCAATTCTTCGGGTATAAGAGCAAACTTCTTAATTTGAGCCATGAAATAATGTAGTTAAAACACTCAAGGCTGCAGGAATAAGTATGTTGAGGAAACCTCCTTTCTGTAAAATGACTTGACGTTTTTTCGGTAAAGACACTTTACGATTACTTAAATGACGCAATATCTTCTTATGTTTAGAGAGCGTTTTCTTCTGTCGTGCAGTCAATGGGATATTTCCATTCAATGTGTTAATGCAACATTCGCATATGCCTTTTATACAGTTCTTATTGAGTTTACTTAATAAAGTTTTTCGTAACCTTAAAGGACAAATTTGCAACAGTCGTAATTGATTGAGTTGCTCCTTCTTAAGCGTCATCTTGCTAAATGATACTTATCTTCAAAGTCATTCACTTTTATATCATTTAAATTGATACACGATCTGTCTTTCAGTAGGTAAAATTTTGGTACGTAATCGTAACTCTTCTGGTGTTTCGGCACGTAAATCTATAAATAAATAGGAATAGGGGTTTTTCGTTGCATCTTCAAAGACTTCTTGAAATAACTTGACATGTCGAGGAAGTAATTGTCTTCCTAGATGTGAAATTTGACTCACGTCTCGTCTATTTTTACACAGTACTAAATAGTGTGCATTCAATGTAAAGTCACGCATTTCTTTCCCTTTGTAGAAAAAATTTTGTGTTATGAAGATAACACTCAGGTTTAAATGATGACTACCTTTTGTAAGAAGATCAGTTAAATGACTGTTAGCATTTGACATTAAATCATCAATTACGAAGAGTGTATTCTCGCCCAAAAATTCTTTAAATGTCGTAGGTAGACCTTCTACAAATGTCACATTATCAATTTCATCATATAAGGGTTGATGTATTCCATAAAACCAAACAATCTTATCGTTATAAGTTTTTCACTTATCAAATCCCGCACAAAATAACTTTTACCGCATCCTGTTGGACCGGCGATTACCATCGTAAAAGGATGTTGCAACTTTGGAAATTCCATGTTGAATGAGAGACGAGACATAGTGCTACTGTTTAAATACTTTCTTTATTGATAAAATGGTGCTACAATTCTAAAGTGCTTGATTACAAAATGATGCACTTTGATATCATTACATATTTGATTGGGTACAAAAGACAAGAGAATATCGTTCATAGAACGTCCATTACATTTAGAATATAAATAAAAAATACAATATTGTCCACACACGGAACTCGCATTCGATTGAAGTATCATAGGATTAAACTCTACATGTCGATAACGCTTTACATAACTTGATATTCCTCCGGGAAAATAAGACGGTGGGTTTCCGAACGAATCAAAGAAGCATATTTCTGTAGGTGATTCTATATAAAAAGCCACCCAATGGGTACCTTCTTGATTGGACTTGTCAGTGTTGGCAATAAAACAGGCTGGAAAGTTTCGAACATATGTTGGTAATCGATCACTTGAGAAAACACCCAAGAATATATTCTTGGTTTTTGCATTTCCAGAAAGAATTCTGGTTATTTGTAGGGTATCCATTAATTCGGAAAGTCGCACACCACGTGACGTGATTTGGATATTTCAATCACGTTTTGAAACTCTGCATAAATGAGCACTGATAAAGTTTCCGTAATAGCCTCGGAAAATTTAATTTCCACACGTAAATTTCCTTGGTGTTGCAGATTAAAATGTTCTCCGTCGCAAAGATCAGGACTTAGATCAAATGCGTAAAGTACATGACCTCTGGCATATTCTTCTTGAGATAAGTAAATTCCCTTATCACGATTAAATCCGGAAAATAAGCTATGATAAGCCCGAACGTAGTTGTTGGAATCAAAATTAAGCTCTAAAGGCTTGCAGGGAACCGGTTGTCCATCTACATAAATAGATACAAAGTTTGCACTATGGTGAGAAAAGAGAAATGGGTTCTTTGAATATTGCCCATTCATTGCAGCATTTCCTAAACAGGTGAGAATGACACGTTTTGGCATGAGTCCAAGAAACACATTATCTTGTAAAAAGGACCAACTCCCTTTGGCAATGCTATAAGATTTGCAAATCACACGATCAATTGGATATTTGCACGATGTCTTCTCCAAAGCCTTAGCATGCCCAATAGCAACGGCAGGGTTAACCTTCACTTTTCTTATAAATATAGAAGCATGCTCTAGAACTATCTTATAATCCCCATCCACTTTGGTTGAAATTAAGCAAAATGAGGATTTGCTGCGTATCATTTTAATTTTGATATCTACCAAGTTAATCATTAGACGATTTTGTTGAAAAATGTCACAGTGGAGTTGACCAATCATTTTTACGGTCTGGCTGTCTTTGATAAGATTGTAACGCGTCTTCAATCCAGCATCAGCTTTCTCATCTATGGGGTCTATGATATCAGGTTGCGTATCTTTGTAGAATCCTTCACAGGTCAGCAAACTTTTCTTGGCATCTTCCCCATAATTTAACAATGTCTCTATATAGGCTCTAAAAGGATAAGTGTTGCTTGCAGAAGAAATATTTCTCTCGTTTAAACTAACGTCTACTTGACTGAAAAGCGAATGTAGGAAAAGGTTGACGGGAGCAACTGGTTCCTTTTCTGGTAGTTTAGTTCCATCTGCTTTCATCACTTTCACTTTCACGTGTAGATAGGAAGCAGCTAAGTCCACATATTCTTCACTACTTCCTGATATTGAAAATTCAATCGGTCCACCATCTCGTACACTTAAAAGGGGATGAAATTCGACAAATTGTCCTTTTTCGATAACGGTCTGGGTTGGGGGAATTGAAAATAAATCTAATTCCGACTTGACGCAAGGAGCAGAGTCTTTGTAGATGAAGGAAGCCATTAGGAGAAAATATCATGCGATGTGCACTTCTTCTTGGCTGAACGTGGAATGATGGTTTTTTTCTTCTGCATACGCTTTTTATGTCTTTTTCCACTACCAATCATAGTCTTGACTTTGGTGGCGGCTTTATCTGTTAACACATTTCCAGCTTCTTTGAGCCTTCGTTTGGCGGCCATTTTAAAATCTTGACCTTGAGAAACATCATTCATCAGGTTGACACCGCTGTGAAACATTTGTTTCCCAATAGCTTTAGCACCTGATTTCAGTAGCGGAGCTGCGGCACGAAAAAATGATCTGAATAGACCTCCTAATCCATATCCTCTCTGATAAGAACTTCCTTGATAATAATTCAAGCCTTTTCCCGTCTGCTGCACATAATAATCTTCGAAAGATTTTTGACAACACTGGTAAGGGACATACATTATGAGAGAGACTTCTGACGAAAGTGTAACTTCACGTATGAGCGCCCACGTTCAAATGGCGTTAAACATCCCGAGTGCGTCCTTATAACGATTTCCAAAGTCTCAATAATTTCCGGTTTACAGGTAAGTAGTGCGGTCTATCATACTGTTCGCTAATCATCTCACCATCTTGTCCTCTCACTCTAACCACTCGAAGGAGAGGTGCTAAGACATCTCCCACAATTTGTGGTTCCACTATATCCGTATAAATCATCAATACGCGATAATGTGCAGAGGGGTCGGCTACGAATGGACCCACAACAGTTGCTTCTATACTTGCGTCAAACGAAGTTATTTCCATAGGTTCAAATCCAAGCATTTCAGCAAGTCCTTGATATAATATGAGTTTCGCATTATTTTTCACAGTTATCTGAACACGCTTAGTTACCGCATTATAACTTGTGACAATTTTATCATCATGTTCTTTCACATAAATAGCCTTTAAAATATCAGGAACTGTCTCATAACAACCCGGAGGTAATCTTCTTCCTACCTCTAACTTTCCACTCGTCTCGAATCCAATTAAATTATTTTGATGATTCACATTATACCAAGTATGCGGATATAAAAACTCTACCGTTCCAACTTCCCATTCTCCTTTCAGTTCAATTGGTATGGGTAAGCGAGTAATAAAATGGGAAATTTTATTTTCAGGAAAATAGGACATGGAACTATCCGAGATGAGTGTTATGTAGAAACTCATGATAGCAAATGAGTCTTGCAACATGTGCTAGTAGTATTTATAGGGCTAGTAAGTTTGAAGTGGGGATCCATTGATTAAACTTGTCGGGGTATCCTCGATATTTCACAAAATATTCCATTTTCTTTTTACGCATGCGTTTTCTTAGAACTTCTTCAACAGGAAATTCGTCTTTCATTGTTACTTTTTGTAACTCTTGTGCGTAAAACGTTCCTTGTATAGGCTCTCCTAATAAATCATTCACTCTATACACTGCAGGTTGTCTCTTGACACACTCTGTTATGACAAACAATTCTTCCGTCCAATTCGTTTCATACCCCTTTTCAAAGGTTAATTTCTTCTTTGAAATGCGAACTACATCATCTACATTAAATACGCATTTGGGTTTAGGTAAATTCCCCATATCTCAATAGAGAGTGAACCAAACATCTTGTTCATTTTCGGCATTCACCTCCACGGGAGCTTTTTTTATACTTGAATGGTAAGTATGATTATAACTTTTCACTAAATCTTGTAATACGTCAATGTATCTATGCGTATTTTTAGCAGTAAAGTACTTCCACATTTTAGTTTTAATACTTCTATTCCAACGCTCGACTATGTTTGCTTTCGACAAATTATATGTCGTGAAAAATCTAATCCCCTTCTTTTTTAACAAGGTCTGAAATAGATTATTCTTAAATTCCGTTCCCTGATCAGTCTGAAGTGTTTTCGGAGTTCGCTGATCGAATATTATTTGAAAAGCTTCAACAATATCTATACCTCTCTTTCGTTTCAGAGGAATTAGCCATCCAAACTTTGATAGCACATCAATACAACTCAAAATAAAGCGATAACCATCATTAAACTTTTGAAGACTTGACATATCCACCAAATCCGCTTGCCATTGCTGATCAATGTTATAAACAATCACCCGATTCGTAGGAAATTTATGACGAATGGACTTGTGTAGAGTGTACGCATCCACCCCCTTTAGCCATTTCTGTATCGTTTTCTTGGGAATCTTTCTTCCTGAGGCACGGTATAATGCATCGATACCACCGAAACTTGCTACATGACCCGGGTCTTGATACGTCGCATTCATTACAGCAAGAAATTTTATTAACTCTTATCTGTATCCTAAGTCTTAACATTTTCACATTGAAATAGATAAGTTTCCAGTTTCATTGAGACGAAGCGTAAAATCGATAGCGAATCGATCACTACTACTTAAAAAATAAATAAATAATAATGCAACACATAAACAAATACACAAGTATGCAGTATTCACAACCTCACTCGATAGAACCATACTTGCAACTAACACATTCAACTATAAACTTTACCTTATAAAGAACAAAACTTGATAAAATTAATATCCTTAAGATCATACCAATACCTTAAAATTCCTTGAAATTCCGTTTAAATGCAAAATTCCCACTATATCCCCTCTGTGACGTAACATAAATATTTTTCAAGCAAGAACGCTATCTTCAATTCCCACCACGTGGTAATTTTTCTGCAAGTTTTAAAATTAGTTTAAATTATATTTTATAATTATTCATCAACTATTACTTAAATCTTTCCATTTCAACAAGTATCAACGTTAAAAACCCACGTGATAATTTTTCTATAAATAAATATTCATTTAATAAATAAGCGCCAATACCTTATCTGTTTAAATGCTAGATTCCAGCCATATCATCATTATGACGTCATGTGTTAAAAGCCAATGAGTTTATATTTTGCAATCGTTATCAACAACTCAACTCGCAAACGCGTTGAAGCGTGTTGAAACATGCCTAGTCTCGCTCCCCACCCGCTCTGATCGGTTAGAACCAAGCAGCGCCCTCTACCGTGAAATCTGATTGGTCGGTGAAGTCACGTGATCACCCCCCATATATATACGCTACCGGTTGCCGTCTCTCCATTTCTACTTAGATTCCTGAGTGCGAAAGACGTTTATCGTGTTTGCATAGTATTTGCTTATCGTGCTTGCTGCTATTATAGCTTTTTGCTGATTTCATCTGAATTATTCGGTAAGTGAATTTTTATTATTTGTGAAATGTTAGTATCTTTTAAGTATTATGTGTATTCAAATGTTTTAAGTAACATGTATATTTAAATGTTAAATTATTTTACTATATGTATTAGGATAAAGAATCGCGTTCATTCAAATATTTTTCTGTATTACATGTTAAAGGTTTAAGTTATCCGTTCAGTAAATTTAAGATGTATGTATATTATTTAATATTAGCAGACAAATTATTTTAACTGAAGTTATTTATCGTGTGTTAAATTTATATATTGAAATGGGCTATCGAATGCATTTGCTAGATTAAGTGCCGCGTGCATTGTTAGGCTTAAGTACCGCGTGCATTTGTTAGGCTTAACAATCGCATCATGTTAAAGTAGTCGATTCAAGTATTACATAAAACTTATTTTCAACTTGTATTGAAAATGTATGTTTTTTTCTTTCTTTCGATATATATATATATATATTCAATTTCAGTTATTTATAATGTCATCATCACGTTCTCCTTCTCCAATGGATGTCGTTGTCTCTAGTCCTAATGACCAAGTAAGTGTTCTTTTAGTAATATATTTTTAAATTATGTTTGAATGTTTATAGATTGTATTTATCTTAAACTTTTAAAATTACTTACTATGTATCTTAAAGAATATTCTTTAAATAAGATTAAACTTGTTGCTTTTAAGTAGATGAATTTATTGAAATGAATGTTTAATGTCTAAGATAAATTTTAAACTGTGTTATTTAACGTTGCATAATTGATTTGTTCACTTAAAACTTTCTCAATTATATTTGAAATTCATGTCAATAATGTATTCTTTAAAACTTTTTCTAAATGTCATTCATTAGTATAAGATTCACGCCAAAATTTGTATTACTTTTGTACTTGGTATTTTTTTCTAAATGTCATTCACTTGAATATTAGTATAAGATTCACGCCAAAATTTTTATTGTTTTTGTACTTAGTAATTTTCAATGTTGTAACTATTCAAAGTCGCCCCAAATTCACGCCAATTTTTTTTTTATTGCTTTTATACTTAGTAATTGTCAATGCTGTAACTATTCAAAGTTGCCCCAAATTCACGCCAAAATTTTTATTGCTTTTGTACTTAGTAATTGTCAGTGCAGTAACTATTCAAAGTCACCCCAAATTCACGCCCGATTTTTCTCTGACGTAAAAAACTTAGAATAATTTCTCAATATCTTACTTTAGGAGGTTGTTGTTGAATCTACTGCTGCTGGACCTTCTAATGCTGCATCCACCTCACAAGACTTGCATGTAAGTATTATTTTTATCATTTAAGTGAAAGAATAATAACTTGAAACATATTACTCAAAATTTCTATTTTCAACAGGTCTGTACTATCTGTCAGAAGGGTTTCGTACAGAAATTTACTCTTACCCGGCACATGAAAATCCATCAGAAAACTGTAAGTATTACATTCAAAGGATAAACTACTGTTAAAAAATATGTTAAAATAGCTTATTTAAATGTTAAATAATTTTTTCAGGTATCTGTTGCTGGACCCTCACCACATGCTACATCCTCAATTGCTGGATCTTACAATGTTAGGAATTCCATTGTTGAACCTTATGTAAGTAGTAGTTTTTTAAATTATGTTTCGCAGAGAAAGTTTTTAGATACTTTGATTTAAAATAAAGTATGTTTCACTGATATAGATAGTTTATAGAAATAAAGTATTTTTAATAAAAATGTTTTCAGATATTTTACAAATTAAGTAATTTTTGGAGAATACATATTTTTGTAAAATATTTCTACTATTACTGTGAAATAATTTCTGTAAACTTATCAAAGTTTTATTGTCAACAGGTGTGTACCCTCTGCAACAAGACATTCACAGAGAAGTACAACCTTACACAACATCTGAAAGTCCATACTGACAAGAAAGACTTTGTGTGCGGAACGTGTCAAAAATCCTTCAATCGAAATTCCGATCTGACAAGACACATGAAGACCCATCAATCTGCTACCCCTCATGCCTGTCCTGACTGCGGGAAGAGTTTCGGACGTAAGGATCATCTTCAACAACATCTTCTCACCCACCTTCGAGTTGCCCAAATAGGAGGAATTCAACCTGCATCCCCTGCACCTAGAAGGAGGAGAGTAGAGGTGAAGACGTCAGATGTCTTTGCCACCCGTCATTTATTCCCGAGTGAAGAGGCAGTTGGAGACCTGCTTCTCTTCATTAGGGAAAGCACTCCCCAAGTTCAGGATGTGCTGCAGGAGGAGTTGGGAGAGAAGAGGGCTATCAAGTGGTATGTTGTGTCCAAGATCCGGTTCGTTCGTAAGAGTGATGAGGGAGATGAAGAATTTGCCACACCCTATTTCCGGAGTAAGGTGCAGATGGAGCTGGATGATAGCGTCCTCCCTGAACACATCGACCAAGCCTTCGCCAAAATCAAGTCCTCCTTCGATGAATTCATCGAGCGGGGATCAGGATGGGTCTTCGATGAAATCATCCATTTGGAGGTGAAGACTGCAACGTATCAACCTCTAGCCCCTGCTAGCCACTTCAAGTTACCCAACAAGTTAGCAGCGAAGCAAGCAGTTCTCAACATCCAGAATGAAGACAATAAATGTTTCATCTGGTCTGTCCTGGCTGCCCTCCACCCCATGAGCTATACAGATCATCCATACAGAGTTTCTCACTATCTGGAATTCGAGCAGGAGCTCAAAATGGGAAATGTAAGCTGTCCCGTCCAACCCTGCAAAGTCCGGATAATTGAAAGCCTGAATAATCTGAGAATAAACATCTACGGGTATGAAGATGATGAAATATTACCTCTATATATCTCTAAGAGGGAGGATTCTGAGGTAATCAACCTCCTCTACATTATAGAAGGAGAGAGGCAGCATTACTGTTTAATTAAGAGTATGTCCAGGCTTCTCACCAACCTCACTAAGCACGATGGAAAGCGATTCTACTGTTTCTCCTGTCTTCATCGTTTTGCCAAGGAGGAGACTCTCAAAGCACATGTCCCGTACTGTAATGAGCACTCACCCCCAACGCATCAAGATGCCGACTCCAAAGGACTGTGTGCTGAAATTTAGTCAGTACAAGTTCACCCAGAAAGTCCCGTATATCATATACGCGGACTTTGAGGCCCTTGTAGAGAAGTTGGATGACACCACCCCCTCCAGCACTATGAAGATAGCTACCCACGTCCCTTGTGGATATGCATACGTTATAGTAGGTCCAGATAGTAAGCCGACCAAGCCCATCTCTGTCTACAGGGGAGAAGATACAGTGGACCACTTCATCAGTAGTATCATTGCAGAGAAGGACGAGCTGGCGGTGAAGCTGACCACCATTGTCCCGATGAAACTCACTCCCCAAGACCAGCATGCTATTAATGCTGCAACGCACTGTGGCCTCTGCAAGGGCCGACTAGGAACTGATTGGGTGAACGACCACGATCACTTGACCGGTCAGTTCCGTCAAGTGCTCCACAATGAATGCAACCTTGCCTTCAGGTTGCGGAAAATGATTCCCTGCGTCTTCCACAACCTGAAGAATTATGATGCGCATTTGATCATGCAGGGGCTAGGGAAAGTGGCTGACCATGACATTGGAGTCATCCCTACAACGATGGAGAAATACATCTCCTTCTCCATCACTAAGAAACTTGACAAGATCCCGGTGACTCTCCAGTTTATTGACAGTCTCCAGTTTCTGAACGCATCGCTTCAGAAACTTGTCGATAATCTGGAGAGAGACAAGTTTCACATTTTGAAGAGATCTATCGCATCTAACCATGGTACGTAATATAGTCAATGTTAATATTATATAAATGTTCTCTTAACAATATCATTTAATTTTTATTTTTTTCCTTAGATCTCTTGCTGAAGAAGGGAGTGTACCCTTATGAGTATATGGACTCGTTCACTAAATTTCAACAAACATCTCTGCCACCTCAGCAAGCCTTCTATAGCACCCTTACAAACTCCTCCATCACCGATGCAGATTATGGTCATGCTCAAGTTGTTTGGGAAGCTTTCGGCATCAAAGACCTTGGCGAATATCACGACCTGTACGTGAAGACGGATGTGCTCCTCCTCGCAGACGTATTCGAGAATTTCCGCCGCCTAACTCTGGACTTTTACCAGCTAGACGCCGCTCACATGATGACGTCTCCGGGGTTAGCGTGGCAAGCCGCTCTCAAGATGTCAGATGTCGGTTTGGATTTATTCACCGACATCGACATGCACCTCTTCATAGAGAAGGGTATTCGGGGAGGAGTCTCCGTCATCACCCATCGTCATAGCCAGGCAAACCATCCAGGCTGTCCTGAATATAATGCTGCTGAGGAGAAGCAACATATATTGTACCTGGATGCCAATAACCTCTATGGTAAGCATGAATTTACTTTAAAACTGTCATTTTTTATTTAGCTTCTATGTTAATATTGAATGATTTAATTGGATTTTTCTTTCAGGTTGGGCCATGTCTCAATACTTACCTGTTGGTGATTTTCAGTGGGTGAACCCTGAAAACATCTCTACTAAAACCATCTTGGACCAAGCAGATGATGCAGATGAGGGCTTCATCCTAGAAGTGGATCTCGACTATCCTGCTGAACTCCACGATCTCCATAATGATTATCCTCTGGCTCCCGAACGCTTCACCATAAAGCCAAATATGCTGTCTCCTACCGCCCTCGAGATTTTGGAAGAAATGCAGATGAAGCCAGCTTCTTCCAGCGAGAAACTCGTTCCGAATCTTCACTCAAAGAAGAATTATGTTATACACTATAGTAATCTGAAGCTATATCTTTCCTTGGGACTGAAACTAACTAAAGTTCATAGAATTCTAAAATTCTACCAACAACCTTGGCTGAAGGACTACATAGCATTTAATACGGAGCAGAGAAAACTGGCCAAAACATCGTTTGAAAAAGATTTCTTCAAACTTCTCAACAATGCGGTGTTCGGGAAAACTATGGAAAATCTGAGGAATAGAGTGGATGTTCAGTTGGTGAACAACCCACATAAAGCCAAGAAACTGGTCGCGTCTCCTGCCTTCCATGCCCTCACTGAGTTTGATAACAGCTTGGTAGCAGTACAAAGAAAAGTGAAGAGTCTCACACTTAATAGACCCATTTATGCTGGTTTCACCATCTTAGAACTGAGCAAGGTTTTAATGTATGATTTCCACTATAATGTCATCATGAAGAAGTATGGAAGTAATGCCCGCCTACTATTCACCGACACAGATTCACTCACTTATGGACTCACCACCCCAGATCTGACTGCTGACTTACATCAGTTAAAGGGATTTTTTGACTTTTCTGACTATCCACCAGATCATCCCCTACACGATGTGTCTAACAAGAAGAAGATCGGCTACTTTAAGGATGAACTTAACGGAAATCTGCTTTGGAGTTTATAGGGCTTCGTTCCAAAATGTATTCCATTTTAAGCGAGTGTGGTGAGAAACAAACGGCCAAGGGAATCGCAAGAGCAGCTCAAAGACAGCTAAAACATCAGACCTATAGAGACTGTCTTCTCAATCGACAACCTTCGTCTGTTGTTCAGCATCGGATCGGTAGTGAAAAACATCACATTTTCTCCATCCAGCAAAGAAAGCGAGCGCTCTCGGCATTTGATGACAAGCGATACCTGTTGGAGGATGGTATAACTAGTTATGCCTATGGTCACTACAAAATTCCTTAAATTTAATTCTTCTAACTTAATTTTTCGCAATTCATTAACTATAGTCAATATTTTTACTAAAATATTACATTAACTTAATTTTTATAAAAACTAAAATTAGTATATTTTCAGGATTTTGTTAGTGACCATTAAATTTAATTTTGGGAAATATACGTTCCCCCAAGTCTTCTTCAAAAAACTGGACACTCTTAAATTTAATTTTTAATGTAACTCTATTCTAGAAATAGTTTGTGTCCAACATTAATCTTTTAGACTAAAACTTTAAAATTGTTAAGAGGTGAAGATATCTTCTTAAAGGATATCATCGGATGGTTGATTAGTGACCTCAAGTTTCAAAGAAATATACGTTCTTTGGAATAAGATTTTTTTTTTTTTTTGTTAGGGTGGAGTGAGGCGGTACCAATTCTTCCTAAAAGAGGTATCGGGCTGGAGGTGGGTCCTCACCTTTAATAAATAATTTTTCAAAATTTATTAATTGTAATTCTAAAGTCTTAACTTATTCAAAATTAGTTAGGGAAGGGGGGTGGGTAGATGAGTTACCATGAAGGCAACGTCCGATAGTCGATATTTTAACAATTGTTTGGTAAAATATTGAAATGTCACGTGTAGCTCGGGGTTAGGGTTCTTTTTGACCCTTAGCAAATGGCCTTCACTTTTATTAACTTTTCAAATTTAACATTTTTTTTTTTTTTTTTTTTTTTTTTTTATTTGTGTAACTTTGTTGCAGGTATTTTAACTTGATTAAAGGATATGTAAGTAACTCGCTAGAAAACCAAACAGTCAATCAGGAGTTAACTTTTGGTCACATGTTTAAAACTTATCAGTCACAAGCGAGCATTTAGCTGACCGATCAGAACTCGTTGCCAACACCTGAAAACTAAATTTGGTATATATCCAATGTTATCACCACTTAAAACGTAAATCTTAACATAGAATGACGTCATACCCACTGTGACGTCATTAGTAAAAATACCTATCACTCTAACTTATTCGTTTATAAGCAGCCCTAGAACAACTCAACTCCGTCTGAAAGGTAAATCGACACTAAAAAGTGTTGCCACTGCTCAAACTTTGATATAAAACACATTATGACGTCATACCTACTGTGACGTCACGCAATAAAAACCTATCATTCTAACTTATTCGTTTACAAGCAGCCCTAGAACAATTCAGCTCCATCTTAAAGGTAAATCGAAACTAAAAAGTGTTGCCACCGCTCAAAACTTTGATATAAAACAAATTATGACGTCATACCTACTGTGACGTCACGCAATAAAAACCTATCATTCTAACTTATTCATTTACAAGCAGTCCTAGAACAACTCAACTCCGTCTGTTAGATAAACCGAAACTAAAAAAGTGTTGCCACCACTCAAAACTTTGATATAAAACACATTATGACGTCATTCCCACTGTGACGTCATACACAAACAGCTTATAACGAAACCGAAACTAAAACAGCAGCAGGAGGGGAACAACTCCACTCCACTTCCGGTCACGTGACTTCCGGTGATGGCATATCTGGTGATGTTACTTCCTGTGACGTCATATCCGGTCACGCTCCTTCCGGTGACGTCATAACCACGCCCCCATACCATACCATTGCGCATTGCGCCCTGGCTTCGGACTGTCCTTTTCTAACTACTAATATACATATTGATTTGAAAAAATTCTTTGAAATATATATATATATATATATATATATATATATATATATATATATATATATATATATATATATATATATATATATATATATATATATATATATATATATATATATATATATATATATATATATATATCTAAAAAAAAAACTTTAAGTGTAAATTGAAATTTTTATAAGTTTTTCAACAGTGACTTATTAATATTTAGAAAGAGGTCGGATATCTTCAGCTATTCTACATCTGATTGGACAACACTTATAATGTGTACGAGAAAAAAAAAATTCAATTACTAGATGAGAAAAATTTCCTTGTAGGAATCAATGAAATTGGATAGTTATACTATGGTTCGAAGCAATTTTCGTTTCACGCATATGATTTGTTGCTAAGTTGAAATAAATACACTTTAAATCAATGCTTAGTATCTTTTCTTTTATTCTTACTATGATCATTCTTATATTGAAGGATGATTTTTCGAAAGTCAATATATTTGAAAAATAAATATATCTATAGTGTAACATATAAAGTTGAAGTTACGTGGAATACTATTGGAATTAGCATTAGAAATTAAATCACTCAATTTATTCATGGGATATTGTCCATCACGTGAATATCTCCCCGCAACATTGGTTGCTCTTATCGGTATATGATTACGCATGTTTCGTGATCTTAACGTATGTCAATGTGTTATTTTTTTTTATATGTGAAAAAAGGAAACTTTTCCACATATATTGATAATTTTCATGTTTATTCAGTTTGTGGTTGTTTTTCATATTATTCAGTTTGACACCAACTGAGATGACATAATATAAATTGTTAAATGTGCTATAGTTTTAATATATGTGTTCCCACTTAAAAGCATGTTTGATTTTAAATTTTGTTTAAACTTTCTCCTAAAAAATTTTATAGCGGACCTCAGCGCATTTTTTTTATTTTTTTTATTTCTGATAAAGTACTTCGAAACATTCACATCTTTCAATGTTGTATCTTCTATATTTCCAGTAAAACTTCTCACATTATACATGAATTTCAAGAAATTTGCTATGTCTAAGTTTGGTATTTTTTTTAATGTATAGATATTTCATCATTTTCATTCTATGATAAGATATCAAGTTGATTCTTAATAAACAAGAGTGTATTTTCTTGTCATAAGCAAGAAAAACGAAGTTAATATAAGTCAATGATAATTCTCATTTATGAATTTCTTGTCGTCTTCAACTTTTTTCAACACATTTCACTCAACTTCTATTTTCACTTCATCTATCACTTTGTCATACTTCTTTACAGTTATAGTATGTATCAGTTCAAGTCACTGTTTAAATTTACGTCATTGATTTATTCAGTTCACTCAATCTCTTAGGTCATAATAATTTCATTAAATTTATAAGATTCAACAAAAAAAAACCTACTCATTACACATGAACTTAATATTATTGCACTGGGAAGAACTATAGAAATTTGGACAATAAAAATCTATTACAACAGCTAATAAATTCAATTTTCGACAAGCATGATAGGATATAAAAATTGTATTTTTTCGTTTTTCTGCTAAAGTTTAAGTTCTCTGTTAGACAATAAAACGTTTGTCTAGAATAAAATCATAAATTATTCATCATTTATGTACCAACAGTAAAATTATCATTTACATTTTTGTAGATTTTTCTTTTTAACATGATAATGTCTTACATGCAAAGTTTATTTAATAGTAATTTCCGACTTGAAAATGTAGATAGCATTTATTTTCGATGAGTTTGATTTCAACTGACAAATATATTTCAACATTCGAAGCATATGCGAGTTATGTGAATAAACCATATGCAACTTAGCTAAATTTAAGTAATTAAGTTGTGAAGTTTTATCTTTGCCATAGAAAATATATTTATTTTTACTGATTTTTGTTAAGTGCTAAGACGATCTTTTACAAAGTATGTCTTCTTGCAACATGAGAAAAGATGCGAAATGATAAGGACTTCTCTGGTATGCTTTCAATTCCTTGAGAAATATATTTAGCTTAACTACAAGACTTGTTCCGATTCTGAAGTATGCTATTTCCTATCGTAATTTATAATTTTACATGATACTTGGTTTAAAAGTTGAAAAAGTTTGCACAAATTTCCTATGTAAGTTCTGCTTCACTGAAAAGTTATCGGTCACAAGCAATAAAAATCCACTTTGTTTGACTAATGTTATGTATGTGTTAATTATCATGAGTAATATCAGTTTTATTTGTGTCTTTCGAAAGCGAGCATTCATAAATTTAAAAGGTTATTTCAAACTATTTTCAAAATATAAGTATCTTTTACAAGTTTTTTCCGGAATGAACTTTGCTCAGTTATATTAATATTGAATATTCATCTTACAAAATAAGCCTCTTGTAAAACACCCATTCCGTTTCAGTTTTTCTGAAATTTATGTATAAGTTATTTAGAAATTATGGATGGAAGTTAAAAATCTCTATATTAATGATATATTGTCAGCACCTCTCAAATAATAATAAAAAAAAAATTCACGTATAATTTAGTTTGTCCAGATGATGTTCAATTTTACGTAGTAACAAACTCTACATTTTTCAAATTTATGCTAGTTTTTCACAAGAAAAAAAATATTCTTTAAGTTTGCCTAGCAAACTTTTTTCAGTATTTAAATTTTCTAGTATATTCCATCACATGAGTAGTTAACTATTTTCACTAAGGAAAATATCTTATTATTTTAGTTTGTTTGAATGATGTTAGATTTTTATGTTTCTGATTGGTGATTTGCATATACTCTTTTAAAAACTTTACACAATTCGTAACATATATGTTAGAAATAATAGTATATCGCATCTGAGATTGAACAAATTTATAACTAATATCATGTAAAGAAGGTTAAATTTTAAAAACATGTCATTGAATATGAGTGTTACCATGAAAAAAGTTAACTAAGTTACTTGTGATTTCCTTTCAGAGTATAAAAAGTTATGTAGTTTACATATAATTCGCAAGTTTCTTTCAAATTATCTTAAGATGTTTTAAAAGTCTTGCAGGCGATTTTCAAAACTTGAATGCATATCTACAATGTATTTAATATCTACAATTTATTTAATATTTTCCCCCAATTCACCTTTCTTAGATTGATAAGTAAAATAATCCTTTGTCAGCATTTATTGCACTAGTTAATATGACACCTTAACGTATATTATTACAAAGTAAATTGTCTAAGTCTTTCTTGAAGTAACATAAATTTCCAACTTGTATTGATTTTCCGATTGAAAAGTAGAGGTGAAATTTTTTCTTTGGAGTATCTATAACTAATATTTATTTTAAATCTCTTACTATTTTTCTTCTATGTAACAATTTTGTTAAGTTTTACCCGTATTGTAGCATATAATCCCACTGAGTTTGAACAATATTCAATGTTTTAAATAATAGAAAAGTTTTCAAGTAGAAATGATCTTAAATTCTCCATGTGAATCATACTTTTTGGAAGAAAGTCCATGCGAATTCTACCTTCACTTACTAATATGTCTTTGAAATCCACTTCATTCATTCCAAGTTTTCACAAACATTTCATTAGGAAAACGGCAAAGTAGGAAAACGATAATCTCAAAGACCTGCTGACACATCACAGCATCACCCGTTGCTTGCGCGTCGATGCTGTTGTTCTTGCTGTACAAATCTCCCGACCTGTTCCAACAAGTTTTAGCGTGACTCATCCTCCGATCTAAAAACGCCGGCGAATGGCGTATCACCTACCGCTACCCTGATTGGCTAATTACCGTCACCTGCTTATCTTCCCATTTAAAGATGTGAATTTTATATGTAATGTGAATTTTTACGCTAATGCATAAATTCTTTGCTATAGAAAGTTCAAGTATGTTAGTTTTTTTCTCTTATATGTTACATTTTAAACACATGATACGAAATTTTTACGTTATGTTTATCTTAGAAATTTTAAGTATATTATTTTTTTTTCTTATTTAACATTAACCTAAGAGTTTAATTGTATATGAAGAGTAAATTGTCACGTTAAAGTTTAAGGATATGATATTTTTGTGAGGTAAATTTTCGTGTAAAGGTTAAAATTCTTTATCTTTGAAATTTTTATTCTGTTAAATTTCCCATTATTTAACATTAACCAAGGAAAATAATTGTGTATGAAAATGTCGCGTATTGTTTAAATTGTTGTCGAAGAAAGTTTAAGTATGTTATTTTTTTTCTTCTCTAATTTAGCATTATTCTTACACATTTTAAAGATAAAAAATTTATGCGTGAAATAAATATTCGCATATTGTTTCAATTCCTTACCTTATAAATTTTTAGTATTTCTTTTTCTCTAATTTAGCGTTATTCTTACACATTTGAAAGACATAATTTTTATATGTGTGGTAAATTTTCGCGTATTATTTAAATTATTTGCCTTATAAATTTTTAGAGCTTCTTTTTTATCTTATTTATCGTTGATATAAGAGTATGCTAATTCTTCTTACACGTCACATTTTAAAGTCGTGATTTTTATAAGTGAAGAAAAAATTTTACGTTAATGTTAAAGTTATTTGTCGTACAAAGTTTAAGTATGTTACTTTTTTTCTCTTATTTAGTGATATTCTTACACATTTTAAAGACATGATGTTTATTCGTAAAGTAAATTTTCACGTTCACTTTTGAATTCTTAGTTGTAAGATGTTCAAGTATGTTACTTTTTCTCTCTTATTTATGCATTAGAGTATCCAAAAAACAGAAAAATTGTTCAAACAAAGTTGAGACGAAATGTAAAACCACCTAAAAAGTGGGAAAATTTATGATTCAATAAAGTGATATTGCTTTAACATTTTTTTTTGTTCTATTATTTCACATAAGAAAATCACACACAAATTTCCATTGAATAATTTTTATTTACAATTTCAAATAATCTTTCAAAGCACCATATGATATACATTTAAAGAAATCTTCATTAAAGAATTGTATGACATTTTTACATTGTAAGGTTTCAATCACATTTTTAACATTAAGTACAAGAATAGCATCGTCTCCAACACACCAAGACTGATCTTGCAATGAAGTAGTTATACAGACATGATTTCCTTGTGAGGGGTCACCAATAGCACAAGCATCACAGCGAAACAATTTTAAAACATTACTTTCTATTTCACATCGAAAAGCAGAAACATATTCATGAAATAAGTCTATATTGAGAGGTATATTTACATTTTGAACACAATGATTAAGAATTTCAACTCGTAGTAAATTTATAAGAGACTCCTTGATGGTTTCACATATTTCATGCATGAGATCTCTAATTTTAGCAAGATTATTTTCATTTACTTTTAAGGAACTTTCCTTAAGTTTAAGATAAAAGAGTTGTTTTAAAACTAACTCACCCTTATGTGATAGAACAAGGAGTTGATTGTTACACACAACGCTACTAGCTGCGTATTTCGTGTTCACGTGTAAGAGTTTGTACTAAAAGTCCTGAAAGGTATCCATGTTCATCATAATTTTCTGAGTACTTTCTTGACTATTATGTTGAGACATGTGGATGAAAAGACGAGAGTCATATTGATGAAGGGACACTATGAAACCAAATCCAAGGTTCCATTCCTTGAAGCATCCACTGGTTTTCTTTACAGAGGCATAAAGGCGAGTCATCCAGTCGTCATCGGGAATTGTTTCTTCTTCGACGATCACTTCATCTGATGGTCTCTTCTGAGAAAGGGACTTGTGGGGATACTCTACAATATCTTGGGGTCTCGCTACGATGTTCCGAAAAGTGATACTGATTCTCGGCTCCTTCACAGCAGGTTCGGCTGAAATTTCATGGGTCCAGAACTGATTGGTGGGTGGCTTCATGAGAAGGAGAGATCCACTTGGCAACGGAACTTTGTTGGGCTGGAAATCAGGACGGGCAAACTGCATGGTTCTGATAGCTCCGAGACTTAGGGTTGGAATAGTTAAGTCTGTATCCAAGTCTTTTTCGCTGTCTTTATGAGCTCCAATCTTGCATTTCCATCTGCATAGTAGTTGAGAAGGGCATAGTTGTATTCTTGTCCAGTCTTGTTTTCAACATCCTTCTTAATATCAAGCAGTGTAGAAGTCCACGGCTTGGAAAAGACGCACGTTCCAGAAAAGGTATATTTCACGCCAGTATCACCAAAACCGAGCACTTTCCTTTGAGGCGTGTAACTTTTTCCATTAAAGTTCAATTGGAGATTCTCATACTCGTAGTTCAACAATTCATGTAACAACTGCTGTGATTTAGCTGCATCGTAAAAACTTTCAACGAGTTCAATATGTAAATCAGACTACATTTTCACTTCAAACTAACAAGCACAACTTCGAAGAAACAGCAAACGTACCTTCACTTTCAGCAGAGAAATGGTGTCTTCGCTGAATGCAAGTCCGTGAGTGACGCAGCTCTTCCCTCCTGATTGGCTGGTAGTCGAAACAACGCCCTCTAGCGTGAAATCTGATTGGTTAACACCTATCCACCTTTATCGCCGTGCAATATCCTGTCCCAAGCTGTTCAAACCTGTTCAGACAGAATGACTCATCCGATTAACACCTGCTCGTATCTAGATCTCTCACAAGATGTTGCCATACCTTAAATGCTAAATCTTAACATAGAATGACGTCATACCCATTGTGACGTCACTAGTAAAAATATTTATAACTCTAAGTTATTCGTTTAGAAGCAGCCCTAAAACAACTCAACTCCACCTGAAAGGTAAATCGAAACTAAAAAGTGTTGCCACCGCTCAAAACTTTTATATAAAACAAGTTATGACGTCATACTCACTGTGACGTCACTAGTAAAAATATCTATAACTCTAACTTATTCACTTAGAAGCAGCCCTAGAACAACTCAACTCCAGTTAACTGGAAACAAAAACTAAAAAGTGTTGCCACCGCTCAAAACTTTGATATAAAACAAATTATGACGTCATACCCGCTGTGACGTCACGCAATAAAAGCCTATCAATCTAACTTATTCACTAAGAAGCAGTCCTAGAACAACTCAACTCCGTCTGCTAGATAAACCGAAACTAAAAAAGTGTTGCCACCACTCAAAACTTTGATATAAAACACATTATGACGTCATACCCACTGTGACGTCATACACAAACAGCTTATAACGAAACCGAAACTAAAACAACAGCAGGAGGGGAACAACTCAACTCCACTTCCGGTCACGTGACTTCCGGTGATGTCACTTCCTGTGACGTCAAATCCGGTCACGGCCACTTCCGGTGACGTCATCATCCCTCATCCCGTCGCTCGGTCGCTCCATGGCTTCGGATGCCCAATTTCTAACTACTCATCTCCTCCTTGAAAATGTTCGACACAGGCTTACCCTCTTCACGCACTCGTTTTCTGATAGTGGAGAGCTGTGCCTCCACTTCTACTTCAACAATATCAGAGTGGCAAGTGTGATCATTCACTGATATCACTTCTTGATCCTTCGTTTTCAACTTTCCCCGACAATTTTCTTTTCTCTCTTTGATGCATACCCAAGTAACATAACCGCAAGAGTTCTCCCGATATTTTCTGTATCGATATCCATCGTATACAGCACAAGGTTTTCCCTTTGTAGTTTCGAAAAGCTCGAAAACCATTTTAAAATGTTAAAGTGGAAAAAATTTTGAAAATGTAGAACAGAATAGCAAACATCAAAAATTGTCAAGCAAATGGTTTGTGATCATCTATTTCCTCGTACATGCGAAAAAAAAAAAAAGAAGAAAAAAAAATGTGTTCTGATTTGTTGCTTCGCACAATGAATTTGAAAATACTCGATTCTAATTGGAATACTCCAGAATACACATCCCTGTATTATTTTTTATCTTTCCTTTTCAAAGGAACTGGAACTTTAACAACAAATAATTGAAAGGACAGCTTTTAAGAACGTGTCTTTCGTTATTTACAACACCAATTGTTCAATGTTGTTGTGATAGAGGCAGAATGAGGAGATGGAGTAGATTTCTTCAAGATGACTTTATTGCTTTACGACTTTAATTGCATGCATTGGTCACTTTACACTTCCCTTAGCCCTCAGCGTGTGAGCGTATTCTAGAAGGTGATGGTGTGGGGCGGCGGAGGAGAGGAAGAAGGGAAAACCTTTTCTTCTTCTCATCCTCCGTTTGGGGAGGGGAGATTTTATCTTATAGTATTGTCAAGAACGGTGAATAATACAAAGGCAGAGCTGCACACAGTACGACCGTCATTCAGACTCTTTTAAACATTGCACACGTTGAGAAAATATGTTTCTTTAAGAAAACATGACTATGATACTATTAGTTTAATTATTTGATAAGAATCATCATTATGAATATAACTGATATTTAATATATTTGTTGTAGATATTTGACATTCATTTAATTAAAACATTGAAAAAATTTCAGATGACATTTTCGTAGAAGGTTTTTTGGTGTATTCTCAATTTTATAAAAATATTTGATAGTTTCTAAAAATAATATGCTTTAGGCAGTTTTAAAATACTGTAGAATACTGCTCTGAAGGTAAGACGGGGTAATTTAATTTAACAAAATATCTTCGTACTGAAATTATAAGCGTTGTAAAAGTCACTTAATTCACAATGAATTTAGTCCTTTTTATAAAACTACACTTTATTTTGTAACTAATTATAACTGGAAAAAAATTACATTTTTTTTCTTTTTGTAAATTTATTACAAAAACTTTGAAATTTATCAAATTACCAAATCGTGGTTATATGGTACATATTAAAACTTCTGTGATCTCACTTAATGCGGTTTAGAGAAATTCAGTAAATACATATTTTTTATCACGAATTTTAATATTATTATCGTAGAAACTTTGTATGTTCTCGCCAATTAGGGACGTAAAAAGGTGCGCAACAAGGGACATAAAGACAAGTAACTGTGTAGAGATAATATATAATATTTACATAACCTCTTAAATTATTAGAAAGTCCAATTAAACATTATATTTAGAAATAAATTACATTACATTGACATACTTCAACCACCACACTTTTGCAAGTAAGATATTAAACTTTTGTGTACTTCTCACATGTTTTTAAGAAATATATAAAAAAAAGTGTAGTTTTCGAGAATTTTTGAAATTTGTTTGTAAAAAGTTGTATAAAATATAAGTTTAATATTCGTAAAGAATATTTAAGTATATATTTCTTCATAATATGTGTCTGTTTAAGTAAAATATGTTATAAATATACCTAAAAAGTTTCAAAGTAAAATACTTGATATCTTTAAGAAAATAATCCATTTGCATGAAAAATCGGCTTTTTGTGGTAATGGCGTTTTTATTATACAGAGTTGATGCAATTTTCCAAAAATATTTATTGAGTGCATGGTTAACAGAACCATTCTATATGTGTCATACAATTTTTCATAATATCATATAGAATATTTTATCAACCGCATGCTTCATTATTAAATGCCATTAATCAGTATTTTTTACCATACAATTTTAATCAGAATGTTTTGTCGTATTATTAAATATAAAATAAAAATACTGTTTGAATTGATTGAAAATATCTGAACATCAATTCATACAATATGCTTATTAGCTACATATTTTTAAATTAATACTTAATACCTTTATATATATTTATGATTTATATACTATAGAAAATATTGTCTTTGAAAACTCAGTGTCATTTTTTAAATCCAATTTCCAAAATAAAATCCAATTTACAAAGTTAAAATGCTCTAAGTACAATTTATGTGTTCCCTATAAAGAGTAGTAGAGACGAGAGTTCTGAAATAGGCGTTGAATCAATTATAAAATTTAGAACCAAACAATGCAATACGTAGACATAGTTATTAATAAAAATTCTGTGATAATCAGTCTTTAAAATTTGAATTTGAGTAATTTGTCGGAGTGGGGATAATTCTTGTCTTTTTAGGGCATTTTAAAAAACATTTAATTTTTTAAAAGCATTTCTTCATTATTAATATGCAGTGAAAAACCTTACATTCAAACTCTTTAAGGGAGTAATACGATTTAGATGTTCTTGTGTAACTTAGAAATTAATTCAGTATTCTACTAGAAAGAAATATGATGAATGAATAGTTCAAGTTGTTCGTCACTTAATAGGAGTTATCGAGAATTTGATGTCAATTTACAATTGAATTCTTCTAATATCCATTGTATTTATCCAAATCCTAAACAATTAAATTTTCTAAGCCCTCATTTCTAAATTTGAAGTAGCTAAACAGCTATCAAACATTTGATTAAAAAAAATGTATCTTATCTGAAACCAGTTTTAGTTGTAATTAAGGGGATTATTTATATCCTAAAATTTCAAATACAATGATACTGCTTTGTTTTTCTGATTTAATGTTTTATAACTAACTAAATCACTATAGTTAATAAATTATAATGCACTTGCTTAAATATTTTGTTTTTGAAGCGCTAGTGCTTGGACTGGTGTATTTGAAATAGTTGTGAACATTCCAAATGGATGGATTGTAGATAACATGGCGTAGCAGGATTTACGTTTGTATGTCCAAAAATTACTTTCTCAGTCATTAAAAGTCTGTAAGTAGTTTTAACTTGTACTAGGTATATTTCCCACAATAAAATTTTTCGCAATTTTAGTAATTTTAATCTAATAATAGATGCTGAATTAGTGCAAAATAGGACCGAATGTGTCATGATATTTGCCCTACTGCTAAATTTCCCCACCTCCTTACAATAAGTTTTTTAGAAAATATTTCGTAGTTTCTGATAAAATAAAAACCTTTAAATATTTCTGAATTCTTTTACAATTAAATATTAACTTTAAGACATACTGTACTTAAAAATTGCAGTTAGAAAACAAAATGGCTCGTAAACTTTTTGTGATATTTATGTTTTATTACTAGTTATGATTCTGTTTGATTTTCGAATCAAAATGTCCAACTTATTAGAAAAATAATAACCAACTCAGACGATCTCATGTGATCACCCAATACAGACAGCATCCCCCAATCCTCCTTTAAAACCGGCTGATCACAACGCTTCGGCGCAATTTTTCTTGGTCCCTGAACACTGAACACCTGCTACTGGCCATAAAAACTCAGTGATCCCCGTACTGACCGGATCTGTTCTCGACCGGATCGGGGGTACACGAATGCACCCCTTCTACTTCTTGGAATCAAGAGGGATGCAGCCTGCAGTGTCTTGAGAGCTACAAAAATCACACAGTCAATTAACAGAGGGAAAATTCTTGGCTGGACTTGACTTTAGAAGATAGTGGAAGATGGGGAGAGAAAAGAAAAGAAGGGGGGGGGGGGGAAACGTCCAAGTGGGAGTGTTTAATGACCATTTAGCTCTGGTTCTCTTAAAATTTATGACTGTCACCCCTAAGTGCTTTTTTTTTCCACCCCCACATTTCCGTAGCTGTGGTCAAACAAGGAACATTGGAAGACTCCTTCTCGAAAGGAATTGGAATGGGGATGGAGGGATCTTTAAAATAGGGGAAGGAAATATTTGTGGATTTTCATATTTTTGATATTATTCTTATTATAGTTATAGAATTAAGTTGAATGTGGTTTTTATATCCGTGAATTTCAATGTAACGCATTTTCTAGTAAATTTAATTTATTATGCAAGTTTCATTAACACTTAGAAAAAAAGGTACACTAAATTTTATTGCAATTTATGGAGGAATCAAAAGTGATATGTGGTTAATGTATTTAAAATTTGCGGGATTTTGTCCAATTTTTTTTTTGAGGGGGGGGGGGGGGGAGGAATCCAGGGCGCTATAATTTTTGTTGCACAGGTGCAAAACTTACCTTGAGCCGCCCCTGTTCTCATACTTGACATGAGTTTCTTGATTCTCATACTTGACATGAGTTTCTTGATTCTCATACTTGACATGAGTTTAATTCTAGTGGCTAAATTACTCATCCAGTCTTTTGAACTGTTTGCAAGTGATTTAAAGTTTCCAATACATTAAATCTTTACAAAATGCCTATCGTAGAAGCGTCCAAATCATGTTTGATGAAATTCGGATTAGAGGAATGATCTGGTTTACTTATAGGGGCGATATTCATATTTTTTTTTAATCATTTATTCAAAGCAAAAGTGAAACAAAATTTACCCCAAGTAGCAATAAATGCTATTTAAAAACCAATATTTCACCGTTTAAAAATTTGCCTGGATCAAGTTAACATAATCACAGTGAAAAAGTTGAATTCAATTTTCTCTTGCGCTCTTAAATGCCATCTAAAGAACAAATTTTTTAACATTAGATACTTTTTACTGAAAATAATTTTTTCAATCTCATGAGTAATAATGGACGTCAGAGGTTCTATAGAAAGGTGGAAAAACGATATTACGTGGTAAATACCAAATCAAGTTAACGATTTCGTGGGAAAAAAGTTTTGGTCTTTGGGTACAACCCAAGTAGTAGCATGACGTGATAAATGACGTAATTTTTAGGGCATCTTTTCTCGAATGACGTTATTCAGTAAAAAATCACGTCAGTTTTTACGTCATTTAATGGTCATACAAACTGACGTTCCTAAAATGACGTACATTTTTTGGTCATCAAATGATGCACATTTTTTTTTAGTCTTGAAATGACGTCTTTTTATAAATAATAAATGACTCAAATAATTTTAGGTCACAATATGCCGTCATTTTTTAGTCATCATATGATGCGAATTTAACTTTTATTATTTTTTATACGGGCCCATGGCAGAAAACGCACTTCTACTTGTGAAGACTACTTGTATGACAATTTTATTTTAATAAACATGTAATATTCTTCGAATATCTACTACAACCAGAAAAAAAAATTAAAAAAAATAGTACAACAAATAGGTGAGTAAGTTTTAGGTAAGTAATCTGACTGAGCAATTTAGTCACTAGAATTCATCAAGAAACTCATATTAAGTGTGAGAAGCCAAGTAAACACTGATGACAGGGGAGATCATATCTCACTCTAAAAGTCAACTCCACGAGTTGTGAGATTTTTAATGTGAATGTCTTTTTGCAACTGCTCTCTAATGGTACTTCATGCTTTTGCATGTGTCCTCACTGTGCACTTTGCATTTCAATTTAAGACTGAGTTGTTTTACTTATCGTTTTGTTACATAAAGATGCCTGTGTCATGTGTCTATGCTGTTCCACTGAGAAGTTATTAGAGAAAAACTGAAATATCTTTAAATTTTGAAGACCAGTGTAGTAGTTCTAGCTCAAACCATACTACAACTTTTCAAATTAAATGGCTAGAAGAATTTGAGTGATTATCTTATTCTGAAGGAAAATCCCGATCTTTCTGTAAATATTGCTTGATATTTTCGCACTCCAAAAGTATATTCAAAGGAGTTCACCAAGAAAAAAGGAAATTAGTAACACAGGTTTTCAGTAATTTAAAAAAAGGAACGAAAATTTTCGATCACTGATGAAGATAAAGAACCAATAGTAGAGATAATAATAAGGAGGTTTTTATTAAAAAAAAAGTTATTTAAGGAAAAAAGTAGGACCAGGGGAGTGAGGAAAATAATATTAACGAGAATGCAATTAAGTGTTTTATAAAATTATCTGCTATCATATAATAAAGCATTAGTTCACTTCAGTTATAAAAGTAAGCTGAAAATATATATAAAAAATAATAATAATAACTATGTTTTTTCCCAATATTTCGTTTAAAACATCTTGAAAACCATCCTTAATCATTGAGTGAGAGCTCACTTAAAACATAAAAAAACAAGTGCAAATAACGGTAAGTTTGGTCGTATTGGCCCCTCCCGAAATTGTAACCTATATACGCCACTGCCATGAGCCATAAACTTTAACCCACTGACGGTCATGTACGTATATATACGACATTTGATCCCCTGTTTTTCCAGCAATACACAACATTTTTAAATTTATAAATAAAATTTCAAATAAAATATTTTTATTAGGATGATATTTTATAACCTATCTAAAACAATATACATAAAAAATAATTAAAAAAAAATTATGTATTTGAATTAGAAAAATAATTTAAAAATAGTTGCAAGGAAAACAACTATAGAATTTCGCCCATTCCCATGACCGTCAGTGGGTTAAAAGCCATAGGACATGGAGTTAATTTTCATAAGCCATTGGCTCAAACGAAATGCTGCATTGTTGAATTTGTGTTATAATCATTTATTTTATTAAAACATTTATTTTATTAAAATTTATTTGGATAATTTGCTTAGGAGGACTTGGTACCCTTCAAACTTTTTTTATTTAGGTATTTAAAATTATAATTTTTACATATTTGGAAGTATTACTAAATAAATGTAAAAACTAAATTTAAAAAGAAAAAAAGGTTCACAGTGCTCTAAATTTTCAAATTTTTTAAAAAAATTCATCAAATTTAAAATTGTACTTCCTTTTTCATTTTTCAATACTTTTTCCTCATTTTTAAAAAAAAAAAATTTCTAATAATATAGTCTAACTTTTTAGGCATCGGATTTAGAATAAGTAAAATAGTTTTCGAGAAAAACGATAATTACTGTACCTATATGTAAAAAAGGGTATTTTTCAACATTTAAATTTGTAAGAAAAAAAAAGTTTTTATTTTATTCAATAATCCATGCCTATTTTTGTCAAATAGATATTAAGAATGACACAAAAAAAAATTTCAAGTGATTTCATTCATATTTGCAGAAGTTTTAGCATTTTGAGTAAGATGGGAATTTCAAAAATCACGAATTGAGAAGAAAAAAAATGCGTTCGGAACATCAAAGGAGCTATTGCAGCAATGCTAAATTATCCATAAAAATATATATTTTTTGCAATTGCAGTTATCGAATCAGCTCAAAAACTTGCTAGAATCGGAAGGTTTCAAAGATTATAAAAACGCAAAAATTAGAAAATTTATATTTTACTATTTTTTGTTAAAACAAGGGTTACCAAGTCTCCTTAACTGCTCTTATAGCTTTGTTTTATGTGCATTTGAATAACATTTAATTGCATGAAACTCGTGTAATTTGCACTCCCCCCCCCCCCCTTGAAAAAAAAATCACGCTATTGTTCATTTGGGCACCCTCACTTTTACTATTCACGAGCCGCCACTGTTTAAACTAATAAATTTAGATGCTGCCGGCTGTATCCCAAGAATGCCACTTGTGGCTTGTTTTAATTGTATAAAGAAAGGTAGTTTTGTAATCGAAATTCCATTATTAAATTTAGATGCTGCCGGCTGTATCCCAAAAACGCATTTTGCATTTCTTCACGTTTTGGTTGTTGGTTGGTTGTTTTCAGATTATCTGGCACCGTTAGCAACACGAGGGCTATAATGCGCCGAAACATCCGTCATTAGACAAGCCAATATACATTTACAAACACCCATGCCTAACACGGGACTCGAACCCGTAACCTTGCGGTCTAGAAGCTAGCACGCTAACCACTACACCGTTTGGTCGGCTCTTCACGTTTTGGAACATCCTGATCTCAAAAAAGTGATCTAGAAAAATGTCTGTGTGTTCGTGGTCAGCATAACTCACGAACAAATTGACCAACGATGTTCAAATTTGGTGAGCAGGTTGGTGATGGCCCAAGGGCAAGGATCTACCATTAAGGGTTTCGTCTAAATCGCGCATGCGCATAAGGTAGTTGCCATTGATAAAAAAATAATGTTTTTCAATGATTGCTAAAAAACGGCTCTAACGATTTTGATAAAAATCGCTGTTAATGCCTCGTAAGGTGTTCTAAAGATCCCCACCTCCGAAATTCCCTTAAAAATATTTTAATGGCGTAAAAAGTTGAAAAACGAATGCCTTCAACACAGAGTCCTCTTTGCATGAACCTAGCTCATCAACGATCGTTTTTTCTCCTCTCCTTTAGTTTCACATATAACAAAGGATAATATAGGAATTTTCGAAAAGTATATCGCCAAAAACACCATTTTGCCAAAGTTTTTTTTTTTACCCATTTAAGACCCATATAAGAATTATCGCCAGACTGGCCATTTTTTCTAAGCAAATGATAAAAATATAAAAACGATAAATGACACAAATCCACATCAATAATATCGTGTAATTGAAAGTTATGCGATGTTCCACACCCCTAGTTTTTACATCGTTTATTGCTTAAAAATATATTCATTTTAGGAATGTGTGACTTGTAAATCCTGAATCCATATAAATCTAAGGACTGCTTTTATTGTAATTATACAAAAAAAGGTGATTTTCCACTTGAAATTACGTTTTCAACTGCAGCCGGCCAAGAGTAATTAGGCAATTCAAATTTCTTTGATGCTGTAACCAAAATCCAGATAAAATCAATCATTCGGTTTGTAGGCTAGACATGCATTTCACCAAATTTAAAGTCATGTATAACGTATACGTTCCATTCTATAACATCCGTAATTCACTTATACCTATAATTTAATCTGTACATTTTCAATCGCATCCGGAAAATATGCAAATTCTGCCAAATTCAACTAAACATTTATTCTTTTATCACAAAATTTCAGTTTCTCAAGAACCAGAATAAAACCTAATGGGTAATTCTCATACTTTTCAAAAACGAGTGAAATTGGTTTATATTTATGAAGAATTTCTTTCCTATTCCAAATATTCAAACAAAAATTCTTTAAAAAAATAGTAACTTAAATACAGTCAATCAGGGTAACATTGAACCACATTTTCAGTATTTTCTTCTTCCCCACTTATGTTTTATAGTATTTTCAGACTTAATGGCATAAAATGGAAGAATAAACCCGAAATTACATTTTAATTTACATAAATTAGTAAATGTTGATGATGAAAGCACCAAATAATAGGAAAATAACCCGGTGCAAAGTTACCCTGGCATTTAGGGTAACTTTGAACCACTATCAGAAGTTTCAGATAAAATACCTTTTTTTATTCAGTCTAGGACTATTCAATATTTGAACTAGTAAAATTAAGTTTCTAAATATTTGAAACATCATCAGCTGCAGTTTTCAACACCCTAAAGTTTGTATATTTTAAATAACACCACAAAGAATATATTAGGTAGGAACAGTGGATGATGAATCACATGAATATATTGCAATAAAAACCTATTTATTGTTCAGTTTAAACATACAAATATAGTGAAAAAACAATCTTCAGTTCATTCACTTAAATATAAACCCATTTTATCAATTAAAAATTTAAAAGATAAATAGAAAATAATAAAACTGATAGGCCGCCCTTATGCTACTAGTTCAGTACTATGGTGTTTGCAAGTCACAATGTGGCACAAATACAAATATTATATTGTTAATGTTAGAAATAGTTTGACAATATAAAAACAAAGTTCAAACTTCATAAAATTTCACTTTGGCATTCTTCAGATTGATAGTTTTGCATCAAAGAAAGAATTATTGATCTGGAAAACATCTCGTCTTCTAGCTGAAATAAAAATTTCTGGAGATAATTTTTTTAAACACGCCTAATTTTTCATACCACAGATCACCATTGATATTGGGCCATTTCCAATATGCAACAGATTTCTTCATGAACCACCAAATATTCCGTTGTCAATTTGGTCAGGGTACATTTCCCCATCGTATTGAATAATTACGTGGTTCGTAAACTTTGCATATGCCATAAACAAAATCTAAAACACTTGCATCCTTTGTGTATAAAATTCCTTTCTGATTAATGTGTTCAACAGGCACCACTCAATCTCTGATTTTTCAGTAACATTCTCCACAACAATTTCAGCAGTATAAACCTCTATCATATACTTATTATCCAACTTTCATCTTCTCCGAAAATGATAGTGTTGCACATACACTGTCATCTGCATAATCTAGTTCAGGTTGGTTGGTTTATACGCTCAACGACATACAGCTTAACGTGGATTCCGAACTACAACGAACTTCCATGACTAACCCGGGATTCGAACCCGGTACCTTTGGCATGCGGGCCTGAACTTTAGCCACACAGCCATCAGGTGAATCATCTGGTTTAGGACTAATACTCTTGCTGTCTACCAGGAGTTCGTATAGTAGAGGACTTTGGACGATCCCCTCATGTCCTCGCTATACAAATTCCTTTACCATTTATTTTTTGTGCATAGAAATTTTTCACTTCCTCAACTGAAACGCTTTTTACAGCCATCATGTAGGCAGATTTTTTTTTTTAGTTCTGTGAATTACTGCGAGATCATTATTTCTAATATTTTTAGGTACTTCTTGAATTCACTTTAAATATTTTCATTTTATCGGATTTAGCATACAAGGGAAGATTCCATAAATTAAATTGCATTTGCCAAAATAAATTGGAATAAAATATGAATTAAATTAGCAGTGTATGCATTATACACTGTCATCAGCCTAACTTTGAACCGGCTCAAAGTTACACTGAATATGTGGTAAAATGATAGTGCCTTAGTTTTTTGCTTTTTACCAAATGTTAGTAAATAAATAACCATCAGCTACTAACAATTTCACTATTTTCAGAAAATTATATAACTGATAAAGTAGTAAGTTGATGCTTACTTACATAAATTAGTTGATTTGCATCAACTTCAAATAAGCATTAAAATGGAACTTTCAAACAGTACTTCAGAAAAACAACTGATTGGCCGAATAAATTACGTACTATTTTGCCAATTCATATTCTAAACTATAGAGCAAAAATCCAATTTCACAATCTTGCCAGCATTTTGCAGCAGTGGATCATTAGCAGCTCTTTAAAACCAAAAATACTGAAAACTAGGAGGTGGCGCAAAGTTATACCCTATGGCTCAAAGTTAATATGAATGACTGTATTAAGAAAGAAAAAAAAAAAAAAATGCCCGAAAACCTCGTCTGATTGCAGTTCGATCAAAACACTACGTTTTAGCCGAGACGTCACGGCATCCTTCCGTTCTCTATGGAAACTTGCAAAACTGGTTTCCGCTGCTGCGTTTCAAGCCAAGTTGTTTTTAGATCAAGTGACATCACATTAGCTTCGAGCCAAATGAGTCGTTTTAGGTTGCATATTAAACTTGGGTTGCAAATTAAAAAAAAAAAAAAAAAAAAAAGCGAAGTGAACAGAAACTTTTGTGTTTATGTCCTTAGCGAAACATTTAGAATTGAATTTAAAAAAATGCGGGAATTGTCCATTGCATCCATTTAAGTGCAGTGTCACTCAGTGGCGGATCTAGGATTTTCCTGAGGAGGGGGCGCAACACTGTGCTTCAGCCAGGCCGAAATTGAATATTTAAAAAAAGTAAAAAAAAAAAAAAAGTTATGCAGTGCGCTCAAGAAATATGCTTTAAGATAATCCATATCCATTGATTGCCCCCCCTCTCCAGTCTCTTTCGTCACATTTTTGACTTGCTATCTTAGCGTAAGGTGGTTAACACTGCCCCCCCCCCCCCCTTTTTTTTTTCATTGCCTATTTTATTTCAAAAATAAATTGCATTAAAAATGTACCGTACAAAACATTTTAGCAAACTACATCCCCGGAGGTATCGATTGTACTGGAGAAATTCCAATGAAAGTGGAAACTTGCTACTTTTATTTATGACTAACTGACTAAGTATAAATCCTATACTATACTTACACCAAACTAGGAAATCAGCAATTGTTCATCAAAATTTTACTTATTCATAACATATTTATGCAGAGAGCTTAATACAGTGTGGCCACAAAATTCAGGATAAAGAGTTCCTTGATAATTCCCTGATTTCTCTAACAGATTTCTAAAAAATGCCCTGATTTTAGGGCAAACTTTTTTTTAAATTTCCATAATTTTCTTAGGTTTTCCAGATGTCTAGACCACAAGACCACGTGACAAAGCCAAACCATGATCGAAATCATGAAAAAAGACGGATCGAATGGCCCTGGCACGTCAATTGAAAAGAAAACATTTTAGGAAATGAGGAACAAAAACAGAATTTTCAATACGATTTCCGAAAAAAATTTGAAAACTTATCTACTTTCAAATTTTTTGCAGATGACAAGTTTTTCAGAGGTTGAATAAGTTTGAAGAAATTTGCGGATATCCGCTAATTTGCAGTAAAATCCTATGTATGGTTTACAGGTTTAAGGCTTTGACAGTGTTAGAGAAGCAACGATCAGGAATTTCAGATTGTCAAGGACTACATTAATTATTGTGGTACTGTTTGCATATGTTGGGTTGGATATTGCACACCCAACAGCCTATATATTTATGTACATAATATTGGCTAATCAAGCAGGAACCTAAAGCTTAAAGTAGGTTCTGAACGAGCATTTATACCTAACACAGGATTAGAACACAGCACCTTTAGAATGCAAGGCTAGACTACAAAATACACTACCCATTAGATGAACCGCGATAGTTAGGATATTACTATATGTATAAACCCTTAATGTTGACTTTCTTAAATGCTGCCCAATCTATACTTGATGAAAAAAAATTTACTGTTAACTTAAAATTATATTAAAATGTTTGAGTATTGAATATATTGCAACTTGATAAAAGAATATATAGTAGCTTGGTTATGCATTGAAATAACCTAAAAAAATTAAAACTAAAAATATTGATTTCAAAATTTTATTTATAATTTGACTAAGCAAATATAATACAAGTAGAAGATAATGTCAGTGAATTAAAATCTAAAGCTGCCAAATTTAATTTACAAAATACATTAATTGAAGAGTAATTAGGTTAAATTACACAAAAACCAAGGTTAGGAATTTTTAAAAAAATAGCTAGTCTTGCATGGGTATGTCATGCATCTTTAATGATATTCACTTGTAAAACAAAGAACTTGATTAATATTGAAAGTAAACACAAAAATAAATGCTTAATTTTTAAAAAATGTATCAGTGGGTTAATAAATATAGTGAGTATTAATAGACAATTGCACTTATGAATAATGATGTTCATTATCAGAAAATGGATTAAGCTCGGCCTAATATATAATTTCACATTTATAAAGAGTACTCTGTCATGTGCATAAGCTGCATATTTACAAATATGTAACATTTTTAATATCCTTTAATGCACCGGTGGTTAAAGGCCAGTATATAACATAGAAAAATAACATGATCCATTAAATGCATTAATGTATTTTATGTCATTTAAACATTTTCTAAGAATGCTTTCAAGTATAAAAAGTTTTTTAATTTATAAAACTAAATTCATAATTCCATTTCTTTTCAAGCATAAAAAAATATTGAGGGATTTAGTGAAAAATTTATTTGTTAAGGGGAGAATTTCCTTTAACTCTCTATTAAATCAAAAGCAATAAATTCAGCTAAACAGTCACACAATAAATTGGTGTGTGAATTTAAATAATGTCTTATTGTTTGAAGATGACCAATCTACAGTAACATATATTCAGTACTTTTCTAGGGAATTTTTATTTTTGAAATGTTAGCTAATAAATTAAAAAACAGTTGTAGTTCAGGCACACTAAAATAATAAGCATGTATAGTGCTCTTAGCTACTTATATAATTTGATAATCTAAATTTCAAGGCAAAATTTTATGCATAAAAATTATAACTAGTGCTAACTTAACTAATGCTATTAGACATACACAAAAAGTACAATCAAATATGCTCTTAAGTATCAGAAAAATGAACAAGTGTTCTCTTATCTTTTGAGAATGTCTCTGTGACATGTTTAATAAATTTAAACATAATTGAGTTAACATTGCAACAACATTTCTACAGTTGATAAAGTAAAAGAAATAGTTAATAGAAATAGGAGATTCAGAAGAATGAATAAAACAATAAATTAAATTGGTGACAAAGCGTCACTAAATGCAATAAAAATAAAAATATCAATTAGAACAAAAAGCTGTTTTTGATAGAAGAAAAACATGGCATTACATAAATAATTTCTAACAAATTTAATAACATGAAACCATAAACTGAAATAAATATTAAAAAAAAAAAGAAACTTTCATTTGACTATGTAAGAACTTCATAAATTGACTATTACATTTTAAATAAGAAATAAAATCATCGTGCTTACATGTTACTAGCTCTAATTATATCAAAATGTGTATATTTAATTACATTAAAACAGAATATAACTTTTTTTGCAAAAACATGTCTAAAAATTTATTTTAACATCTTAATTTGGCATTAATTCTATACATAGTTTTGATTATTTAAGAAATGTGCACACTTCATATACTTTCTGCTAGTAAATTTATGGTTTTAACTATTTTATACTGAAAAAAATTAACAGATACATAAATTTTAATTTTAGAAATAAAAAAAACTCAGTGATTTAAATTATAAAAAAAAAAAAAAAAAAAAAAAAAAATATGGCACAGGTTTACAAAATAGAAATGTAAAAACAAATATTAATTTTAGGATAAAAAAAAATCTTATACTTAACTATTATTTGTGAATTTTAAAAGTACAGGATATTAAGTTGAAACATTTGCAACTTGAAGTCATTTTAAGACGGAAAAAAAAAGAGCAATAAACTCTACATAATATGATTTAAAGAGAGCTTGCATTTAAACTACAATTAAAATTAGACTTGCCCCTATGAATTCCAATATAAGGAATATGTCCCAGAATTTAAATAAAATTTAGACAAAAAGATTTTAAAGAAAGTTTTACTATAAAAAATGTGTAGCATGATATTTTACAATACTAAAAAACAATACATAATTTAAAACATCTAAAACTACAAATATTAAAGTTAATATCACACACAAAATTAACACAAAGAGACCGAAACTAAGCTAAAAGTACAGTAAATAACATTTTAAGTTCATCTACAACAACTTGGCACATCTAATTTACAGCTCATCAAAACAAAAATGACAAAACAAGTATAAATGGACAACTCGAGGATGGATGTAGTCAATAGCTTTGTAAAAACAGCATAAAAAGTTAAAATTCACAACTCCAAGTGATACAACTTTTGTAATCCGCAACTGTGGAATACAATGCAAACTCACACCAAACACTTTAAACAGTTCATTTATAGCACCAATACTATCAAAAGCTATAAATTCAAAAATTCATGAAAGAAACCAACCAACCAACCACCTCATTGCTTGCCACTGTACATAGGATTTTTGAATGTTGATGTAGCTTGTTTATAAATAGGATTTTCTCCCTGGAGTGAGAAAGAGATGAATTAGATTGAGGTTTCAAAAGATATTTCATTAAAGGTACAAATTTTATACATGATGGCATCACAGATAGCTCTTTGGAAAATCTGATGGTTGAAATGAAATATGGTATATAATTGGCTTAAAATTCAGCTAAATATATACTATCAAAATTAATAATTTATGATAAGAGCAGCATCTAAAATTTGAAAATCACTCTTTACTGTATTAAAGAAAACTGTTTCTAATTATATCATAATATTTTTAAAAAATTGTTTAGTTTAGGTATGAATTTAAACACGAGAAAATATGTCTATTTTATCAAAATGTAAAATGTTGTTGTTTTTTATTATTATTATTATTATTATGAGTGCATTCAACAAAATCATATGTGCCTATAATCATTTTAAACTTTCAAAATGTAAAATTAAAAAACTGCTGTACCTAATAAACAAAACTATAGAAACTGTTACTTTATTTTAAATGTATATTTTAAAATACTTACAGTATCCCAACGAGCCATTTGACGTTCTTTCTCAAATTTAGCAAGCTCTCTCCGATCATGGATAGTTGTGAGTAATTTCCAAATCAATAAAAGAGCAAGTCCAATGGCAATAATTCCACCAATCACACCCAGAACGATGGCAAGTATATTCACAGGTTCTGGACAGTCTAGAAAAAAACCATTTCACAAATCATAATTCAAACAAACAGTAAGTTTAAAAAATACTATTCAACTGTGGTACAAACTATTTTTACTTTCAATTACCCATATGTATACATAAGGTAATGAAAGTATAGCATTCAGTCAAACAAAAAATTGTGATTTTTTTTTGCGTTTCTCCCCGTTTTGGAATATCCTGATTTCAAAAAAGTGATCTACAAAAAATGTGTGTATGTGGTCAGCATAATTCCCGAACAAATTGATCTACAATGTTCAAATTTGGTGTGCGGGTTTGAGATGATCATGGGACCTACCATTAAGGTTTTCGTCAAAATCGTGCATGCGCATAGGGTAGCTGCCATTGAAAAAAATCATGTTTTTTCATGATTGCTAAAAAAAACGCTCTAACGATTTTGATCAAAATTGCTGAGGTAATGCCTCTTACGGTGTTCTAAACATCCCCACCTCCGAAATTCCCGTAAAAATACTTTAATGGCTTAAAAAGTTGAAAAACGAATGCCTTCAACACAAAGTTCTCACCAAACTGGCCATTTTTTCCTAATGAATAATAAAAATATAAAAACGGTAAATGACACAAATTGACATCAGTATTATAATGTAATTGAAAATTGTGTAATGTTCCACAGCCCTAGTTACTTTTGTCAATATATATTATGGTATTCTTCCATGTGGCAAGCCTAAATGTTTACACGTTTAAATGATGCATAAATGTATTCCCAAGCCTAAATGTTTACAGTTCTTTATAGGGTTGCTATAGCAACTCCTGTTATAGGAATTATAAATGATTTGAAGGTTACAAGTTTGGATCAGTTATGGCAGCATATAGAGATTTTAATCTGGTGCCCATTTAACAATAGAGCACCTACAAAATTTAATTAAAAAAAAAACACTTGCACTTTTGAATAACATATATTTTTTCAATCTAATGTAACGTCATTGCTATGGAAAAGAAGAAATCCAGGTAAAAATGTACTATAGGATTTCATACCATTGAGCCATTAGTTTGGTACTTAATGGAGCAATGATGGTAAGAAGTGAAGAAAGGTGGTATAGAACAAAATAATGGCCAGGAAATTTTTAACTATTTACAAAAAGTAATTTAAAAAAGATTTTTTTTAAACAAAGACAAATTTCCAAATATAAATATTCAAAACCATGATATGAAAAATTATAAATTATTAAAACCCTCACCTTTAGTACGTTGTGCATGGACAATTGGTTGATCTTCATCATCCAACTTGTATTTAAAAGTAAACTGGCAATCTCTATCATCACGGAATACACACAACTTTTCATTTTCTTCTTCTTTGACTAAAAAAAATAATTTATACATAAAATACATTCATAAAAAGAACAATGTGCATTGATAAAGAGATAACTGTTCTAATACAATATCTCGGATAGTTTTTCAAAACAGTAATATTCATGGATATAAAAAATATATATTACTTTCCAAAGTGACTGCTAACAATGCAAATCGTTTAAACTTTAACTGTGACACTATTTAATATTACGTTAGGCTTAAAAACTAAAATTGCTTATTGCATGAAACAACCAGCCACAATGAGTTTTAGGTCATTAAATACTTCCAGAACACAATGGGGTTTTACTTTTTACTCAATTAGGTTTTTTGATTATTGATCTTAACATTCATTGAATTCTGGACATATTCCTTGTATTGATCAAAAATATAAAATTAAAATCTCGTAAACGAATGTAGATTGATTACAAATCCTGATTGAATCAAGTTTTTGCATTATTTATTGAAAATTTTTTTTTTTTCAAGTCACTCAGATAAAAAGATTGCAGTTTAAATTTAATTTGAGGAAACAAATTTACTTGATTAATTTGCACGCTTCACGATCTATTTTTAAGCATAACATATAGTTGGAGTAAATAGAGAAGATCTTTCTAAATAGGCAGAAAATGTTATAAATTAAACAATTACATACTTTCAACTTTATCCACACCGATAGTAATAAAAGTACAAGCAGTGCAGTTCTCTGCAGGCACAGAATTATCATCTGGAAAGATCTGGCATTCCACACAGTCTCTAAAGGCATCACATTTCAAAGGGCAAGTCTAAGAGAGTAAATCAAATAAATAATAACACAAATCAGAAATGATTCGATAAAAATTAAGCAAAATGTTATGTTCGATTATATTTGTTTACAGGGTCACTAATTTTTTTTCCAGAGAGACATGCATCTTTTTAAAATTTTAATTTTTATTGAGAACTTGTTAGTTTTTTACCAAGTATTTGATAACATTTGATTTCTAGTTGGCAGGGAACTATAACCCTAGAAATACAATAAATTTTATTGCCTGGATGGCACGAGTTTCAATATTACTAATAGTCAAGAGGGTTATAGTAGCAATTTAGCCGCCCTAATGATGAAACAATTGTATATTTTGACAAAAAATTTGGGACCCTGTCAAAACTGAACTACTCTACAAAGATTTGCACTACAAAATAATTTAAATATTCCCTATTGATGGGGGATTTAATATTTTTATCAATCAAAGAAAGCATTAGTTGCAAATTTAACTTTATTATATTTCAATATAAGGAAAATAAAAATATATTTACTTTTAATTTTTTGAAATAGAATTTGCATAAGTGAACTTACTGGGCAACGCTCACAGAATGTTCCACTATACCTTCCTTCTTCTAGATCATAACACTTGCAACCTCCGCACACACAATCTCCATGTCCGCTGCAGATTTTCTACAAGAATTAACACTTAAATTAATAAAATTATATCTAATTTGAAGGCATCCAAAAATAAAAACACAAAGAAATTTTAAAAACCAACAAATAATAAAAAGATAATGGGGATATGGCAGGTAAGAGCAAGAGCTTATAGTTTTGAATTGCTGATGCAATTTAATATTGTATTCCCGGTAGCAGAAAATGCGAGACGGGAGACGGACGTCGCAGATTTTTCGGCCGCCTGCAGATCATTTTACAAATCTGACTTACAAAAAAAAAAAAAAAAAAAAAAAAAAAAAAACATTTTTTTTTTTTTTTTTAATAAAAGGGGTGATTTGAGTCAACGCACATGTGCGATACTTCATTTCATGGAATCGTGATACTCTCCACCGCGATTTTACGGAGATAGTATAGAAACATTACAAGTTCTATTTGCTTTCGCGTGTTTGTGTGTAGTAATTAGTTTCGCTAAAAGTTACGCTGATGTAAGGACCGCTATTCCCGAGAATCGCGCTGCTAAGACGGGAAATATCTCCGATATTTACGTCTTTGCGATGTTCCTTTTCGACGAGTGTTACGCCGATATAGTACCCACTATTTCGACGATTTATGCCTCAATAGTTGAACCATCGCCGAGATTTACGTGGTTGTGGTGTTACGTCGATAGTGTAATCGTCTCTATTGCATAAATTTTCAGATTTCTACCGATATATTGGGCACTAACGCCGATATTTACGTTGGTATAATGGTCATTTTTGCGGATTGTTACTTTGATAAAATTACCGAGATTTGCGCTAGTAAGGTAGCAGATATTTGCGTTGGAATAGTGGTAATTTTCACCTAGGTTTAAGCCGTTTTAATAGCAGCTATCGACGAGCATTGCGATGCCGTTTTGGCAGAATGATTTATGCAGAATGATTACAATTTTAATTTAAGATACAATAATTTTAAATATTTCGGTTTTAATATTTAATTTATTTTGCCAAATTTCTATGTTTATTTAAAACAGGAATTTTTGTTAAAATTGACGAATAAGATGCTTATGTATATTATCCAAACTTAAAAAATAATAATAATTACGCTGCAGATTATTTTCTAATACCCAAATTAGTGTCGCAGACTGACAGAAAAGTTTCTGCTACTGGGATTGTATTTAAGTAAGGGGTCCGGCACCTTCATAGAGGCCCATGTCAAATTCTACAAGTTTAGGTACACTTTTTTCTAGAACCACTGTCCGATATGAAATTTTTACCACATATTAGTTAAATATTTAACAATACTTTAACATGAGGTTTTAATTTTTTTTTCTCCAGGAATTGAAATAAATATGGCTCTTTTAAAAGTGTCCAAAAAAGTTTTTAAAAAATTCAACTTAAAATATTTCTATAAAAAAAATAAACAGTATTTTTCTTATTCCCTCTGTTAAAATACTTAGATGTACCTTAAATGCTTACCTAAAAAAAAAAAAAAATCAGAATTTTATCTTTAGAAGTTTTGGAGAAAAATTTACCGATGAAAAAAAAAATGCATTTTGAGATAAAGTGATTTGAAGTTACGTTAGTAGACGGGTAAGGGAGGAGTGTGTTCAGTTAAAAAAATTATTAAAAATACTTCTAAATAAAGTATTGTAACAAATAAGGTATCATTTTGAACAGAAGAATTTAAATTTTAATAAACAATAATAAATTCTTTGCTTAAAATTTGATCTTAAAGGGTTTCTTTCATAGGATGATAATTCTGTTATTCTTGATGTACTTAAATGCACCGTTTTAGTACTCATGTTTGAAAAAATTAAAATACGTAATTGTAAAGATTGCACAAAACTAATGTGTGTTAGAAAGAGTGTACTGTAGATTGACAACTCTTTAGTTCCCAAAGCAGTTTTCTGGAATATCCTTTTTAGGGACCGGGTTCCTTCCCGAGAAGATAAACTATTTTTACCCCTCCAAGGGAGGCAATTAGAGAGACAGGGAATAGACCTCTGCTAAACTAAGATTGATTTATCTCTATTCACTATCTGGTTTCCAGGCAGAGATTGACAATTCGTATATCCTCAAGGCATTTTCTTTTCTTTAGCAGAACAAAGTATTTGGGCTTCTTACTTTCACCTGTTACCCCCTTGCTGTGACGAGAGTCGTAAAAATCACCCACCGCTGTGAAGAGAGTCCTCTGTCGCATTGTAGCGTGTCCGCTAATGGTATAACCGGACCTCCAAGGTCCAGTCAAGAAAGGGGGATAGGAACTGTGAGTGAAGAGACACGGCTGGAATGGGACTCGGCCGACTGGGGCGGTTAGGCCGGAACGGGGGCAAGAGAGTTAATACCAAATAAACACATCCCATAGGCTAAAGACAAAATGTCATAACACTCTTAAAGATACTTTATCCGGTAAAACGTTAAAAAAAAATCAAATATCTAGACTCTTTTTCGTGCTTTTTATTTTTTTTATTTTTATTAAAAGCAACAACAAAAAAAAAAACAAAAAAAAAACCCTTCAAAGCAAAAAAAGTTGAACTTCACTCAGAGGCAACTGTAAAAATCGACTGGCAAAAAACATATATATACAGTAAAAGCCCGATTATCCGGCATTCAATCAACCGGAAAACTCAATCAACCGGAAAACTCAATCAACCGGAATTTTTTAAAAATCAAGTTTGGCGAGAAAATTGGCATTATTTCGCCAAAATGGCGATAAGTCGCCAATTTTTTTTTAAATTTTTTTTTAAATTTCATTTGAAATTTCAAAGTTGAGTGGGGTTTTTTTTCTCTTTATTTTGATGGTTTTTAATTTGTAATGGCGAAATAGCTGAATTTGCATTGATTAGAAATGAATATATTATTATAAAAAGTTATTATTTTTATTCCGGTTTATCCGGAATGCCGAAGTTCTTATTCAAACAACTGTGAATTCTCAGCAAAAAACCTTAATTTTCTTAATGGAAAATGTTTTTCCGAAATATATCCGGAAAAATAAATATACTGTGGTTATTTGCCGTATCTATAAACAAATCTAACTTGTTTCAATTGTATAAGAAAGAGGGCTTCGTAATCGAAATTCCATTATCCACAGCATCGGGAAAACATTCTCCAGTAGATAACTTGGTTTATCCGGAATTCTAATAAATTTTTTTTTTTTTTTTTTTTAAATGCACTTTTTGCACCTATTTAATCTTATTCGTTTCCGGAATATGTGTAATTTGTATGTGCGGAATCTATAAATCTATGGACTACTTTCATTGTAATTATAACAAAGAAAGGTGATTTTCCACTTGAAATTTCGTGCTCAACCGCATCCGGCAAAGAGTAATTAGGAAATTCAAAATTTGTTAATGGTTTGACCAAAATCCGGATAAAATTAATCATTCGGTTTGTAGGCTAGATCTACATATGGAACATGCATTTCACAAAATTTAAAATCATGTATAACGGATAACATTCTAAACATAATAGTCGTTCTTTGAATACGAAGGTCGTCCTCCCGAGCATATTTTACTTTAGGGTACAAAGTAGGTTGTGTGTGGGGAGGGGGGAAGACAATGGAATCACCGGGGTTCCAAATACAAAAGTTGCTTTTCCAGAATTCTCGGAATCTGACTGTGAAAATGCACACAAGAAAACTTCCCCTCCGGAACTGAAATAGCGAGTCCACTTTGTCCGCCCGGTAACCCTAAAATATAGGTTCGGTTAGAATCGGTACAATCAAGAGACTTCTCTATTTTTTTTTTTATTTTTTTTTACATATTTTACAAAGCTTAATTTTCTATATACATATTTTTTTACGGAATTTCTGATATGAAAATGATTTAATTTTGGTAACATATTTCAAATTATTGCCGATTATAAGAGTAAAATATAACATTATTTTAACTAAAAAAGCTAAGTAGAATATTTATTAAATATTCTTTTTGTGACGATTTTAATGTTAGGTGCCATCACTAGCTTTATTTACCGTTTAAATTTGGCGAAAAAACATCGACATTCAATTAACCGGAAAATTCGATTATCCGGAAATCCTAATTTCCCGGCGATTCCGGATAATCGGGCTTTTACTGTATATATATTTTAAATTTCCCAAAGTCAAACAACTTTTTGGCAAAAAAAGTTCAATGTTTAAACAATTATACAGTATTGACAATAACAGGCGGATTTTTAATTTTTTAAGTGACATTCAAAGTAATTAAATAAATTGCTTCGAAATTTAAATTATTTTTTATAAATTTAGTTACAATATTAAAATTTTAGTCGTTCTTCATCAATTGACCTACACGCCGAAATCGATCCACACATCATGGACATAACGGCTATAACATCCACAGAAGCCTTGATGAAAGCCCCATTACAACGCAAATCTCGGCAGTCATAGCATCAGCACCAAAACGGCTGAGCAAATATCGGGAAAAGTAGCTGTTAAATACTTAAATCAGCGTAACCTTTGGCGAAAATGACTATCACTTCAATGTAAATTTAAACGACAGTGCCTTCCATACAGATGCAAATCTCGCAAAGGGTCTGTTACATCAGCGTAATATGCGACAAAAATGGCCGTCACAACAAAGTAAATCTCGGCGATCACCCGGCATATAACCCTAAATATCGGCCATATATCTGCGTAACAATCAATGAATTAACACTCACACACTAACATAAATAATGAAGAGATAGAGACAAACATTAAAGGAAGTAGCGACAAAAGTGGTCATTTTACTTGAGGTTTTGGGAATTCTGAATACAGGCAAGGATCCATGGCGATCAGACTTGTAAGCAAGCGCATGACACACATGCATCTCCTAGAAATTTTAATGTGGGTTTGCAACGATCTCAGGAAATTTTGGCAAAAACCCTGAAATCGGCATGTTTGCAGAACTATATCACATGTGATTTTTAGTGTGGATTTCATTCACTTTATGTTAAGTTAAAGAAACAAAAACTTGCTTTTCACAACCGTCTTGATTCACACACAGCAAGTAACTTCCACTTCAGTGCCTTGCTTACATTATAGTGATAAGTGATGTGTGGATGCAAAATGTCATACAATACGCTCCTCCTATCTCGTGATTTTCAGTATCTGGTGATTGACTTGGGAAAATAACAAGGATTTCTTATACTTTACTACAACTACCTTGCAAAATTAGGGGACTTTTTTAACAAGAAAAGAAAATGATTTATGATGACGTTATCAGGACATTTAAACTGTGCAAAAGTAGTGCCCCATTGGCTAAGTGGCAACCCTCAATTGCTAAATGTATAATTTAATCAGTATTTTTAAGCAAATATAAATTTCCAATTGAAAAAGAACAGATTAAGAGAACTGTCTATGCTGATAGCATTTTCTTCCGGCGTCTTCGGCAAATTCCACAAATTCATTTTTGTTAGCTAAAGTAAATTATGTTAAAAACAATGTGATATTTGAGAATATATAGTGATGTTGTTGAGCCTTGCATGATGAAAGATAAAACATAGGAACCAAACAGGTAGGCGAAAACAACCGAGTTTGACGTCGAAAATAACAATCGCCCTTGCGCGGTTACCAGGGAGATACTATTATTTGACTATAAAAGTGACCACTCGATCCGTGAATATAAACTAAAATTAACCCCTATTTCGACATTGTTTGATCTTCTCACCTCCTTAAAAATATCACCGTTTTGACAAAACTGCATTAGTATTGCAATAGACGATTTTTTTTTTCCATCCTACTATTGGACTGTGATTTTTTAAAAAATAGTCGCCTTAGCCCAAAAATAGTTGAAGGTTTGGCTTAAAATAGTCGTTTTGGGCCCTTTCGTCATTAAAATAGTAGCCATAGTCACCTGTCCACTAAAATAGTCGCTTTAGTAGCCTTTTTAGTCGCCTATGGCAGCCCTGTTAAATGCAATAATAGTAAAGAAAATTAAGGAAATATTCATAATAAGAAATCTATTGTTAAATATATCATAAAAGTGTAGTTTTCTAAGATATTGTAAAAATTAAATCTTGGATACAGTCAAACCTCGCTATAATGAACACGGGATACAGTGAACACTCGGTTATAATGAACTTTTTTAGTGGTCCCGACCGAACTCCTATTTAACTAATGTTATTTTATATGCTTATAGTGGACACATGGGGAAATGGTAGTTTGTTTATAGTGGACAAAAATTTCACCTCTACAGATTTTTTTTTTTTCAGTTTTCCAACTTCAAACTGGCACGAGTTGGGAGTGCAAATAACAGATTTCTTTTACATTGTGTCAAATTTCACTCTTTCATGCTCATCATCTTGAACTAAAGGGAAAAACTGGTTAAGCAGCATTTCTTTTTTTCTCTTCTCCAGGTTGAAGGAACAAACCTCCCATTGTCAACTCCCCTTCCCCTCAATTCTAGGTTGAAGTCTCTATCCACTATTGTTAAATACCCTCCCCCCCCCCCTTTCAAGCCCATATTCTTTACAATCGGTAAGTGGTAACAGTCCAAAAGTCTCCAATTGTCCCTCGTTTTACTGTTGCTCTCTTAATATTTTTAAGAACGATTTGAGATAAGCAGACTTTTTTTTTAAAAGCAGCTTAAAAATTCTGCAATTCCGTAAAAAGAAAAGCATTTTTAATTGAGGATAAAGTTAAATTTTACAAACATATTGAAGATGGCACCAATTAATCGGCAATATGCAAAGAATTTTCCTTATCAAAATCTACAGTTTCAAGCATTTGGAAAAATCAGTGTGACTATTAACTGCACACGAAAAATAATGAAACTACGTCGGGCTTTTGGTCTAAAGAGTAATTGAAAAGAAAATGTGGAAGAAGCTCTGTTTAATTGTTGATATGAAAATTGATGAACTCTACTTAAAATCGAACTGTATTTTATCTAAAATAACTAATTTCTACCAAAGAATGTAAAGGTAAAATCAAATTTTAGTTATCATGTAATTATTTTTCTTTTTAATATTTGATTAATTATCTATTTACTTAAGAAATAATTTATAAGAAATTATCACAACTACTATTTCCAGCAATACTGTTATCATTTTTTAAAAATATTTTTTTAAAGAATTCGGATATAGTGAACCATTTGTTTTGTGGACTTAATATTGGGTCCGCAGACGGTTCACTATAGCGGGGTTCGACTGTATAATGATTGAAAATGCTTTTAAGGCGACAGTCTTACCCCATTTGAAGCCATGCAAGTTTCATTAGTATCTCTGCAGTTACAATCAGATCCTTTCCAGCCTGGTTTACACTTGCATTTTCCACAATCACACACACCTTGTTCTGGACCTGATTTTTTTTATAACAATGAAAAAATATAGAGACATCTTGAAGTAATCATTTCATTTACTTTCATTGTTGAAAATTTTAAAGTTCAAAAGAATTAATTTGCTAGCACAAAATATGTCATAGCTGTATAAATTTAAAAAAATATAAATTGAAAAATACAAATTCAAAAACAAAATCTATTAGGTACTATACTGTACAACTTCTTTAGTTTTACTAGTTAAAACAATAAATTCAGTTTTATTAAGTTAATTTTAGAATTATACTCAGTAATTCCATAATTAAATTTGTAAGCATAAGTAGAAACTTACCAGAACAAATTTTTCCATCTGCTCTATCACAGGAGTAGTTATCACATTCACAAAATTTTCCAGTCACTTTCTCATCAGGGTTCTAAAATAAATACCCCCCAAAAAAACTCAACAATTGAAAATCATTGTTTAAAACTAGACAACAAATTTTTAAGATACATATAAATTTGTGCAACCCATAAAATTGATTAAAATATCTGTAATTGTCTAACTTTTTATAATACTAAGCTTGAGTATAAAATACGTAAAAAAAATTCACAAAACTAGGGAGTGAAGCCCTCTTTTCACTGACCAACCCCCAGTAAATGTGAGGCATTTCTTATATGGATCATAATATGGCCCAGGCTTGCTTCGCTTCGAACACACAACATTTTAAATCTAAAGTATTCTAGCCCCAAAACTATTAAATAAAGTTTATATGCTTTTTTTTCAGTCAAGTTGTCAATCAACAAATTTTAAGTAAACATGGTGGGCTGGAACAAATTCAATGCAAGATGCACAACAATATAGGGGAAAAAAACTGCCACTGTAAAAAGTTTGATGACATTAAAACCATACGATTATCTTATTAATAATACTATGTTGGTTTACCTGGGAAATTATGCTGTTTAAGCATCCTGGTATAATAAAAGAGATTAAAGAATGCTTAGAAGTAGTGTAGTGTAAAAGAAGATGGTATTGGAGCACTATCATCGAAATTCAGTTGGAAATTTGAAATGCATGTCACAAACATATTTGCTACTTTCCAGCCGCATATCGTGTCAATCAAAGCTGTATTTATTTTTTTTGCATTTTCCCTTTCGTACTTAACTTTTGGCAGTGAGTGAAGTAAAAATTAAAATATAACACCACAAAGAGTTTTATAAGACATAAATTAATTTTCAGCTGTATTTAATTAAAGCCATAAGCATTTAGAGTGCATTTCCTGAATATCAAAATTGTATCTCTATGATTCAATATATAAAAAACAATCAATAGAAGATAATCCTCTTTTTAAGAATTCCTATTCTGAAGGTATGAAAGTTTGTTGAAACAACATTAGCAGCAGTTTCTTTACGAAATACTTAAAATCACCATAAAATATCTGAATAATATGAGGAAGAATGTCAATGCCTAAGAAAGTAAGATCCAATAATTTGATAATCCACAGACAGAGCAATCCACAAAAAGGTATTTGCATGAATAAAAATGCACAAGAAATAAAATCTAAAAAAGTTCAGTGACAGAAAATATCAAGTATCAAACCTGATTATCTGAAATGTTATGGAAGTATACAAACAATTATTTGTGTGAATACCAGTATGAAATAACATCAAATAATTTACATAAAAGATTAACTTACTTGTCGTTTAAAACATTCACATTCACCACATCTACAGGCACCTCGCCCTGAACATGGCTTTGTATCATTTCCACTAAAGAGTATAAAAAAAATTTAAGGAAAAAATCACAATGACAAAACTATATTAGCTCCAGCAATAGAAATATTTTTCTTTATAAATAAATATTCAATACTAACAACATCATACAAATGATTTTTTTTAAAGTCCCACAAAATATCAAAATTCAAAGTAAGAACTAAATAACATTAAAAATAAGCATAAAACTTACAAATAACATCCAATATCATCAGTTGCTTGATCACTGTCTTTAGCGTCACACTCACATTCTCTGCCATACCGGTTATTATAACAGCTACACACTCCACATTCGTAAGTACCATTACCAAAAGTACATTTTTGACTGTCTTTTTCCTGTTTAATAAAATTAGAATTAAAAATATATTTTGGTTTTAATAATTAAAATATGTTCTATTTATCCAAAATTAAGTTTGTAAAGATTTAATGACCAATCTTTTATTTTGCTACTACATAGTAATTTTTGTGAGGCATTTTTTTCTAAAGTAACCAAGAATAAAGGTAGAAAAGGGTGAAACAGTGAGCAATAGACAAAAATGCAAGACAATTAATCGATAATTTAAACTATGTATCACTGCATTGAATAAAGTTTATTAAACTATTCTGCATGGAAAATCTCGGAATACTTGATCATACTAGGTATATTAGCGAACACCAATTTTGATCATTAAGGCTATCCTAGGGCAGACAAAACAAAAATGCCATAAATTTATATTTTGTTCCTTTCGTTTAAAATCCAAGTTAAAAAAAAGATAAACATTTAATATGTTTGCACAGGAGATCTAATTGAAAAACACAAAATTGTTGATAAGCAATAAGTCATCAACAATGGACTATGATACTATTCATAACCGTTTGATTCTAATAGTGTCGATGGGGCTTTATACCCAAACCCAACAATTTTTAATGCAACACATTTTGCAATCTAAAATACTCACCTCGTTCCATGATTTTTCGCACTCACAATCACAGATCATTTCCAAGTGAATTGTAAGAGCTTCATTTAAACCAACAGGATAAATTTGAAAGGTTTGATTCCATTCCTTGGGATCTTTGGGACATTTAATGACCTCAATATTTGCTTCAAATGTTACCTAAAATATTAAAAATATACTATTAAAAAAAGAAAAATCTTTTCCCCAGTTATATCAAAGTAAAAGAAAAAAAAAGTTATACTAACATTAGTTCCAACTTTCAGACCTTTACAAATATTTGTATTTTCTCTTTTTGTCCTACAAAAGATTTAACTATTATTCAAATGAAACAACTCAACTAAAATAGTAGATATTTGAAATAAGAATATCTTATAGAGAGAAATGAAGAAGAATGAAATGAAATCTTGTTAAGAGAGATATCCGACATTAAATAGAAAGAGGGCTAGGTTTTTGTTATTCTAGTATTATTAAACGTTTTAACAAAAATTCAAAACAGACCATATAAAATAAATTATAAAATCACACCACCTACCCCAAACAAGTGGAGAAATAATTCACTTGAATATTACTTCCAGCATTATCTTTCATTTCTACAGCTGAAGTAATTTTCTACAAAAGAACAAAAGATTATAAATTAGAGTGTGATTAATAAAAATTCAAAAGGCTATGAATAGTTTCTCCTACTTGTGGCATACAGACAAACCATTTAACATACTTGATATGCAGATTGAACAAATGAATTAGTAATTTTAGAAACCCCCATTATTACTTTTCCAGAAAATTGAGTACTTAGTAATATATTCTTAAGGCATGAAACACATGGTTATCAAAATAGTATATATCAATTTAAAAAACACTATATTCCTAGCTTAGTTTTCCTTGATTTTAATAAATGGCTAATCTTCAACAAAGAAAAGTTTATGACAAAACTGATTCAAACATCGTCTTGAGGGTTAATTTCTTGATGCATAACACAGTATCAATAAGAAAATAAAAGGTTACATAAAATGCCTAAAAAACTTACATCATATTGGTTTCGTACAAGATCCACAACATTTGAAGAATCATTTTCTAGTTTTCCAGCACTGGAACCTTCAAGCAAATTGCTCAAACGTTCATAGACTGGGACCTGATTGTCTGTAACAGCAAAGATTATGTTGACCTTGTTCTCTTGGATCTTATGGTTGATTTGACTGAGAGATGGATAATCTTGGTGAATGCTCTCAGTGTAATATCCTTTGTCATCCAAATGGCAGAGACCATCATTGGGTTTCACAATTCCTCCAAGCTACAAGAAGGAAAAAAATTAAAATTGCGATTGAATTGTACTTCTTGAAATTTATTTAAGAAAATCTGTTGGAAATGACCAGGTTGGTTGATAGATAGAAAACACAGGTATGTTGGATGTTAATAGATATGAGGATGGTATTCGAATGTCACACTTACATGAAAGACTGGCCAAGTATTACATCAGAATACAGAACAGGTTTCGAGGTATTGTAATTAGCATGTGTATTATACTGGATCTATCCTTGAACAATATGTTGTTAGAGCTTTATATTTAAAAGAAGGATTGTGTGTTTCCAAATTCTTAAAGGACTTTTTTTTCTTAAAGGAATGAGTAAATAGGCAAGTGAAAAATCACAAACTACAATTAAAAATGCAATAAGACACACTGCTTAAATTAGGCTATAAAAATGAAAGGTTTTAATTTTGATTTGGGTATGAATTAAGAAATAAAGGAGATACTATAAGGGAACAATAGATGCATTGCTTTACAAAATTATTATGAGTACTTGATTTTAATAATAAAAAAATAATTGTACTTCCAAAATAATACAGTGACAGAATTTTAAGTTGTCGTCAATAAGTGCAATAATTGAAAATCATTAAATTAATTTTTAAAAGCTAGGTGAAATATCCGTAATTAATTTATTTTTAGGCAGGCTGCTGTTGTTACGCATGGTAGAAAATATAATTTGTTATAATGCATTGACTTTGTAGACATTGATTTTGGGTTTTGATGACATCTGAATGAAAGTAAGAGTATTTTTACATCTTTCAATATAATATACTGCTGACATCATCTAAGTTATTTTTAACGTTGTTTTTGTATGTTACTTACTTTTCCATCTCCTGCATAATGGAAACCACTGTCAGATGAGAAAACTAACATTTTTCTTGATTTTTCACGCCATCCAATTTGTTGCTGGAAAATAAAAAAATAACAATGTCAATTTAATAAGGAATAATTTATTCAAATAAGAATAAATAACTTCACTTAATATATTTTAAGTAGTAATATTCTTAAAAAAATGAATGTTACCAAAGATATATTTTTCTGCCTTGAACTCTTTATGATAACTGCTGATTTACAATTTAGTTTTATTAACAGCAGCAAGATTAAATTTGATCCAGAAACAAGCAATGAATGAATCATGTAAATAAAAACAATATTTCACTTTTTAAAAATCTGTTATTTTGAAATGAATATGTATTTATGGTTGGAAATAATTTACAGAAAATAAAACAAGAATATTTGGAAGAATATCAGTTAATTGTCAAAAGAAAAATCCATTTAGAAACATAGTTCCCATCATTACTAGAATTAGAAATTTTCTGAAATTGAGTAATCATCTTTCCTTAACAGCAGGCAAATACACAGTTATGATTTTTCTAATGTTCTTTACCTCCAAGTATTGAGTACACTAATAGAAAACTCTCATGCCTGTCTGTTTAAAAGTAAAAAAAGCTGTGAATAATTACAAAAACCAGTGTCCAATTTGAATGACATTTTTCTTAAAATACAACATAAATAAATACTCAAAAACATGCATAGAGCGGGGAAGGGGGGGATAAACTTTAAAAATATAAATATTCAAATTTAGGTGAATTGTGTGTATGAAATGCATGCTTATTGATGAAGATATATATCACAAGTAGGCCTTGCTGTGGATTTGCTAAGACAAAACATTGAACTACATGTTTAAAAAGAGAATGCCTTTCCAACGCTCAAACTAAGTCAGAAAATTTATTACAAGAGAAATATTTTGGTTTAACAAAATATTTTAGAGTAAAAAAAATAATTTAAAAACGCTCAAGTATCAAGCTGATATAAATAGTTGCTACCTTAAAAATCATATCTCTGTCCAACAGATAGGTGGCTATCGTACAATGTGAGTGACCTAAATACAACTAAGACTTAACAACCCTTCACAAAACACTCAGTCTATGAATATAACCATTTATCTACTAAGTTACAAAATAAATTATATGAATTACTTTAAATTGTCCTGACACAAAGGAAATATCACATCAAACTTCAGCTAGTTCATAAATTACAAACATGCATCTACCTTGCATACAACAGCCTGCATAATGGCATCAAAACCACCTTCTGGGGCATCTAAATTCCCTGACACTCTTGCTTGGCTGACCAATTGTGCGAAGGTTTCTGTCTCTGTAGTGAGCTGCATGTGGTTTAGAAAACCATAGGGTGCTGCACAGTCACTGCAGGGCTCTCGTAACCTGAAATTACAAGAAGCAGCATTAGCTACACATTAGATGCTATCCTATCTCTGTGAATTTCAAATTATATATTTTATTACTTATACATTTTATAGACAAAGCAACACTTCCAAGAGTTGAAAGATTTGGCCCAAGCGAAAAAGAGTATATTTTAAACTTTGCCAGAACTGTTATTTTAAATTCATTTACAATTCCAGCTTATAAATTATGGGCCATTAAAAAATCAGCTGGCGCGGTACATGTGAGGATAAGAAAGTGCCTAAACTTGTATCAAGCTAAGTTTCATTAAATCACTAAAGTTGAGGTTGAGTTACTCTTTTAGGGGTTTGTGACAACACAAATTCATATTACATTATTATTGCTTAAATAATTGTCTTAGTGAGGTTTTCTAACAAATAAGACAACATATGGGCAAGATAACTTTATGCATGTGTATTATTTGAGCATAACATAATAAGAGGAACAATGTTCTTGTTATTGTCACCTTGGTTAACTGCTGGAAAGGGACACTTAAAAATATATATAACATTCATTGTATGTTTTGTTTAATAATTTCTTTAAGGAACTATAATAGACAGATTCAAAAAAAAATTCAGAAATCAATTTATAAGAAAACTAATTAGTTTTATATCAAATCCATTAGAATTCTTTTAAAAACAATAAAATATTACAACAAAAACTAAAAATAAAAGTTCAACTAATAAAATTTTCCAAGAATGAATTGTTTTGAATTTCAATATTTTAACGGAACACATACTTTTCTGGAACAGTACTGACATAAGGCATCACTACTTTATCGACAAACGAACCAAAGCCAAGACGAAAGTTTCGAGTAATTTTGTCCATTTCACTAGATAGCAGGTTTCCAAGTTCAGCTAACTTATCTTTGTCATCCTTCATAGAATTTGAAAGATCCATCAAATAATACAGATCTACGGGATAATCTTCAGCTTGTCGAAATTCGACGTGCAAAGGAAAAGGAGAATCTAGATAAAATAAAAATTATAAATTAGTAATCTTTGAAATGTGTTGCATTTTTTAGAAAATTGCACATAGAGCAAGCAATATTTTATTTGGTCACAGAATGATATAATTTTAAATAAAAAAATGCAGAAGTCTTATTGCAAGGATATGTTTAGAAATAATGTGGGTCCTTTTACTGATTTATCACGAAATTTCAAACTCTATAAAATTCCAAGTCTTAAAATAGGATTCTTTAGAAATTACACTCTTAAGTAATCTACACAATTTATAAATACCATAGTTTCAAAGGAAACAGTTTTCTTCGACACACTTGACACTCAAAGAACGTAAATTTTGGAGTTACATATTTTTACGTATTGCTTCGAAATTTTTTAAAAATAAAGAACAAGTTTTAGACACATCCTCTGCATTAAGCTTTCATGCAATTGCATTCAAATAAACACCATCTCGTAATTATACTGTACTTTCTATTATAAATAATTTGATTAATTAATAAAATAAAACTGGTATTTTTATATAATTCCATGCAAAAATCAATATAACAGTGTCTTAGCCCCAGGGTTACAAACTTCTAATAGGAATAGGGTATAACTAGATGACGCGGAATCACATAGCAATGGTGGGTCGAAAATGTTTGGTAGGCCCGGTAGATAGCATTGCATGTGCGCAGGATTTCTGAGAGTTCTCGTAGAAACTCTTATTTCTCACACTGATGAATACGTAACACGAGGACCTTATTACAACTCGTCGACGATAATTTAAACACCTCCTTTAATCTGTATGTAGTTATTCATATTAATTTCTTTGATGTTAATTGAATAATAAACTGTATATTCCCTTATATGATGCCCTTTCCTTTATATTCCTTCCTAAACTTCAGTAGTATGTTATTTCTGACCCAGCAATGCTAAGCGATTCCAAGTTGTCTAGGTATACCCTTCTCCTCTTCATAGTTTGTAAATAGTGCTGAGACATCTTGTATATGTAAAGAGTGACCTTAGGGGTGTGCATGAATGAGTGTTCTTTATATGAAGCTACAGTTTTATTATGATTTTGATGAAATTTTACAAACTTGACCTTCAAAACAAGAAGGAGGACACTGTCTGCATGAGATTTTAAAACAGAGTAACGTAAATTGCTACATTGCCTACCCTTTTCCAACCCCTAAAGAGGTAAGAGCATAACTTTATATTAACTGACTGAATTCGACTGAACCAATTTAAACCGTCAAAGTCAGGCCACAGCTATTTTAGTCCACACTTTGCCTGGCACTTTGGCTAGTAAATATTTTTTTTTGCATTTATAAGAGCAATTTTTATGAATTACAGAAAAAACTTACTATAAAATGAAATACGATAAAAATATGTGAATTGAGAAATAATTTGAATAATTTTTGGCAGGTTCCTTTTTTTATGACAATAATAGCCAATTTTTTAGATTCTTATTAATGCAAATTCCAATTATTATAAAAACAAAATTATAAATTTATGCTACATTAGGTTTTCCAAAAATCAAAAGAAATAACATAAAATAGTTTAAAGCTATAGTCAATCTAACTTCTAGCTAGCTATAGATGATAAATTTAATACCAACACAAAAAAGAGGGGGAAAGCCAAAACATTTGTATTTAAAATTGTAGATAAAAATATAAATTGGAATTACTTGGGCGGAGTTTTAATGTAATTTCTTGGGGTTTTATTTGAATAGCTTCTCCTTCTTTGACACCTTTATTACTTAATTCTTGGTCCTGAAAGAAAAATACAAATGCTTAGAGACCATTATTAAATAACTTTAACACTATGCAAATGGTAGCAGGAGAATGATGAACTTACTTTGACTTTTTTCATCTCCTGGCCTGGCATAACAATATGATCATCTGCACATCTACCACGTAAGTTTCCTGTGTAATCACAACGTCTGCTTCCATCAAGAGTAAAATCCTAATAAAATATATGTATGTATCGACTAAGAAATAAAACTAAAAAAACATCAAATAAATTTATATCCATTGCAAATATTTGGTACAAAAGTTGGAGCTTAAGGCTCTTCGCTACCGTCCATCTTGATTCTCCCCCCTAATGTTAAGTCTATGGGAAAATCTCTATATGCCTATTCGTAAAATAGAAAGAAGTTATACGACTATTTTTATACGGTTTGTTTTGTTGGATCGACGTAACTTTTATCCGTATTTTGCCTTAGTTGTTTTTGGCCTAAAATGTTGTTAAGTTTATTAAAATATCAATTGTTTACTTTAACATCATATTAAAAAAAGTTGAAAAGAGTTATTGAAAAAATAACAAGTCAATGACAAAGATTAAACTTTTTTCTATCCAGATCATATTTTAAAATTATTTTCGTGTTTCTTAGTCAAATTTAGAGAAACATTAAAGCTATATTTTGAAAAAAAAACCTCTTCGCAAGAAGACACACCTACAAAGAGAGGGACATAGATATTTTCCCCCCTCAAGAGCGAGGAGGGTCAAGTGATTTATTATCTTGGCTGGACCTGTTTTGCTGTATAAAGTGGTTCTTTATAAGCGGTCGTTAAGATGGTCTTATCCAAGCGGTCTTTAGCGTTAATTCCGGAAAACGTGCTTTACTGATGTATTTGAAGTTGCATCAAGGCGCGTTCTCAGGGGGGGGGGGGGGGGAGGAAGTTTCACTGTCATAATCCACATAAAACCCTGACATCCCGATGTTTTCTGACGAATGAATTACAAACACTAAAAGTAATCATAAATAATTTCAAAAAAATACTTTTTTAATTTACCATCATTCCGATAGGGTTAGCTTACCGTATCGCATTTAAACAAATAAAACATTTGTAACTCTCATTACATCAAAAAATCGTCATACTTTATTTTTTATCTACTTAGATTTAATATAAACTACATATTCAGGGTTATTCAGACTTCCTTCCTGGGTTTCGAAGCAAGGACAGGACTTATCGGCAGGAACTGGACTATCGCATTGATGTATGCCGTGTGACCAAGGGTCCACACATAGAACACCTGTAAGCTATGTAAATAAAACTTGAATTGTTTCTGTATTCTTTCAAATATTCTTATTTTCTGTATTAGTCTTAGTTTTTTTTACTATAGTGCTTCGAAACCTAGGAGGGAATTCTGAATAACCGTTTATATATATAAAAAAGGAAATGTTTAAAATATATAGATGTTTTCCAAATGTAATTATAACATTTCAGTGCTACATGGCCTTTGTATTTCAATCACCATAAATATGTAATAAAATCAGTCTGATATGATATTAGTGTATGTTCGTTTGCCTAAATATACTGCTCCTTCTCAGTGAATATAAACAAACAACATTTTTTGATTAAACTATATATAATCTAGATAATATTATTATACGTTTTCTAAGTAATATGTAGTCTCATGTTGAGGTATTTAATATAACTCGAATACTGGACTAGTTGCATATATAGGTGGCAGATTAAAAAACTGAAAAAATATTATGATATGGGACAAATATGGGATGTTTTAAAATCGTATTTGTAGAGAAATACAGCAGCAAATTAATTGTTTACTTGAAAACCCCTCCCACGGAAATTTTCTGGTTGTGCCCCTGTTTAATGTAACATAATGATAAGTAAAGTAGCACAGATGTAAAATAAAATGCAAAATGTACATGGGTCATATGCAATAGAGTACCATTATTGTACAGTTATACAGTTTTATCCATATTAAAAGTTACGCAACTCAAAGAGATATGAACTCCCCTGTCATCAGTGTTTACTTCCAGGGGCGGACTTAGAGGTCAATCAAGGAGGGTGCGATTATGACCTTGAGTGTTTACAGTGGTGGTGATAGTTTGTGAACTTGGGGGACAGGGGGGAGGGTTATCATCAATTAGTATGATACTACTAGTGTTCAATGAAAGATAAAAATTAGAGGGTTTAACTATCCTCTTTTGCGCCCATATAAGAAATTACCCCGAAAATGTAATACACTTTAATTCAATTAAATTATAAATTTTAGTATTTATTATTAGATAAAAAATATTTAAGAGCACACAAAAATATCCCATGCAGATCAGGTGAAGTGTAAAAAGTTTAACAACCCTGAAAATTCAAATTTTTTATACAAGTTAATTTACCAATATATTCAACATCACAAATCATTTAATGCAGAAAAATGCGGCAGATCTTTTAACAACTTTAGACAACACTGCAGGTACGTAAAGCTCTATATTTATAAGGTTTTACTAATTTCCAAAGTTAAATAATGCTTTTCAACTCGGTTTGACATCACATTAGTAAATTAAAATATAAGTTATATAAACTTGAGACTACACTATAATATTGATCATTGTATTCAAATATGGTATTATTTTCTGTTTCCATATTTTCATTTAAATGAAAATGGAGAATTTGGCGATATTTTTGGCAATAATTTTTACATGGGAATGCCCCCCCCCCCCAAAAAAAAATCCGCGTCTGTTTACTTCGAACAGTATTCTCATACTTAAAATGAGAATTTTTATAATTTCCAATCGATTAATTGCTCGTACTACCTTCAGAACTGTTTTAAAGTTATGGAAAGTTCTTAATACATTAACACTTTCCAAAAACGCATATCGTGGAAGCGTCCCACACAGAGGAGCTGCAGGAAGGTAGGAACGATATTGTGGTAAATGCCAATTCAAGACGACGATATGGTGGGGAAAGAGTTTTGGTCTTCAGAATGCAATATGTCGGATTGCTTTGTAAACTTCACAGGAACGCAAAGATAATTAAATTCGACTTTTTTTACTGTAATTACGATAACTTGATCTAGGCAAATCTGTAATGGGGAAATATGGGTTTCTAAATCGTATTTATTGATCCCAAAGGCGCCGCTAAACAATTTTGCTAGTGGAGGGATGGGGGAGCAGTGCTATTATATATTTTGAGGCGGGAATGACATTTAAAAAAATTAAGAGCCAGAAAACGTGTTCGTGCATGAAAGAAAGATTATGGATATATACCAATAATCACCATAGGATGAAGAAATAAGTAGACAAAAAAATCAGTGCCACGGATATTTACTAAATGAACACAACACAAACTACTTACTACACATTCTTTTAACAAAAATTAAGTTCTCCTTTTTTCTTTGGCAAACAAACCAATGGACTTTTGTATAAATTCTTTTAGGTTTCTATCAAAATTTTTCTCCAAATTTCAGTGGCATTAAGCATACTTTTCTTTTCAGCTTCTGCCAACGTGTTCAGTGTCGGTAAATTCAAAAGGACAGCAAACAGCGTGGGACAATCCCCCCAAAAGAAACGTTTGCCACAGAGTTGAAACAGGGGACAATGCTACTATGTCTATGTCCTACTACTACCCCCATCATCAAAATCTTTAGTCAGGGCCCGGGTAGCTATACACTCATTGTGTCACAAGTCGGAATTTTAAAAGCAAAGGGTTTACTGATTACGCATTCCTAGAACAGCTTCAAAAAGAATAAGGGGCCTTTTCTTCTTTTTTACATCCAGACTCCAAACCTTGCTTCAGGGTGTTTCACATGGGAACTGCGATACTTTGTGAACAAGGCGACAAATAGATGAAACGCCGATGGAAGTTACATGAATGTGGTCTGGTTATAAGAGGACAAAAACAAACTAGCCAGTCTACACTTTTGATAGTGGCTGCATTGGAGCTGGACTGAATACGCTATACGTGGTTCTGCGATACTTTGTTTTGTTTTTTTAATTTTTATTTGAGTTAATTCCTACTCTGCGGTATGATCAGGATTTAGCAATATTGACGATAATTGGTAAGTGATAAAATTAAGCTTTTTTGTAAATATTTTTGGCTACCGTTAATTCTGTTCAGAGGCGTACTGTCCATTGGGCTGTCCGGTGCAATTAATGAGCCGGTCAGTGTCCGTAAAAATAAACCGGTCCGGAAGTTATTATTACTATTTTTTTTCCTAAAGTCTAATGCAAACATTGATGGATCATAAATCCATTACTATAATTGGATTGTCAAAAGAAATTGACAAATAAGCAAATTCAATCATTTTACATAAGGAAATCACATTTGTTTTTATAGATTACGCTGTGTTTATAAAATAAATGCACTAAGATTTATGTATTATTGTACAACGACTTTTTACTTTATTACAACTTTAAAACAACTTACAACTTTTAAAGTGAAATGCATATTATAATTTTTTATGCAATTTTCTGGTAAACATACTAGTTATATATTTGGACATTAATTAATATACAATTCAGATTTCTTTGTTTTAGTTTAGCAACGATCTATGGTTGGTTTTGAAAACCAAATTCACTCAAACGAGGTATAAGAAATAGATAAATAATTTTTGATGTATTAAATTAATTATTGAAACAATTTATCTAATAAAATTAATTAGTAAAAGTAACTATTCAATTATTGAAATTAATTATTAAACATAAGTATTTAAATAATAAAGCACATTAAATATTAAAACTATATAATTATTAAAACTATATAATTATTAAAACTATATAATTATTAAAACTATATAATTATTAAATTATTAAATTGATCACTGAAATTATTTTATTATTAACAACAATTGGGGTTTTAATTTAATTGATGATTGTATTGAAAATTTGGGTCGGCATAAATCTAAAAACACCTGAACTCTCGATAGTACTTGGCCCTTGAAAGATATGACATAAAAAACAGTTGTAACGTGCATTGGGATTTTTTCATCTAGAAATTAATTGAATATCACACTTTCATTGGATTTTTTGGATCTTCTAAACTGTTCCAAACAATTTACAACAGGTGGTTCCCAAAACTGTTCGTGAACTTACTCATTTCAATTAAATACTGCATTATCTATATCAAAAATTAATATTTGAAAATAAGATTTGTTTAATAATATCTCTAATTTCATCTTAATAAAACTACATAAAATATTTTTAAAGCATTAGCAAAACTTTTTTTAGAAAATCATTAAACTATAAGTAACGTATAAAATATCTCCCAAAAGTTTTCGTAAACTTAAATTTTTTCTTACATATTGGTATTTGCTGCAATATTCTAGTAAATTACGAAGACTTTTAGAGCCACTTTACATACAGATCAAATTGACGTATAGAAGTCGCAATATATTTGAAGAAAAAGTTTCTCATTTAAAAAAATTATAATTCCCTATTTTTAGTGCCAGAAAAGATACATCGTAGTTTTCAAATTTATTTGTTGTAGAATAAATAATTGCAAACATTTCAAATGTAGAACATAAGAAAATGACTAGTGACTTCACTTTTGGAAAAACAACAACATTAAGGTTGTTTATTCTTCAGTTGTGAAATAATGGAGATGAATCAACTTAAAGTTAATAAGAAGATATGAGTGTAAAACATGCTATTTATTTCCTTTTTTTTTTTTTTTTTTCTTTAAATAATAATAATATTCTATTACAATGACCAGTGTCGTCCCCCCCCCCCCTTCTCCCTTTTTTTTTTATATATATAGAGCCAAGGTTTTTATTCGATTCATATTCTTTCAGACATTCATTATTCGAAAATTCATCACGTTCAATATTCGAAAATATGTGAAGTGTTCTTATTTAAATTATTGTGAGTATTATCAAAAGTATTTTGCTGCGTGGAATGCTACCTCGCTCTTGTTTGATTTGATTAGATAATAAACGGTACATTTTTCCAAACCATTTCCTCCGTACAACATGTCCTTGCGGCAAGTAACTAAAAACACCCCTCTCTTTTCTGGGAGCAATAGTGAAGACCCAACTTTTTCCAAGTTAATTATCGGGGGGACAACTCACTATAACGATCAACAAAAGAAAACCATGACCCCCTCTGAATTTTGGACCCCTTTTCCCCTGCTGTCAAACTGCCAATCCCCATGTTCTCCTCGAATCAGATTCATTACCTCGTGGAGCAAGACACGCCTTAACTGTTGCCAACAATATCTGGTATTCTCGCAGAGAAAATAACTCTAGGGTAAAGAAGCGCCTTAATGGAAATTGAAATCCGTGCAGACAATAATTGCGTGATGATTCTCTTTAATTTAAACTCAAGACATTTTGTACTAGTTTCCGTGAAAGGCCAAGAAGTGAGAAGTTAAGAAACATATTCTATTCCCCCCCCCCCCCCCCTTTTTGGCAATCCCATTTTCTCCCTTCATACCATACGAAAATTGATAAATGATATAACAATTTAATGAATAAGACCTCCGCTTCTGGCGAACAGTTTTATTTACAACTGCACATTGTGTTATTAGCTTGAAAATAGTTTAAAGTAAAAACAGAAGTAGTCCAAACATTTTATAAGAACTAATTAAACATAGTATTCAAGAATTAGCCTACATTATAAATGTCCAGAAAATACATAGTTAAAAGCATTATAATTTAAAGAACTGGAATAGAAAATAAAAATTAGAAGAAATTAGGTTTTAAAATCTTTGTGTTTAGCTAAATATCTCAAAACTCAATTCATTCAATGGCTGTCAAAACTCTTAATGAATCTAGAATTTTTTTTAATCAATAGCCAATCACGAAGATGACCATTTCAAAGTTCAATTTTGTTTGCTTATTCAATTTAAAGAAAATGGAATATATTCAGATGTTATGTGACACTTGTGAATTTTCACCAATATTTGGCTTATGTTTTTGTTATAACACCAAAAAGAAAATTACGTTTCAGTAAAGAATCCATCCCACAAAACAAATAACTCGCATTCAAATAAATTGGAACAGCTGTTAAAAGGCTGTCGGGAACCCGCATTTTCATTACAAAGACAGTTAAAAAATTTACGATTGCATTGGTTTTAATTTATTTTCCTTCACAATGCCCATAAGTGCTGCTATTACTTTTTGTTTGCAAATAATAATCGGTTCTTTTAAAGTTAAAATGTGGTTTGATGGCAGTTAATTAAACTGAATGGAGTAATTAATTTATAATTTTATATTTTGTTCATTTGCAAAACACAAAAGGTTTACTTTTGAAAAAAACCAAGTTTAAATACTAATTTCTAAGTACTATCTACATTTAAAGCTTATTTGGGTACTCGTCCATAAAGCAGGTAAGCCTAAATGTTTACACATTTAAATGACGCACAAATAAACTGTGAAGTCTAAATGTTTCCAATCTGTTACAATGTTGCTATAGCAGCCCTATATAAGTTTGTTATAGACATTATAAAGGATTTGAAGGTTGTTTCTTTCAATGAGCTATCGCTGTAATTTGTTGGTTTTGTCTGGTACCCATCTAGCGGGAGAGTACCCTTAATTGTATTCTAAAAACAAATCTTATTCCTTTCTGAAGAAACACACTTCCCAAGTGCAATTACTCCACCAAAAGTCGATTCTAGATTTTTTTTTAATCCAAATTTTTCAAAAATGTGAAGAACGTTACAAGCACACGAGTTAATGACATATCACAAAGCAATTTATATTTCATGCTTAAATTTATAAACTGATCATTTAACCTGCGATTTAAAACACTGATAAACATTTAAATCTCTAAGATAGAATTAATAAAACTAAAAGCCCATTACTTCTTGAGAACACCAGGCACATTCCGGATCAGCAGTTATGCAATCACCACATGTTTCTTTAGAAATACATGGATTTCCAGTTAACTTTTCAGGAGCTGAAAAAATTAATATTTACAAAATTAAAATAATTTTAAATCAAAACTATCACTATTCGTTAAAAATTATCTCAGTATTGGTATTCCTAGTACACGTGTCAAGGTTGCCAAATGAATTTAGCGCCAAATGGTAGGCGATTATGCTTCCAATTTATCAACCCTATTTCTTAATGTGCATGCGCAACAGCAATTTTAAAGTAATAATAACCCCTAAATTGAATGAGTATATTTTGTGTTTGGTTATACCATTTCATAATTAACCACCGGCTAGTTAGAGACATTCTTTTAATGATGGTTGCATTAATCAATAATGATTAGGACAAGTGTGGAAGTGATATGGTCATTCGGGAACGTAAAGATGTGTCCGATGGATAGTGAATGCAGGAGGAAGACTTGTGTGAGGGTGTACAGTAGGAAGGGCTGTGTATTTTGACAGCAACAACTTGAATTTTGTGTAGGTGCTACAATTTAACGAACAATCACTCCACAAAAACATGCCCCCTTTTTTATCCATATTTTGAGTAATTAACTAGCATATTATGTCATTCTATTGTTCATTTGCATATTCATTGTGTACCGTCGTTTAGTTTTAGTGGCCATTTTGAATTAGCTGCCATTTTCTGAATTTTTAATCAACAGCCATGTTGACTAGGCCACTACAGGAAACCAAGCCTTTTAATATCCATGTCGCCAACTTATTTAAATTACGCTATCCCTGACATGCTAACTACGAATTAACCATTATCTCTAGGTACTAGTTAGAGAAAGCCAGATACCCCTCTGTGGCTGACAACTCTGAAACTTCTTTCAGGCATCAGCTATCAATTTTCTGTAATAGTTGTGGACTGCTAAAATGGATGCCAAACAATGTAATCAATTCCAGCCCATTTTTAAAGCAGATTCTAATGGAGCTTTAACTTATTGAGCATTAGCAATTGACCAGCAACTAGCCCGAGGAATACAAGATAAAAGATGATTTACATGTTACCAGTTGGCACACCAATCGAGATTATTAATCATTAGACACAAGTGATAACACTGTGTAAAAGCTTCATTCCAATCACAAGAGTTGCCAGAATGTGACATGATCATCTGTAGCTGCCAGTTCCAGTAGATTAAACATTTTCTATTTGCTGACATTTCAACTCTCATTATTCAATCACCTGCATTCTTCTGTGACTAAAGGCAGACAGCATAATGCCCACACAATAGCTGGATTGTTCCAGTGCTGGCAATGCCTGAACACAAATCTGGCAATCCAATCGATGCTAGACAGCAACCTTCCAATCAACTTATAACTATTCCAAGCATTAGCAGTATGCAAATCAGCCTTAAGAAACCAATTCAAGAGATTTGATGGGGTCATTGGAGTGTTGTTGGCAGTCACTAGCACATAGAAATTCATAGTTGAAAAAGTAATTTACTTTTCAATAATTGAATCTAACCATTCAGGAATTGAACAAAACATGCTTTATTAAATTCATTATTATAAACGATTTCAAACAAAAGAACCTTACCTTGGGCCAAACAAATTTTAACTACAAGCAAGAGGAGGAATGGAGACATGATTGATTTTAACATCTATAATAAAAATGAATATGAAAGCATGCTAGATGACATAAAAGTACTTGTGTACTATCCCGTTGTTCATTTTCGGTAAAACCAAAACTGTCATCAAAAGGCAGCTTTAGTGCATGTTTACCAAAGCAAAAAAGTAGAGCTTTGATCGCTAATGTTTGCAGTTTGTTGTGATGTCTTTGAAATCCATTACTAACACTAAAGCCGCTTTTTGGCGCAATTTTGATTTTATAGAAATTGGGAACAGGATATGTAAATAACAATATTGAAACTAAATCTTGCACCATAGTTTACACATATGCAATAAAATTTTTTGAATCATGTGAAATAAAATCTATTGAATCATGTGAAATAAAATCTATTGAATCATGTGAAATAAAATCTATTGAATCATGCAAAATAAAATTTATACAACCATGCGAAATAAAGCAACAACTTAAAAAAAAAATATTTCCAAATGAACCCTAAAATGTATTCATTTCAGAAACTACAAGAAATACAGTCAACCTCATTAAAACGAACTCCAAGGGACGGTTAAAATAAATTCCTCTTTGCCTGATAAACAATAAAACAATTTTTTAAAAACTAAGAGAATTTTACATGATTTTCCGAAACACAATTTTAGTTCCTAATGAATATTTAAGTAAAAACCATAAATTTCGAATTTGACATAGAAAAAAAATACAATTTCTAGATCTCTAATATAAAAAGTTTTAAAAGTTTCAATGTTTATTAATTGAGATTACATGAGAAATTCTTTGATAAATATCCTATGTTAACAGGGTAAGGTACAAACCCCATTGTTTCTTAAAAAACTCAACTATAACACATTGTTTAAAGCCCTTTTCTGAGCAATTACTTCAGAAGACTTTCATTAAATCTAAACTCTTCAGGCATTCTGATGAATTGTCTTTTACTTTTCCCAAGAGAAATCAACACTAAGTGTTGAGGACAACAGAGGCTTCTGCTAAAGATTCAGTGAATGGGCTATTGCAGATTCCAGAATATTAACGAGAAAACTAACAAAGGATGTGTTTGTTGCATAAGCTGCTTAAATTTTTTCATGATTCTTTAAAATTGTGGACAATTTGCTAATGGGAATTCCAAAATTAGCATCAATTTCAGTTTTAGTTTGGTCTCCATCATCAACGTCAATGATAAAGACATATTTTTCTTCCAAAGTTAAAGTTTTTTTTACTTTTAGAACTCCTTCTTAATTACACACTTTAATTTCGATCTACCCACAAGATCAAGGACAGTACTGACTACGATTTATGAATAGCAACTGAATGTGAAACGACAAATTCAGTTAATGGGCTGTTGCAGATTCCAGAATATTAACGAGAAAACTAACAAAGGAGGAGACAGCATTCCAAGGAGACAAGAAAAGGAAGGGCTCTGCCCTGTCGCCTGTAGAACCCTCTTTGAATCCCCGGAGATCTCAGCAAATTAAGAACCGGTGTTTGTAAGGGAAGACGAAGTTGGTAACGCACGATTCCTACTCAAATCGCAGAATGAAAATCAATGACTTTTAAGGACTTAAAAAATGTTTTTAAGGAACTTTGATAATTCGTTTTCAGGCATCATGTCTATATATAATTTTTAATAAAGTATATTCTACTAAAAAAAGTTATAAGTTGGCGCATGTGTAATGCAAATATGTCAGAGAATTCCAATACGGTGCGGATAAGTGGCAGTGATGCGGGGATAGCAAGTCTGAGTAGTATTTTAATAAATTTTGCAGCTAGGCACACAACATCCGCACAAATTAAGGACCTCTAAGCATTATCAAGGCCTTGAAAACAAGTTCAAAAATATTAATTCACTTTTAGTGACCGTGGGAACCCAGTAACAATTGAAAAATGACTGTTCGTTATACTGAATGAAAGTTTGAACATTAGGGACTTCAAATACGAGTTCAACTAATAAAAAAGTTTACAAAGAGCATGTTCGTCTAAAACAAAGAAAATTTACTCTTTTGTGTATGCAATAGGATGGGGATCGCAAATGTAGTTCGTTTTAACAGTAATTTATTTTAAGCATATGTTTGAACTAATGAGGTTCGACTGTATTTATAGACAGAGACTAGTCTTACAAATTAAAACACAAGAGTTTATGTAAAAAAGTGATACTTACATATTAACGCCACTACAGCTACAGATGTGGTTGTTTTTAAGTGCCACCAATAAAGAGCAATCTTGTGTTGTTCACACGCGCACGTAGTTATCTTTTGGATTCCTTCCTGATTTTTGATGGCATTTGTCGCAAAAATTTTAGATGTAGATTGGCAGCACTTAAAAACCGCCAAATCTGTAGCTGCGGTGGAGTTAATACTTAAGCACCAAAAAAAATTTAAGCAATTTTTTTAATATAGCTTTTTAAAAGATAATTCACAATTGATCAGTGCAGTAAAAGGGGTCTTTAGAACATATCATAAGAAATCCTACATAATTTAACAATTCGATTCTTTATAAATTAGAATTAGCCTTTGTTTTGAAATGCTGAATGAATCCAGCTAAAAAAACATGAAGTTTTTATTGAGATTAATCTCATTTTAAAGCTTACAAATATTTTTTATGATGCTATTATCCCAATGAAATTCAATTAAGTAATGACAGTTCATGTGAAATAAAATATATATAGTAAAAATATGTCAAATAGAAAATGAATCCAAAGACGTATTTAACAAATAAACTTTTCTCGAGAATTCTACAAATTAAATAAACTGTCTTAGAAATTTTAAAAGAAACAAATTATAATAGTTAAAAACAACTTCAGATGTTGTTGAAGAGTACCAAAATTCGGGCAAGGGCGTGGTATACCCGGTAAAAGCCCCCCCTCCTGGACCCAATACTGAACCAACAATTCATTTGATAGATCTTTTGAAACAGCAATTAAACATTAAGTACTTTGAATTTTAAAAAATGAATTATACTTATCACTTTTGTAAAAATCATTCATGAATATGTTAGTTTTCCAACATTAAGAAATTTCAAAATAAATTTTGAAAAGTTGAAATTTCGCTTTAAAACAATTGTTTTTACAAAAATGTAATTTTTGCAGAGTTCTTCATTTTAAAAACGAACGAGTTGCAAAATATGTTTATAAACTTATATAAAATCAAAAATAAGAAACACACGACTGGCTAAACACTTACCGAGATCTTAAATATTTAAGCTATAAAATCCTACGATTATACCAGAGGTATCACAACAGAGGAAAATTATGAAATGAGTTAAAATTAGTTAATAAAAAATAATCATAAGTAAAATTTAAGTCTGCGTTACATTTATTACGAAAAGGTGTCTTAAGTACACAATGTTTACTGTCTGAATGCTCGCATTGTCTATTTATGGTTTTAGGTGTCGCGTAAGGGTGTCACTCAACGCATGACGTCACCGGAAAAAGGCACGGCAATCACCCACACAACTGATTCACTTTTTTCCATGAAACTACAGAGGATAAAATATGCCTAAAGGCACGGATTAGTGAGATATCTTGCAAAAGAGCGAAATACCAGCAGTATTTTGCCAGTTCAATCAAAAGTTAAAGCAAGAAATTGCTGGGAAACACTTGATGTTTTTTAAAGAAGAAATTCATGTAAAAAAAACTTTTTACTCTGTAAAAAAAAATAACCATGAAATTGTGAATTCAAGAAAGTGGGTGGAGTTTCCGTGCTTTCCATAACAAACTATAGGTGGCATGGCATGTTGTGGGATACTATTCTTTCTAATCGTTTTTAGACAACTAAACTAATTCTTTTTGTTACTTTTCAAAAAGTATATTTAAAACAAAATATATATATATATTTTATAAACGCAAATTCAATACTTAAACAATAATAATATTAATGTTCATAAATTTTAACTTACTATAATGAAATCTAATTAATATTAATAGCAGGAACGAGAATTCTGCCAAGGTAACTCGAACATTAGGGGGTTTGCATGTATAAGCGAATTCATAAACATATATTGTACCCATATATTTTCATCAAGCACCCTTAATATTTAAAAAACCGTAATCAGCCTCTCCACCCTTCCCCCCTCTTAATATTAACATAAACTTAAGAAAAAACATCAGACTCATTGAAAAAGTTATTGTTTCGATTTGAAATAAGCAAAATACTTTGAAGTAAATAAAAAAAAAAATTAAAAAAAAAAACTCGTCTTCATTGGGCCGAACTTTGTTCTCTAAAAGGTCCATTATTGCTATGCAAATCCTACAAATACAAAAGAAGTCGACCAACTACAGACACAAAATGCACAGAAAGGTTGATCCAACTAAAAGTAATAAATGGCCTTTAACTTATCAGCCAATTAATACTCAATTTTCTGTTAGAAACACCAAACTCCCACTCTAATTGAATTCACTAGATCCACAGACTAGCAATTCCATTCAGCAATCAGCTTTATGGTTGAAATAAAATGTTCTCCTTTTCTATATTAAACTGTGATATAAACAATTTAATACAATTATAACGCCTCATTCTATATTATCTGTAATAAATTCCAAACACTTAATCTTACACTGCTTTATAATTTCGAATTAATTAATTAAATATCCTCCTAATAGTTCTTCCCTCCCTGCAGCGTGTACATATTAATTTTTTTTTTTTTTTTTTAAATTTATCAGTAAATTGGAATGGTACGCAATAACATATGAATCATCTTTGTAGCCCTGGGATGAATGAACCCTCTCCAACAACTCAATATCCTTTTTAAGATATGATCGCCAAAATTGTATTGCATACTTAAGATGCGGTCTAACTAACCCCTACATAATAGTAGAATGATGTCACTAGATTTGGTAGTTTGGTAGATACCTTTTTTTCTTTTTTATTTTTTAAATAAAGGCCTTTTTACTGACCTCTCCACGTTGATGATCCATTTTCTTCATTAACAATCTCCATTAACAAACACACCAAGATCTTTAATAATATCGCCGTTGTTGATTTTAACACCTTTTGTAAATAATAAAAATCATTTCTATTATTGCGTCTCATATTCAGAACAAGACATTTATCAATATTAAATAACGAAATCGGATATCTTTGGTTACATCCTTTTAAATTTAATTCTCTGTACTTCTGAATTATTAATTCCCATTATTATTTTAAAATCGTCTGCGAAAATGTCAACCTTACTTTTGTAATGTGGTTGTTACGTTAGTGCTTATCAGTTTGGTTTTATTTAAGTAGAGATCATCGATGAACATTGACCATAGAGCTAAATGTGTTTGGAATTTATATTTAACTTCACATTTTTAGTTCGAAATGATAATTGCCGTATTACTTCAGGTACCTTTGTACAACCTCTCTTGACGACTAATAACACACCTCTCTTCCCGTTAGAATGGTAGTAGAATAATTTGATGAACATAAAACAGTTACATTGATTGCTTAATTAGACTCCACAAATTAAAAAAAAAAATCTTATTGTTTAATATCCCCTTCTAAATGCATAAAATTAACTTAGCTTCCAAAAGCATAACATTTCTTTAAATTTAAAAAGTCGTTTCCAATATATATTTCAATTAATGATCGAATATTCTTAGAATCTGACATTTTTATCAAGTTTAAATAAAGTTCGATTTTAACTTCAATTTCAATTTCGTTAAAAGGCGTTAACAGCAGCACCTATCATTTTGTGAAGCTATTTGGATTCAAAACCAAAAGGACTTCTTGTCATTTGTCCATAATATAAATATATCATTAATTTTTAGTTTACCTTCACCTTCATATCGACATTGAAAAGATAACAGAATTATGCTTATCCTTATCTCTCAATAAGAAGGCTCCTTTATTTCCTCTGTTGTCATTCACCATACCGTTGTTAAGATTAAATCACATAAGAATAGTGCAAGTAATCGTATATAGGAAGTAAACATTTTGAGTATGTTGACAATTACTAAACATTCTGGCGGAGGGACTGTCAAACTGTAACATATGCAATGAAAAGGATTTATACAGTTTAATAACAAAAATATTGTAGTGGCTGAAACCAGACTATGAAATTTAGTTTTATTTTCATAAATACCTTAAATTTAAGTTTTAAATAAGTAGGTTCATCGAATTATGAAATCTCGACCCGATCTGTAACAAAATCTGCTCTAATGCCGCTAATTAACATTTACTTACGCATTATAATGATGGAAGCTCGTAATTAAAGAGAACTAGGGGCGTGGAACATCGTGCAACTTTCAATTACCCTATAATAAGGGTCATTACATTAAAATTTGATATGGTGTTATTAATTTGATTGATGTTATTTTTACTTACTTAAATAAAAATGATCAGGTTGGCGATATATATGTTTGGCAATAATGTTTTCATGAGCTAAAGAGAAAAAAAAAGACACCACACCAAGATGGTAAAATTGATGTTATTCGATGTACATTACATTGTCCTTTCTTGTGCATAAAACAGAAAAAAATCAATCGTTGATGAACAGCTCAAAGGCAGAGAGCTTTGTGTGAAATGCACTCGTTTTTCAACTTTTTATGCTCTTATTGCATTTTTACTAAAGTGAGGACAGTTAGAATACCTTAAGGACCTTTTGCACAGGTATTTTAATCAGAATCGTAAGAGCCGTTTTTTAACAATTACTGAAAAACATGATTATATCAAAGCTACCTTATGCGCATGCGCGATTTTGACGATAACCATAATGGTAGGTCCCATGACCACAGCACACCAAATTTGAACATCCTAGTTTAATTTGTTCGGGAGTTATGGTGACCACAAACACACATTTTTTAGAGCACTTTTTTTTAATGAGATTGTTCCAAAACGTGGAAAAATGCACACACAAAAAAAAAAAAAAAAAACACGATTTTTTTTTTAACCGAATGCTATGCTTTTATTACCCAATTTAAACATATAGGCAATTGAAAGTAAAAAGAATTAAGCAGTTTGGTAACGTAGTGCAATTAGGTGAATAAATCATAGACTAGATATTTTCCAAAGCAATCTTAAACATTTTCTAAACCGGCCAGTGCGAACTCACTCATAAGCTTAGGAAAAGTCTCAAAGAATAATGTTACGGGTTTGGCCACAAAATAGTCACATTTTTTATTAAAAAAAATAAATTGTGTAACGATCTAAAGTCTTGGTAGTAGAATGCTGCAAAACTTTTTTTTTTTTAATTCCTTCGTTAATGTAGTTGGAACTGGTGGTGATGAGAAGGTATTTTTGCTGCAATAAAATTTTAAGGAATTAATGTCTTATCTCCATTGATGTAGAGGGCGCTGCTTATGTAATCCCCTAGCGGCGACTTCGTCGCCAGAGAGAGAGAATGATCGGAGGAGTGGAGGTGAACGGACGTGGAAGTTGCCTCTCCTAGTTTGGGTTTAAGAACCTATTTCTATCTAATGCACGAATAAACCTGCTGTCCATTTAATTGGCCTCTTTCACTTTTACCCCTTCATCATACAACATGGGGGCTCGACGTGCTTTTTACCCGCGATCATACAACCGTGCTTTTTACCCGCGAGAATACGATGAAAAAAATATTTAAAAAACTGCACTTCCACGCATCCAGAGGTCAAACCAAAATCCTCTTCACGAAAAAAAAAAACCTTTACTTCTACGCATCCAGAGGTCAAACCAAAATCCTCTTCACGAATTACCGCAGCAGTCAGCGACCACCAGTGGAATCTACAAATAAAAGGAAAACTCATCAACCAGCGTCGTCATTATACAACTGCATAACACTCGCTTCGCCGAACAAGTCCCACTTCAGCCGTCAAGCAGAAGTTCAACGAAGCTAGCATCGTTATTCCACATAGCCAGCAAGAATCCAGAATCCTGAGCCAAATCGAACCTACAACTACAACACTGTCGCTTCGCCGAACAAGTCCCACTTCAGCCGTCAAGCAGAAGTTCAACGAAGCTAACATCGTTATTCCACATAGCCAGCAAGAATACAGAATCCTGAGCCAACTCGAACCTGCAACCACAACACTGTCGCTTCGCCGAACAAGTCCCACTTCAGCCGTCAAGCAGAAGTTCTACGAAGTCAGCAAAGTTATTCCACATCGACCAACTACTACGAACCAGAAACCAGAAGCAACGAGTACTCTTCGAAAGAGCAACAACATAAAACGGACACAGCTCCAAAAGCGAAGTAAAATCAAGAAACGCAGGTAGGATCCATCTTATTATTAATTATATTTAAAAATATCAAAAAGCAAGATCTCGTATTTGTCGCCGCTGAGTTAGATATCGTTGTACCGGATGGTGCCACAATTCTAAAATTAAAAGACTTAATCGAAAAAAGTGAAGCTTTCGTTAAAGATCCAGATTTCGTTCAAGATTTAATAACAACAGTTGTAGCTGATAGAAAAACCCAAGAGGAGGATAGAAAAACCCAAGAGGCTAATGAAAAACTAAAGCAAATCGAAGATGATAAGAACGAAAAGCAAAAAGAAATCGAAAAAATTAAGTTTGAAAATCAAAAAGAAATCGAAAAAATTAAGCTTGAAAAGCAAAACGAAATCGAAAAAACTAAGTTTGAAAATCAAAAAGAAATCGAAAAAATTAAACTTGCACAGTTAGATGCTAAAATTAAACTAGCTCATTTAAAGAACAAAATCCAAATTCCAGTAACTGCAGAACCCTCTGATATTATTTGTGCTAACTCAATAACACCACCTAATCTAAACGAAAGCATAAAAACCCAAGATCCACTTCCGATTGGAAACCGATTCGAGATCCACACGGAAAAAAAATGCTATGTTGCTTTAAAAAAGGAGGAATATATCACTTTTCCAGCTGAAAGAAATAACGAAATTTTAAATACTTCGCAAATCCTTCCGATTCCTGAAACGCAAAATGACACGTGTCAAGGTCATACAAAGGATAACTCAACGGAAAAAATAAGTTCTTCGTTGATGGGGGCGGGGCTTAATGTCCCCATGAGAAAAGATGAACGATCATTGGAAGATCTCGATGAAGTGTGTGTTGTAACAGAAGACTTAGAAAAAAGCCAACCAGCAGAAGCACATGGTCCAGAATGTAAACAAATTGAAACACGTGGGGCATGGAAACAAACAGAAGAGAATTTTTTTCTGTTTACGATTGGGGATAGCGTGAGTTTAAGCGAAGCGGATTTCTTGCACATTAACGACGATAATTTACGGAATACTGTTATGAATAAGGTCAAGATTTACAAACCAAAGAAAATGGAAAGTACAAATTTTCAAATGAAGCTTTTCCTACCAGTTGAAACTCCAATCTTCAAGCCAAAATACATCGATGGAATAATTTCCGAGAGTACTTATGACTTATGCAACTCACCGTCTGCTATTCAAAGATTTATGCAGATTGTTTTTCGTGAACTTTTAGTAGCTAAAATATTAATCTTTATGATGAAGTGCTGGGAAGATACTTAAGTTTCTTCAATTTTCTTTTACAAGAACTTTTTACAGAAGAGACCTTTTTTTTTTCTTTTCGTGAACTTTTGAATGAAGAGACTTTTTTTTCTTTTTATGAACTTTTGAATGAAGATACTTTTTTTCTTTTTATGAACTTTTGAATGAAGAGACTTTTTTTTTTCTTTTTATGAACTTTTGAAAGAAGAGATTTTTTTCCATCATACAAACTTTTTAAAGAAGATACTTTTTTTTTCTTTTTATGAACTTTTGAAGAGGAGACTTTCTTTTTTCTTTTTTTTCCCTTTCTACAAACTTTTCATGGTGCAAGAACTTTTTCCACAGACTTTAAATTTTTAAGAACCACACATTGTGATCTTCAAGACATTAATGTTGTTTAAATTTTATTATTGTGGTGTATTTTTCAATATCTTTATTTACAGGTTTAGTATATATCAATGAGTCGGTGGTCCTCCTCAATCAGGATGGCGGAGTGTCTTATCTCCATTGATGTAGAGGGCGCTGCTTATGTAATCCCCTAGCGGCGACTTCGTCGCCAGAGAGAGAGAATGATCGGAGGAGTGGAGGTGAACGGACGTGGAAGTTGCCTCTCCTAGTTTGGGTTTAAGAACCTATTTCTATCTAATGCACGAATAAACCTGCTGTCCATTTAATTGGCCTCTTTCACTTTTACCCCTTCATCATACAACATTAATTAAAAAACGAATAAAAGTTTTAACATTCAGGATGTCAGAAGAAAAATTAAAGATCAAATGTTACAAATTTTGAGGCTTATATCCAGCAAAGAAAGCTTATTTTTTTTTAGATCTTTCCAAGTACCTGCTTGTGCTTGTGGTATATGTCTTTAAGTTCTGTGTAGGAGTAGGTAAAAATGAAAGTTTTATTTACCCTGAATGTGAGGCCTAAAGATACATTTTATAATTTAAGATTTTTTTTTTTTTTTTTTTGAAGTAAAGGAGATATTTATTTCCTTTAGAATTGGTACCATTGACTTAAATTGAGACAGGATATTCCCATAAGGCCAGTTTGAGTTTTTTAGAAAATGGAATTTTTTAGACATAATTTTATTTTTGTGAAATTTAACTGAGTGGTTCCAGAAGCAAAAGCTTTGCATCTTAAGTCGGCTTTATTTGGTGAAGTTGCCTAGATAGAGTAAAAAGTAACTATAGAAAACTACCCTGAAAGCACAGTGGTATTGGCCAATGTCGGAAACAAGGGTTCTGGGAAGATTGACCAGTCCATACCGATCCTCGAGCATCGTTCCAAATTCATGATATTTAAAAAAATGAACGAGTCAAAATCATCACAAAACATATTCTTACCCTCCTGCCCTCTCTTTTTACACTACGTTTCAATTTTAAAATTTGCACTAACATTTCAAAACCTCCAGTATATTTTGCCCGAACTGAACTGGTCAAGATCCGGAGCAAAGGCCAGTCAACAACTGTAAACATCAGGATTTACCTGTGTCGAGCCAATATTAACCATCGAATTTGTGCTATTGGGGAATTTTTATTTGTTATCTTTTGATAGATAAGGCCTTAGGGGATAAGGTAGTATCAAAACCTCCTTTGGGGTTGAGGTATTAAAACCAGCTTTGATGCTAATAAGATCCGTAGCCAAGAGGACTAATTTTTTTTCCTTCTTTAGTCTCAGGAAATTAGTATTAAACATATTTTAAAAGAATTTTAATTCTCATACATCTATATATGTGACGGATAACCTTTTTTTTTTTTTTTTTTTTTTTTTTAATTCTTCGAGTTGTAAAAATAATACAGACCCTACTCGAAAAATATTAATATTATGAATATTATTTTTGTGCCAAAGAAATTTCAATCTAATTTTTGCCTTGTATATAACAAGTGCTCTAAGCGAATATGCGCGCCTCAATTTTCAAAAAACGATTAAATGCCATACTTAGCGCCCAATTTCCGCTCCGGCAGACGAGGCACTTTTAATTTCCCATGGAACACTTTTTTCAGAAGCTACTTTTTCGTTATTAAATGAAAGTTGTTTTCTTTAAATTAACGTTTCTTTATTTAGATTATTATTATGACAATTTCGATGTTGACAAAACATAGAATTCTGTTTGCGTGGTACTTGACACACGCATGGACCTTAAACGCAGTAAGAGTGGAGTTGCGTCGAATTATAACACTTGTTGCATGCTTGTAATCAATCACAACACATCTTTAAAAGCATGTTCTTTGTATTTACTTAATATAAAAACATAGTGATCCAATTTAAAGTTATGATTTTTTAAATCCTTTTTATTAACTTCGATTTTGTGTGTTTGTTTCTTTGTCGATGGGAGAGGAATCTGCGGAAGCCTAATTAACCCTTTTGCTGTCATCCAATCGAGCTGAAACTTGGCAGATAGATTCGTTGTTGATGACAATACATTCTATCAAATTTTGTGGCTGTTACTGTCACTAAAAGATTACTTTTAAGGAATACTAATAAACCAACTTGCCGTCATCCCATCGAGTTAAAATTTATTGAACCAATCATTGTTGAAACTCTTTCCTTTTGCCAATTTTTTTTTTTTTTTTTTTTTTTTTGATAAATAAATAATAGAATTACTTCAATCAGAATAAATAAATGAAATTTGGATGTGAGATTATAAATTCACGTTCATTTTTAATAAACGAATTTTGAAACATATTTTTCCACACATTTTGCTCATAGAAATGTTTTTGATATCGGCGCTGTGTTAATGAATATAAAAATTGATAATGCATATAAATGATTTTTTTAAAACTCTGTTTTTATGGGTTATATTATTTTAAAATTATTTTTGTTTTAATCATACTCATTTGCCCATTAAATCGGTTTTCATAAAAAAAAAAATTGGAATTTTTAAAGACAACGCATCGTATTTTATGTCTGTGTTTATATGAAAACAACAAATAATTCTTCATCAAAATGCGCTGAATTAAGTTGGCGTGTTTGCGTTCTTCAAGAATGATTACTTCCATTTAAATTTGGCGTTAATCATCCATTCCATATAAAGAAAGTAGGTTTCTCGATTGGGGAATTTTTTTAAGAGAAACTTTTCAGATAATCGGTACATTATTTCCGGGATTGTTATAATTGCACAGAAAAAAGAAAGCATAATCTACAAACACAATTTCCAGACGCGAACAATAATAAATCAGTATATAGTCTCTATGAAGTCAGATGGCAAATGACAGAGATGTCACATGCTTAATCCACATAAATTGGTTGTTAGAGATAAGAATGGTATGAACAATACAGCATTTGTTTGTTCATAGGGAATACGTTTGCCCGCATTTCAAGAAAGAAAAAATGGCTATGTCCAAGCGACGTTTATAAAAATGAAATTATTCAGATTTAAGGATACTTTATTTGAAGCTAGGCAGAACCATCAGATTTTAAGCAAAGGTTTAAACCTTCAAAAATATTTAAGGGAATGTCGTATAATTACAATTAATTTGTCTACTAGAGACGAATAAATACTCAAAATAAACTTACAATTCAACTTATTCAGAACGTGATCTGTTTCAATTTTAGATATTATTCAATATTTTTCGACCAAAATTAACCTGATTAGTATTCAACGAAATTTTCATAGATATCAAATAATTTAGTAACATACATTAATTTTATGCAGATAGATAAGCAATAAAAAAAAATGGTTGACGCTATATCTGATGCAGTAAACGACTACGGTTCGCACTATTTCGAAACAATTTCTGAAACAGTTGGAGAGTATGTGCAAGCTAGTGGTATTTTAGAGAAGATTGAAGAATGGACGGGAATACCAGGCCATTTCATCATTACTGGTAAACTTGTACTGATAATTTATTTATGTTTTTCGTAAAAATAAGATGTTAGTCATCAACTGGCTTCGTCAACTTTTTACTGCAAATGTATATAGTGTTACGAATTTCTGTATATTTGTAAATATTCCATAGTATTGATTATGTAAATAGGAAAATTTATGTACATTTCGCATAAGGCAGTGCATGAGTTCGCTTTCCTGCAATGTGTGTCTTAATGCTTGAAAACGAGTTTAACAGAGATAATGCTGGCAAGCGAGTTTTACAAAGAGAAGGCCATTTAACATTATGGTAATGGCAGCAATCTCGCCAAATTGGCGAGATAGAGCCAAATTGGCGACGGTTTTGGAGACTAATATTTGTCGCTAACTTTGGCGAGAAATGGCCAAATTTCGCCAGACTTGGCGACCATTTTGCGCCATTTTTGGTCTCTATGTACATGTATGGGGCTTTTTGACTACGATCTGGAAAGTTCTCCAAATTTCCATCTCTGGAAGTTTCGAGAGATTCGCTTTTCCTATATAAGTCCGGCCAAGAGTTAATTGAGTCAATTAGTTGACTGGAATTATTGACTGAGAGGAGTTACTGAGTTAGCTGTCTCTCAGCGAGCATTCAGAGAGTTCCGAAAGTGAACTGTATTGCATTGTCTTTTGCAGCGATTTTAGCAGTTGTGCTGTCAAGTTTTTAACTGCTGTTTTGTACTCTATTGTTGTGAAAAGAGCTGTATTGAGTCTACTAGAACCAGAAGTTTTGGAGTTGTAAGAGAATCTGCGAAGAGTTATATCGGAATAAATTTCTGCAAGTTTTGATCTGCTTTGGCTTCAAATCTTTAGAACCCATCCACGCAACAACAATGTCGTAGCTTAAATTTAAAATTTAAATGTGCTGTGTGATTACATTTTTAAATTTCAAATAATAATAATAAAAAAAAAGAATGACATTGAAGCCTTTTCAATTTTATAGAAAAAATTAACCCATAAAAGCAAAGTTTTTAGGGTAAATCCTTTATATCCATTGCCAACTTTTATGTTCAAGTTGCAAGTTATTTAAGTGATTTTGAGCTCAAATCGACTTTTCATGTTGTTGGGCAACTTAAGAAAAAACTTGAAGAAAACTATCGATTCCGTCCCATGGACTAATTCTTTTTATGCCCCAAAAAACTTAATTATATGCCTCCTCCTCAACAGAGAATTTATTTTCCAAATTTCAAATCGATTAAATGATGATTGACACCAAGTAGTTCTCAGTGGCTTTAATAGTAACGTAAGTAGAAGCGTCCGTTTAGTGGCAGCCCCCAAAACTTGATAGAATGCATTGTCATCGACAACGAATGTATCAACCGTTTGAGTCTGATTGGATGATGACAATCGATTTAATTAGTCCTACACAGATTTTACCTCCACACACACACCAAGAGAATTGAAGTTAAGATATACTTAATTGATTGATTCGGTGGTGTGAGATTTTTGTTCGCCTATTGGTTGTTTTATTTCATTATTCTAGAATTGAAGCAACTTCAATATTAGAAAATAAAGATAATCATAAATTTTTCATTATACTTAAAAATAGAGTGAATAATGTTTGCAATCCATTTTTTGGTGCTGCCATCTGATGAAAAGAACTGAATATGTTATATTTTTACTTTTTCAGTTTGATGACTTAATAGTTACTAAATTAGCGCTGAAACCAGACGCTTTGCTTTTGTTTTTATTAAAAACTAATATTTTTAGACATACTTTGACAGATATTGGTAAAAGAAAAATATGGAATTAGTTTGTTGTCATGGAAAATCGAACGATGACTCTTAATCTTAAAATATTAATGACTATTTATTAGACCGTACAATAACTGAAAAAACATACAACTCCAAAATATTTAATAATTTGCTGCAACAAGTCAGTTTATAACATTGATTTTATTTCAAATTAAATTTTAATTAAATCCTTTTTAAAAATTGCTTATGCCGAACATTTTTTCTTCTTTTCCCGCGTTTACACTATATATAACAAAGCTTACACTGCTCAACAGCAGACAATCAAACTAGGGATGGAACGGATGTGTGTTTTGCCGGATACCGGATTTCGGATATCCGGGGTACCATGTCTACCGGATACGGATATCCGAAACGGATTTCGCCGGATATCCGGCCGGATATTCGGTCTATATACTAAAAACAATAGTTATACGATATGCTATACGAAAAAAATCGTCATGATATGAAGTATTAAGTAAATTATAATTAGTGGTTTTTAGTTCACGGCGCTGCATGCCACATGTCCATTGTTTGATTCGCGGACTGGGCAAGGTTGACTTAGCTGTTTATACCTGAAAGAAATAAACTGAGGAGGACCATGCATGCTTGGGAACTAAACACTGGGATTCAGCGTCAGAATGACCATTTGACTGAAACATCTGCTATGTGACACACAAATGCCACAGTCGAGAAAGCTGAGCTGGGCCCAGCAGGCCTTAAGTCCACACGGGCTGTCACGCACTGAGTTAATTTTTTTTTATTTAAACTTTAGTTGATGAGTGAAAGAGATCTTTGTTGCTGATTTTATATCTAGTAATATTGATACTTTTAGTTTTTCATATAGTTCTGGCAGGGCTTTATCACGAAAATAATTTCTATTTAGAAGCGGATAACGAGGAGCTAGGTATTTTATTAACTGACCAAAGCCTTCTCTATTCACAATGGAGAATGGTTCAGCATCAAGAGCCATTAACTCACCTAAAATTATATTAAAAACATTTTTTTACAATGTTGAAGTGCAAAATATAGCTACTTTCAATTTACTTCATGCATTGTTTATAATTGATAAATGATTACAAAATTATACCGGAGGCATTTGTTAATAACAAAAGATTTATTTTAAATATTTTATGAAATTGAAGTCTATTTTTTTTTTTTTTTTTGCAATGCACCTAAAACATTACGGATTTAAAGAAATCTCGTAGAAAACTTAAATTGGATCAATCGGAATATTCCGTCTTTAAATATAAACTTAAAAATTTTCGAACCCAAAATTCATCAACATTATGTTATACCATATTTAAAATGTATATTTAATATAAACAAACAAAATTAGTACTTACATATTTTTGCGGTTAAGGCTTTTGCTTTAGGATCATCTAAACTCCACAATTTTGGTACAAATAATTTCGATTCCAATGTTGTCTGCGTGCATTTCTTGTTTTGATGAATTGTTTTTTCTTGTTCATCAATATTTGATGCATTTAGTGAGTCTTTTAAGCTTCGGTGAATTTCCTTATGCACACTCATTAAATGGTTCCATAAGGGTTTTGTGGAAAAGGAATTTGGGCTTTTGCCGCGCACATTTTTTAAACGATTCTGTGGAGCAAGTAACACATAGGGCTTTGCTTTCGTCATTTCCATTAATTTTAAAATACTTCCAAATGGGTGATTTTAAATGAGCCATTATTAAAAATTATAAATTGGATTGTAATTGGAGAAAACTAAAATTCAATGCATTCTAGAGAGTTAAATATAATTCCACATTGTGGCGCTGCTTTAAAGACCTAAAAAATTACAATACTTCATTTTACGTCAGAAAAAATATACCAGCTTTCAACTTCTGCCAATGAAAAATCAGAAATTAGACCATACCATTCACAGCATAAAGGGGTAGGGTATTATCGTCGATAGAACAAAAAAAAAGCATTGAGGATTGCGCATTGGCTATTTATTGCTTTTTACTCGCTAGCAAATGTCAGAAAAAAAGGAGGAAGTGATAATAACTAAAATTCTTAACAAATCACTTATGTTATGGAAAAAAAGTACTATTTATTAGTATTTCGGTTCGAGTTTTACGGAGAAGCATTCAAATATAACATCTGGAATTAATCAGATCATAAACTTGGAATGAAAAGAACATATTGCAAAACACGTATGAAGGATGTGTATGGAAAAAGATTGGAGGAATGGTTTATGCTTATCAACTCGGCGTCAATAATACGGTGCCTCTTTCTGTTTTCGTTTTCTAACTTGACTGCAATTTATGTCCAAGAAAAAAAAAAATTTAAAAAAAGTGTAGGATGCGGTGTTCCCTTTTTCCGAAAAAGATCATTATTTTTTTCAAAAAATTATTTCTTGTGGATACCTGGTGGTCGGATATACAGCCGGATATCCGAATGAAATTATCGGATGTCCGGTATTTCAAATCGGATATCCGACGGGGTTTCGGATATTGAATAATCAGCCGGATATGCCGGATATCGGATATTTGCCGGATATCCGTTCCATCCCTAAATCAAACATTCGATTCCAATTTATTTTTATCTCAGTCTCTGAATATTTTTATGGTGCTATTCTAAATGGGAAATATGAATTACTTTGTAAAACAGTACAATATTTTCAGAGGGTATTCCCAAAAAAGTTTTTCTATAAAAACTAAACATTTCAAAACATTGATTTATAAGATACTTTTGCGAATAACGTTGTTTACGAATATTATCATACCTCATTTTGACACAATAATTAAGAATATATCATTTATCTTAGGTGTAACTGTATGTGCCCTGATTCTTTTCATACTCAATAGCGGACCCTTCTTCATACTCAATATTCTAGTTGCTCTGTACCCGGCTTATAAATCGTAAGTAAAATTTGTTGAAAAAAAATTCCTTTTGTATAATATTATGGATTTCGAAGCATACGTGAATTCCCAACTGTAATAAGGGACAGTTTTCTGAAAGAATAGCCATATCAGTGTGTTCAGGTGGAAAATCATTTTGAACATACATGCAAAAATTTATTTGTTTCAAAAATTTCTAAAAATATTAATGTAATTTTCTTGATTTCTTGCAAAAATTCTTTTCATCGTCTTTTAAGATATGAATAAAGGAAAAATTCTAAAATTGCAATTTTTCAAAAATTGCTGTATCTTAGAAATTGAAAATTCCAATGTTTTCCACATTTTTCTAATTACTGGACACTGGTTTATATACTATTTGACTACTAAAAACACTTCACACCTTTAATTTTAGTTCCTCTTCTTCTTTTGAAAAATAGTAATAATTTGTATATTTAATTTGTTTGTGATGCTTGTTAAGAAATAAAATGTTACTTTGCGTCGCAGTAATTGACCGCTTTCGTAAGAAATCAGCGACAAATCTAGCGATAATACTCGATAGATTTACACTGAATTCAATGTTTATACGGTCGACGATGCTATACGCCATTTTGAAATTTACGTATGTAAACTAGGATACCATGCATAAGTTATTGAGAACTTTTAAAATGTTCACATACCTATCAGCAACTTTAATTATATCATAGTTAATAAGTTGGTGGCTTTTGTACTGAAGACTTTCTTGCGCAAAAGCTACACGAGGGTTATATACTGCACCAGAACATAGTAAAAAATCTAGATTGTAAACAGAAAAATAATACTTTTTATACACCTACGACAAACTCTCATTTATTTACTCAAAAGTACCAAAATTTTTTCCTCAAGGTAACTAATTTCAGAAATTAACCTCTGGCAGACAGTATTAGAAGGTTCTCATTCACAAAGTGATAGAAATTAAGAGAGGAAAGTGTGTAGAGTTTTATAACAGCTCTCTGGAATGTGTTGACACATTATTTTATAATACCTGTTATCTACAATTTTATTAACTCTACATCTATTTGATTAAATTTTAATAATTTAAAATTTATATTTGCATACCGTATTTCGTTTTTCTGTGTTAGATTCAAATGTCTGGAGGCAAAAGACAAGGATAAGTGTTTTAAGTGGACGAAATTTTGGATAGTGTTTGCGGCATTCCATGGTGCGGAAGGTTTAGGCAATCATATGGTATGGTGGGTGCCAGGATACGGGATAATGAAGGTAATTTAAAGTTGTATGTACATGCTCTATTCAATAAGAAAACTGCAAAGAAAATTTAATTTACAGTTTGCCCTAAATCAGAGCCATGGAATTGGTAATTTTTTACTGAGCACAAAAGTCATAAATTCAATAAGTGTTAAACTAACCTAATAAAAATATATCATTATTTTACTTTTTCCCCCTCCAGTTTTTGAAGTTTAATGTTCAAACAGAAATTTTAAATTTGTTTATAATATTTTCTCATTTAGCTTCTTGGAATGTCAAAAAGTCATTAGATATCATTTGTCACACATTTGTCAATGTAGTGAGAATGATCGACAGCGCTATTACAATGAACGAAAACATGCATCAGTTAATTAATAGTAGATGGGAAGCTGATCACCAACAATTTGTCCGGAAAAATTCTGAGTCTGTGTAGAACAGAACTGAGAGTCACGCAGCTAGTTATTTTATAAATGTGAGAGTTACTGACTAACATAACGCGTCCACACACTTTTGATGGTACTTCCGATCGGAATTTACAATTCATTGTTGCAACGTAGAAACAGTGTAAAATGCAAGACAATTCTAAAGCCATTTTGTTGCTTCTTATTATTTCGTTCACCATTTTCAGTAAAATCGAAATTATTTTAAAAGACAAGCTTCAGCACATGTTTATGAAAGAAAAAGAAGAGCTAAGTCATTTTACACTGTTTGTTGTGGATGTCACTATTATTCACTATTATTCAAAACTGCCTTTTGGCTACAGTTTCGGTTTTGTCGAAATTGGTCAACAGGAAAACATGAAGTTTACACTTAAAGATAGATAGTGAGCTATCATCAAGTGTAAATTATCAAGTACAGTTTCATTTCCATAGGATCCTAATTTATTAGCTTTTTCTAATAACTGTAACCGAAAAACATCCGATTAAAGTGGTCCGGTACAGAAAATAAAAATTTATTTGTAAATATTTTTTAGTCAAAAATTTATCTTATATATAAGGTACTATTTATATATCTTTGAGCTAATGCGTTTTTTTTTTGTTTTTTTTTAATAAATATTGTGTTTATTTATTTAAAAACAAAAATTAAAAACCCATTAAAAATTCATAATAATTGATATTTGCGTTATTTTTATATAAGTCAAGAAAAAATATAAAAAATTTCAAAGTGAAAATTTTCTGTAATACATAATTATATAAAGAAAATTTTGACTTCACAGACTTTGATGGGTGAATTAGAAACAATTCAAAATTTCTCCAAATTTAATTGTAGACATTTTTGCTTTTTTTTTTTATGTTATCCTTTACGCTAAATGTTATATTTTAAAACATAATTTAAAAATTAAAATTCTGTGAAGACAAAATGTTTAAAACTATATAAATTAAATGCTCCAAAAATTTGAATATACAATTGTTATTGGTTCTGAAGATATATCGATTTGAATTTGCAACATCCTGTGAATAACACTAGTGCTCGAAAAGCGCACTTTAAGAAGACGCTTCAAGGCTTTACGCCCATTAGTGATGTTTAAATAACAGGTAATTTTGTGGCGTTCTAATCATCAGACGAATAAGATAAAAATATAATTCTCTTCAGGAATGTATAATTTATTTTATAAAAGCAGGGAAAAAAAAGAAAAAAATTGGGATTTTTGACGAATTTCGGTACTGGACCCCCTTAAATGAAAAATAAGCTTTACATACTTTATAAATTTATGCTAAGAATTATGCCCACCTATTAATTATGTGAATTTTAATTAGTTTAATAGTAACAACTATAGTCACTCATTACAAAATTTATGGGAATAGTTAATTGTAATTGCCTGTTCAAAATCAGACTTTAATTTAGAGTAAAATACGTTTTATGTTTAGTTTCGAATAAATTTTTTCAAATCTCTCCACCCATCTAAATAGTTGTTTTTGTAACCCCCACTGATAAAAGGCACAAGTAGATAGGTTCGCACATCGCTTTTTTTGTAAAATTTTTTGGAATGGAATATTTAACATTTTTAAAAGACTACTTTTAAACAGCTTAATTACACATTTTTAGCAATTTTCTTTTTCAATCGTAGCATTAAAATTCTGCACAGAATTGTGCCTCAAGTAGAAATAAGTAATTTACGTTTTTATTTTTACTAATTATATATCCTAAGTCGAGAATATGTGCATGCTTGACAAAAGGCAGAAGAGTCCTTCTGAAGAATTTTTTATGAAATATAAAGCAAAAAGTATTTTCCTATTATACGAGAGAAAACTTGCCACTAGGTCCTCTTCAATAGGTTTAAATGTTTCAATTTAAAAGTTGTAGGTGAAGGCTTGATTAAATAGATGAAGTTTTAAGACCTTCCGCTATATTTAGTTTGTGTAGTAGGTTCGGTACCTCAATACACAACTAATCAGTTTGTGAAATACTTGCAATCAATCACAAAAAATATCCAATAATTGGTTAACAAAATCTCATTTCCTTTTTAGTTTGTATTTCTGGTCTGGTGCTGTATTCCCGGAAAGCATAACTTGTCAGCACTTATCTACGACAACTATATTCAACCCATCTTTTCACACAATGCTGAAACAGTGGACAGATTGGCCAGAACAGTTCATGACACTTACAAAAGATTTGTATCATAGACAAGAGAATTGCTGATTAAAAGAAATTATTGCGTCATTTTGTTACATATTTTCACAATATTTCCCCCCCCCCCCCCATTTCTAACCTCTGTTAGAAAGAGTGCATAATACAAGGTTAAAAAAATTTAAAGCAAAAAAAATATTCAAACTTTTAGAAAGAGTATACAATTTTGAATTATTTTTACTTCAATAGACTTGGACAAAAAATTTGGGCATTTCAAAAAAGCTAGGGAATCCAGACTTTTTTTTATATAAATCTGCAATATTTTCAACATTCTCTTTCTTTTCCCCCTTGACTACTGTTAATTAAAACAATATTTTCTTTCTCATCTCGAGGTTAGCAATATACCTATTTACTTAGTTTATGCTTACAATTTTATTTTGTGTAAACTTATTATCCAGTAAAAGTAGCGTTGGAATTTGACCTAAACACAATACTATCATCATCTTATGTTACACATAGGATAATAGAAAGTTACCAAGTTAGATTTGCGAGATACTGAACAATATGAATTATTACTTTGATACAAGTTAAGTTTCAGGAACATCCTGTTCTAAAAATTTTAATTAATGAAGAAATAGTAAGGATTTTAATAAGAACTTTTCCATGCAATTTTATTTTCTGCAAGATTTCGGACGGTAGAGTAGGAACAAAAAAATTTTTTGAATAGAAATATCTCCCAAGTATGTGAATTTTATTATAATACTAGCTGAATACCCCTGCTTCGCTACGAAATTTTAATATGTGCCAAATTTTAGCTAGCTGTGAGGTCATGCATTGCGGAAATCCGTCATTAGTGTATAGGTCTCAATTTTTGGCGTTTCGCTCGCACAAAGGTTCATCACAACGCAAAATCGAGCTCACTTCGCTCGATGAAAAGTTTACTTACACATAAGCACAGGCTTACTTCACTCGTTGAAAGGTTCATAGCTATGCAAGCATGAGCTCGCTGAAAGGTTCATTGCTGTGTAAGCGTAAGCTCGCTTCACTAACTAAAAACTAATTGCTATGTAAAGCCTTAATATTAGAAGCCCTTTCCCCTGTCGAGAAAAAAAAATTCCCCTTTAATACAACACCCTTTTAAGATTATTTTAACACGTGTTTGTAAAAAGCAAAATTAGAAGACCAAAATTACTTATGTTGAAACTTTCAGAGCTCTAAGCCTATTAGAATTCACTTTTTGTGGAAATATTAATTACAAAACAATTTAAAATTTTAACATCCTTTTTGTCAAAAGTCCAATTAGAAGGCCATAAATACGTTGAAAATTTCAGAGCTGCAGCCCGATTAGAAATCGTTTTGTAAAATATATATTAATTAAAAAAGAACTAAATAAAAATTTAAAATTCTGTTTTTCAAAAGTTCAACTAAAAGGCCAAAATTACTTATGTTGAAAATTTCAGAGTAAACTGTAGCCCAATTAAAAAACCTTTTGTAAAATATTTATTAATTAATTAAAAAGAACTGAATAAAAATATAAAATTCTATTTTTCAAAAGCCCAATTAGAGGGCCAAAACTACTTATGTCGAAAATTTCAGAGCTGTAGTCCTATTAGAAATCATTTTGTAACATTTATTAATTCAAACAAAACAAAAAAATTAAAATTTTGTTTTTCAAAAATCCAATTAGAAGGCCAAAACTACTTATGTTGAAAATTTCAGAGATCTACTCCAATTATAAGTAGCTTTCTATTGATCCACAGACAGCTTGTTTTAGTATAGATTAATTTAAAAAAAAAAAATCAACATCTGAAAAGACTTTTAAACTGCCTCATTCAATAAGATGTAGAGAGTTGGATAATAAAATGTATTAGAAGATACCACACCCAATTTATAAAATTCAAAAACAATAAATATTGTTATCAATTTGTATTTTACTAAAACTTCTATACTGAACCAAAGGAGAATTTCTAGACATATCACCAAACACAAGTGATTTATCAACAGAAAGTCAATGTTGAAAATTTTAAATTTAACAATTGATTTGAAGCATTAACCCTTTGCGCTCGAGCGGCGCCTATTAGGCACCACATGATTGGATGCCGCAACAGGAGAAGACGACTAGATTTGATGCGGAAATTTGAGGCAAGACCAATGACTGTGCTTAGTTTCTATGAAGTGAATGCTTAATCTCAAACCGAACCAAAAATGCTGTGAAATGTCTCGAGTTGCTGGTCCCTCCGAGCGAAAAAAAGCTCGAGTGCAAAGGGTTAAAGCCATTTTTCAAAATGAGTTCATATTCAATTGCTATTATAAACAATGCAGAATCATCTTTAAACTACAATGTGTTTAGCAGGGTAGTTTGTTCAACTTTACTTCAGGTCAAAATTTCTATTTGAGTTTTGGTATGGATATTTACTTTAAAAAGACTTATTCACGATACATAGAAAGTCGGGACCTATACACAATGACAGGTCTTCACAAAAAATAGTGATTACAGAAAAAATACATATATTTAGACAAACTGTCAAGCAAAAAATATTAATTATAATTATATGATCAATTCCGAAAAAAAATAAGAACTTTCCAATATACCTTATCTGACCTTATAGAAGGTATTTTCAGCATTCATGAAAGTTAAGCTTTACATCTTGGTATCTGTTCTTGAACATTTTGAGAAATCTTATTAAATTCCAGCACTAGAAGAGTATAGAAGGAAATATGCCAAAATATTTTAAAGCTTAAAAAATGAACAGGTTGTTTTGGTGGACTCGCAACACAAACTCAGCAAGAGGCGTAGATGTTGAGCATCGGACAGGATTACTTTTGAGGAAAGTCAATTAATTAATATGCTAAAGACGTCTGTTGATGCGAATGAAACCTACATCGAAAACTTCAATAGCCCTCTCTGAGGAACAAAATATAAGTTAGTCATTCTTGAAGAAAATAATAAGAAGAAAAACCCACAAAAATCTAATATATTTTTAAAAAATTAAATTGCTTAAATAAAATTATAAAACATCCTCTAATCATACACAAAAAGTACTTAATGAAGTTTAAAAAAAAAGCAAATATATTTCAAAAACTAATTAAATATATAATTTGGGAAAATATAGACTAAAGGTCCAATTTAAAATTTATTTTAATTTTTTAAATCATTGACATGGATGTGAAAGTTGAAAGGGATACCAAAGAAAACATACGGGGGAAAAATTGATTACCGAGCAGCGTTCTAAATAGTTGCTTTTAAGAAAAGTATAATCTGGGATCGATCCAGGTTTATTTTACAGAGTCCTATTTTTGTGAAAAATTTCCAATTTTATATATTTTGAGCATATGGTTTGGCATCCTTAAAACCAACATGTGGGCAAGAGAGCCGTTTTCTCCTTTTGGCATAAAATAAACTTAGCAATTGGTTCGTTTTCAAACTGGAATATTATGCAGTTTCTATTTTTTTTACTTGGAATTTTGTAAAGGGTCCTTAAAAGGATCCAAATTTCCTTCTGCATAGACCCTTGATAATATCTCATACACTACAAAACCAATAAAACACAATGAAAAAAAAAAAAAAAAAAAAAAGCAAATGTACAGCCCTAATACAAAACGAGTTATGTACACATGAAATAACAGACAAAATTTTCTTTCCTATTACTTTCTTAAGGACCAATATTATGAAAACAAACGTATTGAATAGTATACAAGTTTTAGAAATACCATTTAGATTTTTGCATGCTAAAGTCAACAGAACTTTAAAAAATCCCTTTAATTTAAAAAATTCATTCAGTCACATTACATAAATTTAGTATTTTACAAGTACTAATCTTTCAAAGCAACCTCTAACTTAGATGCAGTTATAGATTCTACAGTTCTGTTATATTCATTTAGGGTTGACGAAAATTCTTCATAAAGTTCTTTAATGTTATCATCATCTTGAAGTTCACTGGCTGCATCCAATACAATATCAATATAAGTATGAGGCAACCATACTGCTGGGGAATTAATGTGCAAAGAGAATGTCAAATTAAAATCTTCTTTTCTCACACCCAAAACAGCTTTTATATACTTATGAATAAGAGTTAAAGACTCTTCCAAAAGTCCATGCGAAATATACAAGCTGGCAAGTTCAGTGAAGTTCCGCTTTTGGTAAGATAATCTAAGCCATGCAGGTAATGCGGCTCCATGTGTCAAAAGTTTGTCAGCAACACACCTATGTAACTCGCTTTGACCTTTTACCTCATGCTTACAGAGGTTATCTTGCAGAAGATGCCAAACTTGAGAGCGATTTTGCCTTGTATAATCACGGGTGGGTTCACTTTGTTTTGGATGCCTCTCACTAAGTAGGTCATCTGATGTGTGGATGTCAGACAGCAAAGTGGAACTGAGACATTTGTAGGTGAGTGCCTCAAAAATAGGAATAAGCGAGAGTGAAAAAGACTTGGATAACTGTATGGCAGCATCAAAGAGGCCATCGTTTAAAAGTAGAGCAATGGTTTCTTCAGCGGTCAATGGTGTGATGGCTAAATTGGCAGTGTTGCAATACCTTTGGGCATGCAGAAGGCGAGATTGCACCAAACTGTATTCTTTTTTTATGTCCTCTAGACCAAGGACTTCTACTTTGATTGGTCGAGATGAATGGACGATTTCATCTCCTTCACTATTTCTTTTGGACTGGTTTTTGGAATCAATGTCCATCTCATTAGAGTTTGGGAGCGCTTGAAAAGCTGGCTTTACAAGCCAGGCATACTGGGGTTCAGCCAGGTGGAGACAGTTAATAACTGCCAAATAACAGGACACTTGTTTCTTGAGTCCTTTAAGGCTGAGAACTTCTCTTCCGAACCTCATTGCTAATTCGTACATAATCGAAGCTGCTTTTCTGAATTTCTTGAGGTGGATATGGAGAGAGTATAGAATGCGGTAGAAGGATGTATTGTGGCAGAGATCGGAACATCTTGCTCTGGATTCTAATATGCCTATAACTTCTTCTTCATAAGCTAAATATGAGAGCTCAATTATCTTCTGAAATTGTTTCGATTCACAGAGCTTGACAACTAATTGACGTAAGCAGTCCTTTCGCCTAGATGAGTCCGGATTTTTTATGAGGGTAGTGAATGCCTCGTTACTATGTCCCAAGTTGAGATGGTGCTTGAATAATACAGAATAAAATATAGGAATGTGGGCATCATTATCCTCCAGTTCACTTAAGGCAGCTGTAGCAAGCTTCACAATGCAATCAGACACAGAGAATTGTTCGAACATCTGAATAATTCGCATGTAAAAGGCACCAGTGGCAGACGATCCTTGGCTGCATCGACCCCTGATCACTTTGTCACATAGAAGAGATCCGATCTTGATTTCTTTCGAGACATCGAGGAATATTTTCGTGGCTTTCCAAGATTCTCCTAAAATTAAGTGACTGCAGGCCACCAAGAAGTTGAGGAATTGCTTGTTCCCAGAACACCATCCCTGCAAAAGACGGTCATATTCTTGGAGGGGGAAATGTTGGCATCTAGCAAATAAAAATTCTGGAAAAACCACATTTTCCATGAGAGGCCACAGAAGTGTAGCTGCACCAACAACCAAGTTGGGGAAAAGTGATTCCCAATCACTTAGAGTATGGGAAGAATCGTGATTCATTTCCATGATTTTTCTTGCTTTTACACCACCGTCTTCTTGAAAGAAAAGATGACTGATAGTCTGCCGTTGTTTCACACGAGTTAGATCAGTACTTGTGAACTCTGGTAGGTCAAGAAGACAAAACTGCTTAAAGGCAGCATCTTGTACTGAAGGAGACACAGGTACACATTCACATTGTGTGCACCACAGAATTATGTAGTAGGATCTCAAGAGCCTGACCGTCCTGGGCATAATAGTTGAATGTGTTAAAAAATTATACAGCTGCTCATATTCTACACAATCTGAATAGTAAAGCACTGTTTCGAATAAAAGCAAATCCCTACAAAATTCAAATCTCTGCTTTGCAAAGTGTGCCAGTCCAGAACACAATGCTCCAATACCAGAAGAGCTATTTCCAAAATTAGAGTACCTAGTGCAACCATCGGATATCCCTCTATCTTCGGAGCTGAGGTCAAATTTTGTTGTCAGATACTCAAGACAGGCCACCACTTCAGAATTTGACGGCATGTTTGACTGAAGACTTTTATAAAAGTCACCTTCAGACTTCAAATCCAGTAATTCACGTATCTTTGAAGCATAATTTGTTGGAGAAGACAGATTGAAAAGCTTATCTTCAAAGCGCATCAACAACTTGCTATCTACACTCTTAACGACCAAATCTATACATGCAAGTACTGCTTTAAGACCACTGTATATTTTCATTTCATCACTGTCTAACATACTAATGAGGAAGGACGATGACCTTAGATCAGGAGTAGTAATTATCTCTAAAGGATCGCAAGGACAAAGCAAGGAATAAAAATTCTTCTTTATAACAACCACACAGCCAGTGTTTGGGTCTGATGCTATTCCTAACGGCTTCATACCAACTTCATGATACTGAATGCAATACGAAAAAAATCGATCCCAACACTCAGCCAAAATTTCCATATATCCTTCTTCCATAGTATCGATGTTACCAGTTCTCATAAGTATTTCTGTTTCGACAGCTTCAATCACCCAATTCCGTAGATCCTCCAATTTGTGAGAAGTATTGAGAGAAAAACTTGTGTTTCTGGTTGTGCTGTAGATGCTAATAGCCTTTGTGATAGTTGAAGGCAAAAATCGACCAACTTTGAAAATTTCCTTTAGGTAAGCATCTTGAGGGCTAGAGCCATAATCAATGGTACGGGAGAATTGGGGCTCAAGATTTACCGGTACCCAAGATGGTTGCTGCTTTGATTCCCAGCTGCCATCCAGGAATGCTGTAAGAACAATTGGCTGATTGTCACAATTAAGCCACAATGACCAAACACGGTTTTCACAGATGGAAAAATCAACTAAATCATGCGAATCCTGATGCAGTATCGAAGCAAGTTGTAATTTGCACTGATCCTGTTTGAAACTTGGACTGAAGACGTAAAACATTTTCTGGTGTGGCATCGGTATATAGACCCCTAAATAAATCTCTCCATCGTCATCTGCAACAGATTTCCTTAGATGACACTGATGGGTGGTGAAATTTAAATTTCCTCCAGTCAGCCGTTTTTCAAAATTGTGATTAAGCACAGAGTCTATCAGCACACATTCTTGCCTCTTACTGGACCAAACTCGTATCTGCAAATCACTGAAAAGAGCAATCACTAAAACATCAGATCCATCCTTATGGCAAACAATGCTCAGTGCGACCTCCGTCTTGGAGCTTCTAATGGCAGTAAAAATACGAAACAATGTCCCAGTCTTCATCAACTCTGTTGAAGTGATTTCCACACCGTTTCTGTCGGACATGACCACCATGAGTACTGATCCAGCACTGTTGGCCAAAACAAACGTGGCATTGCCTTCAACACTGAGCCAGGAGCATGAAGTATGGGGAACGGGTATCCCGAGGGAAACATTGTTGAGTACAAAATAGCAGCTACGATTGCGGAGTGTGTCGAAGGAAGCATCATAAAACACAGATGGAATGACGAGGTCTCGTCTAACATAGGAATCTTTTTCCAGAGATTTAGGATGAGGAAACACAAGTTTGTGAATGGCTGATACTGTAGGAACCAGCAAGACCACTTGATCTCTGTATTCGTGGATACTAAGTCCGCGCAAAATTGGAGTATTTTGAAATCGCAGGCGCAAGTGATTATTTCTTAAGGTGACGTCCAGGGAGATTTCGACGAGTTCAATGATATCATGGTTGGTGCGCCAGAAGATGAATCTGTTGCTGCAGACGGACGAGAAATCCCCGCTGTTGTGGTAACTGAAACTGCCTGCACATTCGGGTATCTTGATGTCTTGAAGAGTACTTTGAGAAGCACCAGCGTTAATGGTCACATCATTCCACCGGTCAACGTTTTCCGAATGGGGTGTGATTTCACGAAAGATTACAGCGCTCATGTTGAAGCTTCTCAATGTTAACTTTTTCAGCTTTGTATCATTATTTAAAAGTAGAAATTGGTAACAGCTAAATAGTATTCTCAAAATAGAAGTTCCCGCTTTGATGGCGATAGACCAAGGCACATTTTCATAATTTTGATAATTACAGTTGCAGTTAAAGTGTTTGAATTTTTGAATTATCTCTTTAAAATATGGTGATAAATTTTAGGAATTGTTATATTGTATGGCAATTTTCACGACATGCTTGTAACCAATCATAATACAATATTTAAAGCAATTCAAATTTTTATAGCCAATCTTAGTGTAAATTTTATTTTCCTCATAATAAAGTTGATCTTGACATACTAAGCTACATTGAAGAATTTTAAATTTGTTTAAGTAATATTTTCCGATTATTATTATTCTAAAATATTAAAAAGTGTTTTCTCAACGCAAAACTTTTTTTTATAAAGGACATTTTTATTACAATATAATGAATAAACATTATACTTGGGTACGTCACTGGTTGGCTATCAGAGTTAAAAAAAAAAAACTGGGTGGTAAAAAGCATGGGTGACGCTAAATTTTCCATCACCTAATTTAATAAACAGATCAACTAACTGCATTTAAGACATTCTGAAGTATATATTGGCTTGAATGAAATCGTATCTTTTATCTATTAACATCAAAATATCAAATTTCGAGGAAATAGTTTAAAATTAGCGAATTTCGGCGAGGATTTGGATGTCATTGCTCCGAAAACAGGTTTTGTAACGTTCTTTCTGTGCATTCTTTTACATTTGAAGGAATATATGTAACATTAAAATGCGTTTTGGAAGAAAAATGTGTTATTGAAATAAGATTTCTTTAAAATGAATCTCTCTAAATTAAAAAAAAGAGTAAAAATTAAAATGAGTTGCAGAATAAGAATTTTTCCGTCGTAAAAGTTCAAAAGTTTTTTTTTTATTATTTCTAATTATGTCACTAGAATAGTTTGAAAAAAATGAGGTGCATTTTTGGTAGCCCATCTGAGATCGTATTCATAAAAACAAAACAAAAAAGTAAAGAAATTATAGAATTCAAAGCATCCCAAAATTTATGTCTTTGTCGGAAATAAACGAACAGTTAAACTTAATTTTATTTAATTACACCCAAAAACTTTAAGGTGGGACGTCATTTTTACAATGAATATAAATTTGTATAATTTCAGTTTTTAGTTTAGTTTAAATGGCAACAATGATTATTGTTCTGTTGTTCTTTTTTAACTGTTTTTAGAATAAGCCATTTTTTAGTTGCCTTTGTGAGAGTTGGATTAATAGAAATGTCGAATATTAAACTCGTTAATTATTTTTCTTAATTGAGTCTGATCTTGATCTTGACATAACAGACTACGACACAGAAGTAGTGAAAATTAGTCGGAATTTGCGACAGTCTTTGTGTACATTTTTATGAAAACAACAAACTCTTCTTCAAAATTCTTTGAATTAAGTTCGACTTGTTGGCGTTCTACAAAAATTATGACTTCTTCTTAAATTTGACCTAGTGATCATTCATTTCATGAATATAATTTCTCAATCGAGAATTTTTTTTAAAGGAAAATTTCTCATATTTTTTTTTATTATTTATTTATTTTAACGTTCGTTTTGTATTAATACTTTGGTAAATGCAACATGAATTTTGAAAACAGCAATTTTTAAAATTAAACACGAATATCATACAACACTTTATTTTTTAAAAATCTTATTAATATATTGTTGCGTTGTACGGGTTCGAAAGATTTGACGCCAAAGCAGATCAAAACTTGCAGAAATTTATTCCAAAATAACTCTTCACAGTTCTCTTACAGCTCCAGAACTTCTCATTCTAGTAGACACAATACAGCTCTTTTCACCTCAATAGAGCACAAAACAGCAGTTAAAAACTTGACAACAACTGCTAAATCGCCGCAAAAAGTCAATGCAATACAGTTCGCTCAGTATCTCCAGTCAACTAATTCAGTGACTCAAAATTCAGGAACTGACTCAAGTCAGGAATACAGCTCTCACAATAATCGTTGAGAGACAACTAACTAACTAACCAACTCAGATCGCGCTTATATAGGAGTGGCTGCGAACATACTTGAACCTTCCAGAGATGGACATTTGGAGAACTTTCCAGTCAGTAGTCGAAAAATCCTATACATGTACATACATGGGATACATGTACCGAAAATGTCGCCAAATGGTCGCCAAGTTTGGCGACATTTGGCGATTTCTCGCCAAATTTGGCGACAAAAATTAGTCGCCAAAACCTACGCCAACTTGGCTCTATCTCGCCAATTTGGCGAGATTCCCATTAATATAAAGTTAAATGCCCTGCCCCTTGAAACTCGCTTCCCAGAGTTACCTCTGTAAAACTCGTTATCAAGCATTGAGAGATTCATTGCTGGGAAACAAACCAAGACGAACGATTGCACTGCCTTACGCGAGATGAACATAAATTTTACTATTTACAAAATTAACACTACGAAATATTTACAAATATACAAAAATTCGTAACAATATATAGCTTCCCACTAAACCACAATACACAGCTTAATGTAGAAGCTATAAAATAAATCAGAACCAAGGCCATCTCTAAGTAAACAGGCCCGAGCCATCGTCTTATTTTCCTGAGTGACGTCACGAGACGGGCCCATGCCATTACTGTTGGAGCCCCAAACAAACATTCATTTCATCGCTTCGCAGTTCGTTACCGCTATTGAATTTCTTTGCATTCTATTCTTTTACTACTTTAAACCGACATTTCAATTATCTGCTGAAAAAAGTCCGAATATATAAAACTAGGTAAGTGATCTCCATTTGTTATTCTTTATATTTTAAGGACTAAATTTTTCTGTTAACTTATATTATTTTGTTAAATGCTTCCACCAAAGCATATAGGTACCACTATGCCTGTTGTTAACTTAACAGTTTATTCTTTTGTTTGTAACTTAAAAAATGTTGGTTTTAAAAAATATCAATAACATTTCCTGATTTTATGGCGAAGAATACTGGGACATCATCAAATTGTTATTGGCACGTTACTAAAGGTATACTTTTAGGAAATTGTTATTTTTCAAAACTTTGCCCAAGTTAAAATTACACAAACATATGTTTCAAAATCCTCATCATCAACTACTATTATAACTTATGTAGAATAAGGATGACTATAATATTTATTTTTATGGAAAACATTGTTATTTACCATGATTTATTTAAATTGTATTCCCTTGTTTGGATTGATAATAGAATACGAATAAAAATACTACTCAACTAAATTTATTTGGCACAATTTCTGAAAATTATTGACACGAGGCATACAATATCCATAGCGTTGGAAAGGATTTAATGTTGCCTCAGTTTCAATTTTCACATGGTGTGATTAAAATTGCTGAGTTCAAGGTTTAAAAAATATATACTTTATTGTGTATTGACCATGTATTGTCAAAACTTGCCTAATAAAAGGTGCATCGTTTACTAAGAAAATTGAAAGTTTAAGATATTTAAACCAATAAAAACAAAAATTACTAATATTTTACTATTTACAGGCATACCACGGAAGTGTGTTGTTGCTGGGTGCAACTCTAACTATAAGGGCTGGCCCTACACTACAATCTTCTATTTCCCTAAGAATGCCGAAAACAAACAAAAAAGTGGATTCAATCTATACACAGAGAAGATTTTGAGCCGACCAGTTCATAATACGAGAGGATACAGTTCGTCGCGATGATGGAAGCTGGTTATGTGTAGACGATCAAAAGCGAAACTGTCGCGGGATGCATATTCAGACGGCAGATGAGTGGGAGCAACTACAATGTGTCTGAGCGGGAAATTTTGGAAAGCGAGAGGAAACTTAAGATAATCAATCTTCTCAAGATCAATTCGTCTCTGAACGGTGTGTTTTCTCTAAAAAACTTCTTGCATGATATGCAGTGTAACTATAGTTTACCTATTCATAGTAGTTTACCTATTCACAGTTCAGTAGTTCTGTAAGTAATAGTGATTATGAGTTTTTTTAAAATATTACTTATGAACAATATTATGTTAATTTTGATGAGATTGAGATACGAGTAATTATTTATACATCGGGATATGTTGCTCGTCAAATTTATTTAATAAATATATTGTTTTAAAATGTATATTTTATGTAATAAAATTTTTTGAAATATTGTGCTTAATTTTTTCTACATAAAATTATTTTAAATTTAAAAAACATCTATGAATCTTACTTATGCAAAATATGTAAAGTTTTTTCTATGAAAACCTCTTTTATAAAGTCATGAAGTTATAAGTAAAAAATTTAAATAGATTTAAATGTGTTTTCAAGTTAAAATGATAGCGACTTCTTGGTTATTAAATGCTTTCATAGTAATGTTTATTTATATAAAAAAAAACTAACTTCCTGCTGATTTATGACTTAAGCACCTAAAATGTATTGAAAATTAATGTGTAATTAAAATCTAGTTCAGTTTTATCAACAGAAATAGACTTAAAAATGTATATATATTTAATACATAAGATCATCGCTTTGTTTTGGTTACGATCAATGGCCCCGTTTTGTGACGTCACCAGCACCAGGTTTCGGCCTGTACACATAGAGACGGCCTTGTCATAACCCAATATTTATTATGAAGCGCAACTTTTATGAAAATCAAAACCACTGAAATTTTTCTTGTGGCATGAACGATAGTTTTCACCAAGTGATTAGAGTTTTGAAGCAGTATTACGGGAATGCTTCGAGCTCAACTCTAGTTAAAGCTATTGCATTTTTTCGCCAATGAGATGCCCCAACTGAGTATCAAAAAGACACACTTCTTTTCAATAAGCTTCGCTTCAACAACTTAACTCAACAATGGTTTCGTTATGTCATTCTCTCTTCCGACTCACTGTGGGGTTTAGTACAGAGGTGGACATCTCAAAACAACGAAACCTACTTTGGGAAAGAGTTATCGGGAGTAGTTAGAAAATAGGGCTCCGGGGCCAGGGCGGAGCAGGGATGAGGGATGATGACGTCACCGGAAGGGGCGTGACCGGATATGACGTCACAGGAAGTGCCATCACCGGATATGACGTCACCGGAAATCACGTGATCGGAAGTGGAGTGGAGTTGTTTCCTTCCTGCTGCTGTTTTAGTTTCGGTTTCATTATAAGCTGTTTATGTATGACGTCACAGTAGGTATGACGTCATAATTTGTTTTATATCAAAGTTTAGAGCGATGGCAACACTTTTTAGTTTCGATTTACCTTTAAGATGGAGTTGAGTTGTTCTAGGACTGCTTGTAAATGAATAAGTTAGAGTGATAGGTTTTTATTGCGTGACGTCACAGTAGGTATGACGTCATAATTTGTTTTATATCAAAGTTTTGAGCAGTGGCAACACTTTTTAGTTTCGATTTACCTTTCAGACGGAGTTGAGTTGTTCTAGGGCTGCTTATAAACGAATAAGTTAGAGTGATAGGTATTTTTACTAATGACGTCACAGTGGGTATGACGTCATTCTATGTTAAGATTTACGTTTTAAGTGGTGATAACATTGGATATATACCAAATTTAGTTTTCAGGTGTTGGCAACGAGTTCTGATCGGTCAGCTAAATGCTCGCTTGTGACTGATAAGTTTTAAACATGTGACCAAAAGTTAACTCCTGATTGACTGTTTGGTTTTCTAGCGAGTTACTTACATATCCTTTAATCACGTTAAAATACCTGCAACAAAGTTACACAAATAAAAAAAAAAAAAAAAATGTTAAATTTGAAAAGTTAATAAAAGTGAAGGCCATTTGCTAAGGGTCTAAAGAACCCTAACCCCAAGCTACACGTGACATTTCAATATTTTACCAAACAATTGTTAAAATATCGACTATCGGACGTTGCCTTCATGGTAACTCATCTACCCACCCCCCTTCCCTAACCAATTTTGAATAAGCTAAGACTAGAATTACAATTAATAAATTTTGAAAAATTAATTATTAAAGGTGAGGACCCACCTCCACCCCGATACCTCTTTTAGGAAGAATTGGTATCGCCTCACTCCACCCTATCAAAAAAAAAAAAAAAAAAAAAAAAAAAAAAACTTATTTCAAAGAACGTATATTTCCTTGAAATATGAGGTCACTAACCAACCATCCAATAATATCTTTTAAGAAGACATCATTACCTTAAATCCTAAACAATTTTAAATTTTAAAAAATCTGAAAAGAAGACTTGTGAGAACGTATATTTCTCTCATGAATTAAATTTAATGGTCACATACAAAATCCTGGAAAAAAAAATTAACGCTAAATAAGTTTTTAAAAAAATTAGTTAAAGTAATATTTTATTTAAATTAAGGCTTAAAGAGATAAAAAAAATAATTAAGGATTAAATGAATGATTTAAGGAATTTTGAAGTGACCATAGGCATAGATGGTTATGCCATCTTCCAGCAGATACCGCTTGTCGTCATAGGCCGACAAGGCTCTCTTGGTTTGTTGGAGTGAGAAGATGTTTAAAAATTCACTTACCGAATAATCGAAACGAAATTTGCGAAGCTAAAATAACTGTGAATAACTACACAAGTACGAACAAAATCGCGATGAGAAAAAAAAAACACGAAGTATTAAACACGTCTTTCACACTCAGGTATCTAAGTAGAAATGGCGAGACGTCAACCGGTAGCGTCTATATATGAGGGGTGATCACGTGACTTCACCGACCAATCAGGTTTCACGGTAGAGGGTGCTACTGACTATCGATCCGTCAGACGGGAGGGGAGCGAAACTAGGGATGTTTCAACACGCTTCAACGCGTTTGCGAGTTGAGTTGTTGTGTAACGATCTTGCTTGAAACAGTTAAAGTGATAGATAATTTGTTCGTGACGTCATAGTGTAGCGAATGGATTTTTAGCGTAGACAGTTGTTGCAATTGGAGTAATTATGAAATTTATTAAATATAAAGATAATATTTAGTAATAATTATCAGATTTTATTATTATTATTATAAAAAATAAACTTATAAAAAAAGTGAATGTGAAAATTTACTTTACGAATAAAAATCATGTCTTTAAAATGTGTACGAATATCACTAAATAAGAGAAAAAAGTAACATACTTAAACTCTTTAAGATAAATAACTTTAACATTAACGTAAAAAATTTACTTTTCACATAAAAATCACTTTAAAATGAGTAAAAATATCGCTAAATAAGAGAAAAAAAGTAACTTACTTAAAATTTCTAAGATAAATATTTAACCTTTACTAAAAAATTCCCTTCATATATAAAAATCACGACTTTAAAATATGACATGCAAGAGAAAAGTAACGTACTTAAACTTTCTACGACAAATAACTTTAACATTAACGTAACATTTTACTTTACACATAAAAATCCCGACTTTAAAATATGTAGAAATATCGCTAAATAAAAGAAGAAAAAAAGTAACATACCTAAACTTTGTACGACAAATAACTTTGACATTAACGTAAAAAATTTTCTTCACATATAAAAATCACGTCTTTAAAATGTGACGTGTAAGAAGAATTAGCATACTTAAAATTTCTACGACAAATAATTTTAACCTTTACGCGAAAATTTACTATATACATAAAAATCATGTCTTTAAAATATGTAAAAATATTGCTAAATAAAAGAAAAAAACTAACATACTTAAACTTTGCACGACAAATAACTTTAGCATTAACGTAAAAATTTACTTCACATATAAAAATCACGACATTAAAATGTGACATGTAAGAAGAATTAGCATACTTAAAATTTCTACGATAAATAATTTTAACATTTGAGTGAAAATTTACTACATATATAAAAATCATGTATTTAAAATATCGCTGAATAAAAGAAAAAAGTAACATACTTAAACTTTCTACGACAAATAACTTTAACATTAACGCAAAAATTTACTTTACACATAAAAATCACGACTTTAAATTTGACATGCAGGAGGAAAGTATAACATACCTATAATTTCTACGACAAAGAATTCAAACATTGCCATTCATGTCTTTAAAATGTATAATGACAACTCTAACTTTTAGAAAAAAAGAAACACTAAAAATTTACAAGGCAAAGAATTTAAAATTGAACGTGAAAATTAACTTCACATGTACAATTATACTCTTATATCAACGATAAATAAGATAAAAAAGAAGCTCTAAAAATTTATAAGGCAAAGAATTTAAATAATACGCGAAAATTTACCTCACATATAAAAATTATGTCTTTCAAATGTGTAAGAATAACGTTAAATTAGAGAAAAAGAAATATTAAAAATTTATAAGGTAAGGAATTGAAACAATACGCGAAAATTTATTTCACACATAACATTTTTATCTTTAAAATGTGTAAGAATAATGCTAAATTAGAGAAGAAAAAAAAATAACATACTTAAACTTTCTTCGACAACAATTTAAACAATACGCGAAAATTTCATACCCAATTATTTTCTTAGGTTAATGTTAAATAATGGGAAATTTAACAGAATAAAAATTTCAAAGAAAAAGAATTTTAACCTTTACACGAAAATTTACTTTACATATAAATATCATGTCTTTAAACTTTAACGTGACAATTTACTTCTCATATACAATTAAACTCTTAGGTTAATGTTAAATAAAAGAAAAAGTAACATACTCAAAAATTTCTAAGATAAGAATAACGTAAAAATTTCATATCATGTGTTTAAAATGTAACATATAAGAGAAAAAAATAACATACTTGAACTTTCTATAGCAAAGAATTTAAGCGTTAGCGTAAAAATTTACTTTACATATAAAATTCACGTCTTTAAACGGGATGATAAGCATGTGACGGTAATTAGCCAATCAGGTTAGCGGTAGGTGATACGCCACTTGCCGGCATTTTTAGACCGGAGGATGAGTCACGCTAAAACTTGTACAAACAGGTCGGGAGACTTGTACAGCAAGAACAGCAGCATCGACGCGCAAGCAGCGGGTGATGCTGCGGTGTGTCAGCAGGTCTTCGAGATTATCGTTTTCCTACTTTGCCTTTTTCATAATGAAATGTTTGTGAAAACTTGGAATGAATAAAGTGGATTTCAAAGACACATTAGTAAGTGAAGGTAGAATTCGCATGGACTTTCTTCCAAAAAGTATGATTCACTTGGAGAATTTAAAATCATTTCTACTTGAAAACTTTTCTATTGTCTAAAACATTGAATATTGTTCAAACTCAGTGAGATTATATGCTACAATACGGGTAAAACTTAACAAAATTGTTACATAGAAGAAAAATAGTAAGAGATTTAAAATAAATACTAGTTATAGATACTCCAAAGAAAAATTTCACCTCTACTTTTCAATCGGAAAATCAATGCAAGTTGGAAATTTATGTTACTTCAAGAAAGACTTAGACTATTTACTTTGTAATAATATACGTTAAGGTGTCGTATTAACTCGTGCAATACATGCTGACTAAGGTTTATTTTACTTGAAAGGTGAATTGGGGGAAAATATTAAATAAATTGTAGATATTAAATACATTGTAGATATGCATTCAAGTTTTGAAAATCACCTGCAAGACTTTTAAAACATCTTAAGATAAATTGAAAGAAACTTGCGAATTATATGTAAACTATATAACTTTTTATACTCTGAAAGGAAATCACAAGTAATTTAGTTAACTTTTTTCATGGTAACATTCATATTCAACGACATGTTTTTAAAATTAACCTTCTTTACATGATAATAGTTATAAATTTTTTCAATCTCAGATGCGATATACTATTATTTCTAACATATATGTTACGAATTGTGTAAAGTTTTTAAAAGAGTATATGCAAATCACCAATCAGAAACATAAAAATCTAACATCAATCAAACACACTAAAATAATAAGATATTTTCCTTAGTGGAAAAAGTTAACTACTCATGTGATGGAATGTACTTAGAAAATTTAAATACTGAAAAAAGTTTGCTAGGCAAACTTAAAGAATATATATATTTTTTCTTGTGAAAAACTAGCATAAATTTGAAAAATGTAGAGTTTGTTACTACGTAAAATTGAACATCATCTGGACAAACTAAATTATACAGGAATTTTTTTTTTATTTGAGAGGTGCTGACAATATATCATTAATACAGAGATTTTTAACTTCCACCCTTAATTTCTAAATAACTTATACATAAATTTCAGAAAACTGAAACGGAATGTGTTTTACAAGACGCTTATTTTGTAAGATGAATATTCAATATTAATATAACTGAGCAAAGTTCATTCCTGAAAAAACTAGTAAAAGATACTTATATTTTGAAAATAGTTTGAAATATCCTTTTAAATTTATGAATGCTCGCTTTCGAAAGACACAAATAAAACTGATATTACACATGATAATTAACACATGCATAACATTAATCAAACAAAGTGGAAATTTTATTGCTTGTGACCGATAACTTTTCAGTGAAGTAGAACTTACATAGGAAATTTATGCAAACTTTTTCAACTTTTAAACCAAGTATTATGTATAATTATAAATTACGATAGGAAATAGCACACTTCAGAATCGGAACAAGTCTTCTAGTTAAGCTAAATTTATTTCTCAAGAAATTGAAAGCATACCAGACAAGTCCTTGTCATTTCGCATCTTTTCTCATGTTGCAAGAAGACATACTTTGTAAAAGATCGTCGTTGCACTTAACAAAAATCAGTAAAAATAAATGTATTTTCTATGGCAAAGATAAAACTTCACAACTTAATTACTGAAATTTAGCTAAGTTGCATATGGTTTATTCACATAACTCGCATATGCTTCGAAAGTTGAAATATATTTGTCAGTTGAAATCAAACTAATCGAAAATAAATGCTACCTACATTTTCAAGTCGGAAATTACTATTAAATAAACTTTACATGTAAAACATTGTCATGTTAAAAAGAAAAATCTACAAAAATGTAAATGATAATTTTACTGTTGGTACATAAATGATGAATAATTTATGATTTTATTCTAGGCAAACGTTTTATTGTCTAACAGAGAACTTAAACTTTAGCAGAAAAATAAAAAAATACAATTTTTATATCCTATCTTGCTTGTCGAAAATTGAATTTATTAGCTGTTGTAATAGATTTTTATTGTCCAAATTTCTATAGTTTTTCTTCCCGGTGCAATAAAATTAAGTTCATGTGTAATGATTAGGTTTTTTTTTTTTTTTTTTTATGAATCTTATAAATTTAATGAAATTATTATGACCTAAGAGATTGAGTGAACTGAATAAATCATGATGTAAATTTAAACAGTGACTTGAACTGATACATACTATAACTGTAAAGAAGTATGACAAAGTGATAGATGAAGTAAAAATAGAAGTTGAATGAAATGTGTTGAAAAAAGTTGAAGACGACAAGAAATTCGTAATTGAGAATTATCATTGACTTATATTAACTTCGTTTTTCTTGCTTATGACAAGAAAATACACTCTTTCTTATTAAGAACCAACTTGATATCTTATCATAGAATGACAATGATGAAATATCTATACATTAAAAAAAAAATACCAAACTTAGACATAGCAAATTTCTTGAAATTCATGTATAATGTGAGAAGTTTTACTGGAAATATAGAAGATACAACATTGAAAGATGTGAATGTTTCGAAGTACTTTATCAGAAATAAAAAAAAAAAATGCGCTGAGATGACGTAATATAAATTGTTTAACGTGCTATAGTTTTAATAAATGTGTTCCCATTTAAAAGCATGTTTGATTTTAAATTTTGTTTAAACTTTCTCCTAAAATTTTTTATAGCGAATCTCAGCGCATTTTTTTTTTTATTTCTGATAAAGTACTTCGAAACATTCACATCTTTCAATGTTATATCTTCTATATTTCCAGTAAAACTTCTCACATTATACATGAATTTCAAGAAATTTGCTATGTCTAAGTTTGGTATTTTTTTTTTAATGTATAGATATTTCATCATTGTCATTCTATTATGATAAGATATCAAGTTGGTTCTTAATAAGAAAGAGTGTATTTTCTTGTCATAAGCAAGAAAAACGAAGTTAATATAAGTCAATGATAATTCTCAATTACGAATTTCTTGTCGTCTTCAACTTTTTTCAACACATTTCATTCAACTTCTATTTTTACTTCATCTATCACTTTGTCATACTTCTTTACAGTTATAGTATGTATCAGTTCAAGTCACTGTTTAAATTTACATCATTGATTTATTCAGTTCACTCAATCTCTTAGGTCATAATAATTTCATTAAATTTATAAGATTCATAAAAAAAAAACAAAAAAAAAACCTAATCATTACACATGAACTTAATTTTATTGCACCGGGAAGAAAAACTATAGAAATTTGGACAATAAAAATCTATTACAACAGCTAATAAATTCAATTTTCGACAAGCAAGATAGGATATAAAAATTGTATTTTCTTATTTTTCTGCTAAAGTTTAAGTTCTCTATTAGACAATAAAACGTTTGCCTAGAATAAAATCATAAATTATTCATCATTTATGTACCAACAGTAAAATTATCATTTACATTTTTGTAGATTTTTTTTTTTAACATGACAATGTTTTACATGTAAAGTTTATTTAATAGTAATTTCCGACTTGAAAATGTAGGTAGCATTTATTTTCGATTAGTTTGATTTCAACTGACAAATATATTTCAACATTCGAAGCATATGCGAGTTATGTGAATAAACCATATGCAACTTAGCTAAATTTCAGTAATTAAGTTGTGAAGTTTTATCTTTGCCATAGAAAATACATTTATTTTTACTGATTTTTGTTAAGTGCAACGACGATCTTTTACAAAGTATGTCTTCTTGCAACATGAGAAAAGATGCGAAATGACAAGGACTTGTCTGGTATGCTTTCAATTTCTTGAGAAATAAATTTAGCTTAACTAGAAGACTTGTTCCGATTCTGAAGTGTGCTATTTCCTATCGTAATTTATAATTTTACATAATACTTGGTTTAAAAGTTGAAAAAGTTTGCATAAATTTCCTATGTAAGTTCTACTTCACTGAAAAGTTATCGGTCACAAGCAATAAAATTTCCACTTTGTTTGATTAATGTTATGCATGTGTTAATTATCATGTGTAATATCAGTTTTATTTGTGTCTTTCGAAAGCGAGCATTCATAAATTTAAAAGGATATTTCAAACTATTTTCAAAATATAAGTATCTTTTACTAGTTTTTTCAGGAATGAACTTTGCTCAGTTATATTAATATTGAATATTCATCTTACAAAATAAGCGTCTTGTAAAACACATTCCGTTTCAGTTTTCTGAAATTTATGTATAAGTTATTTAGAAATTAAGGGTGGAAGTTAAAAATCTCTGTATTAATGATATATTGTCAGCACCTCTCAAATAAAAAAAAAAATTCCTGTATAATTTAGTTTGTCCAGATGATGTTCAATTTTACGTAGTAACAAACTCTACATTTTTCAAATTTATGCTAGTTTTTCACAAGAAAAAATATATATATTCTTTAAGTTTGCCTAGCAAACTTTTTTCAGTATTTAAATTTTCTAAGTACATTCCATCACATGAGTAGTTAACTTTTTCCACTAAGGAAAATATCTTATTATTTTAGTGTGTTTGATTGATGTTAGATTTTTATGTTTCTGATTGGTGATTTGCATATACTCTTTTAAAAACTTTACACAATTCGTAACATATATGTTAGAAATAATAGTATATCGCATCTGAGATTGAAAAAATTTATAACTATTATCATGTAAAGAAGGTTAAATTTTAAAAACATGTCGTTGAATATGAATGTTACCATGAAAAAAGTTAACTAAATTACTTGTGATTTCCTTTCAGAGTATAAAAAGTTATATAGTATACATATAATTCGCAAGTTTCTTTCAATTTATCTTAAGATGTTTTAAAAGTCTTGCAGGTGATTTTCAAAACTTGAATGCATATCTACAATGTATTTAATATCTACAATTTATTTAATATTTTCCCCCAATTCACCTTTCAAGTAAAATAAACCTTAGTCAGCATGTATTGCACGAGTTAATACGACACCTTAACGTATATTATTACAAAGTAAATAGTCTAAGTCTTTCTTGAAGTAACATAAATTTCCAACTTGCATTGATTTTCCGATTGAAAAGTAGAGGTGAAATTTTTCTTTGGAGTATCTATAACTAGTATTTATTTTAAATCTCTTACTATTTTTCTTCTATGTAACAATTTTGTTAAGTTTTACCCGTATTGTAGCATATAATCTCACTGAGTTTGAACAATATTCAATGTTTTAGACAATAAAAAAGTTTTCAAGTAGAAATGATTTTAAATTCTCCAAGTGAATCATACTTTTTGGAAGAAAGTCCATGCGAATTCTACCTTCACTTACTAATGTGTCTTTGAAATCCACTTTATTCATTCCAAGTTTTCACAAACATTTCATTATGAAAAAGGCAAAGTAGGAAAACGATAATCTCGAAGACCTGCTGACACACCGCAGCATCACCCGCTGCTTGCGCGTCGATGCTGCTGTTCTTGCTGTACAAGTCTCCCGACCTGTTTGTACAAGTTTTAGCGTGACTCATCCTCCGGTCTAAAAATGCCGGCAAGTGGCGTATCACCTACCGCTAACCTGATTGGCTAATTACCGTCACATGCTTATCATCCCGTTTAAAGACGTGAATTTTATATGTAAAGTAAATTTTTACGCTAACGCTTAAATTCTTTGCTATAGAAAGTTCAAGTATGTTATTTTTTTCTCTTATATGTTACATTTTAAACACATGATATGAAATTTTTACGTTATTCTTATCTTAGAAATTTTTGAGTATGTTACTTTTTCTTTTATTTAACATTAACCTAAGAGTTTAATTGTATATGAGAAGTAAATTGTCACGTTAAAGTTTAAAGACATGATATTTATATGTAAAGTAAATTTTCGTGTAAAGGTTAAAATTCTTTTTCTTTGAAATTTTTATTCTGTTAAATTTCCCATTATTTAACATTAACCTAAGAAAATAATTGGGTATGAAATTTTCGCGTATTGTTTAAATTGTTGTCGAAGAAAGTTTAAGTATGTTATTTTTTTTTCTTCTCTAATTTAGCATTATTCTTACACATTTTAAAGATAAAAATGTTATGTGTGAAATAAATTTTCGCGTATTGTTTCAATTCCTTACCTTATAAATTTTTAATATTTCTTTTTCTCTAATTTAACGTTATTCTTACACATTTGAAAGACATAATTTTTATATGTGAGGTAAATTTTCGCGTATTATTTAAATTCTTTGCCTTATAAATTTTTAGAGCTTCTTTTTTATCTTATTTATCGTTGATATAAGAGTATAATTGTACATGTGAAGTTAATTTTCACGTTCAATTTTAAATTCTTTGCCTTGTAAATTTTTAGTGTTTCTTTTTTTCTAAAAGTTAGAGTTGTCATTATACATTTTAAAGACATGAATGGCAATGTTTGAATTCTTTGTCGTAGAAATTATAGGTATGTTATACTTTCCTCCTGCATGTCAAATTTAAAGTCGTGATTTTTATGTGTAAAGTAAATTTTTGCGTTAATGTTAAAGTTATTTGTCGTAGAAAGTTTAAGTATGTTACTTTTTTCTTTTATTCAGCGATATTTTAAATACATGATTTTTATATATGTAGTAAATTTTCACTCAAATGTTAAAATTATTTATCGTAGAAATTTTAAGTATGCTAATTCTTCTTACATGTCACATTTTAATGTCGTGATTTTTATATGTGAAGTAAATTTTTACGTTAATGCTAAAGTTATTTGTCGTGCAAAGTTTAAGTATGTTAGTTTTTTTCTTTTATTTAGCAATATTTTTACATATTTTAAAGACATGATTTTTATGTATATAGTAAATTCTCGCGTAAAGGTTAAAATTATTTGTCGTAGAAATTTTAAGTATGCTAATTCTTCTTACACGTCACATTTTAAAGACGTGATTTTTATATGTGAAGAAAATTTTTTACGTTAATGTCAAAGTTATTTGTCGTACAAAGTTTAGGTATGTTACTTTTTTTCTTCTTTTATTTAGCGATATTTCTACATATTTTAAAGTCGGGATTTTTATGTGTAAAGTAAAATGTTACGTTAATGTTAAAGTTATTTGTCGTAGAAAGTTTAAGTACGTTACTTTTCTCTTGCATGTCATATTTTAAAGTCGTGATTTTTATATATGAAGGGAATTTTTTAGTAAAGGTTAAATATTTATCTTAGAAATTTTAAGTAAGTTACTTTTTTTCTCTTATTTAGCGATATTTTTACTCATTTTAAAGTGATTTTTATGTGAAAAGTAAATTTTTTACGTTAATGTTAAAGTTATTTATCTTAAAGAGTTTAAGTATGTTACTTTTTTCTCTTATTTAGTGATATTCGTACACATTTTAAAGACATGATTTTTATTCGTAAAGTAAATTTTCACATTCACTTTTTTTATAAGTTTATTTTTTATAATAATAATAATAAAATCTGATAATTATTACTAAATATTATCTTTATATTTAATAAATTTCATAATTACTCCAATTGCAACAACTGTCTACGCTAAAAATCCATTCGCTACACTATGACGTCACGAACAAATTATCTATCACTTTAACTGTTTCAAGCAAGATCGTTATACAACAACTCAACTCGCAAACGCGTTGAAGCGTGTTGAAACATCCCTAGTTTCGCTCCCCTCCCGTCTGACGGATCGATAGTCAGTAGCACCCTCTACCGTGAAACCTGATTGGTCGGTGAAGTCACGTGATCACCCCTCATATATAGACGCTACCGGTTGACGTCTCGCCATTTCTACTTAGATACCTGAGTGTGAAAGACGTGTTTAATACTTCGTGTTTTTTTTTTCTCATCGCGATTTTGTTCGTACTTGTGTAGTTATTCACAGTTATTTTAGCTTCGCAAATTTCGTTTCGATTATTCGGTAAGTGAATTTTTAAACATCTTCTCACTCCAACAAACCAAGAGAGCCTTGTCGGCCTATGACGACAAGCGGTATCTGCTGGAAGATGGCATAACCATCTATGCCTATGGTCACTTCAAAATTCCTTAAATCATTCATTTAATCCTTAATTATTTTTTTTATCTCTTTAAGCCTTAATTTAAATAAAATATTACTTTAACTAATTTTTTTAAAAACTTATTTAGCGTTAATTTTTTTTTCCAGGATTTTGTATGTGACCATTAAATTTAATTCATGAGAGAAATATACGTTCTCACAAGTCTTCTTTTCAGATTTTTTAAAATTTAAAATTGTTTAGGATTTAAGGTAATGATGTCTTCTTAAAAGATATTATTGGATGGTTGGTTAGTGACCTCATATTTCAAGGAAATATACGTTCTTTGAAATAAGTTTTTTTTTTTTTTTTTTTTTTTTTTTTTTTTGATAGGGTGGAGTGAGGCGATACCAATTCTTCCTAAAAGAGGTATCGGGGTGGAGGTGGGTCCTCACCTTTAATAATTAATTTTTCAAAATTTATTAATTGTAATTCTAGTCTTAGCTTATTCAAAATTGGTTAGGGAAGGGGGGTGGGTAGATGAGTTACCATGAAGGCAACGTCCGATAGTCGATATTTTAACAATTGTTTGGTAAAATATTGAAATGTCACGTGTAGCTTGGGGTTAGGGTTCTTTAGACCCTTAGCAAATGGCCTTCACTTTTATTAACTTTTCAAATTTAACATTTTTTTTTTTTTTTTTATTTGTGTAACTTTGTTGCAGGTATTTTAACGTGATTAAAGGATATGTAAGTAACTCGCTAGAAAACCAAACAGTCAATCAGGAGTTAACTTTTGGTCACATGTTTAAAACTTATCAGTCACAAGCGAGCATTTAGCTGACCGATCAGAACTCGTTGCCAACACCTGAAAACTAAATTTGGTATATATCCAATGTTATCACCACTTAAAACGTAAATCTTAACATAGAATGACGTCATACCCACTGTGACGTCATTAGTAAAAATACCTATCACTTTAACTTATTCGTTTATAAGCAGCCCTAGAACAACTCAACTCCGTCTGAAAGGTAAATCGAAACTAAAAAGTGTTGCCACTGCTCAAAACTTTGATATAAAACAAATTATGACGTCATACCTACTGTGACGTCACGCAATAAAAACCTATCACTCTAACTTATTCATTTACAAGCAGTCCTAGAACAACTCAACTCCATCTTAAAGGTAAATCGAAACTAAAAAGTGTTGCCATCGCTCTAAACTTTGATATAAAACAAATTATGACGTCATACCTACTGTGACGTCATACATAAACAGCTTATAATGAAACCGAAACTAAAACAGCAGCAGGAAGGAAACAACTCCACTCCACTTCCGATCACGTGATTTCCGGTGACGTCATATCCGGTGATGGCATTTCCTGTGACGTCATATCCGGTCACGCCCCTTCCGGTGACGTCATCATCCCTCATCCCTGCTCCGCCCTGGCCCCGGAGCCCTATTTTCTAACTACTATCGGGTTATCGCTTTTTTCTAATTTCGGTGTAGCACCTACTGCAAACGTCTAGGGAAGTTTGGAACTTTCTTTAAAGTATGAATGACCACCAATCGTATATGTAGAAAATCTTACAGTCAAACACTTTAAAAACTGCTTTTATTAGTTGTTATTTTTCATATAAAAAGAATACGCCAACCTTCTTCAAATTTATATAACTTTTCAATTTTATACATAAGATAGGGCACATTGAAAGAGAAGGGCGCAGGGGTACATGCACCCTCCAAGACGAATATTATCTTTTGAATAACAATACGACAATTATTAATTTGTACAAAAAATGTGAACCATAAGAACTTTTTCTAAATTCGTCTGTGCAAATATGTTGAAATCAAAAGGGTGAACTTTTCCCTTGACCACAGAGTAATGAAACACAAATATCTAAAAAAAGGTTCTGCATGGCTTTTATACATTTATTTCTCGGGTTCGGAAAACGAGACTAAGGGAATATTTCAATAGAAAGTGGAAAAGGGTTCGTGTCAGTGGCGGCTCGTGCATTACAGCCAGTACAGCCGGACTGCATCTAAATTTTTTAGTCAATACTAAAATTATATATTTTACAATTTTTTAAAATGAAGATCCAATTTTTATGGTAAGTGTAAAAAGAATTCGATAAATAGCAAACTTATTGCCTCCATATTCAATATCAACCCAATTTGATGATATTCCTCTCCACAGCAACCGAGTGCTCCTGAAACGCGTTTCTGCTGCGACGGTGTCATGATAGAACCCAACAGATCTTTTCCCCGTACGTCATGTGTAGCGACGAGACAGCCAGTGAGTACTTTTCCAACTTCTGCTGTCCTTGAGAATTCGATGAACTGATTGGTCGAAAATTAGCGTGGGAAGGGGAAAGTGAGAACAAATGCTTCTTTTTTGTTAATAATTTCCGAAACTTGGAAGAAATAAAATTATACTCTTAAGTATTTTTGCATCTTCGTGTTCCTCTGTTCTAAACACTTTCTCTTGAATGCCGTGAGATCTAGTTGAATGATAAAAACAATCGTTAAAAATATATTTATAATATTTTTACAATATTTTATTTTTTCTCTTTAACAGGGTTGCGCTTTTAAAAATATATACAATGAATTTTTTTTAACTATTCTCAAAGAATAGTTATAATGCATAATTATTAATTAAAGTTTCTAAAATAAAAATGACTTTGATAAAAATCTAGTCTTGCACCCCCCCCCCCTGCTAATATTCCTGGCGACGTCCATGAAGATTAAAGACTTTGCGTTCATGAATGATTGTGAAAAGTGTGGGAGGGAGGGGGCCAGGGGAGAGGGAATCGCATGTTTCCGTCTGCACTAGTATTTTCGATCACGGTCCGCCATTGGTTCATGTCACAATAAAAAACTTTTCGTTTGAGTTAAAATTTCGAGATTAACCATGGACAATATATAAACTTTTTCTTGTGATATATTTTGTGGGTTATATCAAGTAGTTTTAATCCTACTACAGTAGCTTATCGCACAATAACATTAAAAAGTACACGCGTCTCTTGAAATGCGATTATCGATGAGAGATACGGAAACCGACGAGATATACACAAAAGGCAGTAGAAGGGCAATAGTTAATAGATTTCACTGATGTATTTAAGTTGTGGGGTAAGGATTTTGATAGCTACCGAAAAATTTGTATTAGATAATCATTTCCAACAATGTAGTTTTGCAGTATCTTTGTTGATGACTGGTTTTGTTTTGGATTGAGCACAGTGGTGAAGGTGGAGCTATATCTCTACTATCTCTTGTTTTATAGCGAAGTTTCTTATACTTTTCTCATTATAAGCTCCACATAAAAGTGATATATTTTTTTAATTAACTATTATTAAAGATGAGTTACAGTATTTATAACGGATTATTCGTTGCATTTTCCCGATACATAACATAAATAGTATGTGTTAATTTCTTTTTACGTTTCTGCCTTCTTAGTTAAGTTTTATTGCATGTGTTCGGTTCCTTTGAAAGTTTCGACATCTTTGAATTGATTAAATGGGAAATATGCAACCGAAATTCCATTTGCAATAATTAGTTGAGGTAAAGCGAATATAATTTTTAAATACCTTATTGGGCCAGAGCTCAGCCTTCGCAATTAAGTTTTTTTAGAGGAATTACTTTTTAAGAAAATCATCAGAGTTAGATATCTAGGTGCAGGGCAGTGCACCCACCAAGTTCAATGCCAGCCATCTTTTACTGGAAGCCACTCAGCAGTATTTTGACCTCTCATATATATGTATTACAATATGTCTGAGAGCTGAAATTTTTTTTACGGGTAGCTGTTAGTCATTTTAGTAAGACCCCCTAAGTTTCAAGTCTCCAATTATATTGATTGTCGATAATAAAATGTTGATAATAAAATGTTGTTGATAATAAAATTTGAAAACAGCAGAAAACGATATATTTTGAAATCCACCTAAAACTCACTCACTGGTCATCAAATTACTAAGGTACTTCTAGCAGAGTTATAACTATGAAATTTGATATGCTTTTACTGTTTAACTTATATACAAAGGAAAAAATCTAAAAATCAAGATTTTCCCCTCCGAATTTCCGAAAGTGGGCAATGTTCGAAAAAATTTAATATCAATTCTAATACATTTCTATTGGAGTTAGAATTATAAAACTTCGAATACTAGTAGCTCTTAGCATATTTAAATAGAGGAAAAACTCACCACATGCCGCAAAGCCTCTAAAATCAAGAAAAAATAATAAAAAAAGTGCTTGGCATTATAAAATTGACCGTAGGCGATATTTTATTGCCTATGAAATGATCGCCAATTGTTATCCCCCCCCCCCCCCAGCCAACTTTTTTTTTTTGCATATCTATCACACCTGAAAAATTAAGTTTATCGAAGCCTTCTTGCCTTGATAATCCATGTCGAAAGTTATGAAAAATAATCGCACGAAAATGTTCACGAGTCAATTCAATTTTTTCCCCGAGATGAATTTTTCAATTTACTGTAAACAACAAAAATCACGTTAAAGTGACAAAAAGTTCTAAAGAAATTATGATTAATAATATTAAATTATCGTTTTCAAACGTCAGTGGTTGCCTCGCAACACTTAGTATTGCCTAGGCCATAAATATAAATAGCAACCCTCGTATCGTCTTGCTTTTTTCCCATTCTATTCAGCTTCAAAAAATACTCCACACACGTGTAACATGCGTAGGTTATTATACCAAAACTATTTTTCAGTTTAAAAAAAAACCTCACCCCCTAGAAAAACACCCTTCTATTCTAGCTATTTTTATTGACATTTTTGCGTCCGTCCCGTCTTTAATATTTTTTGCCAATGATGACCTTTACATCTTCGACGATCGCCCTTTGGACCCATTTATGATCAGTGGTAAAGTGCCTCCGGGCTGTAGCCACTCTAAATCATTATTAAATTAAAGTAAGTTTACCTTTCCTCGTATTTTACCTTTACAGGTGTTTTCGTTTACAAAAAGGACTATAACTTTTTTTAGATTAGTTATATCGTTTTGCTCTTTTTTCATTCGATTCAGCATAAAAAATACTCTAAAAACATTTGTCACATGCATAGATTATTCCAAAATTATATTTTCAGTTGTAAAACCCTCCACCCCACCCCCCAAAAAACACCATTTTTTGATAGATATTTTTATAGACTCTTTAGATTATTCAGTTTCAGCAATATACCAATTTAATTTTTTTCTCTTTTTTTTCTCTTATGATTTTTGGTACTATTTTACCCGTATTATTACTAGGATTCATAAGATTATTCCATTAGTAATGCTCTTTTCCTCACATATAATATACTGTTTGACTGATAGATGGCAGCACCACATTATTTCGATCATTCATTTGTCACAAAATGTACTTACTGTTCATTTTATATATTTTCGCATATCACACATGTTTTCTGTATTTCAAACTTTTTAATATGTCTTCGTAAGAGGAAAATTCTTCTTCTTTTTTTAAAATTATGGTACAATCTCACTACGTTTTGTAAGACAGAACACTGCCTTGGAAACTTCTTATTTTGTTCGATAACGCTTTTTTCATCATCCTAAATGCCTTCCCATGGGCACCGGCAGAATTATTTTTCAGGGGGTAAAGATGATACATTAATGAAATTTTAATTAATAGTTTGTATTAAATTTCTTATGAATTGAATATTTTCAAACCTTTACCATACTTCTATTGCCAGTGGATTTTACCACTTTTATCCACATTTTTTTTTTTTTTTAATTATCAAATTCCAGGGGGGTCTGCCTAAAGTGCACTCTGCCAATTGCCAATTAATTAGAATCTCTTGCATATTTCTGAAAACTTAGCTTACGAGTACGGTAAGGCACAATTTTTTCATAGTTTAGATGCGACACCCCACATAACCAGTGTTATCCACTGGATATCTATGTTTCGTCCACATGATCTATTAGATGTACAGGAGATGTAATAGACATCTAAAGCAACGTTATCCTTGACATCCAATTTTGAAACATCTATTATTAGATGTTCACGAAAGCATGTCTTTTCGACTTTCCATTTCTAGAGGTCTAATGGTGGTCTATCAAATCCAGTCTATTCGACTTGTGGTATTGCATATGGTAGCCACTCCCCACATAGCCAAAACTCGTCCAATAGATATCTACTGGATATGCTCTTAAAAAAATGAAATATCTACTGGACCATACACGTTTAACGATAATAGACGGTAAATGGATGGTCAAATGTCCCGGAAATCGTTGTACTTTATACATCCATTGTACTTCCACAATGTCTATTGATAAGATTTTCTCTGGACATTGCAGACGACCAAAAGACATTTAGTTATCATCTACAAAATCCAATGGGCGACCAATAAATGTTTATTAGATATCCACAAAATCCGGGAAAAAATCGGGAAAAATTAAACAAAAAATTAAATTAAAACTTTGCACGGGTAACCATATACATATTGGTTAAGTCAGGTAATCGCAGACAGCCATGGTCAACTGCAGTGATAAAGTACCTTTTCAAATGGTAAAAATTAATTTGATGAAAAAAGCATGATAAATTATTTATAAAATAAATGTAGAAAACTGTGCCTTTTTTTTTTTTTTTTTTAATTCATTTCGTGAATCCGAAATAATTTACTGAATGAGTTAATTTTAATATAGATTTTTTTTATACTTTTAACGGGTATGCATATAATTTATTTAAAGTGCATTTTAACTTGGAGAATAGGTGTTGATAACGATTGTAAAAATAATATTCACTTTACTAAGTTTCTAGTTTCAAATTTGCAAAGCGGAATTCGTGTATAATTAATGCATATAATCGAAATAATTTTAATTAATAAAATATTTTAGCAAATTCCTAAAATGTTCTTTCTAAAATTATCTTTGATAATTAAAAATTGATTAACAGTACGCATATAATTTTTGTTAAGTTATTTATTTTTAAACACCTACTGAAAAATTAGCATTACTATTTCTCCTCAAAAGATGGCGCCATCTGTATATAAGACTTATAAAATATATTTACACTTAAATTCGCCAACTTCCGTAGCTAAAGAATTCCTCTCTCAGGGTTGCCATGTTGTGGGGTTCTTTTTCGACGCCTTCGGTGTAGCTGACCACAAGAGAAAGAAAAAAAAAGGGGAGGGGGGGCTGGGTCGCAAGTATAAGATTGTCCCAAGAAGGTTGTTTTTGGTTGTTTTTACAACGAGGGAAATGAAGTCAATTACGGTAGAGGACGATATGATAGAGGATAACGAAAAGGGAAGGATTTCCAAGAATTTTGATCCTACGAAGACAACAAAGATGAATAAATGGTTCCTTCAGAAGTTTATTTCGGTGGAAATTTATGTTATAGATATTTATAAGTTTTTCTAAATAACATTTAAGAATGGGTTTATCTCATCCCTGTAAACAAAATTCATCAGACTTTTTAGGGTAATGCACTTTTCTTTTATTCAGATAGATTTAATTAATAGACATCTGAGTGGACGAATACCATCAAATTCAAATAATACAATAAATTTTTACATGAATTACATTTTTATACTAATGAATATTTATATGAAAATTTAAAAAACATCTCATATTTAATTTTACAGTAGGAACTTTATAAAATTCCACTTTTAGTTTTACATAACTGGATTCCTAGATACTATTGAAAAAAAAAAAAATTTCATATTGGAATTAAAATTAATCGAAATTTACTTTTTAATATGTACATTTGCAATCTTAATTTAATTATAGATATTTTGCAACTAATATGCATCCACAATCTTAATAATATTATTACTTAAAATATATAAAATTTGAATCGTCGGTAAGAGTAGAGGGCGTTAACAATATCTTACCACTTACCTGAAAAAACTTAACGTTTATATATATATATATATATATATATATATATATATATATATATATATATATATATATATATATATATATATATAAAACCAGAAGAAGTGATGAAATCTAATCGTTGTTCCCAAGCAGGGCCGCATTTCCTTTCTTTGTGGTAGTTTTACTCGTACACAATTAAATAAACTGGGATTATTTTTGGAGCCTCATTTGGTAGTATTGGCAGGATAGCCTTTTGTAGAATTGATCGCTATTCAGTAGAATGGTACAAGTAGCACAAGCATATACAATAAGATTATTTCAAAAAAATGCTATCCTGCAAAGATTTCATAACTTTTTTCGGCTAACTATTTTACTTGAAAAAAGTCGCTTCTAATTAAACAAACTTGCCATCATTCAATCGCATTAAAATCCGATCATTGTCGAAACACTTTCCCGTTGCCAAATTTTTTTAAATAAATAAATAATAAAACCATTTCAATCAAGAGTAAATAAATGATAGTTTGATGACGTTCACGTTCATTTTTAATAAATAATAATGTTTTTGATATCGGCGCTGTGTTAATGAATATAAAAATTGACAAAGCAAAAAATGATTTTTTTTTTAAACTCTGTTTTTATAAGTGTTTTTTATCCCCCCCTTTTTCTTTTTTCTAATTTCCTAAGTTATAGGGAGAGTATTACCAGTAAAAAAAGCATCCTATCGTATCTCCAGCGTAATAATTTTCTGACAATACATCAGGCTTGAAATTATATGCTGAGAAATAAAATGGCCTCTTCACTGGTCACAACTCCTATATTATACATTGAGACAAGCTTCGTCTGTGTTTAAGAACCAATAGTCAAATAATAAAAATATAAGAATTAACAAATAATAAGTAAGCTAATCATTTATACCAATGTGCAAAGAATTAAACTTTTTAAATAAAAAAATTGTGGCGAAACTAGCATTTTATCGCAATGCTTGCAGTAAAATATTTAATCACATGAGTGCAATAAAGTACTCTTCATAACAACTCGCAAAAAAATTGAACTTAAGTTAATTAGAAATCGTGGTGAAAATAACAATTTAGTGCAGTAATGTTTATCGCACGCCTCAGTCTTAATTTCTACATAATCTTGGTATAGAGATGTTATATTTTCAGGGGGCACTGGGATCGGACACCTAAAAAAAAGGGCATTGGGACCGAGCAAAGGGAGACAGCACTGATTACTGTCTGGGTGGGGATCTTTTGTCAATCTGCCCTATTCCTCAGGCAAAAAAGAGGGATCAACCCCCCGCGTTTTTTCAGTCTAAAGTCGCCTCTCCTCTTATAGAGATGTTTGATTAAGCGGAAATAGACTTGATATTCTATGATAGTGAGAGAGAGAGACGAGTGTCGTCCCAGTTGCGCGATGTGATCTAACGGTCGAAATTTCTACACTTTTACGTGACAGGTTACCCATATACCCTCTTTCTCAAATTTCTTTATAGTGCGTTATTGTTGTCCCTTTAATTCCTGTAGTTTCTATTTTCTAAGGTAAGGCATTATCAGTAAAAAAAAAAAAAAGCATCCTATCGTATCTCCGTTGTAATAATTGTCCGGCAATACATCAGGCTTAAAATTAAAAACTGAGAAATAAGATAAATATAACTAAAAAAAATTAGTATGTTAAACAACATGTAATTCAACACGTTTGTTTGAACATATGCAGTTAGGTGATATTCAATGACTGAAAACTTTTCTTGTTAAGGATAACGAGGCAAAATCTTCGGTGGGCCAAACGAGTTGAAACTTTGCAGATTGGCTCACTATGAAAGACAATATATTCAATTAAGTTTTTGGGGAAATAAAAAGTAGTTAATAGTTTGGAATGGTTGTTTCCTTAGTATTTGTCGAAGACTATGACAACTCGATCTGAGCTCAAAAACCGCGATAGCATATAAAAATTAGCAATGCAAATAAAGGATTTGAATTAAAAAAAAAAAAAAAAAAACTTGTTTTAATGGATTTTTATTGCATCTTCTGTTTGAAGTAGTGTTATTTGAATACCACGAGATCTGGCTTACAAAATAAAAAAAAAACTTAGAAAAAGAAGAGAAAATCGTTAAAAAATATTTATTATGTATTTTTATCACTTTTCTGGTACAAGAATTTTTCCGACTCTACCTTTTTTCGACTAAAGCTGTATAGATCGATCTGTAACCGCCATTGTTGTCACGGAGAGGTCCTTCAAATTGAAGCAACTGCCGAATCACCATAGTTTAAATATCCTTGGACCTGTAGGGTAACTTCCTTAGAGCGAGTTAGGGCGGGTCTTAAGTGTTAAGATATAAATAATGTAGAGACATATACCCATGTATTCAATAGACATTTTTTTAAATCCTGAGAAATTGCTATAAACAAAGCTTTTATAAATATCCGTTTCATGACAACTTTCTGGAATTTTGTAGAACTATTGAAAGTAGTCTCATTCCAAGTAAGAGGTCAAGATTAGTGCCGCGTAGTCTGTTTGTCAAAAACGCTCTAGCAAATACAAAGTACTAATTTGATAGCGGATCCCTCTGATCTCCATTCTAACAATTGCATCCCTGCAGTAAAGAAGCCATTAATCTGCTCCAGTCAAGGGCGGTCAAAGCAAATTTTTAGCAATAAGCGAGAACAATTCTGCTCCTCCCCCCCCCCCCCCTCCATTTTATTAAACTGTTATCTCTTTCCAAATTTTAGAGTTCTGAATCTAATCATTTTTAAAGATTTATGTTCTATGCAAATTGTAAACTAATTTTTAAGTATTAAATTTATTTAAAGATATGTTTAAAAACCGCAAAAATAACTATAAGTCGGCAGGCTAAAGCAGAAAGAAAGAGCGTGAAATTAAAAAAAAAATTAAATAAATTTTACATTTATATTTTTGAAATATGTTATCCATTTTTCCTCTTCTGCTGATATACGTCACAAGTTTTATTAAAAAAAATTAAGAGTTTGAAGAGGTTAATTCATGTTCTTTAACATATAAGTAGTATAATTATTTAAGAAATATTATGAATGTGTAAATTTATCAAAAAATATGTTTCAGTCCCTTTAAATGAGATAAACAAACATTACTTATCAAAAATGGAACGTGATTAAAATTTAAAAATGCAACTAAAAACAAAATAGAAATTTAAATTATACCATTAAAACTCTTTGACATGATTCTGAATTAACTATTTATGAAAAATTATTGTTTTCTTATTTATTAACATGATAATTATTCTTGGTTTTGTGGGTGAAACTCCTTTTACAATCACATTTCGAAAACGATTACTGCAATAGAGAACTAATTTAGCAGTTGTATAACACCACTTATTTTTTTACTTACAAGCTAAAATGAAAAGTAAAGACAAATATGTTATAATTTAGGAAGATCATCCTCATAGGCTTAACCATAGGACTAACTAATGATCAGTTGCCCCATTTATTAGACAGTAGTATGTTTTCAATACAATTTACAAATATGAATTTTTAATTTAATGAACTTTTAATCAAATTAAGAAAAGAAAAAAAAAATGAAGTTTTGACTTAATGAAGAGAAACTACTAAATAATTTACAACTGTTATTATTTGCTTCATTTAATGTTTTTAAACAGTAAAATTAAAAATAAAGAACAGATTAAAACATGATATACTTCTACTTACAAAGTTTGGCAAAATAAAATAATAAATTTACTTTTAAAACTTAACACAAAAGGCCACACACAGAGAGTAAATGCCCTCTCTACTTTCAAAGAAACTTATGCCAGCTTCTAAATAGTTGAAGAGGTGGGGACACCAAGTCATTCTAAGAAAATTCCTCCCTTCGGTAATAAACGACCCCCCACCGTCAATCCTGTTGACCGCCGTACATGATTTTTGCAGTCGGGACAAATGGATATCTCTTTTGCCATCACATTGTCAATCTGACGTATTGGTACACATTCCCATCCAAGAAAAAGGGAACTTTATAGTGCTGATGAGTCTAGCACAATGGTTTGAGGGTCGTATATCATATTTTATTGCCGTCTCTGTCTGGTGCTTTTTTAAGAAGCTGGTCAGTAAGCAATTCTCACTACCTATTGGCGACAATTACATCTACCACTTAGGAAATGGGGGCAAGCCAAGATCCCCATCCTTTCTGTGTTGTTCTCCCCTCTGCCTTTTAAATGAAACGTGTTATATCTTCAAGCATTTTTGCAACTGAAAACAGCTTTTTTTAAAGAAGAGGTTCTTATCTTCTTGGTAAGTTCCATGAAGCTTAGGTAGAATATTTGAAACTGGAATTTTACATCATTCTCCAAAGGGAATCATCAGAGTAAGACTTTTTACGAAATTTACGCATTTTAAAGAAAATAAATGTTGAAAAATTGTGTTAAAAAGACAAAGATATTTTTTTCAACTATAATTTATAACGTTTCCTTCTAGAATAGTTGAGGATGTAAGTAAATGTTTTTGGAAAGATGGGGAAAGGTAAAGCCTCGTTTTGTTCGCAAAGGGCGTCGCAGATGCTAAGGACGGTCCTGCTAACAAATATTTACAATATAATGTTAGAAACTAAGAATATTTTTTTTTTTACTACATATCCGTAACCTAAGAGAGTTTTCTTGTTAAAAAATATAGGCTTTATTTTATATTGATGTTCGGATCTGTTTTTAACAATTGACATATAAAACTAAATGAAAAAATTATTTTAATATTTTGAAAAGATGTATTAAAAAATAGCTTGATTCCTTAAAGAACTATGCAATTTAGCAGTTCTACAATGGATCGAACCCTAATAGGGATTTCGTTATAGTTTGACAGCTTGAGAGACAATCATTAAAATTTAAAACAATTAAACTTTAATAGACATGCTATAATTTCGCAGAAAACTGTTTTCTGCTTTTTTCACATGGATTTCGGTGAAAATTGAAAAGTTTGAAAGAAATGATACTATGGTATTTTCCCATCGACCCTTTTCGCTATACAAAAAATGCCACCAAGTGGTACTAAGGTGTTCGGATAAATTGTGTCGCGATTTCAAAAGTTGACTGGAATAAAAGTACTATATTGTTCAGGGGTTGTCGAACGTCAGCGAGCACGGGTCAAACACCCAAATAAAGTTAATGAGGCTAATTAATTTTTTGCTAAAATACTGTTTAAGGCTTTACTCCAGCAATTCTCAACCTGTGGGGCGCTCCCCCCTAGGGGGGCGCGAGCACACTAAAGGGGAGGCGCGAGAATATCCAAGAGAAAATATTATTTTAAAAAATTGGTTAACTGACTGAAAGGAAAGCATACATACACATAGAAAACAAAATTCATTTCGACATATTTAACAAATAAAGTAAAACAACTTACTAAATCAAAACTTAATCAAAACATACAAAATTAAAAAAAAATTTAATAATTATTAGTGACTTCCTTGGGCCTGTTTTGCAGAGCAAAGTTTTTCGAGGAAGGCTTAGTATTAGAAATAGCCACTTTCAGTTCTGTTTCTATATTTAGTCGATCTATATTTTGTCTTCAAAGAAGCCACAGCAGAAAATCAAGTTTCACGAAGGTAGGATGTTGAAAACAGTAATAGAATCCGAAATGCCCTTGTTTTTAGTACAGAAAAATCATCCTCTACTCCTGCCACAATTCAAATAGTGATTTATTACTAAATTGTCTTTTGGTTTCGCCATTTGTCGTGAAGTCTATGAATTTTTCTTCCTCATCAACTGAGAGTCCTTCGGGAGTCTTATGAAATGGATCCCTAACCCACTCGTAACTTGCTATCAGTTTGTCGTCACTATGAAAATACTTTTTAAAATTCTTTGCCAGCATGGCTAAATGATTTTCAATGGTTACAAAAATAACTTTTACATGTTCTTCTTCAGCCTTGTAAGTTTTAGTACAATCATCCACATTTGCAAACATTGTTAGGTTTTTTTGCTTTAAATTTCTGCTCCACAATTCCAATTCTTTATCACTCGTATCCAACATATGTGTATTTGCTCCTTGGAGTTGAAGATTCAAATTATTTAATTCCTAAAATATGTCGACCAAGTAGCTCAATTTCATCACAAATAAACCATCGAGAAAACTCTCGGCTTCCGTTGTGTTTTCTTCTAGGAAAATTGCGATTTCTTCTCTGAATTCATAAACAAGTTGTAAAAATTTCCCACTTGATAACCATCTTGCCCCGCAATAAAATAGTAACGCTGAATGTACCGAACCCATGTCTTTAAAAAGTGCGGAAAAGATTCTCGATTTCAGGTGTCTTATTTTTATATACCGTAGTTAACACAATATTCAGACCACGACTCATTTATTCTTTCGAAGCCAAAGCTTCTCTGTGGATTAGGCAATGTGTCCAGACGCACTGAGGCGATTTTTGTTTTACAAGTGCTTGTATACCTTGGAATTTTCTGGTCATTGAACGAGCACCATCGCTGCATATTCCGACGCAATTTTTCCATTCTATGTTTGCCTCGTTCATAAAATCTTTTAAAATAGCAAATAATGCGAGCGCTGTTGTTTGGAGTTCGATTGGTTTTCAGAAAAGTAGTTCTGCTACTATTGACATATTATCACAAAATCGAACTTAGGCAATTAAATGAGCATCTTTATTACTATCTGTTGCTTCATCAAGCTGTATTGAAAACAATTCGTCACGCAACTTCGAGAAAAGCTGACACTGTACATCTTCAGCTATATCACCAATTCGACGAGCAACAGTATCATTTGAAAGAGGTATGGACTGCAGTTGTTTTGAAAAATTATCTCCAAACATAGTTTCTACAATCTCAATTGCTGCTGGCCAAATAAGCTCTTCACCAATGGTGTAAGGTTTTTTACATCTGGTTATTTTATATGAAACTTTGTAAGATGCAAATAAAGCTTTTTTATTTACTGACAAAGTTTCTTCAAAAAATGATTTTTGCTTTTTATACGACTTTAATTTTAATTCGAAGAATTCTCTGGGTTTGTTGAGGTATCCACTATGAAGCATTTCCAAATGCCGTTTTAGTTTATTAGATTTCCTGCTGTCTGCGGCCAATATTTCTGAGCAAATGATACATAGGGGCCTTTCTTCTTCACTTACATTTTGGATTTACCAGTACTGAAGTAAGTATTCTTGAGAATATTTTCTTGATTTTATTTTCGGAACCACGCATGTCTGTGTGCTTGTTGATACTTGACTATCGTCTCATGCCCGTTTACTTCCGCTTAAAAATTTATCCATGAGTCTGCATAAATCTGCTGCCGTGAATTTAATATGGTGAATTGCAATTAACACGAAAACATATTTTACATACACATTCACGATAGATTCGATAGCGATAGAAGGATCGACTCGAAAGAGACTGGCTGGAATTGAAACTTGTGTTATAGAACATTTTCCTTCTTCCTATGAGAAAGCATTTGCTCTGCGCATGCTCGAGATGGTATTGGTCGTGCTCACCGCCCACTTGGCAAAATGTCAGATGTGGTTTCTCGCCAACGTTGGCTCGCTTACTCTTGTTTTAGCAGTTAGTTAAAAATAATTTACAAACAGAATCCAAAATATTCAATATACATTATTGTTGCATACATTTTATTGTAAGCAGGGGCGCGATGAAAATTATGATTGAAAACTGGGCCGCGAATACTGAAAGGTTGAGAAACGCTGCTTTACTCAAAGGTTATATTCAAAATAAGTACAAAAGTGGCCTTGTTTGCGCTTTTTATCCCTTTTTAATTTCTTGCAAGTCAAATATCTATTCTAACTATAAAAAAGTTCTGTAATAGCTTTTAATATTAACTTTTCTTTATAAGAAATTCAGTTAATTAATATTCATGGATTACATATTTTACATATCCTGTGCAAAAATAGCCATTTAATTTATATATTTTGTTTTGTAATAAAATAAACATGGAGTTAATTTGTTTGCCACAAAGCCAATTAAATGGGAAAAGCGAGCCCTAACGGAAACTTTCTTCATGCAATAATTGTTTTTCCATTGAGCTTAAAAACAATTATGCCTAAATCTGTATTTGATTCCTTCCTCTCAAAGTATATATTATAATTAAAATCAAGATGTAAATATTATTAGTTATTTCAAAGCTTAAATATATTGTTCTAGTAAATGTTTTGAAATAAAGCATTTCATACATCAACATAAGGTTGTTTGACTGTGATATTTGTTAGTTCCCAACTGAAAGAGCTTTTGGAGTTTTAAAAGAAATTATTTTTTAAATTCTCATTGATTAATATTTAACACTATTAATAAAGATTAATGATATATATTGATTCCGATCTCATTGGTAAAATCTAAATAACACAGCTTATGACACTTGTAATAATTATTAATAACTTAGTAAGCACATACCTGAAATATTTTTTAACAAAGGTACCATACTTATACCTTAGATTTTATAAACTTCACATTATTCCGTTTCAAAAACTATGCTTTTTTTTTTTTTTTTTTTTTTTTTAAATAAATCTAAAAACTAATTTTTAGCTGCAAAACACAATCAAATTAATTTTTAAGAACTAATCATTTAAGTGTTTCTTAAGCATAAAATATTTAATTATTTCTTAAGATTATAATTAAATAATTAGTTTTAAGTTCATATTTTTGGGTTCTTAATTTGAAATTAAATCGATTACCCAGCGTCAAATCTCTATGAGCATTGGCTATGCAGTTTTTATATATAAAATAGTCTTTTCTCTTGTATTATAAAAACATTTCAGTCTGTAGATAGGTCTACAGCTGTAATAAATTTTTTATTCATAAATATTTGACAACTATTAAGTCCTTTTTTATACATTAATTTTAAAATTTGAGAATGTTATTCGATTTATATTCTATCCATATTATAATTCGTTGGTTAAATGAATTTTATATAAAGACGTAAATTCTTTATATATATATTTAACTAAATTTCTTCGCAAATATTTCATAAAAAATGAAAAGAATCTACAATAGAAGACAGCAAGCCTCCCAGACATAGTAAAGGCTGCAATTTCTAAAAAGATTGCTTGCAGAAAAGACTTTATTCTGTCCATCGAAAACACATGTGTTATCCTCACTCACACGTTATTCAGTTCATCGAAAACACCTGTGTTCAGGCGCTTAGCCCGGGGAAGGGTTATATCCCCTCCCGAAATTTTCCCGTTTGCTACTAGAACACAAAAATTAAAGGACTTGTTTTGTTTGAAATTGTAACTTTAAAGGGTATTGTTTTAATTTAATTTTCATAACCCTTTCCGAAAAAAAATTATGGCTACTCCCTTGGGCCTGTGTTACCCTCAATCACACTTTATTTAGTTGATCAGTTAACTTAAAAGCACATGCAATGCGTTTCAAAAGGAATACAAAACCCTTTTTCTCCCAGGTATTCTCACATTTTCAGCACACCCTTAAAGAATTTTCTTTGTACCGTAATAGGGGGGGGGTGAAGTTCTGACCCAGATCACTGAGCCCACAGATTCAGTACACAAAGGACCGAAGTACCAATAACGGTTACGTGGCACTGGCTTACGTGGTTTTGACCCTGCTGTGGCTTTAGCGTAATATTAAAAAGATCTCCGTGGTCTTAGGATACACATTCCTTATGCACCTGTGTTTGACTCCCCCTCCCCCCCTCACAAACGCTTATCTCTTTTGGGGTGGAAAAGGGGGATTAATTCTTTGTGTTTGAAATTTTTTCAATAATTGTATTTGGAAAAATATCTAGGGAAAGAACAGGTTTCCCACTTTATATTGGACGATTAAAGACAGTAATGTGACACTTTTTGAATGTGTTGGTATTTAGTTTATTCACATTTTGTATTTTACGTTTGATGTGAGAACATATATTTTATATCAACATTAGCTAAGGAAAGTGAAATTTTTAAAACCAAAAGAAGAAACTTCTGTTTGGTTATCTCTATCGCCAACATAAAAAAACTTAAGAAGTTCTTAGTTTATTATAAGTGAAAGAGAAAAGTACAACTACAGAGGTGTGTGAAAAGTGATCATTCCTGTATTCCAAATGCAGCAGAAATAGAAGTAAGAAGAAAAGTAGAAAACTGTAAAAAGAGATCTAGGGAGGGCATATCAGTCACTGTGAATATCATTTTCAAAGAAGAATTTTCTGAAATCTACAATAAAGGGTATGATCTTGTAACGGAAAGTCCCACTTACAATAGTGCAAAAATTGCTTTATGCACAGAGAACACATTTTAACTTTATAATTAAGATTTTATGTATTTATAGTAATAAAACAAGCTGTGTGTCTGCCTGTCGCTCTGTGGATCTACAGAAACCTACTTAAAATTGGAGTAGAGCTCTGAAATTTTCAACATAAGAAGTTTTGGCTTTCTAATTTTATGTATGTCAAACAGAATGTTAACATTTTAATTAGTTCTTTTTTAAGTAATTCTTTTAATTAATTTTTTTTTTCAAAGTGACTTCAAAGGGAGATATAGCTCTGAAATTTTCAACATAAGTAGTTATACCCATCTAATTGAACTTTTGATAAATAGAATGCTAAAATTTCAATTAGTTATTTTTTAATTAATTTTCTTAATTAACTAACAATTTTTTTTTACAAAACGACTTCTAAAAGGGTTACAGTTCTGAAATTTTCAACATAAGTAGTTTTGGTCTGCTAATTGGTTTTTTGAAAAACAGAATTTTAAATTTTTATTTAGTTCTTTTAAATTAATTTTTTTAATTAATTAATAAATATTTTACAAAACGATTTCTAATTGGGCTACAGCTCTGAAAATTTCAACAAAAGTAGTTTTAACCTTTTAAAAACAGAAGCCGCTTTTGAAAAACAGAATTTTAAATTTTTATTTAGTTCCTTTTTAATTAATTTTTTTAATATATATATATATATATATCGTCGTATCGATATATGACTAAAATTCTAAGTTTACATTTTAGTTTTATTCTATCTTCAAAGATACAGATAAACTCACTTTAAAATCAAAAACTTAATTATTTAAATTTAAAATCTATATTTATTTGAAATTTTTTCCACTGTTCTCGGTGGGCGTACCGGAATATGTCCCGATATTCCGGTAGGCCGACCTGGTTGGAGCCAATTTTTAAGCTGCTCTAACCTCAGGGTGGGTATTCGGCGAAAAACAAGTGCATTGCATGGGGAAAATGAGAAGGGATCCCCCTTCTTTCTTCTATAACATTTCTTGCTGACTACCAGAAAAAAATATTTATCTATTTTTATCGATCGCCAATTTCGCGCCAAGCACAAAACTACAGCAGGGCCATCTGTTGGCCTAGATTATAACTCTTCTAAAATCTAAACAAATTGTTTTGCGAATTATAACACACAGAGATATGTGTTTTTTTAATTGAAATGAAAATACATTAAACAAAATCTGTCTTTTTATTTATCGCAAAAATCTATTCAAATAAAACAAACACTCTCCCCAAAAATATGTTCCATAAAAAAAGTTTCCTTTTCATGTATACTTGAAATTACAGATTTTTGAGAGAGCCTGTTTTGTCAATTTACTAAAGTTTTAATTTCTCCGGATTTGAAAATTTACGGGATATGCTCAGTCTATTAACCACCTAATATGCGTAAATTTTTTTTCGAAAAACGAGCCTTATAAAATTTTTACTATGTTCACTTATGTATATATAAAAAAAATGCAAATAGAAAAATAACGACAAACTACAGGCACAAGGCCCATCAAGGTTGGTTTATTTTAACGCTTCTGAAAGGATCCCCCTTTGAACAATCCTCCGGTAAAAGTTCAGCATTTAAAATTAATTACACTAGTACAATTACGATTTGTGGAGACAGATTGTACCACTTTTATCAATCACCTAGTAAAATTTTTACCATTTGAAAAGGTACTATATGCTATAGTTAATATAACCACTTCTTACAACAAATCCTGATGGTCTAGTGGTAGGACGCGTTGTTCCAAACGCCATGGTCTGCGGTTCGAATCCCGGTGTAAGAAATCCTCTACTTCCTGCAGTTGACCATGGATGTCTGCGATGATCTGCATAACCAATGTATATGGTACCCGTGTAAAGTTTTCATTTATTTTTTTAATTTTTCCCGGATTTTGTGGATATCTAATAAACATCTATTGGTCGTCCATTGGATTTTGTAGATGCTAACTGAATGTCTTTTGGACGTCTGCAATGTCCAGAGAAAATCTTATCGGTAGACATTGTGGAAGTACAATGGATGGATAAAGTACAGCGTTTTCCGGGACATTTGACCATCCATTTGCCGTCTATTATATATAAACGTATGATCCAATAGATATCCCATTTTTTTAAAAGCATATCCAGTAGATATCTATTGGACGAGTTTTGGCTATGTGGGACGTTTTCCAAATGTTGATATAATAGTTTATGAGTATTGGTATTTCACAAGAAATTAAGGAGAATGAGAAAACTGACAAACTTTTACCATTAAAAATTAATTATTTGGCCTGCCGTTTAGCTGGACCCGCAATTTTCAGGGAAAAAGTAAACAGGGTTCCTCTAATCTCTGATTTCGAGTATATGTTTGGAAAATAACTCAAAAACCTTGTCAAAGAGAACTATATCTTCACACAGAATTCTATGCCCTTGATGCCTGCTTGAGCATCGCCCATCAACGATTGAATTTCTTCTGTTTCACGTACAAAAAAAGACAACCTAATGTCTATCGAATAACATCACTAATTTCGTAATTTTTTTTTTTCTCCCATGAAAAATCATTATCTAAAATATCGCCAAATTGCTCATTTTTACTAAAATAAGGGGGGGAAAAGCAACAACTTTTTCAATAAATAAAAGAACTTTCTATATAATCAGTTTGACTTTGAGAAGATTGTGACACAAATTTCCATAGTTATTTATAAATCTCACAGAATTAGCAACTAACATTGTGACGTAATAGCATGTGACCGGAAGCTAAGCATTTAAAATATAACCACAGAATTCCTGTTCCTGTCAAATGTAAACAAATACCGGTGAAGCATGTGTCGACTACGTCTGTCATTGTTAAGAGTTTCGTAGTCGAAATTTTATATTACCAGTATTTGCTTTTAAAAGTTTTATTATTATTATTCAATTTTATATTGAAATGGAAGAACATACTTTGTTTGAACTCTTCGAGCATCGTCAAGCTTCGACATTTAAGGTGGTGTTTTATAATTTTCAAAATAAACAGACAATGAATTTTGATGAGTTAAAAGCTCATATCAATGATATCGTCAAAATTTTGAAACCCGTGATTCCTATGCACTCTGTTATTGGGTGTCTTTTAAGACCAGGTTTGACTCTTCCTGCAATTATACTAGGGTATGTAAATTCTTTGAAAATATTTTTAGGAAAAGTGCAACAGAGTACACAAGCATTTATGCTTAAAGCTCTGCATTATAATCTCAACATATTAATTTTTTTTAATATATAATTCAAGGTATTAACATTTTTTCTATTTTTTCACAATTTAAGTTTAATTTAAACCATTCAATTTAAATAACACACAATATTTTACTCTTCAGGTATTTTAGAATTGCTCAGTAATGAAGACAAATTCAGTTAAAGTTTTTCCAAATGGTTGAATATTAAAGTGACAATTTTGTTTCCCTCTGTCCATTTTTATATATTAAATTTTTTCGGGAATTTTAATAAAATGGATTCTTTCCCTACCTTTTTTTATTACGTTACAAAGGCCATGACATGATTTTAAAGAAACAATCTTATATCTTGAGCCCTAATTTGTTATTCAGCTACTTTTTCAAATTTTAACTCCCTGATACCAAATTAAAATAATGATATTTATGTGCCTAAATAAAACTTTAAATAGTGACAAGTGTTATGTTTTAAAATTTAAATATTAGTGATATATTGTTTGAAAACAGTTTTGTTATTGGAATCTATTTTATTACATTAAGCTGTAGTCTTACCAAAGCTCTGTCAAGCCAATAATTACACAAAAATTTTACTGTATTTTAAATACCATAATAAGCTATTAAAAGTTGATTGTACAAAATTATAGTATAGTTTAATATTATTTTGGTTAATTTTATTACTATATTAATAGAGCTAAACTCATGACTCGGATGCAGAACATGTACCTAACAATGGAGTGGTTTTGCATTTGAGGACCTCTATTAGTGCACATGCAAGCTAAGCCTAAAAAGTATATGTCACTAATTGTAAATCAATTATCAAACTAGTGGAAGTTATTTATTTTCCATCTTATTAGTGTCATTGAGTCAGTTGTATAAAAGAGTCGGTTCCTTTTGAAAGACCTTCTGGTAGACGTTTTATTCTCTGTTACAACATATTTGTCCTTCTAATTTGCTTATAAGATTGGTTAGAAACACTAGTAACGTAACAGGGCAATTACAAAATTAACAATATATAAATAATTGAAAAGCAATTGCATTATTTTCAGATATTTTGTTTCTTTAACTGTTTTAGCATCATTATTTTGTGTTTTTAAAAAAGTTTAACATCTTTTACAGTCATTCTATGTCAAAGTAGTATATAATTTTTTTTTTTTTTTTCTGTTAGTGCTAGCGCACAGGAATGAATCTTAAAAACATACATTGCAAAACCCAAATATGTTGATGGGTAAATTCCTAGTTCACGTTTATGGGTTGGCGCACTTTTGAAAAGTTGGCGACAAAGCCAGAATGTCGCCAATTCGGAATTCCAATATGAAAAATTGAGAAACGAACCAGCTCCATGATTTGTGGTATAGAAAGGTTGAAGCCAAAACACGTCAATAAAAAAAATGGGGTTGCCAAATTTAGAACTGTAACGCCTACAAAACAGCGCCAAATCGGCTTGGCGATATTTTAACGTCAACTAGGAATAGACCTGTTGATGCTTTGTCATAAACTACATTATATTTTATGTAATTTTTTTTATCATTTGTTCATGTACTATTAGTATTTATTTACTCTTTTTATTTTAGAATTTCAAAGATATCTTCTCCTTTTATGTTTTTGGATGTACATAATCCAACTTTTTCTCTGAAAAGCCTACAAAAGTATGTTCCTGTTAATGCCTTGTTGGTTGAAGAAACTCTTTTAGAGGTATGTTTGTTCTTTTTATATACAATTTTATGTACTTTATCTTTTTTTTTTTGTCGGAGTTCTAGTTTTTAAGATAATATTATCCCAATAAATGTTTTCAATTGGTGATTTGATGCATGATTAATATATATGATCGGTTCATTTAATTTTTTGCATTTATATCTGTTAATATAATTGTATCGTAATACCAAAATTATCATATCACAAATTTACATATCCCATCAACCAATTTCAACAAATTCAAGACTGTGGTCAAAAGACAGCTTTAGGGGCAATAACAGATACATCACAACAATTTTTGCAAATCATAGCTACTGAAAACCTACTTTTTGCCTTGGTAAACGCACACTGAAGCTGCCATTTGACGACATTTTCAGTTTTGCCAAAAAAATTTTGACAGGATAATAAGCTAAGATAGCATTTGATACAATTGTAAAAATTAAATTTATATCAATGGCGGACCTTGGTCGAAAATGTTAGTGCAGAGTGCTGCCGGAAACACGCACACACACACACACTTTCTACAATCATTAATGGATGAAAAATCTTTAATACTCAAATCAAATTTTCCTTTCAATTTGTTTAAAATAATAATATTTATAACATAATATTAAAAAGTAAGAACAATTAATCAAATAATTTTGTATAATTTTGATTAAAAACATATTCTTTCTCGTTTTGGCCTCTAAATCAAGTTCTTGATTACTTAAAAACAGTACTGCTTTGATGGGTAATTGCATGAAGTGTCTATTCCAGTGATTTTCAAACTTTTTTTTGTCGCGGCACACTTTTAACGATTTCAAAATTTGGCGGCACACAAAGAAAAAGATAAGTTTAAAAGTTGTTTACTTACCTATAATACACTGTGTAAAATAGTTTATGATAATAAATTGGAATGTAAAATAATATAATATGTACTACAAAAACAACAGTACGTTTATTAAGGGATTAATTACAAATGAATAATAAGAATACTTTTAATGAGAAATTTGAGCTTGATGTTTTTTGATAATTTCATTTATATTTGGTCGTAACAATGACAATGCTACTCTCGTATCATCTTCTACATTTAATAGTCTCGATCTTTTTTCGTTTTTATGTTGGTTAATACTGAAAATCCGAATTCACACAAATAAGATGTAGAAAATTGTAATAATATTTTTAAAGCTTTTTTGGCTATCATGGGATAATCACATCTAATGTTAATCCAAAATGAATTAATTGATTCTTCTGAATATTTTAAAATTAAATCTTGATTATTAGAAAGCAAAATTAGTTCTTCCTCTTCATTCAAAGTTAATTCAAATACAGAAATATTCATTATCACAAATGGATTACGAACCCAATCAAATTTTTTTATATCTAAATTTGGGAAATAATGAATAATTCTCTCCTCTAATGTTGTCAAATGGTCAATAACAATTTTATGAATAGTTTTATTAAAATCTTTTGAGACTGACTCAAACTTTTCCAAATATCCTTCCTGAGCTTTGTTCTTCCATAAAGTTATTTGTTTTTGGAATCCCACCAGTTTATCTGTTGAGTTTAATATATTTTCTTTCGGCCCTTGCATACTTGAATTTATTTTATTAAAAATAACAAAAATGTCTGATAAGTAAGCTAGTTTAGCACACCATATTTTATCTTCCAACAAATGAACAAAATAATAATTTTTATTTTGTTCAAAAAACATTTTCATTTCATCTTTTGATTCTAGTACACAAAAACGAGTACTAGAGTACACAAGCTAGTACACGAGATCCAGGCCCAAAAAAATCCTCAACTCCTCTCAATACTTCACAAACGCTCAAAATCCACGCCTCTGAAAATATGCCAAAAAAACAGCCAACATGGAGTGGCGACCCTCACCCCCGAGAGGAACAGGAGGGTGCAATCCCCCAACTCGAACAGCACTCACGAATCAAACAAATGCTGCCAGGCGCATTCACAGACCTGACCAATGAACAAAAGGTGGCCCATGACGCAAGATGTCCACATCATAGCAAAGCCAACGGTGCAAAAATTAAAAAATGGTAGCCCATGCAGCAGCGGGGACTTCACAGCCAACCGGCTGTCAACATGGGTTGAAAATACGGGGCAAAACTTGTCTCATGAATTCGACACTCTGGTCGCGAATTATGATCAAAGAGCTGAAGTTCAAATGGTACAGCTGGGCGAAACTGGGATTTTGTGTATAAATCTAATCCGAAAGTGGCGAAGTGATCTTTGAAATTGCCCGCAAAATTCGTGAGAAATAAAGTCTCAACTGATGTGCTTTCCAAACATCAGACAACAAGACGCACACTCACACACCTGCAGAGGGTTGTATGTAAAAAACTAGAGTAAAAAATAGGTCAAAAACAAGACACAGAGAAATATGTAATGAAGCGGTGAAAGGGAAAAATCTTTGTTACAATATTCATATATATATAAGTACTTTTCTTTAATTTAAACTTTACTCGTAATAAAAAAAAGCATTATAACTTTTACTATATACATTTCTAAAATTAGGCTGCACACTTTAAGAATTTGGCGGCACAGTGGTTGAGAATCACTGGTCTATTCAGAGAGCTACCTTTTTGTTAAATTCATCAATATGAAGTTGTAAGTCATCCATAATGAGCTATTTGAGTTTCACTTCTTATCAATTTAAAGTTTAAAGAGTTTTTTAAACTTTTAATTGAGCCTTCGTATGCTTTAAATGATTGTGTGATGATAGTTGATCCACCATATCCAGCACTATTCCAAACACCCTTTTTAATTCTGACTATGAAACATGATCAACGAGAAAAAAAATTTGTGTGTAAAAACTACCACATAACCTCAAGAAAAGTACATAACAAGATAACTTAAACTCCCAATCATGCTGAGATGTATCCTCTTTTTTTTTTTTTTTTTATGAATGGACAGTTTTGATGTCGCTCTATCTTTAAGTTGTTGGCGTTTACCATCTTTCTATTTTCTAAAATGAGTTTCAAGCAAGATGCATATTTAATCATAATGAACTCCTTGTTTCAAAATGCTAGTAACTTAAAGAATTACAACACAACATCAGTGTAAACATCACGAAAACTATTTCCGTTTTGGAGTGATTCTTAAAAGTCTCCTCTTCGTCCGCCCCTGCCGATTCTCACAGCTAATCAGTTCCTCAAATTTTAAAGCACAGCCGAAATTGTAAAATTCCTCTCTCAGCTGAGCCATGCAATAACACTGTATTCAAAACGTAGAGGAAAAAAGCTCATAGGGGAAATGTTTGCCATAGTAATAAACTCAACTGGATAGTAATTTCAGTAACTGGATGTATCAATGCTTAGAGAGATACTCTCTAGGTGGCGTTACTTGCAGTTTGCTTGGAGGTCACTGCTTGGGTTGATTGGAAGGGGTTTTTTCTTTTAAAATGTGCATAGAAGCTACCAGGTTTGCTATTTATTGAGGTTTTATTCCCTTACCGTAGAAATTCCATCTTCGTTTTCAATTGTAATCTTTATTTAAGGAAGTTAGTGTTATATATAACTTTACTTTTAAACTAATAAATTATGCAGCCTGGCTGTACCCCACAAGCTGTCACTGCCTTATATACAACATTAACCTTATATGAGGGTTGCTATTTATATTTCTGGCCTAATAATGAAAAAACAAATGTTTATGATAGAAATTGGTTTCAAAATATTCTCCATGAAAATCGATACACTTTTGCAGGCATTTTAACCAATTTTCGAAGCACTTTTTCCACTCCGATCGAATGCATCAACCGCTTCTTCGGATGTTGTAAATTGTTGACCACGTAATTTATTCCTGATGGGAGGGAATAAAAAAAAAGTTATTGGGTGCCAAATCAGTACTGTACAGTGGATGACCCCTCAATTCAATTATTTGGCTGGTCAAAAAAATCCTTTGTTTGAGTCAATGTGTGAGAGCTTGCATTATTGTGGTGAAGAATGATCCGCCTCTAAAATTACAAAAAGTCCTAAAGAAATTATGGTTTAGAATTTTAAATTATCATTTGCAAATGTCAGTGGTTGCCTAGCAACACTTACTGTTGCCAAGGCCAGAAATATAAATAGCAACCCTTGTATATTAACCTAAAAAATTAGTGTTTTTGATAGTGAGACATATTTTGTTTTTTACCACTTTTTACAAATTTTAATGTTGAAAGATATTTATTTGAAACATACTAAATATTTGTATTAAAAAGAAAGCACTTGTTACCCATACACTGGAAATAGAAGAATTATAAATTAAATTTTAATTAAATTCATATTTTATAACTAAACTATGACTTAACAATTTTAAACATAATTAATGAAGCTCAAATGTACGTTTTTTAAAACTTGACTATTGAGTAGATAAATAAATTAACAATGTATAATGAAGTTTGCATATTTTATTTTATTTAGAATTTCAAAGAACAATTATGTCCTTGTTGGAAAAGAAGCAGCTCTGTAATTCTTAGCACCCTTTCACCATTAGTTCTTTTAAAGTCATCTGACTGTGATATTGAAACATGCTCAACATTAAAAAAATTTCCAAATTATTTGGGATATGCATCAAAGTTGGCATACATTATTCAAACATCTGGAACTACTGGAAAACCAAAGATTGTGCAGGTGCCTCATCAATGTATCATACCTAATATTGTTGATCTCCGGTAGGTTTTAGTTAATGGTACTACTATTTTGCTTGAGTTTATCCTTTATTAACCTTTCTATTACAGACAACTTGAGTGAAGTGATTTCCAAAGAAAAAAATTTGAGCACTAAAAAAAATTTAGTACATATTAAAGTGTTTCAAGAAAATAAACAAGTTAGATTGTGACTGCCACTATCATTCAAAAGTTGTTTCAACCGTCGCAACAGTCAAAACAACTTTGACTGTCTTTTACTATCACAACAAACAAAACCTAATTATTTGAATTGTGGTGTGTCAGGTCCATGTAACAAGCAGGTATAATTTAGCAGCATTTACTTACCAAAATCTTTCCCTATTAACCCTGTTAAGATTGATAACGTATGCTAAAAAAAAATAAAAAAATTACATATTACGGGCATCTTTTATAAACAAAAGTGTCAAATTGATGAGTTTGATGGAAAACTAGGTGAGAAACATTTTACTAAATATCCCTCAAACTTAGTTCTCATTCGATTTATTTTTGAAATATAGGGCAGTCTTCAATTTTCACGTATAACAGACTTAGCTACTACTGTATTTTAGATAGTTAAAGCTAACTTAATAGTTTAACTTAAATAAATTTATACATAATGATTTTGTGTATATTTTCAGAAAAATATTTGATGTGAACTCTAAGGATGTGATGTTAATGTGCTCGCCACTTACTTTTGATCCCAGCATGGTAGAAATCTTCATGGCTATTATTTCAGGTTGCACACTTGTAATTGTGCCTGACCAACTGAAACGTATTCCAAGAAGAATCTGTAATGTTATTATTGATAGCAAAATAACTATAATTCAGGTAACCACCAAAAATTTCTTTTTAACTTGCGACTTTAAAAAAAAATAGGATTTTATTAGATTTGTGAAATGTATTGTGTTTCACTGCTACAAATGTCTTATTTTGTTTATTATTTATTTCTCTTATTTATTGTGAAAGTTCTTATTTTGTTTGTTTATTATTTTAATTATACTGCCCTTAACTGAAATGGATAATTAAAAAGCATAAAGTTTTAAGAAGCTTTTATCATTATTTAAGATTTACTAGTTTTCATCTTTTATGACCTAGAAACCTATAAAATAGCTGTAAATATGTAAACAAGAAATATTTTTGCAAAAGAGAGTTTGATTCTAGTTATTGCTGATCATAAAAACTAGGTAGTCAAACGGTCTTTACACTGCTAACTAGACGTGTAAATTGAAATACATTCTAACTATTACATTCTCTGTAAATGGTAATAATATAATTGTATACTAAAAATTATTTGAGTTTTTCTATTCAACTTATATTCTTAATTTATATTATATTCAACTTATATTCTGAAATTTTAATTGTTTGACCTTATTGAGCTAAAGGACCTCATTTAGCTTATTAAGTTGAGCAAGGATTTATTTTCCATACTTTCTAAATTTGTTATGGTTTATGACAATGTTAAGGATTAGTACATGCTCTCAGCTATTTAATATATTGATATAATACAATTTTTAATATCCTATTAACCTAAGAAATACTGCATTACTTTATTTGTTCATTATATTAGGTTGCCTAATTTTCCCATTTTACAGGCTACACCATCTCTTATTAAGAGCTTTGAAAAGAAATTTATCAAAGATGTTTTATTTTCAAAAGATTCCATTCTGCGTATTATGGCATTTGGTGGCGAGATTTGCCCTTCTGTGAATAAGCTGAAAAGCTGGATAACTCAAGAGAATCAGACTCAACTCTTTAACTTGTATGGTGTAACGGAAGTTTCAAGTTGGGCATCTTGCCAGAAAATTGATTTGAACGAGTAAGTAAGAAAGCAGCACGTCTTAATTTGGTTTGTAGGACTATGACATCTATACCAAATTTTTAAGACTAATTTTTTTTTTATTCCTACAAAAAATTGCTAAAGTATTTTCTTTTTATATTCTCAAAAAATATTTTCATTCTATGTTTCAATATGGGCATAAAAAGTAAAGAATAAAAAATTTTGTGAGGTTTGTTAATATCAGTATCCGTTGTTTAATATTTTTAAATCCTTTATATTAGCTTTGGTTTTGTGTGTGGTGGGCATATCAGAGGTATAATTAACCCACTTGCCATCGTCTAGTCAATCTGAAACTTGACAGAGGAACTCATTGCCAATGACTATGCATTCTATCCAGTTTTGGGGTAAGGCTGCATTTACATATGTTTCTATTGCCGTTTCTACACACTTCTCAATTGCTGCTTTAGAGGACTAATTAATTCACTTGCCATTAACCTATTGGGATGAAACTTGGGAGATAGACTAGATTTTGATGATCATGCATTCTATACAGTTTTGGGGCTAAACTTAGTCAATGACTGGATGTTTTCTTAGTAGCAGTCAAGAACTATGAAAACTCAATCTGAGTTCAAAATTGCTTTGTAAACACATAAAAGTTGTCAATGCATATAAAGGATTTATAGTAAATACTTTTTTATTTGTTAATTTTTTAATTTTCTTTGTTTTTATTGGTTAATTTAAAAAAAAAATTTAATATGTAAATTCATTTGAAGAAAAGAAAAAGAAAAAAAAACTGCAGAGGTCTATATTATGTTGTTTTTAAATATGAGTTTAATATTGTTTTCTTAAATAAAAACATCTGTTTTAACATCTAATTTAATTAGAAACAAATGCATTCAGGTGATTTTGAAACGTTTAAATTCAAATCAAAATCATCTAATTGCTAAAGACATTTATTTGCAAATTTTGCATTTTGTACCGCACTTTTCCGGTCATGGTAATTCAATGTCTAAAAGTGTTGGGTACAGCTTCATTAAAATAATACTGTTGCTGGAGATCAATTAAAGTATATTTAAATGCAATATATAATTCTTCCTACATAATTGGTTTAAATGTTTTTTATTAAATTATCAAATGGATGATTTGTGATGTATAACTTATTCTAATTTAACTAAAACAATTGTTCTTACTCAGGATTACAATTTCTTGCAATTACTAAAAAATAAAAAAATAATTAGTAAAGTTTTTTTTTAATGAAGAATTTTTTTATTACACTTTTTTTAGTTAAATTTTTTACTTATTGCAATGTGTAATGGTATTTTTATTTTTATAACCATTAATAATTTTTTTTATGAATTTGTTTTAGTTTAAAAAACGAAATGAATATTATCTTTCAATTTTCAAAAACCTCCCGTTTTTTTGAGTAATTAAGGAATATCATCTTCAGCCAAAGTTACATTTTAAGTTAATTCAAACATTTAATATTTAACATGAGGAATGAAGTAAAATCAATGAACAAATATCGATTGATGCATGAGTTACTTGTAACTTCTTGCTTGATGCAAAAATTTTAATCGATTTGTAGTTTATTCAGAATTAAAAAGAAAATCTTTATAGAAATAGAGATGAAAAATTTGTAATAAACATAATTTTGAGAAGTCTAATACATTTCAGTTATACATATTTGCACTATTTTGTATAGTATTACAGAAAATTGTATTTTAATTAATTTTTAATTTTATATCCATTTATTTGCAGTATGTCTTCTTCACACATTCCTTTAGGCCAACCTATTTTGGAAACTGATATTAAAATAAATGAAGAAGGAGAAATTTCAATTGGTTTGTAATTTAAACTTATTTTTTAAAAAAATCCTTGTTAAAAATGATCGATGAGTTTATTTCTTTACATTTATTTTAAAGCAATTAATGTATTTCTATTTAAAAACAAAAGAATCTCTTGAATATCAAATATCTAGTTTCTAAAGCCATTCTAAAAAGATTTTTTTTTTTTTATGTAGTAGTTAGAATCAATTAGCTTTGGTGTAAAAAGATTTTCCTTTTGTAGTATAACTTTGATGAGTTTTTTGAAATTTGTACTTTGATTCCATTTTTCATACCTAAAAATGCAGTAATTTTTAAATGTTTTGTTCAATCATTTCGGTATTTACTGTTGAATTTAATTTGTGTAAGAGTTTAGAGTGTTGGTGCACATTTATAATTTATTCATGTCATAATTAAATCCCCTTTCCTGATGGGGTTACTTAAGTTTTTATTCATCACTTTTAGAGAATGCACAACTCATTTTCTAACAGAATAATGAAATTAACAAACAAAAATAAAAACTAGTTGTTATATTGTTGGTAATCCAAATCAACTGATTTTGCCTAGAGGAATTGTCAACCTCATCATCTGACAAAATTTATATTATAAATCATAATTGAGGATGTTGTATATTATTTCAGAACAGTTTGGCTCTTTTTCAGCCCTACTTCACAAAAATCTAGTACAATCAACCAACCAAAATAACTAAGATGAGTCGATATATAAAATATATTACTGTGGGTGGCGACTTCAAATAGCATATAAAGCTTCTATGCACTGGAGTACTCTTTTGCACAGCGGTAGAGTATCTGTCTACAGATCTAAGAGTCTCTGGTTCGACTCCCGTTAGCTCACATCGCTACATTACTATATTACAATTGAGTTAAGGTGTCAAAAGTGCATGGCGGAAAGTATAAAATTAAAATTAGTGATACAGTATATGACTTCTAAGCCCTCGAAGAAGATTGGAATGAAGTTTCAATTCTGCTCTAGTTAAAATTATATCATAATGATATAATCTTAACTAGACAATATTTGTGTAATTGAATTTATTTTAAATTTTCCAAATTTTTATTCTCTTTAGGAAGTAAAATTAAAAAATTGTCCAAATGAACTTGTGGTTAGATGCGGAAAAAATAACCTTTAACATCTCATACAATTTAAATAGGGACATTTGTTATACTTTTTTCAAACATTGAAAAATGCAGTAACTGCTTGTTATATCGCGCCTTAATACATCGCTCTTTTGCTATTTCTTCCATTTTTTTTTTTTGATTTCCCATTTCTATTCTTTTTCCCAAAACTGATTATTTAAGTGAGTCACTGACAAGGGTGACTACAACAGCGGTGGATGATTTTTTTTATTTGGGTATCTTTTTTGGCCAAGAAATTGGATTTGTTAATTTTTCAAATTATATATGTGTAAATTAAAAAATGTATCTTTATTTTATGAATACAAAAGAATAAGTAGGTAGTAAAAGGTACATAATACATTTATGGTTAAAAAGTACATATAAATTGACAATTCTTTTAAATCAACCTTTGTTAAAAGTAATTAAGCATGCCTGCAAGAGTTTTTTCTGCAACTTTTTGGTTACACAGAAGAAATATTTTGTTTTGTTTTTTTACAAAGTTATATAATATGTTTGTCTAAGAGGATGTGTATTTACTATGCAAAAGTAAGAAGCCCTGTTACTGTTTCCTGGCATGTATATTGCCATTAATTTATGAATATTTCCCCGAATATAATTACTATTACCAGCGCATATGTAAAAAGATGTTATTAAAAAACTAATTACATTCTGATCAAAGATATAAATCTGAGTTTTCTCTCATTTGAGACGCAAATATTGTGCAGGGCAGTTCACCCTTGAAATAATATTTGGAAAGCATCAGCTTACTTATCAAGATTTTAGATGCAGTTGATTAATTTTCGTTCCGTGATATTTTCTGGAAAACAAATAGTGAAAGAAAAATCGAAGCAGTTGATGTTAAACTCATTCTTTGCAAGAAAATTAAGTGTTTACAATAAATTAACGTGTATATGCTTTGGATATAAAATTAAATTGAACTTTAACAGTCTTTATTATTTAAATGATTCATTTCTATTATTGTGCATGGTTTTGCTCCTAAGTTACTTAATAAAGTGCATATGTTCATAAATGAAACTTTTTATATTTTATCATATCGCTCGATACATCGCACAATCGGATACATCGCTCATTTTGCTTGTCTTCCAACAAGCGCATTATATCCAGAGGCTACTGAACCAAAAGTTAAAAACTATGAGACTAAGTATTTACTACTCAATCAACAACTTTTAGCAGCTGGAGGTAATTGAAATTTTTTTTTTTCACTCTATCCTAATACCCCAAGTGAACTTGATAGGAAGGTAACAAATACAGTTACATAACAGCAAAATATCTTTTATTTGATTCACTGCTAGATGCCAAGCCTAACAATGGATTTAGAAAAAGCTAGTGTTGCTTAAATTACATATTTTCACTTTCGAATAAATTATAGTTATTAAAATGAAGCACTATTTGCTTTAACTTGGATTCTTATGCCTTTCTTTTCTTTCTATGATTGTAAAATATTTTCTTTCTTTGATAATCTAGGTGGAGACAAACGTTGGTGTGTTGTCGATGATGAAATTTGGCCAGATATTAAAGGACCGTTTATGAGAAAAACAGGAGATTTTGCATTAAAGGCTGAAGATAAATTATATTTTATAGGACGGAAAGATAGCATTATAAAGCACAATGGGCAGAAACTATCACTACCAAGAATAGGCAATATTCTTGAAAATATTGAAAGAATCTTAAATCACTATATTCATTTTGATTACAAACTTTCTAAAATGTACTGGTTTATTGTCCAAGATGTTAAGAGAGAAAGCCTTAATGAAAGAAAACAAGAAATTGTTGAAATTGTGCGTGAATCAATTTTCAACCTTCCAGTGACAGAAGTACATATTGTGCCATATATTCCATTAACAAAGCATGGTAAAAAGTTTTACTTTTATTTTTAAATGACCGTAGACAAAATCTGGTACAATTCCTTCAGATGAAAGATAACATATGTGAAATATTTTGATATTTAAATAAAAAATTTCCTATATTAATTTAAATGTATATAAACTAGCATTAAAGTTATTGTAATTATTTAATGAATTATTATTTTATCCTATGTTTTAATATTAAAATGGTTTTTCCAAGTTTTCTTTTTGAAAATGTTATAAAAGTATTCAATTTTAATGTTTGATAGTAAGTTTCAAAATAAATTTGACAAAAGTTCTATTTAGTACTGCAAGACTATTTCCATTGTTTTGTTTTCTTTTATAAAAAAAAAACAAAAAAAACTTAGTTCTATTCATTATCTTTTGTATTATTAATTTTGACAAAAAATCAAAAAAATATTGCTTAGGTTATGAATATGCTAGGTATTTTGATTTAAAAGAAAATATATGTAAGCATGAATTTCTAGTAATTAGGTAATAGATAGAATTGTTGTAATTAAATTTTTATATTTTGTCGGTTATGAAGATGAAAATTTCTGTGTGTTAGACTGATTGATTTTATATTTGCACCTGTATCTTTTTATTTTATTTTTTAGTGGATTTAACTATTTTCATCTGAACATTACCATTTTAAACAAGTTCTAATCAAATTATGTATCCCACTCTAGGAAAGTGTGATTATCGAAAATTATTTGAATTTGCTAAATCAAAATGGCATCAAACTAAAGTCTTTACATTAAATAACTGTATAGAAATTATTGGAAAATTTTGGAAGGTAATATCAATGTTTCACTTATATCAATGTCCATTATTTTTATCATAAAGTGTTATGTTTTCGATTCATTGATATTAAATATTAGGAGGAATATAAGAGAGCAAAATTTGATATAGAAGTTTTGAAATATTTTGATTGCTGCATCTCTTATAGATTGCTCTCTATTACTTAAAAGGTTCCAAATTCTGAGTTTAGATAACACTGCACAACCTAGAACCTGTGCAGTGGTAAAACATCCACCTTGCTAGGTCCGTAAAAGTGAACATTGCTGCATGAGAGAAGTTCATGGTTTTTGAAGTGATTGACCCAAAACCTTTTTTTAATGCATATTTTTACACTTTGTGATTCTAACTTGGAAACATATCTTTTTTTTATTAACAAAAGACTTTAAATACAATACTGTAAAAATATGTAAAATAAAATGAAAAGTTGCATTTTTAAATGACAAATCAGAAATTTTAAAATCTGTACCAATCATTCTTGATTTCTTATTATTGTGAATTATATCCAACTAAGAAATGCTTCATTGATTTTGAAAAATCTAACTTAAAATTTTGTAAAGTAATAACTTTTTTAGTATATCATAGACAATGCCTTTTTTAAGTAGAATGACCTCATATACATCGTATATTTCTCAAGTAGACAATGTGTACAAACTCATAGACAATGTATATTTCTCAAAAACGTGATTTATGACAAAAAGACAAACCACTGAAGCTAAAAGTGCATTAAATTGTTTGTGTAGTGTATTGTTATAAAAATCGTCTGTATATAATTGTAAATAGTGACGTATTTATTTTAAAGTTCTATTTTATCTTATGTTATTCTGTATATATTTGTAAATAGTGACATATTTCTTTTAAAGTTCTATTTTATTTTAATTTATTTGTTAACAGCGATAATACAGGTTAAAAAAAAGTGCTTGATAGCAATTGTTCTGTTGTTCATAGAAGTTTTGTGAGCCTTAAAAGGAAGAATAAACAATAGTATTTTCTTAGTAAAAACTATGTCATCATTTTATTTGAGAAAAATCCATAACTGTATGTTCAGAGACGTTAATATTTTATAATACATTCAAATACTTTTAGGAAGATAATTATTCTTAAAACAAATTTTAAGAAGTTTATTAGTTATAAAATAGATATTTAAGAAACAAAATCGGGATAAAAATGTTTTGTGAAAGATTGTCAGAGAGACTCTAATACAAAATTTTCTTTTTTGCAGAGTTATACAAATCAACCGACAATATTAGATGGTGATAACTTCATCATGTGTGGAGGCGACTCCTTTTCAGCCGTGCAATTGGCTTCAAACATTGAGTGGGAGTTTCAGATAAGTGCTCCTGAATTGATAGAAAAACTTCTTAATAACTCTTTTAAAGAAGTTTTTGAAGTTGTAAAGAAGGAGTATTTGTCAAGAACAAGAAGATCAAATCGTATCAGTAACTCCTTTTTATTTGATGATTTTCTTGATCAACCTGCTTTGAAAAAAATTAATGTAGGTGTTCAGTGCTATGAAATGGCAACTAGGAGGGGTTATTCCCTGACATGTAAGCATTCAGACCATGATATTTGCAGTAGCAGTGACTTAAAATTGCAGAAAGACGTACAAATTTCTTTAAAATTTAGAAATAAATTTAATTTAAAGAAATGTGTGGATGCATCTCCATGTGTTGCATATTTTTTTGAGTAAGTAATAATGCATATTTTCAATGAATTATTTCATTTAACGAAATAACCAACATGATCCTGTTTTTAAAAGCCTAATCTGATTCTAGAAGGCATATTTCAACAAACGTTCACCTTAATTTAGAAGTCTTGTACTTGAAATGAAAAAAGTTTATTGTGTTTTAATAATGTGCTTACATTATATAGTAGTTCGAATATAAAGAAAAAACTTATAGGATGGTAAAAAAAAAGTGTCAGCCAAGTCTGTGAAATTTTTCATTCATCACTGATCCTTTTGCTTTCTATTTTTCTTGGCGGTGTTGTATGAAAAGTTTTGAAATAGCAGATACATACCAAATTTATTATTGGCAAATTACTGCTATCTATCCTCCAAACTAGTTCTTGGACATCATGAGCTTTTGGGCAATGAACATGCTGATGAACTGGCCAGGCTTCAATACACCAACAAGCCTTTTGGGCACAGATGTCATGAGATCTGAGGTCAGGGGAACTCTTGGGTCAAGTCCTACTAAAGAAATTATTCAAACAATTTATAAAAAGAACCTCAAACCACACGCAAAATTTTTTACTGGTTTTGGACAGGGAGTCCTGTAGAATTATGATTGGTTTGTTAACCAGTCACTGTCTTAGGTACCATCTTGAGACAATGAAAGTTGTCGCGCATAACCTGTGCAGAGGCTGATGAAACTCAGCTAAAACAAGGTACGTTTTTGGCTAATGACAATCATACATAGGTGTTAGGTGGTGTACTGTGGTGTTATTGACATCAAGTCTGATGACTTTTGTAATGTCCCCTTTTCAGACTATTTTGCCTTCTGTAAGACCACCGCACTGTGTAGAGTGCCATAAGCTGTATATCTTTTTAATTTTTAGTATGAGTCGTACATGTGCTCATTGGGCCTACGTATGCTTGGCTTAGCCACTCTCTTTCTAATCTAATCGTCCAAACTAGATGCATGCACAGCAATTTATTGTGAGGTTTTTATATCGTCCCCAAAATATCAAATCGGCAAACAAAAGCATTCAAACATAGCATTTAAAATAATACTTTTATTTAAATACTAGTAGTACTTAAATTTGCAAAAACAGAAATTTGAAAGAAAATGACAGAGTTAAAAATGAATTGCAATCAAATTGGTGATTAATATTCAAGATTCCAATACTTTTGAGGTTTTGTGATTTTTTTTATTTAAACTTTCATTCTTTTTATGAAGTTAGCTTATTTTATGTAAGATTCAGAAACGAAATTATAGATTGAAAAAAAAAAAAAAAAAGTAATAATAATAATAATCGAAAAAAGATTAATTGAGAATCGAACTCAATTTCTTGCATTTTAGAGCCTTCTATCTTAACCACTTGACTTTCTGGCACCCGGAAATCTTTTTAATAGACGTTTTTATTATGTGTATGTGACATAGAATAATTTGTTCAGTTGCTACGATTGACATTTAAAGTCGTAGTTCATAATTTCGGAAGTTCAAGCAAATTTAAAGTTTGAGTTTAATTTTGCACACAAATCAAAATTGTTGTTAAAGGATTTTTTTTCTTCATTTTTAAAAGAATAGTAGTCACTACAATGATCTATTTCTTGTAAAAGTTAATAAAACAGAAGTTTTCAGAACCAAACTTAGCACTTGCTGAACAGCATTGTTTTGTTATGAAATGTTACCATTTATTTTATCAATTTGCACTTCTAATATATTGTTTGTATGTATTAATATTTTTCATCACTTCCACCTTAATATTAGTTAATTAAATTATTAAAGCTCAGTTTCACTGTTGCTAGGAGCATTTGGAATGAATTAAAAAATAGGATCCTGACTATTTTTCAAATCAAAATAGCTTTAATTTACTAAGTACTACTTTGGAAACTTGTGTACCAATTTTCAGAGATTGGACATTATTAGAAATAGGACGTTAGGTTACTTCACATCTGAAATATTTCATTTCTTTTCAACCCAGAGTGTCCACAGATCGGGAAAAGTCATGGAATACGGCATTTAGGGAAATATCAGGTAATTATCATGGCTTTTTTGTTAAAAAGTTTAGAGGAATCGGGGAATTTTCCGAAATTAAACTGAAACTTTTAATTTGGACAATTGAAGATACACTGCTAACAAAAATACCAAAAACAATTTGCAAAAAAGAAAGTTTTAAAAAAAGACGGCAAAAATTCGAACCACAGGACCGACCACGTAACTTCTCGCATTAAAATGTCTTGACAAACATTGAACCTACATACGTTCAGACTTCCCCAAATCACCGATGGAATGTCTATCTCCTCATTTTCCCTCATGTAACTCTGTTTTAGCCTCTATCAGCATTATTTATTTTGGTATGTGATGGCCTTTTTTCTGAGCGCATTACGGCGATGAAATAACCGTTATTTTCATGATCGCTATCGCCGTGAATTACGTTCTTGCGTGATACTCATTTCATTGGGGTGTTACTATATTATAATCACTGACTCTATTTCAAGGATTGTACCTGTCAGACATGGTACAGTTTTGCTCTTTTTTGGCTGAAATTTCGATCATTCCTGAGATCGATGCAAATCTGCAATACAATTTTATTGGGTTTACTTGTAAGTCTCGCAACCACGGTACCTACGTACGTTCAAACTTTCAATCACGAGTGAAAGTTTTCAGCATTTATGAGGATTTCCGTATTTTTTTTATTTTCAATTATAGACAATTACGGCAGTGACTTAACGGGAAAAGCTCCACTTGAGCTCATTTTTTTCAACAGCTAACAAAGAATACAGAACAGAACCTGCATACGCTTCAACTTCCCTATAAACCACCGATGGAATGAATAATTTTCATAGCCTCTATCGGCATTATTTATGTTGGTATGTGATAGCCATTTTTCTGAGCTTTACGCGGATGAAATGGCCGCTACTCCCATGATTATGAAGGGCAAAATAGTCGAAAATCCCGTTGTTGCGTGATGATTATTTTCGTCGGATGTTACGCCGAAATAAGTCACTGACGCTATTGCGCAGATTTGCATGGCATTTGTCAGGTAGGTACAGTTCAGTTGAAACACCGATTTTAGCTCTTTTTTTTTACTGAAATTTCGATTTTTCCTAAAATTGCAACAAATCTACATTACAATTTTATTGGGCTTGCTTACAAGTCTCGCAACAGTGGAACATACGTACGCTCTGACTTCTCCAAAATGCTGATGTCATGCATGATCACTTTTACAGCAAATTGCCAACCTTTATCGGCATTATTTACGTTGGTGCGTGGTTTTTATTTTCGTTGAGCATTACGATGGTATAACTGCTATTGAGCTACCGCGGCGAATGCTATCGCCGAGATTTACATTGTTGTGATTTTCATTTTCGGCGAGTATCAAGCCCATATAATAGCCACTAATCCGAAGGTTTGCCCTTCTATAATTATTGCCGAGATTTACGTGGTTGTGATAGTAAATTTCGTAGAGTGTTACGTTGATATAATCGCCTCTATTGCAGAGATTTCCACCGATATATTGGGTGCTAATGCTGATGTTTACGTTGGTGGTGATGGTCAGTTTGCCAATTGCTTTAATATGATTGCCGAAATTTGCGCCAGTATGGTGGCCGTTATCGTCGATATTTAAGTTAGAGTAGTGGCAATTTTCTCCTAGGTTTAAGCCATTTCACAGCAACTATTACCGAAATTTGCAACTCCGTTTTTGTGTCATTAGCCTAAGCTTCCGTTGATGTGATAGCCGTTATATTCGTGATTAGTGTGTATGTGATGAACGGTTTCACTGTTTGGTTTTAATCGGTGCAGAATGATTAGAATTTTAATTTAATTTTTTGCAAGAAATTTGTCCCAATTGCCCAATTTTACTGTATATCCTTATTTTAAATTGTAATTTTATTTGCTATTGTATGTAAAATTGTTTATTTTAGCTTGAAAAAGAGTTTTACATTTTAATTATATATTCATATGAAAATTTGTTCATTTTGTAAAAGTTTTGCTTGGGCACTGTACCTAAATAGTGCCTGCAGCTGAATTTAAACAAATGAAAAAAAGAAAATTGCTAATAATGTAAATAATGATATTGAACAATTTGGACAGTGAATGTATACAAACTGAAAAGAAAATGAAAATGGTGTAACTCTGCCAATCCAACCACATTCAAAGACAGTTTTTTAAATACGCAAATTGATATTTAATTTTTTTACCAATTTTATTTGATGCATAAAATATAAAAATAAAAAATTTACAGTACGAAATTTTTTTAAAGTAATTATTGATTCTTTCAATTTTTATTAAAATTTCAAACATATTAGAAAACAAAAATAGTTAATTCAATATAATATAAAATATTTGTTGAATGTGTGTGTTACATCAACTTTGACATGATTTATGGTTTGTCTTTATTTTTAAAATTTTACTTAGAAAATTGCTTATTAAAACTGAAATTTAATACTAGAGTCCTCTTTTCTTGAGATTATCAAGGAAAAAAGTGTTATTTTAAAGTAGAATTGCACATCCACTTACATGCATCATAATTTTTTTTATGATAAGTCTGAATGTTTTTTTACTTGAATGTTAATTTATATATATATATTTTTGGCTATAGCTTATAATCAGGGGGAAAAAATTGGGTGTTACAGGGAATAATAAGGGAAATGTGAGGGAATTTTTGAAGAAATATGTAACAATTTTGATCTTTAAAGTTTTATGGAAAAGCAAATTCTAAATCAAATTTTGAATGTTTGACCCCTTGAAGGCAGTTAGATAGAATCAGCATAGCTTTGTTTTACTTCATCCATCCACATAACATCCTTTCATCCTTCATACATCCTTTGTTGATATTTGTACCAAATTTTAGATGTGAGATTATATGGAAAGTGGGGGAATTACAGTTGAGTTAGGGTTGTGGCTTTCATACACTGAGAAGAGATGCCATCAAACATACATTTGTGTATTAATATACATTGCAGTAAAACATTTTCAATCAATCAACACCCCTGTCAAATTACTCCAAAATTTAGTACTAAATAGTTTTGTACATACAGTCAAACCCCATTAACGCAAAATCGCTTAACATGAACCTATTTAACGCGAAGTAAAAGTTGTTCTTCGTACTTAAAACTTAACATTAGTTTTTCGATTAACACAAATAATTTCAGCGGCCCCATTGACTTCGTGTTAATGGGGTTTGATTGTACTTAGGTTTCTGCTTAAACAATTTTTATATGCTAAATTTATTCAATATAGTTTTAGATGTACATTTTTAATTAATGAAGGACATTTTTAATAGGTCTGACAAATTATTAGCTTTTATTGGATCTCATTCTGGGCAGTTCAGTTGCATAAATGTAGTTGAAAATAATTTGGAGTGGACTACAAATCTTCCAGATAGAATTGAATCTTCATCCTGCTTATCGTCATGTGGAAAATATGTACTAGTTGGTAAGAATGTTTAAAAAAAAATTCCAAATAAAAGTGTTGATTAAATTAAATAACTAATTTTAATAAGCTTTAAGTACTTATTATTTTTAAATATTACAGTTTAAGTAGGTAATAATTACTAAAAACACCTTAAAAATAGTGGTTTTCAAAATGTTTTATTTAAATTACTTAAATGAGAGTGGATAAAAAGTTCCCATGTTTTTTAATAAAGTGTTTATTTAATTGTCTATTAATGCTTCTTTTCAAAAGTAAATTTTCTCTACTAATAGTAATCTGATACTAATATTGTTTCAAAAATTATTATCTCATATTTAAATGTTTTGTGATTGATTTTGTATTATTGGTTATTGCACTTGCTTATTTTTAAAAGCTGGATTGCTGTATAAAGTAATATAGTTTTAAAGTGTGTGTTGGTTAGGTTTCTTTGAATCAGTACTCTTTGTACAGCCCTTTAAATATTCAATTCAGTGACTTGCTGGTTCTATTGGAGATTTTCTAGCTAAACCAGGGCTATACTGCACCGTAACATATTTAGAACAACATCTGGACAATTAAAAATTGCCAAATGCCCTCAGAGAACATTGGTATCTCCAGGAAGTCTTTCAAGAAGAAACTGTTTCCTATTTGCATCTTGAATGAGAGAAAACTCTTTAATTCAGTGGATTTCTTAGTTAAATGGTGTTATACTTTATGCATTTCCAAAATTTTACAGTAATAAAAAAAAAAAATGTTTTTATATTATATTTATATTTTTTAGTAAAGTTTAATGTTGCATACTGTTTGATAAGTGTTAGAGCTGGTGAATATCTTGTGTAATAAATGTGCATAATGTCATGTAACACCAATGCACTCTTAGGCACACTTGGTAAAAAACAGTAAGAAGGATCTTAACTACAAGACCTTCAGTAGAACAATAAAACAAAACTAAAGGGCAAACAGTCTTGCATCGTTTCCCCAACAACTCAACAAAATTACAACAGTCTCAAACAACACAATACTATTATAGTCTACCAAGTGTTGCATCTCCTGTATGTTTATAATTTTTTTTTAGTTTAGCAGAAAATTTATAAACATGCAAGACTTTAACTGAAACATGTATTTTTTATTAATATTTCAGGTTGTTATGATCAACATTTGTATGGTATGGAAATTAGAACAGGAAATACTGAATGGAGTCTTAGAACAGAAGGAGAAGTCAAAAGTTCACCAGTTGTATCATCTCAAAATATTGCTTATGTTGGTTCTCGGGATAAGCATTTATATGCAGTTAAAGCTGATGTAAGTTTTATGTAATAAGAATATGTATTGGTGTATAAATAAATCTTCTTAAATACTACCTTATGTATAATGTGTTGAACTTATATGTTCATTTATTTCTATTCGAAAGTTTTAAACTGTTTTGACAAATAAATACTTTCTAAACCTATATTAAAAAAATATATATATATATATATTATTAAAATGTAAAAATCTTTTTTTTCTTCTTTTTATTAATATTCTAATGTATTTTATCAAATATGTCATAAGTGGTAAATATGTTTTCTCATAGCTTGTTTAAAACAATATTATATGATGAATACTAATATAAACAACAATTTTAATAGAAATTAACTTCTTTAACTGATATTTTATAGCTATTTTTATGGTACATCATAACCAATTTTTATTTAGTTAGTAAAATTAAATTATAAAAGCATTTATCAAGTTTTGTGTACTAAATTTCTGTATAGCACCCCTCGCCCCCCAAAAAATCATACCATATTGGTTGAATTTAAAAACCTCTCTTTTGAAATTCTAAGTTTATTTCTGAAATCTTTTCGATAACAAAGATAAGTAATAGACGATTGGAGACATGCTTTCTAGTCATTTTATTAAAATATTGTGTTTTTTAGCTTGTACTGTGTTTTTTAAAGGTATATAATACATACTATCTTAATTTGATGATTATTATAGAATTTGCTAATTATCTTTAGGAAAATGTATTTGGAATAAACTATTCTCTCCTTGCTTCTTAGTGATGTGGCCATATACTTTTGGCACCCCATTAAGCACACAAATCTGTTGCAAGAAAGTCTAATTATCTGCCTTTATAAATAAAAAGAACATTAATTAAAAAATATCTTAATTACATAGAGTGGAGAGCCTGTTTGGAAACAATTAATATCCAAAGGGAGCATATTTTCTTCACCTGCTCTGTTTCAAGAAATGAACTGGGTTGCAGTTGCTACATTAGATGGTGTTTTTACAGTTTTAAAAATGGTTTGTATCCATTTCATTGTTTTAAAAAAGTTTCATAGCTTACATCAAAATTATTTATTTTCATCTATAGAAAGTTTCTGCATATTTTATTTTTCCAACAACAAATACATAAACATATATGCCAAAGTCTCTACATTGTGAAAATTTATATGTATTGTATAAAAGTTTTTTCTTTTTAAAGTAGTTTCTTAGTCTTGTCTATCTGGAATGCCTTTTATAGAAATTTATTTACTCTGCTCCTCTGAATGTCAAATGTGTTATTCTTTAATATAAGCAAAGATTTGGTGTTTTAAATTTTAACTTATTGTATATTAATTTAAACTTGTATTGAAACTAGCTATGTGGCCCTGTGCTGCTGGGGATTCGTTGAAAGAAATAGAAATTTACATTTAAAAAAAAGTGAAACTGATTTAGTATAGGGCATTTGACGATTTTTTTTTCATTTAACAATCAGAAAAATTGCAAAAATCGAAAACACGGTTACTAAAAGAAAATTAAAATGTAAATAATAATAAATTTAAGTTAAAACATAAATATTAAGGGTACTCTTTCGTTAGTTACCAGTTGGCACAAGCTTAAAATTTTACACATTTAAATAATGCATAAATGTATCGTAAATATAGGAATTATAAATTATTTGAATGTTGTTAGTTTGGATTAGTTAGGTCTGCAATTTGGCGGTTTTTATCTGGTACCAGGCTACAGGAATTGTACCAAATCAAATTTAAATAATAAATATTAACTTGAAATATAACTGGAAATAAAAATCGTTGCCAGAAACTTCATTTATCTATAAAAAACACCAAATAAAATCGCACCAAAAAGAAATGTCTTATGTTACATCTGTAAGAAAGAAGTTTTGTATTCTTCAAAAAAATTTTAGTGTACTGAGAAAAAGGTAGTCTCATGCCCCCTTGCCAACTTCATAATCACAACCAAAATAAAGCACCAATGAAATAAAATCGCAAATGAAATACTATGCTTCTGGTGTAAATCGTAAAATAGTCTGGTGTACATTGTAAAACATGTATAATACAAAAAATGTATTCAAATTTAGATTAAATAATATGGAACTTCATAGACAGGACAAAAACACTATATTACAAATAAAAACAATGAAAAGAAGAAATTTTGATATTCTGGGATAAATACTAAAGGAAATGAATAAATATTTACATGGGAATAAAAAGAAAAAAATAACAAATGTCGAAATGATTTGAAACTTTTCTGGGAATTTCAATAATCTTACCTGTTATGTTTACATTCAGAATACTTCAAGTGTTACATAGCATTACGCTTTAAAACTGCATAGAGCTTGTTTATGGTAGGTCGATTGACAGTAAATATATGGAATTATTATGATAGTATTCAAATCTCTCATCGGACAGTCGATTATATTACATAAAAGATCTGAAAAATAAGGGGGACTTATTAAAATAACTTTTGGTTTTATTCTTATGTAATAAAAAATATTGTTACCATTCCAAGAATTTTTGTAATGTTATTAAATTTTAATAAAAGCAACTTTTAATCGAATTTAAAAAAAAAAGATGTTCTCTAAAATTTTGATGTACTAAAGCTTCTATGTACCAAATTTCGTACTATATATATATATATATATATATATATATATATATATATATATATATATATAACAGATAGATATAGACAGATAGATATAGATAGATAGAGATAATTTATAAAAATAAATATAAACAAATTAAATTGTGAATAGTTTTTGTTTTTAATCAAAATAAAATTACTGTGTTTTGTAACTTATACAATTCTAGACAACTATCCTCTATGATTTTTTTTTCAGGATACAGGAACTGTGGTTTGGACTTTCAATTATGGGAAACCATTATTTTCTTCTCCTGTATTAACATCTACATCAATTTTTATTGGATCCACAGATAATTGCTTGTTACAGTTTGATCTATTGGGTAAATTGGTAAGCATAATGTGTGTTAGTAATTTATTTTTTGAATTTGTGCTACTTCTTTGCATTTATTTTTTATTTTGATTGTTCGTTTGATTTTGATTAATACGTTAACACACAATTTTTGGATGGAAAGGGATATACACAATAAAAATCTAGTTAAAGAGTTACATTTTATCAGATGGAAAAAATCTTATCACCATTTAAAGTAGAAAAATAACTATAAAATTTTAAAAAGATTAAATTTCTGCATGCAACGTGTAATTAATAAAGTATCAAATTTTTGTGTTCTTAACAAAAAGTAAAAATATCTTAAAAAGGTTCTGTTTGTGATAGATTAGCTAATTTTCTCTTTAATCACAAAACTCATTCTTTAGGTATCGGAACATAGCACCTATGGACCGGTATTTTCATCGCCTGCCCTAGATGTATCATTGGGCCATGAGCAGGTTATATTTGGTTGTCATGATTGCAATGTGTATTGTGTAAGTCATCAAAGTGAATATGTATGGAGATATTGCTGTGATTCACCTGTTTATTCCACACCATTTATATTCCAATGGATGCAAAAGAGATGTGTTGCAGTAGCTTGTACTGCTGGGGATATATACATTCTGAACCAAATTGACGGTGAAGTAATGTGCTTTTGGAAATGTCCCGGGGAAGTGTTTTCATCACCAGTTGTTTTAAATAATATTTTAATAATTGGTTGTAGAGATAATAATGTCTACACTTTTAATTTATGTGATATTATGTGAATACTATCTCATTTTACTTATTTGTGAAGTACACATCAAATCTTTTATGTAGACCCCTGATATATTACCGACAGATTTTATAAAAATGTATTTTTCTTTAGTTTTTAAGTTATGAAAAGTGTGGTATAGTTTTAAAGTTATGGCATATATCTACCATACTTGTCACATTTTTCTTAAAATGGATTCCAATTAATTTATTAAGTGATTATGTATTGATGACTTTTGAAATGCAGTTATAGAACTTAATTTTTGTTTTGT